>JARFIW010000843.1:3025000-4225000 GCA_036346225.1 Platerodrilus igneus | reverse complement strand
TGTTTTAAAGCTTTCTTTCATTGAATTCAACAACAATTTTTCTATAGAAGCAAACAACCATATTTATAAAATTTCTGTAGTGAAGAAAGATATACTATTGGTATTGTGTTTGAAAATTTTTTTGAGGTATAATTAAAACGTAATGGTAACTTACTGTTGGGGTTGTTTGATTAATTAAAGTAACCCTTGAGTTTTTTAATATCCCCAAATGGAACTAGTAAGCTTTAAGGAAGGATTTCCTTAAAATAATGGAACGCAAATATTTTCCGACTATGCTAGGGGTCTATTCCTTGGGTAGAGCTTATGAGGATTGGTCGTGCTTCTTTTTACAAAACATTATTTTCTTACTAGGGCTTGATTCGTATCAAAACAGGGGTTTAGGGAGGGCTCCACCAAGTCATTAATTTTAAACACAGGGTTTTCCTAAGGGAGACTTGGAAGTCCTTAGAGAAGAATCTCGTATTAACTGCTAAGGCAGAAGCTGTAAAGAAAATTTAATTAAATTAACAAAAGTGAGGACACAAGAGGTATTTTCTTGTTACCTCATATAAAAGAACAGAAAAGATTAATTAGGCACACAATATTATGAACACAGATTTTATGCTTCAAATTCTGAAAAGGCTATTAAAGCTTCTTGTTAAATCGGGGTTACCACTTTATGCTATTTGTTTATATACCTGGTTACACTATTTCTGAACTTACTTGTTCAAAATAAAACAATTAATTAAAAGAGATTAAATGTTCATTCTTTAATTAGAAGTTGTTTCTTCATAAAAAATTGTATGTATAAAATTTACGTTTAAAAAAGGTAATACAAATTTCATCTACCCTGAGGTAGGAGTATGAATTCAAAAGAAATATCAAAAACTTTAAGTGCTCCTTTTACTACAAAATTTAACTCAAATCTATACCAAAAATACTAGATCTGTTATTTGGTTTACACATATATAAGAAAATATCTAAATTGTCTACTAATTCAATGTTCAAAAACTGTAATTGAAATTATGTATAAATGAAACTTTAGTCAGAACTCTATGGATTTGCTTAATTTCATTAGTAATAATAACTGTGATTGCACTGCATTTATATTGGCAATAAAAATTTATCAAATTCCTATTTAGTTTGTTAAACAAAATTATGGCACTAATAGGTCATCATAAAGTTATTTTCTGGTGCAGCCTTGTATCAAAGTTCGTCAAGTGCAGACGTGATGTAAGAATAATACAAATTTCTTACCTACAGATGTTGTTTGTGTGATGGTACTATACCATGTGTAAACAGATGTTAATACATACGGTCTTTGGAAAACAATTGATGTCGCCTCCATACGTTGTACAGCAAGAATCAGCTGCGTATCCTTGTACCTGACCATATGAGCTTAAAGCGTGTCTTCTATACGCACCAAAGGGACAAACCAAAATCTATAAGAACCGTTATTGCAAATACGCCAAACTTCGATGTACTACCATATGTAGATCGTTACCAAAATAATTATCCTCGTTTACTTGTCCACACAGTTACTTGTAAATTTATACTTGCAATTTCAAAAGACCATTTTCATTAATTATAGGACGTTAGATTCAAACCATAAAACTTCTATCTACTTTGAAGAATATATTAAATTTTACAGAATGTACATGGCACTTCGTCCAGCAGCAGCAAAGGATCGCCGCCTGTTTTATGCATATCGCAATGGGAAATGCGTCAATCAAGTTGTGGGTAGAAATCAGTTTTATAAGGTACCTGAAATAGTAGCCAATTTTCTTCGACTTAAAAATGCTAAGTCATATACAGGTCATGCATTTCGAAGATCGTCTGCTACACTTTTAGTTGAATCTGGGGGAGACTTGATGACACTAAAGAAACATGGTGGTTGGAAGTCATCAATGGTCGCTGAAGGGTATGTTGATGAATCGATAGTGCACAAGACAGAAATAGCTAAGAAACTGTTTAGTTTGTGTGGCAGTGCATCAGCTGAAACAGAATCCAATTTGCGAACAAGTACATCAACGGCAGTTGTGTCAGTGGCACAAAATATTATTTCAAATCAAGAAAATTCCACTGTAGCAGACATTCCTAATTGTTCAAAAACATGTCTTTCAGGCAATGTACATTTAATAACTGTACTTTTAACATTAAGGAAACGTAACTTATACATAATAAAATATTCTAAAATTAAATATCTTCGTGTTCTTACTTATTTGCACTTACCAGGAAAAAGTACTCATTTTTTCCGGGGAAAAAGTAATTTTATATAAAGTGACATTTTGTTACCTGTCAAGAAATATTAAATGTCACATTTTTTTCCCGTCGCAGAAAAAATATAATTTTTTTGACAGTACACTTGAAGTACAGATTAGTTCAAACCAAAAGTATTTTTGACCTTTGATTCTATCAATTAAATTAATTAAAAATGTAGTTCTGCAATCTAAGGAAGGTCAAAGTATTTAATCAATTAATTGTAAAACCGAACAGGATCCTATTCAGGTATCAAATACAAATTGTAGAATAATAACGAAAACACTACATTTCTTCTAGAGAACTACAATAAATTTATAATTATAAAATTCATATAAATAATCAGAGACTAACACTAGACTTTAATAAAAGTAGATATCGCCAAAATTTCAGTACGTATAAAATTGTATAAATGATGTATATATTTTTTTGTAAATCAATAGAAAGAGTAATAAGTTGTTTTAAAGCTTTCTTTCATTGAATTCAACAACAATTTTTCTATAGAAGCAAACAACCATATTTATAAAATTTCTGTAGTGAAGAAAGATATACTATTGGTATTGTGTTTGAAAATTTTTTTGAGGTATAATTAAAACGTAATGGTAACTTACTGTTGGGGTTGTTTGATTAATTAAAGTAACCCTTGAGTTTTTTAATATCCCCAAATGGAACTAGTAAGCTTTAAGGAAGGATTTCCTTAAAATAATGGAACGCAAATATTTTCCGACTATGCTAGGGGTCTATTCCTTGGGTAGAGCTTATGAGGATTGGTCGTGCTTCTTTTTACAAAACATTATTTTCTTACTAGGGCTTGATTCGTATCAAAACAGGGGTTTAGGGAGGGCTCCACCAAGTCATTAATTTTAAACACAGGGTTTTCCTAAGGGAGACTTGGAAGTCCTTAGAGAAGAATCTCGTATTAACTGCTAACGCAGAAGCTGTAAAGAAAATTTAATTAAATTAACAAAAGTGAGGACACAAGAGGTATTTTCTTGTTACCTCATATAAAAGAACAGAAAAGATTAATTAGGCACACAATATTATGAACACAGATTTTATGCTTCAAATTCTGAAAAGGCTATTAAAGCTTCTTGTTAAATCGGGGTTACCACTTTATGCTATTTGTTTATATACCTGGTTACACTATTTCTGAACTTACTTGTTCAAAATAAAACAATTAATTAAAGAGATTAAATGTTCATTCTTTAATTAGAAGTTGTTTCTTCATAAAAAATTGTATGTATAAAATTTACGTTTAAAAAAGGTAATACAAATTTCATCTACCCTGAGGTAGGAGTATGAATTCAAAAGAAATATCAAAAACTTTAAGTGCTCCTTTTACTACAAAATTTAACTCAAATCTATACCAAAAATACTAGATCTGTTATTTGGTTTACACATATATAAGAAAATATCTAAATTGTCTACTAATTCAATGTTCAAAACTGTAATTGAAATTATGTATAAATGAAACTTTAGTCAGAACTCTATGGATTTGCTTAATTTCATTAGTAATAATAACTGTGATTGCACTGCATTTATATTGGCAATAAAATTTATCAAAGTTCCTATTTAGTTTGTTAAACAAAATTATGGCACTAATAGGTCATCATAAAGTTATTTTCTGGTGCAGCCTTGTATCAAAGTTCGTCAAGTGCAGACGTGATGTAAGAATAATATAAATTTCTTACCTACAGATGTTGTTTGTGTGATGGTACTATACCATGTGTAAACAGATGTTAATACATACGGTCTTTGGAAAACAATTGATGTCGCCTCCATACGTTGTACAGCAAGAATCAGCTGCGTATCCTTGTACCTGACCATATGGGCTTAAAGCGTGTCTTCTATACGCACCAAAGGGACAAACCAAAATCTATAAGAACCGTTATTGCAAATACGCCAAACTTCGATGTACTACCATATGTAGATCGTTACCAAAATAATTATCCTCGTTTACTTGTCCACACAGTTACTTGTAAATTTATACTTGCAATTTCAAAAAGACCATTTTCATTAATTATAGGACGTTAGATTCAAACCATAAAACTTCTATCTACTTTGTAGAACATTTCTTTAAAATTTAAACAAACTGTTTCTTCGTAGAACTTTTCCATTAAATCTAACTACTCGTTAAGTTGATGGACGATCATCATTGACAAAATATTTTCTTATCGCTACACCGACGCGATTGAACTATCAACTCGATATTCGTAAAATGCAAATAAAGGATCAATGTCATCTTGAAACACAACATCTAAACGGCCTAATTTTTATAAAACCAGATAAAAGGAATCATTGTAACAAATAAATATACGGAGTCTTCAAATAAATATGCAAAACGATTATTTAAATGTTATCCATAGGAATTTGCAGAAGAATTTGTAAAAGAAATATTTAATTGAAAATTTTAAAGGTGTGTAAAATGGATATTTAAGTGAATATTTTATCGTAGTATAAAAAAAGGAAAGAAAAAAGAGCGCTACAACAAAATTATTTAGTTTGTCTAGTAAATCGATTTTTAATCGTTTTCTATTATTAGAAATCACTGAAGCAAGTGTCCATTACACTTGGGTTCTGCCACTATGGCTCAAAGCCACACACAGATTACTTGCTAGAACTCTCTGGTTCTCCATGTTAACTTGTTACGTTTTTTTTCGTGGCAGCCACGTTGGGCGCCAAAAATTTATTACGTATTTCGTGGCTCGTAGCCGTGCGTAACAAAAAAAAAATCAAAGAAATGACCGGGCTCAATCGGAGATTAGGGGGGGTCGTAGAAAGCAGACCCACATATAATGTATGCGGCTGTAAGGAGTTAGTAACAATACATGCAAGAAAAATAGTCAAGCAAACTTGAAAAAAAAAGAAAAAACATAGCAGCAGTGATAAGTCTAAATTATTCAGTACTTTGTAGAATGTAAATAAAACTGTTTAGATAAACTATATAATATAATCACGAAAAAAGCATTACAAAAATTTTTATCACAAAGTGAGGTAATATTGGGGAGTAGCAGAAACGTTTTCTCACACACCAATTAAACATAAATCAGACAAAATGTTAACAAAAGATAAATAGGTAAGACACAATTGATATGAGTAATTCAGTAGTATTGGTTGTTTTTTTTTCTTTCTTTTTCTTTTCTTAATAGCAGGCAAGTCTATTGTAAAAGGTATCAGAACGACAAAGACATGGCAAAACAACGGATAGATATTTAAAGTAATAACAAGTAGGAAATAGTTCAACTTACAAAAAGTCCTTCAGCAACGCTTCCTTGCAATTGAAGTGTGGGATTCACGATGTCCGGCACTAACGAAGCACTTCACCCTTGACTGTGAGGGTGTTGATGGAACTTACTTACACTTTACACTAATCACACCAACGTATTTCACTAGTGTTAGCAGCAGACATTATCATTCTGATGAAACTATGTAGCATTGATAAATTTCTTGTTAATTCCATTTCCTGAGACAATAATTTCGAAATATTTTGTAACACAAATCGAGAAAAAAAATGGTAATAAAAATTTAGAATCACGGGCCTTCAAGGCACGATGTAATGCATTAAACTAACAGTAACGTGAGGTGTTTTATTTGCTACCTATGCTAACAAAGAAAAATCTAATGCTTTTGAATAACGAAATTTGCGAAAACAATGATCTATTTTAGATTCTCTGTAGTTAGGAAATTCAGAAACTACAGTATCAACTGTCTTTACATGTGAATGAGGTACATGTTTATACGAAGCAACCTTTTTTTTCTACTAAACCTGCTACAACTGTATCATCATTGTTTTTTTTTCTTTTAGCAACACTCAAGTTTAAAACTGTATTTGGATAATCCAAAGTATGCACTACTCTGATAAAAACAAAGGGACACTAGACTAGATCGCACACACATTAATCCTAAAGAAAGAATCGGTCAGTTTAGCAAGTTCTACGACTATTATTTCACAAGACAAACAACTAAAACCACAAATTAGTAAAGTACGCGTATCACTAAAGTAAGTCAATGTTCCGTAAAACGTACGTGCAGGTCGAGTAAACACGTTCGCCTATCAAGCATACTTCCATCAAAAGGAATTAAAACTCCACGTTTTACAGTTAATATACAACTTTTATTTCACACAGAAAATCAACTAAAAACATGCCGTGCTTGTTCAGGAAAAATACGAAAATTAATCCCGCATTAATTCTCACTCTTGTCAAAAGCAGAAAGAAGCAGTATTTTCAACGTACTTAGTACATCGGAACAAAGAACAAAACTCTACTCCTCATCTGTTTATTCAATTCGTCGTTATTACAACTTCTTATCGTCTCTTATCTAGACTTGTATATCCACATAAGCAACAAAATTTATACGATGCATTCGCCTAAGGAGTTAATAAATATTAAATATAGAAATAGTAATTTGTAGAAATGTATTTATAAATTGGGAAACAGCGTATTATGTTAAACTACAAAAATGCCCGTTACAAATTCGTGACAAGTGTTCTAGCTAAAGTGAACTCTGGCACCTTGTGCACGACATAGGAAAGCTGTTTGGCCTTGGTATATATTTATACTTATATTTAACGCTTGATGTCGACAACCAAACTAGCATCTCTGTATTGCAGTTAGACCTCATGATTCCAATACATGAAATAATTAACTAGACAAAAGGTGTGTAAAACTAATAATTTATTGGTGTTCTGCAGTGGTAAAAAAACCTGTTACATAATCTCGACTAGTTAATCTTTGTAGAATTAATTTTTTTGTGATAAAGTGACTAAGCTCTAATGTAGTCCTAGTTCGAAAATATTTAGAAGTGATTAAATTTTCAGATAGTACGAGATCGTCGTTCCAATTCCAGTTTGCAGAGTCATACGTAAGTATTAAATTTCTATGTTTTGCTCGTTGAGGATATTTTTTCTTTTGGAAGATTTCCGTATCTTATCTTTGGATTGTTTTTCTTTATAGTTATTATTAAGATACGGTGGCGTCCAATAAAAATTCTTTTATTATCGTTTACCATCCTACGACCTTAGCTCATAGCTCTGCTCAAAGTTGAAGAAGCTTAGCTGGCTGGAAGATCTCTTTAAAGGGCCCTTTTGCATTCAGAGCCATTTTCCATCCTCTTTACCCTGGACTTAAACCTTAGACAGGAACCCCTCATAATTTATTGAGGCTCTGCCGCCTATAAGGTAGAGTAAATACACTATATATATCAATATAGAAAAAATTATGTAACAACATTATTTTCTATTTCTGTTGCGTTAATTCTTAGTCATCTGTTGTACTGATGTTCGTTTCTACCTCTTTTCTAATGTTTTTGTGATTCTTGTCAACTTCTTCAATTTTGTCCTCGGGTATGAAATGTTCCATCATGTATTTGAGAGTTTTGGTAATATATTTTGTAAACTCACCATCACGTTTTTGGATAGTAGTAAGTATGAAATCCTTTTTTCTTTACCTCTTGATATTTTATATACAGCATTCCAAGGATTTCGGCGCCATCTGTCAAATTACAGTATTCTTTCTATTAACTTATTATTTCTTGTCTCATTTTTAGTTGATAATTTTTTTTCTTCTGTATAGATTTATTTCCGTTGAAGTCTTAAATCCTCATTTATTTTTGTCTTTTGGTACCTTCGTCTACAAGCATTTACTCGTTTACGTAATATCGTTAATTCCTCTGTCCACCATGGAACCGTTCTACCATTAATTTGTTTTTGAATTTTGAATTTATGGAATGATTGGGAACATGCATTTTGTAATGCTACTTCAAATTTTTGTATATGTGTCTCAAGATCTATAACGTCTTTTTGTCAAGCTTTGTAGATGGTTGTCTATTTGTAAAGTATTGTCTGGTTCTAAATTACTATTAGCAATTTTACTAATCTCTTCTGATATCAGTTTATCAAATACTTCCCATTTAGAACTTTTGACTATATACATAATATTTCTAAAGCTTATGTCAATATGTACTGATGGTAATATATTTATATTAAACGTAATAAGTGCATGATCAGAGCAGCTTTCTTCTTCTCCAATCTCCCAGTCGCTTGTGCAATTCAACATTTGACGGTTCGTCTTAGTTAAGTCAACATTACTCTCTCTCCTTAATGTAGCGTATGATGGACTGTTAGTTTGTTCGTTAAGTAATTATAGTTCATTTGTTATTATAAATTTTTCAAGTTTCTTGCCTCGCTTATTTGTAATTTGGTCGTACCAGCTTTTCGACCTGGAGTTACTGTCGATGGATATTAAAAGGGGTGCTTTATTTACAAAATCTAATATCTTCCTTAAATTACCAATATGTACTTTCTTCTATATCTAATTTTATATCAAGATATATGCTTGCAAGGAAATATCTGTTTCTTTCATGATTTATCTTTACTACTACCTGATCTTTGTTAGAAATTTGACTTATCATTATTTCTTCAATAGTTTTGTTTCTTATTAATATTGCTGTTTTCGTACGGTCATTTCCTTTATAATATGTATAAACCTTTGACGAGATTCCTATTATTTTATTTTGTATCGAGTATGGTTCTTGTACTAAACCTATATCTAAATTGTGTTGATCCATAATTTGCATTAGGTTGTCGGTAGCTACCTTTGAATGTTGTAGATTAATTTGTACACATTTGATATTTTTTGCCCTATTTGAATTTACATCTTTATTATTTTGAAAAATCCTATTTCTTCTATTTTTGTCTTGAGCCATTTTTAATAATTTATATCCCGCTGTTGCCGTTTAAGTTCTATTTGATAACTAGGGCAGGTTTTATCTAAGAATGAGTGGCATTCATTAATGTTGCTTTTTATATTATATTTGTTATAATTAGAGCAATTAATACATTTATATTCATTCTTTGACGCTTTAGTCTTTTAGTTGATGGTTACCTGCACATATTGGGCATGTTACGTGACTTCTACATTCCGTCGCTCTATGATTAAATTTACTGCATTTAAAACATCTTCCAACAACAACGTAATCCTCAATATTGCATAACTTCCAACCTATTTTTAATTTTCTATTTAAAATCCGTTGTCGAGCTTTAGGTAGGATATTAATTACTACGTTTCTAATATTTCTTTTGCTTTTGAAGACAAATTTAGGTTCAATTTCGTTTTCTTTTAGTGTGCGTGTGTTGTAATTCTAGGACATGTATTGAATTGTTCAATTGGTGTGTAAGTTGAAAATATTTGCAAGCAAATCTTTATCTAATAAAAATTATACCATTTGTTTCATGCCAAGCTTAATTTCTAGGTTATTCTATTTTCTATTTATTTTTCAGTTATAAGTAAATGAAAGACGCGATCTCTAGTTTGAACTAATATTTTGGGTAGTTAGTGAATCGTAAAGCTATGTTATTTGGTACGAATCTGATATGAATTTAACCCGTCGAGCAAAATTACAATGACATATTTTTAGTTTAATCTTTAAAAGACGGGCCGGGAGCCATGTGAACCTCAGGCCATTTTTTGTAATAATATTTTTAATTTTAAATTTCGTGCAGTTACCTATTTACTTCCTAAGATTTATTCTTTCTGTGTATTTTTTATTTTATTAATGTTTGTTTTGTTTTACGTTATATAATTTTTTTTGTCTGGGATCCGTCTAGATCCCGGCCGGTCTTTACAAGTTATAAAAATTTGCGTTACTTATTGTCGACCAAACGGGGAGTTCTCTAGTATTGTTTGTAGTTCTCAGTCCTTTGACCTTTAAACACGAGTACAAGTTCTCTTTCCATACATGAGTCTAGGATACTCCGTATTACACATAATTCCGTGGTACTCCGTTATACACATTATACACACTAAGTACGGGATTTACAGAACTACACAGCAGTCGGTGATTCGCCGTCTATAATATTGAACGTACTTTAGTATCTGTTAGTAACTCGTATTGTGCGGTTCAAGATGAACCCTGTGTTAAAGTTTCAAGATGATCACCGGCTAACACAAGTAGAATTGTTGTTTTTATTTTAATGATGCTCCAGATTTTGAAAATTATGAAGTGGACGCAAGTGATGCAGAAGAAACCGACGTTCTCAACGAAGAAGATGACGTGCATGTTGTAATTGTTTGATGATCAAAAGACACGAACCGAAACTAAAACCATTTCAGAATCCAGCAGCTCCGCTCGAAGTGTTTCACAATACGCGACAGAAGACGGAACTAATAGTTTAAAATACCAGTAAACAAGCAAAGTAAATTGCCAAAAACCAATATTCGAAAAACTGTGCTTGGATAGACAACTTATAGCTCGAGTATAACCAGCACCAGCATGCAAAACACTTTTCTTTTATTTTTCAGTCCTGATATTATTGATATTGTTGTAACGAAAACAACAAATAGAAGAGCTGAATATTTTTAAAACAAATGGAATGACGAAAATACCGACAAAATTAAAAAATATACGCTTGTTACCGCCATTGAAATTAAGACATATTTCACTTCTTCTTATATATGGGGCACTACATTTTTCCAAAGAAGCTATTGATATGCTTTGGTGCAGGAAGTAGCTTACAGCCGTTTTATAATACCTGTTACAACATGTCAAGAGTCAGATACAAACAGATCACAGTTTTCTTACGATTTGATTACTTTGAGACTAGAGAAGGCAAAAAATAACAAATTAGCTAGGATCAACATCCGTTAATCAACGACTTTGCAATCAACCACCTCTAACGATAATGTTAAATATGTTAAACTTCCGTTTCACAAAACCACAAAGGGTCTTGATAAAATATTCAAACAGTGTAATTTCAAAATTGCTTTCACTAATACTAATAAAATTAAAGATTTGCTAGGTAATCCAAAAGACAAGGGGGAAAAATTGCAAAAGTCGTGGATTTATGAAATTGGTTGTGCAGGAGGGCCAGGGTGTTTTCAAAAATATATTGGTCAGACCAAGAGGAATATAACAACAAGATTTAAAGAACACATTGCTCACTTCAAATATGGTAAATATGAAAGGTCTCAGGTCGCCAAACATATATTTGAAACCAGCCACCCCGTTAAACTAGAAAATATTAAATTGTTAAAAGCGGTACTAACGTTTTCCTCCTTAAATGCCTACGAATCAATTAAAATTGTTAAACATAAAGGACCCCTCTTAAACACCGATAAAGGGCCAATAAAGTCATCTGCTTTGCTTTACCTATTGGTCAACAACCAATGAGAAAGCAAGATTAAACTGGTTCCGCTTCAGTAGGTTTAGAATTAGCATAAATTAAGTAGATTTAAGTTATAATGTCACAATTCACTTGTTTGTTGTTGAGAACACCAGCCTGCGGGTGAGGAGAATATCCTCGATAGTGTTTAAAGCAACAATATAGTAAATTATAGGTTGGGAAGGTTCACTTCAGCCTAAGTGGTGAGGAGAATATCCTCTGAAGTGTTCCAGAACAACAGCTTTTTTTTTTTTTTAATTACAGGTTTTCTACTGATGATGACCACATAGTGGTCGAAATACGTATTTAGTAATTTAAATATTTTTGTGGTTAAGGGTTTTTATTTAATTTTATTTAAATCGTGCCACAGTGTTCCTATAGATTATTAACTATGACTTCCCGGTCTTCGGAACTTAATAGATATCGGAGCTTAGCTCTTAAAATTAGTTTTGTAAAAGCAGATATTCGATTTCTAAAAAGTTGTAAAGCCCACAAAGTTTTTCCAAATTTCATTAACGTAAAAATCAGCAGTAATTGTAAACGTAGTAACGCAATAATCAATTTTGCAAAAGATAAATGGCTTAATTTGGAAATCAAATATCTGTACAGTAAGCTTAGTAGATTGGAACTGGAAACGTATAAATCGCACCTAGCACTAACGTGCAATTTATCCGAGTCCGGTTTTCAGGAATGGAATAATTTCCAGAGATTTGTTTTTGAAGTCAACAATCATAAATTGTTAGACAAAATTAATAGTCAAAACACTAAGTTGAAGTTTCTTTTAAAGAAACACAATGTCAATGTACCTCCTAAAAAACTGGAAATTACTTCACCTCAATTAGAGTCAATAGTTGTTAACGAATCGTCGAAAATCTTTAATAATGAAGAGTTGACTTTCCTTGATCGAGGCCTAAAATTTGGAGTAGATCATTTGAAAACTCCTTTGGAAGACATTATTGCTGGCATTGAAAAATCCATTTCAAAATTAGATGACAATTCAAAAAACTTTATTAGAAACGCGTGCAAAATTCAACTTAACTTACGCACTTGCGCAAGGAATGTCTCAGAACAAACAAGGAAAGATCATCTGATTATCAAAGATTTACGACAAAAGAATTGTTATTATTTAAAGGCTGATAAGGGGAATAGGTTGGTTATTCTGGATAAACAAGACTATGTTGATAGAGTAGAGACTTTGCTGTCTGAAGGTCCTTACAGACCAATAGTCAAAAACGTAAAATGAAGTTCCTTTAAATAAAATGATTAAATCAACAGAGTCTGTTTTGAAAGAATGTCCAAACCTAATTTCGCCCACACTAAAATTAAAATTAAAATTTCGAATCCTGAAATGCCAAAGCTTTACTGTTTACCAAAGATTCACAAAAATAATAAATCGATGAGACCAATAGTTTCAGGTATCAACTCACCGACTTACTATTTATTACGATGGCTGTCAAATGAATTTAAGAATTTAAAGTTTAATAGTTTGTCTGTACAAAACTCTTTAGAGTTCATTAATAAAATTAAAAATATCACATTAGAAGAGAACGAAATCTTAATTTCATTTGATGTCAGTTCATTATTCCCTAGTGTTCCAATACCACGTACTTTAACATATTTAAAGGATGTTCTTATAGATAGTGATATTGATGATGATAAAGTTGAGGACTATATCAAGCTTGTTTCGCATTGCATGTCCCAGAATTGTTTTCAATTCAACAACAAGTTGTACGAACAACATGAAGGCACAGCAATGGGAAATAGCTTATCACCTTTCATAGCAAATTTATTTATGTCTCGTTTTGAAACCGAGTTAAAAGAAAACTCCAAATACTTCCCAAGAATATGGTTAAGGTACGTGGATGATATTTTTGCAGTTTTTGACACTTCTAAATTAAATGTTGATGATTTTCTTAAAGAAATGAATTCAAAATTTCAAAGCATAAAATTTACGTATGAACTAGAGAATAATGGACAATTACCCTTTTAGATAAATTAGTAATTAGAAATGGTAATAAATTAGAATTTGACATTTATAGAAAAGAAACCAATGTAAATCGCTTTATTTTGTCTTCCTCTAATCATAGCATACAACATAAGTTGGCTTCATTTAACTTTTTAATTAATAGATTATTGAATTTCCTTTAAATAAAAACAGATTTAATAAGGAATTTGCTCTTATTAAACAAATAGCAAATTACAATGGTTTCTCTTCTGATATTATAGATAATATTTTTAGAAAGTGTAAAAATAGGATCAACATCCGTAAATCAACGACTTTGCAATCAACCACCTCTAACGATAATGTTAAATATGTTAAACTTCCGTTTCACAAAACCACAAAGGGTCTTGATAAAATATTCAAACAGTGTAATTTCAAAATTGCTTTCACTAATACTAATAAAATTAAAGATTTGCTAGGTAATCCAAAAGACAAGGAGGAAAAATTGCAAAAGTCGGGGATTTATGAAATTAGTTGTGCAGGGCCAGGGTGTTTTCAAAAATATATTGGTCAGACCAAGAGGAATATAACAACAAGATTTAAAGAACACATTGCTCACTTCAAATATGGTAAATATGAAAGGTCTCAGGTCGCCAAACATATATTTGAAACCAGCCACCCCGTTAAACTAGAAAATGTTAAATTGTTAAAAGCGGTACCAACGTTTTCCTCCTTAAATGCCTATGAATCAATTAAAATTGTTAAACATAAAGGACCCCTCTTAAACACCGATAAAGGGCCAATAAAGTCATCTGCTTTGCTTTACCTATTGGTCAACAACCAATGAGAAAGCAAGATTAAACTGGTTCCGCTTCAGTAGGTTTAGAATTAGTATAAATTAAGTAGATTTAAGTTATAATGTCATAATTCACTTGTTTGTTGTTGAGAACACCAGCCTGCGGGTGAGGAGAATATCCTCGATAGTGTTTAAAGCAACAATATAGTAAATTATAGGTTGCGAAGGTCCACTTCAGCCTAAGTGGTGAGGAGAATATCCTCTGAAGTGTTCCAGAACAACAGCTTTTTTTTTTTTAATTACAGGTTTTCTACTGATGATGGCCACATAGTGGTCGAAATACGTATTTAGTAATTTAAAAATGTTTGTGGTTAAGGGTTTTTATTTAATTTTATTTAAATCGTGCCACAGTGTTCCTATAGATTATTAAATTAGCTAGCTCATAGAAGAAGCTTATTTGAAAGTTTTTCTCAAATTGCAAGAAGTCTTTGAACCCAAATTACATCTGTGTGTAGACTAACAACTTGTGTCTTTTCGTGGACGAGCACCTTTTAGAATATAAATGAAAAGTAAATCTGACGAGTACGTCATAAAAATAAGGGCTGTTTGGGACTGTAAAAATTTCAATACATTAAACATGTCTACGTCTGCGCAGGTAAGTTTTATTTATCATCATAATTAGGTCTTCAGTTCTGAAAATTGTTAGGCGCCTACCTCGAGTGTTCCCTATTCTGAGTTAACCTACATATATCCCTGAAATTTCAAGAGTCTGCGTATTTCACTAACCGCGTGCAATAATTTGATCTAGGTCTCTTTTTTCTAACTCTGCTTGTAATATGTCCCACACTTTTCCCTAAAAATGTTTTAGAACGTGTCATGTCGTTCTGTTTCTCCTATATTTTTTGTCTTCCACGAATATTTTTCTTCCTCTACTATTTCTAGAACCTCATATTGTTATTAACTTTGTCTGTCCATGCTATCATCATCATCGTACATCTGAAGCAAAACAATTAAAAAGGCTTCTACCTTTTTTTTTGTCTACTGTCCCTATAGTGCTCATCTCCACACATATGCTTCCAACAATTTTGTCCTTGTTTCTATGTTTGTTGTCTTCAAACATAGCCGCTGCTCTTTTTTGTTAGAAACAGCTCAGTACCCTTTCTATTGCTTTATAAATATATACCTTATTTCAGCGATATGTGACGGGAGTTAAGCAACCTGCGGTTATCAACATTCCCAACAGTTGAACGTTTGCCGAATTTTCAGTAAGTCCTTTTGCACAATCAACATTAGTTAAAACCAACACCTGTAGTTGTTTATAATAATCACCAGGTTTAAGTGCAATTATCTTTATCGTCATTAGTTTCCGTATTAGAACTGATTGGGCGTGTACGTCAGTAGGGTGAATTAACCAATTCTGTATATAAAAAAACTCCCATTTAAATAACATTGTCATCTTAAATTTGACTCCCATAAGCAATACACATGCAAAAATTGCACAAATCTGATATTTGCACAATAGTTTTCTTCGACTAAGCATCTTTTGGTTCCTGGCACGGATAATTTCAACATTTGCAAAGAATTCGCACATTTAGTAACAAAAATCTGCACAACAGTTTTCTTCAACTAAGCAATTTTTAGCCCCAGGCATGGCTAATTTAATTAAATTCTAATTTGTGCAATTATTCGCACATCTGGCGAGGGTTCAACACCCCGATCTGGCACGGATCTTGTTCTCAACACCCCGATCTGGACCATCTAACCTTTAATCGGCAAATATTCGCCTAAATTTGCACAATAGTTTTCTTCAAGTAAGCATTTTTTAGCTCCAGGCATGGCTCGTGCTATCGGCACCGTGATCTGGACCGTCAGGCCCCCGGCATCTTTCCCCAGGACCACCGGATAGGCAAATTCTTCCGCTAATTTATTTAATCTTTTAAACTAATTTAATACATAACTAGATTAATCCATTAACCCTAATGCAATCTTTTGCAAATTAAATTCTTATTTGCCACAATCCCCCGTCGGGGCCCCGACAGGGGCACCGGATAGGCAAATTCTTCCGGATTAAGCTGATTAAGAGTCAATTTAATTACATCAATTAATTATTTATTTATTAAAGCATTACATAATAAAAATACAAAGTCATCTTAAATTTGACTCCCATTTGAGCATATGCATGACAATTTCTAAATTTGCTTTAATCATGGCTTGGGATGCAGAGATGATTAAGAGTCAATATAATTACGTCAATTAATTATTTATTTATTAAAGAATTACATAATAAAAATACAAAGTCATCTTAAATTTGACTCTCATATAAGCATATGCATGGGGATGCCTAAATTTCCCTTAAGATGATTTAGATGATTAAGAGTCAATTTAATTACATCAATTAATTCTTTATTTATTAAAGAATGACATAATAAAAATACAAAGTCATCTTAAAATTGACTCCCATTTGAGCATATGCATGACAATTTCTAAATTTGCCTTAATCATCTTAACACCTCCAGATCTTCACCACTACCGCACAAATCAAACCACACCAAAGTTTGCCAAAAAAGGTATGAATTTTGACTATGACATCACAGTAGTATCATCTACAGGAATGCATCGTTAATCTAATACAGACGCCAACATTTCGCAATAAGCGCAAACAATCGGTTACCATTCTTTGCCACACAGGTTTAACACTATATCATTTTAGCACAAATTTGTATTTTATATAATCCAAGTTTACAATAAGTATTTTTGCATACATTTCGCACAAACATTTATGAAATGCAACTTTAGGTCTTCTTCTATCACCAGTATAATTACTAGGCTTAATAACCTGCTTGTGGATAAAGTATTTTTAGTGTAAAGAAATAATTCGCACGCCAGATAACAAATTTGCACAAGCGTCTTCTTCAACGAAACATTCTTAGCCTCCGAGGGTATGAATCGAGCACTCGGCACCCCGAGCCAGGTCGACGGGCCCCCGTCATCCTTCCCCCGGTTCCACCGAATCTGCAAATTCTCCCAGCTAGCAACATTTACATAAATCTGCAAACCAATTAGCAAGCCAATAAACTAAAAAGACATGTATCCGTTTATTAGCAAATAGGCGTTCAAACACAAGCACATTATTTTTTGATTCAACTAGCTCTTAGTGGGAGAGGTGAAAAAACTTACAGCTTATAAATGTATTATTATTATTATTAACAACCCATTGGAAAATAACAATAAGCGTTAATACAGTTTATTCAGTATAATAATCATTAATAGCACATATTTGCATACAGTTAAGATACATAGATCGAACAAAAAAATTCCGCAAAATGACAAAATGTTAATTTTAGTCTAATTCAAAGTCTATGTTCACTGTTGCACCGACTTTACCCCTGCTAATCATATAAACATTTTTCTTACCATCAATTAGCTCGCTGAAGGTTTTTATTCCATCAAGTTTTAAGTAGTTGAAAAAGCGTTCTGGTAAAAACACAAAAAAATCATCGCTTTCAACAATAGCACGATTCCCATACTTTGTTGACACAGGCCTGACTCCTAAGACACGATATTTTCTATCGGTGACAAGCTCCAAAGCACTTATTGTAGTTTTACGCTTCATAACCGCATTTAATTTTGCAAAATCCATATTATATGAGCTGGCAAATAAGAAAATAAAGAGTTAAAAATTAGGGTGGAAATTTAAATATTACAATTAAATCACTTATGAGGTAAGACCGAAATATAACTTTTAAAAATGCAAAAGACATAATTCCGCGTCTTGATGCAAGAATAATAATTTTAAATTAAAAAAGACTTACCTCCTGCTTGTACCTCGTTCTTCGGAAGTTGAAACAGATATTTTTGAACTAGAAACCCTAGGCCAATACTTATATGAATCGACAGATCCTTTCCAATCAACATAAATCCTGTTATAAAATACGACCATCGACTTTGATACCCTTTCACCGAACGCTCTACTTTCATATTGTTTATGGAAAATTCGAAAATGTTTCTTAACCCTAAGGTATTTTTGATGACGTTACATTAAATCGCGATAATTACATGGTTTTAAATAATGGTATTGGCAAACTAAAAGCTGCTAAAATACATATCGCAAAACAGTCTTTGAGAAGGATTCGTACTTTAGATATATGCGTAAATAAAAATTCAAACTATAACAATATGTAAACCAAAAAGCGCTCAATATTTAAAATGAAATCTTTAGCGTAAAAGCACTTCTTAACAAGAGGTAATTCGCGAAAAATATTACCCGAGAAATGAATTTAATTACGGAAATATCCATAAAACAAATAATAAATAACGTCTTCGACCTTATTAAAATGTAACATAATTAATAACCGGTAATTTGTTGGCACAAATGCAAACTCTTTGTATGCATTACGATACATTACTCGTAGAACCGAATTGGAAAAATTTACAGATTTTCGATAATATTTACGTAGAAAAGAGCGTTAAAACGCTGTGTTATTTATAATACAATAGCATATTATGCAAAATCCGAAAACCTCAAATTTCTGCAAACGATAACGAGCGAGCATAAGTTATTTATGTTTATTTATTTTCATGCTAATTATACCTCCTCATGTCAAGTTCAAGCATCGTTAATGAAATTCTTATTACATTCCATTTAAAAAACAATGTAGAAACAGGTAATTTCCTGCAATCGAGTTGTGTAACAAGATCAATTAGAATATCATTTTTAAAGTAGTCTCCGAATAATTATTGCTTTATGTACGCAGACCCTCTCAGGGATTCGTATTTATTGATGTTGATCTCGAGGTGTAATACCTTCTGCAAGGACCACCCCGATTCCCGTTCCTGAAACTCGTCAGATTTTACCGACTTAGTTTTCGCCAGAGAATCGTACACCTCCCCCAAGTCACTAGTGCTATTTACAATAACGTTCTTAGTATCGAACTTCTGCAAAACGATAATGAGCGAACATAAGTTATTAATGTTTATTTATTTTCAGGCTAATTATACATCATCGTTAAAGCGTTGAGCAATGTCATAGTCATTTACACTTATTAGAATGTAAAAGGAATATTTTGGATGACTGAAAAACAAACTCATTCTATACATTACGAAACATTACTCATTAGAATCAAATTGCGAAAGTTTTCAAAAATGTGTTATTAGCCCTAAGGTACTTGTAAAACAATGCTGCATCAAATCCTGATAATTACATGGTTTTAAATAGAGGTATTGGCAAACTAAAAGCTGCTAAAATACATATTGCAAAAGTACATTTCTGTTTTACAGTATTTTAATATACCGCATGAAAATAAATAAACATTGATAACTTATGCTCGCTCGTTATCGTTTGCAGAAATTTGAGGTTTTCGGATTTTGCATAATATGCTATTGTATTATAAATAACACAGCGTTTTAACGCTCTTTTCTACGTAAATATTATCGAAAATCTGTAAATTTTTCCAATTCGGTTCTACGAGTAATGTATCGTAATGCATACAAAGAGTTTGCATTTGTGCCAACAAATTACCGGTTATTAATTATGTTACATTTTAATAAGGTCGAAGACGTTATTTATTATTTGTTTTATGGATATTTCCGTAATTAAATTCATTTCTCGGTAATATTTTCATGCGAATTACCTCTTGTTAAGAAGTGCTTTTACGCTAAAGATTTCATTTTAAATATTGAGCGCTTTTTGGTTTACATATTGTTATAGTTTGAATTTTTATTTACGCATATATCTAAAGTACGAATCCTTCTCAAAGACTGTTTTGCGATATGTATTTTAGCAGCTTTTAGTTTGCCAATACCATTATTTAAAACCATGTAATTATCGCGATTTAATGTAACGTCATCAAAAATACCTTAGGGTTAAGAAACATTTTCGAATTTTCCATAAACAATATGAAAGTAGAGCGTTCGGTGAAAGGGTATCAAAGTCGATGGTCGTATTTTATAACAGGATAAATGTTGATTGGAAAGGATCTGTCGATTCATATAAGTATTGGCCTAGGGTTTCTAGTTCAAAAATATCTGTTTCAACTTCCGAAGAACGAGGTACAAGCAGGAGGTAAGTCTTTTTAATTTAAAATTATTATTCTTGCATCAAGACGCGGAATTATGTCTTTGCATTTTAAAAGTTATATTTCGGTCTTACCTCATAAGTGATTTAATTGTAATATTTAAATTTCCACCCTAATTTTTAACTCTTTATTTTCTTATTTGCCAGCTCATATAATATGGATTTTGCAAAATTAAATGCGGTTATGAAGCGTAAAACTACAATAAGTGCTTTGAAGCTTGTCACCGATAGAAAATATCGTGTCTTAGGAGTCAGGCCTGTGTCAACAAAGTATGGGAATCGTGCTATTGTTGAAAGCGATGATTTTTTTGTGTTTTTACCAGAACGCTTTTTCAACTACTTAAAACTTGATGGAATAAAAACCTTCAGCGAGCTAATTGATGGTAAGAAAAATGTTTATATGATTAGCAGGGGGTAAAGTCGGTGCAACAGTGAACATAGACTTTGAATTAGACTAAAATTAACATTTTGTCATTTGCAGATTTTTTTGCCGATCTATGTATCTTAACTGTATGCAAATTTGTGCTATTAATGATTATTATACTGAATAAACTGTATTAACGCTTATTGTTATTTTCCAATGGGTTGTTAATAATAATAATAATAATACATTTATAAGCTGTAAGTTTTTTAACCTCTCCCATTAAGAGCTAGTTGAATCAAAAAATAATGTGCTTGTGTTTGAACGCCTATTTGCTAATAAACGGATACATGTCTTTTTAGTTTATTGGCTTGCTAATTGGTTTGCAGATTTATGTAAATGTTGCTAGCTGGAAGAATTTGCAGATTCGGTGGAACCGGGGGAAGGATGACGGGGGCCCGTCGACCTGGCTCGGGGTGCCGAGTGCTCGATTCATACCCTCGGAGGCTAAGAATGTTTCGTTGAAGAAGACTCTTGTGCAAATTAGTTATCTGGCGTGCGAATTATTTTTTTACACTAAAAATACTTTATCCACAAGCAGGTTATTAAGCCTAGTAATTATACTGGTGATAGAAGAAGACCTAAAGTTGCATTTCATAAATGTTTGTGCGAAATGTATGCAAAAATACTTATTGTAAACTTGGATTATATAAAATACAAATTTGTGCTAAAATGATATAGTGTTAAACCTGTGTGGCAAAGAATGGTAACCGATTGTTTGCGCTTATTGCAAAATGTTGGTGTCTGTATTAGATTAACGATGCATTCCTGTAGATGATACTACTGTGATGTCATAGTCAAAATTGGTACCTTTTTTGGCAAACTTTGGTGTGGTTTGATTTGTGCGGTGGTGGTGAAGATCTGGAGGTGTTAAGATGATTAAGGCAAATTTAGAAATTGTCATGCATATGCTCAAATGGGAGTCAAATTTAAGATGACTTTGTATTTTTATTATGTAATGCTTTAATAAATAAATAATTAATTGATGTAATTAAATTGACTCTTAATCAGCTTAATCCGGAAGAATTTGCCTATCCGGTGCCCCTGTCGGGGCTCCGACGGGGGATTGTGGCAAATAAGAATTTAATTTGCAAAAGATTGCATTAGGGTTAATGGATTAATCTAGTTATGTATTAGATTAGTTTAAAAAATTAAATAAATTAGCGGAAGAATTTGCCTATCCGGTGGTCCTGGGGAAGGATGCCGGGGGCCCGACGGTCCAGATCAGGGTGCCGATAGCGCGAGCCATGCCTGGAGCTAAAAAATGCTTACTTGAAGAAAACTATTGTGCAAATTTAGGCGAATATTTGCCGATTAAAGGTTAGATGGTCCAGATGAGAACAAGATCCGTGTCAGATCGGGGTGCTGAACCCTCGCCAAATGCGCGAATAATTGTACAAATTAGAATTTAATTAAATTAGCCATGCCTGGGGCTAAAAATTGCTTAGTTGAAGAAAACTATTGTGCAGATTTTTGTTACTAAATGTGCGAATTCTTTGCAAATGTTGAAATTATCCGTGCCAGGAGCCAAAAGATGCTTAGTCGAAGAAAACTATTGTGCAAATATCAGATTTGTGCAATTTTTTGCATGTGTATTGCTTATGGGAGTCAAATTTAAGATGACAATGTTATTTAAATGGGAGTTTTTTTTTTATACAGAATTGGTTAATTCACCCTACTTACGTCCACTGATTTCTTTTCTAAGCTAGGCTACACATTTTCCTAAAATTTCCACAGTCTAGAAACAGCTCGGTTGCCTTTCTATTGTTTTCTAAATATATTTCCTATTTCGCTGATATTTAGTGGTATGTAAAGGAGGTTAAGCAACCTGTGGTTACCAAAATCCTCTAACATTTAGACATTTGCCGAAATAATAATTTTTCAGAAATTTTTTTGCACAAACAACATTAGTAGAGAATATTGTAAAACCAACACCTGTAGTTGCTTATAATAATCATCCGGTTTAAGTACAATCTTTTTTCGTCATTACGTTTTCCCTCTTGCAACTGGTAGGATGCGTACCTCTATTGACTTCTATTCTGAGCTAACTTACACATTTCTCTGAAATCTACATCTTTCACTGTCTGTGTGCAATAGTTTTAACCTAGGTCTACATCAACCTTTCCATTTTCCTATTACTTCCTATCTCTGCTTCTAATATATTCCGTACTATTCCCTCATGCCTTAGTATATGGCCTATCATTCTATTTCTCCTATTTTTTACTGCATTCTACATATTTCTTCCCTTAGCATTTTTAGAACCTCTTTGTTCATAACTTTGTTTGTCTATGATATTTTCACCATACGTCTATACTATAGCAATACGTTTCAAAAGTTTCTAACTTTTTCCTGCCCGCTTCTCCTACTGTTCAAGTTTCGCAACCGTATAGTGCTGTGCTCCATACATATGCTTTAAGCAATCATTTCCTTGTTTTATGGCCATTGTCTTTTAACACAGTAGTTGCTTTTTCTTGTTAAATGTAGCATAACCTGCAACGTTCCTCTATTGTCTCGTTAAAGGTAGTGAGTAGAGAGTAAATTTGAAATAACGGTCACACACAAAAATTACTGTATTCATAAATAGATAAATTAAATGTTCACATAGCGGTATACATATTATGCCATTAATTAACTAATTAATGGGCGTCGATTCAGCAGCAAGGCGCAATATAAACGGCAATTAAACAATGTAAATAAAGTACTTACAGTCTCTTCAAAGCGCTAGAATCCGCCCTGGGCAGGTTACAACTCAACTTACAGCAATGACCTTCCTCGAACCCCAATCTTAAAACATTACAATGCCCATAGGTACTACGCCCAGCAGACACAATTACTACACGGATTAGAATTATGGCGTAACTACACATTAATATAATCTCGCCCGCACATTTACATTACTTTATTAATTTAATCGTATACAAATCAACAATCGGTACATAAATCACTATCTAGCTATACACGTAGAATGCCCGTACTAAGGGCCGATATACTAACGGTTGCATAGCCAGCACTCGACTGATCCCACTTGCTGTTCGATAACCTTGGTGAAAAAAACATACCCTTCTCTAATGAAGGCAGCAAACAATATAATTTACGTGCAAATAACTACTAACGAACGTTCTACTTAAGCTAACGAAAATACAATATTCTTACAGATAGGCATTTCAAATTAATATACATGTAAACAACAGAATGGGCGCGTTACAAACCTTGTATTAATCTTTGTTTTATATCTTTTGCGCTTTTCCCAGCTTATGGCTTCCTAGGTATCAGAAATCCTTAACCAGTTCTAAGTTCTCGTTTTCTATTTGATTTCTACTTTGTGATTTATTTTCCACTCCTTCGCATTCTAGTACTTTAGTTTTATTTTTGTTAATTTTCATACCGTATCTCTCTGTTAGAACTGTTTTCATTTCATTAACAACTGCTTGTAACTCATACTTCCTAGATGCTAATACCGCTATATCATCCGCAAATCTAAGCAAGTGAACTTTTTATACCTGCGTAATAATTCCAAATATCTTCCTGCATTTGACAGTATTCATCGAAGGATATACAAGTTAAAAATTAATAGGTATTGGGCACATCTTTGTCTCACCCCTTTTCTGATATATACTTCTATACGTTCCTACTCTAATTCTATTACCGCTGTTTGCTCTTTGCATAAGCTATGTACCACTCGTCTATCCCTATAGCTCATTCCAATTTTTTTGCATATTTCAAAAATTGTCGAATGCTTTTTCCAAATCTACAAATTCTATGTATACGCTTTTCCTTTTTTTAATTATTTACCCCATTAACACCATTAAAACTCAAATGGCCTCCCGTGTTCACCTGTTTCGCCTAAACCCAAATCAATCTTCTCCTAGTATTTCTTCAGCCCGTTTGTCCATCTGTCTTGGTACAATTTTAGTTAGTATTTTTGACACGTTTGCTGTTAAACTTATTGTTCAAAAATTTTCACATCTTTCCGCACCTCTCTTTTTTATTATAGTGACTATGTTGTTAGGTTTGAAATCTTTGAGTTCTGTTCTGTTACTGCTTGTTCAGCGGATTTTAGAGTTTCTGCTTGCACATCATCTGTACCGGTAGCATTCTATTTTTCAGATTCTTTAATAATGCTAATTCATACTTATCTTGAAACATTTTTCGCCTCCACTCGTTGGATACAAGTGAAGCTTTATTCGTTTTTACTTATTCGCGGCTTAGTCTGGGAATTACCCCAAGGGTGAGCAATGAGAATGGGCGTATGTATGGTATAAACTCAACAATAAGCTAACATAGAAAGAAAAAAGGGAAATTGAGCGCCACTGTATCTATATGGACAACACGAGAAATTCGATACTTTTATGAGAAGATACAGAAACTCATTGGATATAAGCTCCATAAAACTTACAACTTAATGAACTAACACATCTGGAAACCTCTGGAACATACCTGCAACCTCTTCAATCTCGATGATCCTGAAAGAAAAAGTTACATAACAAATTTTCTATTAAAAAGACACTGTTTGTGCTTTTCAATAAAAGAGCATACTAATAATTATGAGTGGATTACCACACCAAAGGTATTTTAATTAAAAATGGATATCTAGAATAAATCAATTGTAACATGTCCGTGCTTTTATATTATTTCAGCATTTGTCTAATTCCATTACTCAAAAAATTTATTTTCTCCAAGATATTCTTATTGAAATTAATTATGCATAGAATAGAAAAACTTGAATCAAAAATGTAATTTAATGTAGTTTCTTTCTTTTCGTTTTTTTTAAATATGGTTACAAATACAAAATAATAAAATTGAATTCTAGTTTTTCTTATAAATCTGTCTTGACATAAGAAAACCTTACTTTTAATAATACGTTAAAACAAGATTCCTGATACCCAACTAACAGATCTGTGTATTGTTACATGTATATCACATCAGTTTAGTTCATATTCTTTATAGAAAATTTAAATCACATGTAGCTAATTTGAGTAAATAGAATTTCAAACTTATTCAGATATAGAAATGATTAATGACCTTATTAAAGATTAGACATCTGTAATTAACTCTTAAAAAAACAGGAAATAGACTTTAGAATCACAATACTTTTAACACATGTATATTCCACGTGTCTTACAAAATTACTTTACTATTACTTCCTAAACCATTATATTTCACGTTATTTAAATTTGCTTAGCACAATTTTAACAAATAACCTTGTTATCAAATTGAAGAAATATTACACTTTTATGATCTCACGCAAAGTTGATTCGTGCACAAAATTTAGCATGAATAAGCAATCCTCTATTAAAATTTTATGTGAACACTTTTAAAAGTCTAACAAACATAGGAACTGAAAGTTTTAATACCTTTGCTTAATGAAGAAGTTACCGCTTGCTATCGAACTGCGATGCACATGTTCCTGGTCCTGCTTACAAAATTTGAAGCAAGCAAAGTCGAACAAAAGCTTTACATACATCGTTACCGACAGTTGCCCCAATCACTAAATATAACCATGGTTATTTCATGCGCTAAGGAATTAAAGATATTTTGTTTTAGTATAAAATTACTTAAATATTGTAGTCTCACCGTTAACAATCACCGACCTGTCTAACCATTTTTATTAGGAAGCGTGATCTATTGCCTTGCCGGAGCTACAGGAATGACAACTCTTCTGGGCCCCCAAGACGACCACGGCTCCCCCGCCCCTACCACGATATGCTTATTCTGAGGCTCCACTTGACATGTGCTCGTGTCCCCATCTTCAAAAGTTGCAGCTTCGTTCACATGTTAAACTACAATGGCAAACTTGCTTTTTCGTACCGCCCACGTAGAGAACAGCTCATACGTCTTGCGCGTCACCTCGTGACACTATTTACGCAAGCGCTATCTTAATTTTAACAACTGAAAGGATATAATCCACCTATGGATTAGGCAACACAAATGACTTGTTCCTTTTTAAATACGTTTTCAGAGTGTATATTGCTATTAAATATTTCCTGGTAATGCATTTAAGCTAATTAAATGGTAATAATTTCCTGTTCCATTGTGGAATTGTTGCTTTCAGATATAACTATATCGAATACAAAAATCAGATATCACAGATCTACAATGCATATATGTGATTTCTTCAAAACCAGTGCCACAGAATATATATTCGTTACAATCTCTAAGTAAGGATGTTCCAAGTCATCCTTTTCAATGTCTGATTCCTGTTCTAATGCTGTTATTTTCTCTCCTTCACATATATCCCCTTTATGTCCTAGCCATCTAAACAACTTGCTCTACATTTTCTATAAGGATGTCTCCTTCCGCGTCCCTTACATTTTGGCTATACGGCTTTATATCCTTAAAATTCATTTTAGTTATTTTGTATGCTTTGTTTGTGCTTATTATTTCCATCTTAGTTTGTACCTTTTTTGCACTTTTCGTCAATCCATTGTTCTTTAGCTTTCCTGCAATTGCGAATAATTTCCCATTTTATAGCTTTGTATCTCTGTTTTTCTGCTTCGTCTGTTCTGTTTTTTAATTTTCATCTTTCTGGAATTAAATTCAGAATATCCTTTGTTATCCTCGGTTTCCCTTTTTCTTTTGTGTATTCCTCAGAATATCTCTGGCCGTCATGTCTAAGCTGATTTTAATGTTATTCCATTATGTTTCTACTTCTTCAGTATCAGAAATTTTCCGATATCTTGCAGCAATTAATTAAATTTTTTTCATATGTTTTGTGGATTCTTTATCTTTTAGTTTCTCAAGTCAAAGTGCATTTTTCAAATAGATTACATTCTTGTAGGAATATAAGTATAAAACTGTATAAGCAACCCAGAAGCAAATATATATATATATATATATATATATATATATATATATTTGCTTCTGGGTTGCTTTACAAGAATGTAATCTATTTGATATCTTTCTATAGCTCCTGACATCTTCCAAGTGTATCGTTTTCTAGCATGTTTGTGATGGTTAAAATTTTTTGTCGCAAAATTCTGCCAGTCCATTTTTCCTGTCGTTTCTCGTGCCTAAAGCAAATTAACCTACTACCGCTCCTTCCCTATACTCATCTACCACTGCATTAAAATCCCCCGTAAATATTAAATTTTCATGTCATTTTGTGTATCTTAGTATTTCTTCAATATCTTTGTAAATCGCTTCTACCTCTTTCCCATTGTAGTAGCTAGAGGTGGACATGTATACTTATATTATTACTGTATTTACCGGTTTAGATTGTAATCTAACTATGAGTACTCTTTTGTTCTTTTGTAATAGTTTGCTAGACACAGCCATATCTTTTTCTCTCTTCATCAGAAGCATACCCGACGTACATATTTCCAGAATTTGGCACTTTTACCTTAATATCAATATTGAAACAATCTATTTAAATGTTTTTAATATGTATATTTGTATTATTGTACTTCTACATGCATAACTGGTTTCAGAATTAAATTATTAATTATTATTAACGTAATTAGCAATATTGTTATTAATAACCAACTGTGGCCGTTATGAGAAAAAATATTTGAATTATGAAATTTTTTATCTTTGTCGTCAAAAATGAGCTCGCGTGTCATAGGTTCGCCATCACTGTTCTAGCTGATGCTCTTAGTAGATTGCTAGACAGGTTAACAACAAAGGGAAATGCGCATCCTAGATTTTTTCAATTTTGTTGAAGGTTTAATTCCTATAGATGCAAATAAATTAAGGTTAGATACCCGTAAAGATCCTGTGCTAGGTAAGATATTTAACTATATCCGTTATGGGTTTCCAAAGCATGTAAATGACGAAGTTTAACCTTTTCAATTTAGGCAAAATGAGCTGTCTATTGATTATGGTATTCTAATGTGAGGTTTTCGAGTTGTGGTACCCGTGTATTTGAGAAACCAGCTGTTACGGGAATTGCATAAATGGGATTAGCAAAACAAAGATTAATGCTCGATCATATTTCTGGTGGCCATGCTTAGATGCAGAAATTGAAATTTGTAAGTCGATGTAATGTAACGGCCCGAACCCACCAAGGCTTTATTTATATCACACGAAAAATCGTCTTATTTCATTGAGCGAATACATGTACATTTTCTAGGGCACATAAACGGGAAAATGATTCTGGTTATTGTTGACAGTTTTTCAAAGTGTCCTGAAGCTTTGATTAGGAATTTTACTGACTCTTGCTCTACGTGGAAAAGTGTCGAAAGTGTTTTGCAAGGTTTGGTTTGCTTAAGGTGGTGATTACCAATAATGGCATGTAATTTTGTTCTGCCAGATTTTCAATATTCATGTACAATAATGGTATAAAACATTTGACGTCACCACTATGCCATCCAGTACCCAACGGTTTTGCATAAAACGTGGTTAAATCTTTAAAAACTAGTGTTGTTAAAGATTTAAAAACGATATCAATGCAAAGACACTTTTGGAAAATATTATAAATCATTATTTCAGTACAGATATTTTGTTCATCTTAGATACAGGCGTGTCAGTGATCTAGTTTAATTTTTAGAAATAAAATAAAAAATCGATTTGATTTGTTATCTAGTAGAGTAGATAAAAAGAAGACGTTAGAAGATATTAGTGGAAAAAGGACTGAATGGTTTTGTGTAAGAAATAAGGTTCTATGTATGGATTGTAGATACCCAAATAAGAAGGGATGGGTTAGAGTCAGGGTAGACGAGGTACTAGGTGATGAAATTTACTTGTCAATTAAGTAATAATGATAGTGTTATTTGAGGCATGTTAATAAGATACAAAGGGATAGTTTAGAATTGATACCATAGGAGCATTATGGTTCTAGTTCAAATATTATACAAGGAAATAGTTCCAAAACACTGACTACTTCAAATGACACACGTGCTAACCTTCCAGTTTGAAAATAGCATGAGTGTACCACACGAAACAAACATATCGAAATGAGTCACCCATTACACCCAAGGATTGTATAGTTCCTAATAATGAAATGCACTCTGCAAGTAAACGAAGAACTATCGATGTATTCATCAGTTCAACCATCACAGTTGTGTTGCCAAAATTAAATATTTTAGAGAGGACTAAAATATTTATTCGCCCTCTAGTACGCCTTAACCTGTCATGGTAAGAGTAGTAGAATTGGGGGATCAGAGCACAGCGCCGCCGTTAATCGCTATATCTAACCTAGGTTTATACATGTAAATTCCCAATATAAAGTCTTATTTTTAAAGAATTTCCTCCTAGCTCCCTCCTTGCTCCCCTCCTTGCTCGAACACCTCCACATCAGCCATTTTGATTCGTCACACCAGCCTTCTTTGATTACGTTACAGCGCCGCAGATTCAAATTACTACTGTATACAAAAAATTTAAATAATGTACAACTTAAAACTATGTAAAATAAAAATTGTCTATTTTACGGTGCCCCCAGCGTACGTTATTATTTAGGTACAGTTTTTTGTTTTTGTGGTGATCTGTTAATTGGATCCGAACCCTAATTTCCCGAGCAATCTAACCCCGTTTAAATTTTTAAAATCGGACTATCTCTAAGATATAGCAGAAACTTGCATGCTTTGGAAATTAAAATTTTGAATAAGTAAAAGTTGAAAATACAAACATTTTACTTTGAACAAGAAATTACCAAAAACTGAAAATATTCCAATGCCTGCACAACGATAATATACAAATGGAAAATCAATTGATTTCGTTCGATGTTTTTATTTTTCCTTACGTCACATCTGTCATTACCACGATAGCGCTACCGCTACCTAAATGCTTGCAACCCACAATACACATATAACTTAGGTAAGGCAACCACAATGCACGAACAGCGACTCCTAGTACCTAAATGTTTGCAACCCAAAATACACGCACACTATGTTAAAACCGCCATTCTAATCACTTTTACACTGGGTAATCTGTTAATTGGACGGTTAATTGGTGTTTAAAGTCTAACGTGTTTTAAATAACGTCAAGCTCGAAATTTAAAATAAATTATAGGATGCGTATTCCCATATATTATCTAGAATTATGATGGCTACCTTCACAATTAATCGTCAGACGTCATTGACAAAACAATGCAAGGAATCAAACATTTCACTGTTATTAAATTAATGTTTTACTATGAAAACCACTTAAAAGTTAATTTTATCGTTGTCTAATGACACACCTATAATTACTAATACGAGGCCAGTTTTGTAAATACTTTAGAAGTAAAACGCCAGCATTTCTACGAGATGATTAATTGTATTTACCGGAGTTAAAAATTGCTGCCGGCCTTACTGCTCATTTTGAAAAAATTCCCGTACAACTTTCCAAAACTATTAACCGCATATTTGGTAACGCTGAAAGGAATGCAATTATCGGATACGCCACTTTAAACCTAACAACAAAAAAACAAGATAGTTTAATACATATATTTATAATTTTGAAGGTTTGGCGGTGAACCGACCTAGTTAGGTTATTTTCTACGTAGTCAGATAACGAGTTGGTGGCTTACTACGACGACTTTGCGGTCAAACAGGCCCAACGCCACCTGCTGAAAGTCAGAGCTATACCAATTCACATCGATTTTGTCCTCGTCATCAAATTAATTTCACTATTTCTCGGTTCAACTAGATATAGTACCACTGTAATGATAAAACTTAGTCATAACTTCTATTTAAGTTTCAAAGACAATTTATTTAAAGTTAGTTGTTGAGTATAACTTTTGTGATATTGCAATAATATTAAACTACTCCTTTATTTGCATAATCAGATCTAGGTCTGGTTGTGGGTGCTTTAATGGCAAAGTTCCTTGAATTTATCGCCATCAGAATAGGGTAATAGTGCCCTATAGGGTGAAACTGCCTTATAGGATAAAATTGCCTCATTAGGAGAAAGTGTCTCCAACATAAGATCATTGATTCCTTTTACTTATGTCAAGCTTACGCTAGTACCTTAAAACATAGACTCAGAGATAACGCCAATGTAATCGCATTATGGAAACAGGATGACACAAACCTTCGCCGTATCTTTCTTGATCATATATGTGGTGATATGTCATACCTTAAATTTAATCAAATGTGCTTGCTGTGTTGGGGTGGAGTGACTCGAAACATAGTTTTATTATTATTGTAAAAGATTTTGATTTAGATAAGGGGCGATATAGGAAAAATTTCGATGAGTACGTAAATATAGAGGAAGACGTTTAATGGTTAGCCCCAATCCGAAGTTTCATAATGACGGACGTTAAAGATATTATTGCAAATAAACGTAAGCTTCATCTTATGCAGGATGTCGTACGAAGGAAGTTTGTGGAACACAAAAAAGGCTATACTACTTCTCAACAAGAATTCAAAGAAGCTCATAAACAATTGCTCGAGCCTTTGCAAATCACCGCTTCCCAACCACAAGAAATGGCGGAAAAAATGCTAAACCCTATAAAGGAGATTAAAGTTGAAAACAAAGACGAATTTTTACAAAGATTAAGGTATCAGTTGACGACGAGCCTGTACATCTTTATTATGCGGACGTGTTGGTTAAAAAATGAAGACGAAAATATATACAAGTCGGTTTATGGAGTAAAGTATAATACCGAAACTGATACATGGAGTTTGTGGAAAAATGTATTGGAAATTAATCCGGAAAACAGTGACATCATCTTAAATAATAGCGTTCCTGCTGGCACTAGAGGTCTAACAAGAGTTATAATTATTTTTAAAATCCTTAACATTTTCCTAAGGAAGTAATAAATTAGTTCAGAGGATACTTTCCCTACCTGTTGTTTTGTGCGTGTACACAAATCGGGTACAATCTTAGTATATCCGAACAAGAGTAAGCTCATATAAAAGGACTGTTCGCGTAGAGGTTATTATTTGTCGATTATACAGTTTAAAGAGACGATTAAACAAATATGTACTAAAGACTTTGGGGAGGTTATTCTAAGAATTCGCAATGCTCTTCGAGGAAAAAAAGCAGAATGCGACAACGGTTTTCGATAGAAAGAGAAAAATGTCTTTTGTGTCAGTCATACGAGAAAGCAATACAGCACTGTAATGCTGTGTTTGTATTGCCCGAGGATTTGGATGATTTTATGGAAATAATGGAGGACATAGGGTTTATAAAACTGTTGGCAGATGTTAAGATGGAATATATACTAAATTGTAAGTTTTAAAGTAAAAATTTAACCATCTTAACTACTATCATCAGAAATGAATGATGTGAATTTAGGTATTCTTTTTGTACATATTACCTTCTTTATGTTCTAAAATATAAAGTATACATTAGTATTGTTTAATTCTTAAAATTTACACATAACTGAAATGTGTATATAAGCTCTTATGAAAAAAATTATACCAAAGATGTGTATTTATTAAAAAGGTGCTATAAACGTTTTACAAAATTATTAATCAGAATTGTTTTATTTAAAACCACAATATAATTTTATTTACAGCTGTTGATATCTGTAGTTGAAATACAACAATTTAGAAAGGTATATGAGGATAAACTGTAATATGCAAGATTATAGTGACAGAAATTTCTCTAAAATCTATAGCTTAAAATTTAAACATAGCTTGTAAATGCGTGGAATGGAAACCTGTTGTACTTTTCCATATACTCAGCTTGTTTACAAATACTGTTTTCAAACAATCTTGGATAGGTTTTTATGAATTCGTATAACATGACTCCAATAAGGTTTAAATTTGAACAACTTAACCTTTTCATCAGGAATGCGCATGGGCAAGTATGCGCATGCTCAGGAGTGTGTATGGGCTGAGGTCCGCATGCTCAGGGGTGCGCAAGGGCAGAGGTGTGCATGGGTGCACACCGAGATGCGTTAGGGGCGATATAGGAAAGTTTTTGATGAGTATATAGATATAGAAAAGACGTTAATGGTTAGTTGCAATCCGAAGTTTCATAGTAAAAACGCTTTGACACACATACTGCATGAGATACTTAAGATGTTCATTCTAGAACAAATAATGATTAACAATTTCTGCATTATACATGTAAATATTAATTTCTTCAACGTTTACAAGCGGATAACATAAAAGGTGTCTTGTAGGTAAAGTTCCAGAATAACACTAGAAAATCGCAGTTTAAACATGCATGTTGTCTTACGCCGAAATTTTCAAAGGTGGAAGAATTAATACGTCAAAGCTATAGTCATACCTTTTCGAATTACAATAATTAACTAAAGTATTGGAGAGTTTTAGAATATTTTACTGGTTCTCTCACCGTGAAAACATTTACCCTAAGGTATAGCAATCTAATTACCTGGTTCAAGATCGCATTTAATTACGCGCGTAACTTACATTCTTAAGATTTTCTGTTAGTGAAACGTATGGACATGAATATTTTAATTTAAAGTAAATGCGGACTCCCTTCTAATTAAATGGACTCGTTCTCGCAAACGGGTGCACAGAAATAGTAATAACTATAAATATTGTATGAATATTTTTTTAAAATTGTTGTACTATCGAGTTAAATCTAAATAAAAATGCAGATGTGTTTTTCTGTTAGGTTTTTGAATATTAAAACACTATGCGGGTCTTTGTTGGAGCTAATTTTAAAAGACGTGATAATTGATCTCGATCCCAAGAAATTCTATACTAATTTGAAAGGTTATAAGTTAGGTTTATCTCGGAAAACAGAGCAATACTGTTTAGAAATAGATTAAAGATGAACACCGTATGGGTTGTAAAAGATTGATCTGTAAATCAGTAAGAGGCGTTCGATTTGAAAAAAATTTCGAACGATTTGAGAACCTGAGAAAAACAGTAATAATTGATATCTTACACGACGGAATTATATTAAAAATACCGCTAGGAGTAATTTTTACAAAAAATCCAAAATGGTGTTGGTGGTTAAATACAAACAGGTAAAACCTACTATAAACAATTATAAGCGTCACCTTTACAGCCATGACTTGCAATCAACATGATAAGGAGCTGCGCACGCTCGGCCGTCAGCATAAAAGACGAGGGAACCATGTTTTAGAGCATTAGTTGTCAACGTGTCGTCGAGTTGATCAAAATTACAAGTTAAAAATGGATTTTTCTGGTGTTGTCGTTACAAGTGATGTAAGAGTGCCATTAGGTATCGACAAACTGGCAGGTAAGTGAATTTAAATCACGTTTTCAGCACCATAACGTAAAAGTTGGTTTTCATTTATACGATGGTCTGCAACCAGTCGTACAACTTATCTGAAATAGTAGAATGAGCCTAAATTATGCTATAAAAATGTATAACTTTAAATGGAGAAAGTTCTGCAATTTTCAATTGAAATTTAGAATCATACAATTTACCTAAGAAGCAGCAAACGTAAGATTGAATTGTTTTTATGGCGGAGATGTTTTAGAATTACCACTAAATCGTGAAGTAAAATTCAAACTGATTGCCGAAACATCTCATAGAAATGTATGGGTGGCGAATAAATTCCAAGAAGAAAATTTATATAATATGGAAATTACGAAAGATCGGAATGTTGTTGTGCTACCTAAGTACGAGTGCATCAAGCTATTAAATTTGCGAAAATTAATCTGTTATAAAATTGAAGAGTTAAGGTGTAGAAACTTACCAGTATTTTACGAAAAATTTATAGGTGATATAAAAAATGTATCTGGAAATACGATAGACGAAGAAAGGATTCAAACGTTACTAGAAGAAGAGAACCGTGCAAATATTTCTCTGTTTAGTGATTGCAACAATTTAAATTACTTGATAGTGTTGGAAATTATTAAATGTATCCCCATCCAGTACTTAGAAGATGCGACTGCGAGGTAGTCGCTTGCGCAAATGTTTAGAGATTTGGCTATCCCAGATTCACCAGACTCTGGTTATCACACCTGTTTATAGATGTTATAAATCCATGTATATATTTTATTAAAAACATAGTATTTCTTGATTAAGCTTGTTTTACTTTTTTGTATCACTAACATCAGCAAAAATCATTAATAGACGTATTAAACTATCTTGTTCTTTTATTCTTAGGTTTAAAGTGGTGTAGCCGATAATTGCATTCCTTTTGGCATCACCAAATATGCGGTTAATAGTTTTGGAAAGTTGTACGGGAATTTTTTTAAATTGAGCAGTAGCGTCGGCGAAAATTTTTAACTCCGGTAAATACAATTATTCATCCCGTAAAAATATTCGAGTTTCACTTCCAAAGTATTTACAAAACGCCTCGTATTAGTAATTATAGGCGTGTCATTAGACAACGTTGAAATTAACGTATAAGTGGTTTCCATAGTAAATAGTTAATTTAATAACAGTGAAATGTATAATTCCTTGCATTGTTTTGTCAATAAAGTCTGACAATTAATTGTGAAAGTACCCTTCATAATTTATCACAGTCCCGTCCCCGCGGTACATGCGTCACAAAAGACAGTTGGTAACGATATTACATAATGTGAAGATTGACGCGCAAATTTCTATGACGTCACACAATATGCAAATTAGGGCGACACAATTTACCAATTTCACAAATTTTACAAGACCCATAAGAGGTACTTACGTGAACATGTAAAGCTTCCTTCAGGATCACTCCATGATGGTCGCGGCTTTCTTCAGGATTACTTCATGATGGCGGTGGCCTTGACTCATCTTTATCGGGTCGTGGATCTTGAACCAGGTTGCATCCAAACTCGCTGGTCTTCTTCCTATGTAGAGGTACGATAAGGAACGGGTTTGAGGAACGATACCCAAAGAAGGCAAAAGGGAATCTACATAACAAAAGAATACGATAAGATACCAGACCAACTCCTCTTGTTCGCGTTTCGAAGGCAAGTCCCTACGCGTCTTTCGGAAATTCCCTACTTTCCTCTTCCCCCACACGCGTTGACGCGAAACTCGCGCAATGCACTTCTGAAGTGACGGAAATACGAGCAACAAGTCTTTTAAATTTATGGCGCGAAATCCTTACCAATTTAAAACTTACTTAAAAATGTCTAGTGCCGATTTTCGGCACGTAACAAATTCTAGTTAATATATGGAAATACGCATTCTATAACTTGTTTTAAATTTTGAAATTGCCGGTATTTAAAACAAATCTAATAACTATAAATTTCAGACGCCCGTCTTTGTGTTAAAGTTGAGAGGCGTGAATCGATCGCTTTTTGGGATTTGCGTCCAAGGGTTTCGGAGTTGGAAGCGCGGGCGGGTGGTGGTTAGGTGGAGAATTTTTGCGTGCTTTGCGTAGGCCGGTTTTTATAACGGGAAACCGATAACTAAGGGAGAAATAAGGGTTTTCCGGGAAAAGATTAATTTGCAGCGACGTATTCGTTAACGTGTTAAAAAAGCTTCGATTCCTCAAAAATTTCCGATCTGAAAACCGAACGAGGCGTGCAACGAGGTCGGCAACTACTTGGTTGACGTCGGTACGAGAGAGACTAAAGATTGAGTTGGTTTCTGAAATTCGTATTCGGGCGTTTAAAAATACCTAATATATGCCAAACAACGCTATTCGTATTCTAAAACCTGAATTACTAACGGTTTGCAAGCTGGTAGTATAGAATTTTCTTAAAACAGGCATTAAAATTTGTATAATTACTTGGAGAAACGTCAAACACGGGTAGCGAAAGCTGCCGGAAATGAACGAACATGTACCTTCAAAATCTATAAGGACACAATTTTTTAAAAATTTGTTACATTTAAAATTATAAATCATCCAATATTACGTATTAGTTCCGATAATTGATTATTATTATACAATAACATGGCTTTTTAATATACACGGGCTATTTATTTCAAAAATAATTAATTTTTAAATTTGGCGATTTCATACGACGATATCCGAGCATTTACAATAGATCGTGATTTGCTCAGAAATCGGTGTATTCCGTATGTGGACGCAACAAATGCAAGTATACTACTAACCGACCTCCCACAAGTGTCACCGCCGTAGCGCGATGCTAGGGTGTCTGGCTAACATTCGTAAGTTCAATGGTTCAATGCCCAGTTCAATTTACTTTTTTTTTAATTTTTTCCTCAACTTTATAAACAACCGTCAGCATTTATTAAATTTATTAAATTCAAAAATATGTATTATAAGAACCAAATCAAATGCTAAAACTACTTCTAACACTGTCCCATTCCTGGAATTCTACAAGTTCTTGGAACGTGTTGGCTTATGCATTACATAACGTACGAACAATTGCAACTACAAACACAAAGCGCGTTCACCGACAGCTACAACACGTCGGTTAGTGTTAGTTCGAGAAAGATGGATCATCGAATTAGTTTTCAAAATTACGATTACGCTTTTAAAACATTTCTAATATACATTATTAAACACTAACCGTATCCTAAAACCTGAATTCTTAACACTTTGCAAGCTGCTACTGTAGTATTTTCATAAAACTTTTATTAAGATTGGTACAATTATTTGGGGAAACGTCAACAACAGATTAATCTAAAACACATACACATACTGTATTCAAAGAGTAGATTTCAATTTTTTTTTTACTTATTTAACATAGTACATTTGCCATACATAGAAAGCTATATTAATTTAATATCCAATTAAATGATACCCGCTTTAAGAAAATTAAAATAGTTCATAACATTAACGTCGGTTTATCGTTATTTATTTAACCGAGTTTTATCATAATTCTGCAACAAATTAAACATCGTAAATTACTGTTACTAACCTATACATATTACATACACAGAACATATTACATACGCAGAACATATTCCAATAGTAGACTCACATCTACTCTATTATTTAACATACACTATTTGCTGTATATAGAAAGCTGGAATAAGATTATCTCTATTTAAATATATCCGCTATAAAAGAATACATATACTCGATAACTTTCACTTTATAATACATCAAACATCACAAATAACAGACAATTAGCAAGAATTCGTACGCATTTTCTACTTTAATATTTATATTCACAAATACAAATACATATACTTCTTTATTTAGCCACTAACAAAACTTCTACGGACGGAAGAGCTTAACAAAGTTGCCTCTTTAGTTTACAGACTCGAAAATATTTAGAAGAATTTTAAACTTATTCCAACATGCTATTCCGGGAATTGTTTACATTTCAACTTCTACTTAAACACTTATATTACTTTCTACTTTTAAAACTACTGCTGAAAACAACCTCAATTATTGTTTATTAATTTTGAAAGAATTAAGAGATAGGTCAAATTGCCGTTCTTTAAAATTATCTATTCTCAAACGAAACGGCAACTACCAACCGGCGTTATTAGTGGAAATTCTCTATTCCTTCAAAATTGTTCTGCTACATTCTCATTTTTCCTGCATCGCTCTAAATCTTTCTCAATCGTTCTGCATCGTTCTAAATCGTTCTCAACCGTTCTCAATCGTTCTCCATCGTTCTCAATCGTTCTCAATCGTTCTTGGCCCGTTCGACTCCCCAAAGTGATTTTGGCAAAGTCTACTTGGGCAAAGTGATCTTACTCCGATCGACTCTTCGACGTGATTTTCACTAAGCCCACTTAGGCGAAATTTTCTAAATCCGATCAACTCTTCGAAGTGATTTCGACAAACTCTACGTGAGCGAAGTGGTCTTGATCCGATCGACACTTCGAAGTGATTTCGGCTAAATCTACTTTGGCGAAGTGGTCTTGGTCCAATCGACACTTCGAAGTGATTTCGACAAAATCCACTGGGGCGAAGTGGTCTTGACCAGATCGACACTTCGAAGTGATTTCGACAAGGTCGCTAGGGCGAAGTGGTTTTTTGATCCGATCGACTCTCCGAAGTGATTTTGACAAACTGTTAGGCGAAGTGATCTTGATCCAATGAACTCTCCGAAAAGTGATTTCGACAAAGTCTACTAGGCCGAAGTGAAATTGATCCGCTCGATCCTCCGAAGTAATTTCGACAAGGTCACTAGGGCGAAGTGGTCTTGATCCGATTGACCCTCCGAAGTGACTTCGACAAATTCTACTAGGACGAAGTGATCTTGATCTAACCGACTCCCCCGAAGTGATTTCGACAAAGTTTACTAGGGCGAAGTGATCTTGGTGCAATCGACTGCCTGAAGTGATTTCGACAAAGTCTACTAGGGCGAAGTAGTCTTGATCCAACCAACTCCCCCGATGTGATTTCGACAAAATCTACTAGGGCTAAGTGATCTTGGTCCAACCGACTCCCCCGAAGTGATTTCGACAGAGTCTACTAGGGCGAAGTGAAATTGATCCGCTCGATCCTCCGAAGTAATTTCGACAAGGTCACTAGGGCGAAGTGGTCTTGATCCGATCGACCCTCCGAAGTGACTTCGACAAATTCTACTAGGACAAAGTGATCTTGATCCAACCGACTCCCCCGAAGTGATTTCGACAAAGTTTACTAGGGCGAAGTGATCTTGGTGGAATCGACTGCCTGAAGGGATTTCGACAAAATCTACTAGGGCGAAGTAGTCTTGATCCAACCAACTCCCCCGAAGTGATTTTGACAAAATCTACTAGGGCTAAGTGATCTTGGTCCAACCGACTCCCCCGAAGTGATTTCGACAGAGCCTACTAGGGCGAAGTGATCTTGATGCAATCGACTCGCCGAAGTGATTTTGACAAAGTCTACTAGGGCGAAGTGATCTTGGTCCAACCGACTCTCCGAAGTAATTTCGACAAAGTCTACTAGGGCGAAGTGGTCCTGATTCATCCGACTCCCCCGAAGTGATTTCGACAAAGTCTACTAGGGCAAAGTGATCTTGGTCCAACCAACTCCCCCGAAGTGCTTTCGGCATAGTCTACTAGAGCGAAGTGATCTGATGCAATCGGCTCCCCGAAGTGATTTTGACAAAGTCTACTAGGGCGAAGTGATCTTGATCCAACCGACTCCACCGAAGTGATTTTGACAAAGTCTACTGCGGCGAAGTGATCTTGATCCCACCGACACCCCCAAGTGATTTCGACAGTCTACTAGGGCGAAGTGACCTTGATGCAATCAACTACCGAAGTGGTTTCGACAAAGTCTACTAGGCCGAAGTGGTCTTGATCCGATTAACCCGCCGAAGTGATTTTGACAAACTCTACTAGGACGAAGTGATCTTGATCTAACCGACTCCTCCGAAGTGATTTCGACAAAGTTTACTAGGGCGAAGTGATCTTGGTGGAATCGACTGCCTGAAGGGATTTCGACAAAGTCTACTAGGGCGAAGTAGTCTTGATCCAACCAACTCCCCCGAAGTGATTTTGACAAAATCTACTAGGGCTAAGTGATCTTGGTCCAACCGACTCCCCCGAAGTGATTTCGACAGAGCCTACTAGGGCGAAGTGATCTTGATGCAATCGACTCGCCGAAGTGATTTTGACAAAGTCTACTAGGGCGAAGTGATCTTGGTCCAACCGACTCTCCCGAAGTAATTTCGACAAAGTCTACTAGGGCGAAGTGGTCCTGATTCATCCGACTCCCCCGAGTGATTTCGACAAAGTCTACTAGGGCAAAGTGATCTTGGTCCAACCAACTCCCCCGAAGTGCTTTCGGCATAGTCTACTAGAGCGAAGTGATCTGGATGCAATCGGCTCCCCGAAGTGATTTTGACAAAGTCTACTAGGGCGAAGTGATCTTGATCCAACCGACTCCACCGAAGTGATTTTGACAAAGTCTACTGCGGCGAAGTGATCTTGATCCCACCGACACCCCCCCCCTCAAGTGATTTCGACAGTCTACTAGGGCGAAGTGACCTTGATGCAATCAACTACCGAAGTGGTTTCGACAAAGTCTACTAGGCCGAAGTGGTCTTGATCCGATTAACCCGCCGAAATGATTTTGACAAATTCTACTAGGACGAAGTGATCTTGATCCAACCGACTCCCCGAAGTGATTTCGACAAAAGTTTACTAGGGCGAAGTGATCTTGGTGAATCGACTGCCTGAAGTGATTTCGACAAAGTCTACTAGGGCGAAGTGAACTTGATCCAACTCGACTCCTCCGAAGTGATTTTGACAAAATCTACTAGGGCTAAGTGATCTTGGTCCGATCGACCCTCCGAAGTGATTTCGACAAATTCCTACTAGGGCGAAGTGATCTTGATGCCAATCGACTCCCGAAGTGATTTCGACAAAGTTTACTAGGGCGAAGTGATCTTGGTCCAACCGACTCTCCCGAAGTAATTTCGACAAAGTCTACTAGGGCGAAGTGGTCCTGATTCATCCGACTCCCTCGAAGTGATTTCGACAAAGTCTACTAGGGCTAAGTGATCTTGGTCCAACCGACTCCCCCGAAGTGATTTCGACAGAGCCTACTAGGGCGAAGTGATCTTGATGCAATCGACCCGCCGAAGTGATTTTGACAAAGTCTACTAGGGCGAAGTGATCTTGGTCCAACCGACTCTCCCGAAGTAATTTCGACAAAGTCTACTAGGGCAAAGTGGTCCTGATTCATCCGACTCCCCCGAAGTGATTTCGACAAAGTCTACTAGGGCAAAGTGATCTTGGTCCAACCAACTCCCCCGAAGTGCTTTCGGCATAGTCTACTAGAGCGAAGTGATCTGGATGCAATCGGTTCCCCGAAGTGATTTTGACAAAGTCTACTAGGGCGAAGTGATCTTGATCCAACCGACTCCACCGAAGTGATTTTGACAAAGTCTACTGCGGCGAAGTGATCTTGATCTCACCGACACCCCCAAGTGATTTCGACAGTCTACTAGGGCAAAGTGACCTTGATGCAATCAACTACCGAAGTGGTTTCGACAAAGTCTACTAGGCCGAAGTGGTCTTGATCCGATTAACCCGCCGAAGTGATTTTGACTAGGTCACTAAGGCGAAGTGACCTTCATCCGATCGACTCACCGAAGTGATTTCGACAAAGTCTACTAGGTCAACGTGGTCTTGTTCCGGTCAACTCCTCGAGCTAATTTCAACTAAGTCTACTAGGACGAACTAATCTTCATCCGATCGACTCCCTGAAGTGATTTCGACAAAGACTACTAGATCGAAGTGATCTTGATCCGATCGACTCCCCCTAAGTGATTTTGACAACGTCTACTAGGGCGATATGATCTTGATCCGACCGAATTCACGAAGTTATTTTGGCACAGTCCACTAGGTCGAAATGATCTTGATCCAAGCAACTCCACGTAGTGATTTTGACAAACTTTACTACGACAAAATGGTCTTCATCCGATCAACACCCCAAAGTTATTTTGACAAAGCCTACTAGGGCGAAGTTGTCTTGATCCGATCGACTCCACGAGGTGATTTTGACAAAGTCTACTAGGGCGAAGTGATCTCGATTCGAGCAAATTTCTCAAAGTAGTTTTAATGAATTTTGCTGGGGCGAAGTGAAGACGGGGGGTTGAGAGGGCAGGGCGTTAAGAGGGCGGGGCGTTGAGTGGGCGGGGCGTTGAGTGGGCGGGGCGTTGAGAGGACGGGGCGCAAAGGGGGCGGGGCGCAGATGGGGGGGCGGACGCTGTGAGGGCGGGGTGCAGAGAGGGCAAGGTTTAGAGGGGGTGGGGCGCAGAGAGGGGGAGTAAAGAGGGCGGGAGCAGAGAGGGCGGGGAGCAGAGAGGGCGGTGCGCAAAGAAGGTGGTGCGCAGAGAGGGCGGGACGCAAAGAGGGCGGGGCGTAGAGAGGCGGAGCGTAGAGAGGGCGGGCCGCAGAGAGGCGGCGCGCAGAGAAGGCGGGGCGCTCAAAGTAGTCCCGTAGGGACTACAAACCGTTTCTATTTAGACTTTAAATACCAATTAACCGGCCAATTAACAGATTACCCAGTGTAAAAATGATTAAGATGGCGCTTGCGACATAGTGTGCGTGTATGTTGGGTAGCAAACAATTAGGTACTGAGAGGCGTTCTTCGTGCATTGTGTGTTGTCCTACCTAAGTTATATGTGTATTGTGGGTTGCAAGCATTTAGGTAGCGGTGACGCTATCGTGATAATGACAGATGTCACGTAAGGAAGAATGATAGCATCGAACGAAATCAATTGAAGTTCCTATTTATATATTATCGTTAAGCAAGCCTTGGAATATTTTTGGTTGTTGGTAATTTCTTGTTTAAAGTAAAATATTTGTATTTTCAACATTTAATTATTCAAAATTTTAATCTCCAAGGCATGCAAGTTTTTGGTAAATGTTAGGGGTAGTCCAATAATAAAAATTCAAACGGAGTTAGACTGCTCGGGAAATTAGGGTTCGGATCCAATTAACAGATCACCACGAAAACAGAAAACTGTACCTAAATAATTATGTACGCCTGGGGGCACCGTAAAATAAAAAATTTTTATTTTACATAGTTTTAACCTGCACATTAATTAAGTTTTTTGTATATAGTAGTAATTTGAGTCCACGGCGCTGTAACGTAGTCAAAGAAGGATGGTGCGACGTAATCAAAATGGCTGATGTGGGGGTATCCGAGCAAGGAGGGGAGCAAGATGGGAGCAAGGAAGAAATTCCTAAAAAATAAGACTTTATAGTGGGAAAATACATGTAAAAACCTTGGTTAGATATCGCGATTAGTGGCGGCGCAGTGGTCTGATCCCCCAATCCTACTACTGGGAGGATATTGTGGTATTAGAAATTGCTGTATCAATAACATAGCAAGTAGAGTGGTTGCTTTTGTTTAGGATGCATCTCTTTTTTGATAGTTAATTAATTATGACATTATAAAAAGGGCTGTTTATAATTGTTAATTAATTCTTTCCTTATGCATTGACTTTATATTCTTTGCCACCTCAACAACACAACAATTATATTTATTCAAATTATAAATAACCTGTGATTTATATATTATTGTGAATTATTTTGTATCCTCCATTTTGAACTTTGAAAAAGTAATTTCAAATTTGTTTAAAACAATTACAAAAACAAAAATAAAAGTTTTAACGCTTAGCTTTGCTAACGTCTCGAAGTATGGCCATTCTAATTAAAATCATCAACAAACATTTTCTGCTTAATTTTTCAAAACCTTTTAAAAAACTTTTATATTATATTTAATTATGATATAAGTTAGAAAATAATTCAATTTTCATTTACATTCATGCTGAGAGTTATTATCGCAATGGAGTAAACGCAAATCAAAAAAGCTACTTTTAAATAACCATAAGCACAATTATTTAAACTCGTTGACAAAGATACTGCACGATTTATACGCCATAAGAATAATACATAATTCTTATTACATTTACAAGAGTTTTTAAATTCATACCAGCAAAATGCATGACGTACTAAACAGGCGCTTTATAAGCCCTTACCGGAAATGTAAAGCATAACGTTGAAATCATCTCTTTGTCTTTATAATGCGAAATAGCGGAGCTCCTGATGCATGACATATTCATCCGGATTTTACACTTAGAGTTCCATCAATCAATCTTATGATTTGACGTAAAAGCCTTCTGATGGCATAATGTTATGGGAAAAACATTTTATATAAGAAATAAATTGATGTTAGACTAAACTGAAATACTCTGGGTGTTATGGAATATCCTCGTAAACATTTTTTATTTAAGGGATGCTAAAATATTGTAAAAATAATCTGGAAATTTATGAAATATCTTTGGATTTCGGTAGATTGAATGTAGCAGATCGTAATTATGTAAATTTCTGAGTGAATTTAAAAAATGTACATTACATATTAGTCGCACTTCTCCGAACTGTTATTATTAGTTGCAAAACGCTATTTCCATTTTACTGTACGAGAAATAATATGATACAATTTGTACATCATCATAATCATTAGAGTTTCAGTCTTAATACTGTAACTGGTTGGGCTCCATTGTTTTCTATTCTGAACTAGGCTACACATTTCCTTGAAACTCACACAGCCTACATCTTTCACTATCTGTGTGCAATAGTCTAAACTAGGTCTACTTCTACGTCTTTTTTCTTTCTTCTGCTTTCAGTATATTCCTCGTGCCTTAGAACGTATAGTATCATACTATCTCTTCTATTTCTTCCATATATTTCTTTCTTCGCTTACCATTACTAGGATAACTTTGTTCTTAACTTTCTCGTCTTTGATACCTTTTCATCATACATCTGTAGCGCCACATTTCAAAGGTTTTAATATTTTTCCTGTCTGCTTTCTCTATGTCTATGCTTCATAGCCGTACAGTGTGCTTCACACATATGCTTACACAATTATTCGAATGGTTCTATGTTTGTTGCCTACGAACATAGTAGTTGCTTTTTCTTGTTAAATGCTGCATGTCATTTTGCTAATCTTTGTTTTATATCATTTGCATTTTTTACATCTTGCGTTATTTTCCACTCTTTTATACGCTAATAATTTAGTTTTATTTTTGTAGATTTTCATAACGTATGGCTCTTTTAGTACTGTTTCGAATTCTTCATGAGCAGCTCTAACTCTTGCTTGTTGGATGCTAATGCCGCTCCTTTTTACTATAGTAACTATGGTGTTATGTTTGAAATGCTTGAGTATCTGGCCTGTCGCATACATACAACTGATAAGTTGGTATAGACGTTCTGTTACTGCTTGTCCAATAGTTTTTAGAGTTTCTGCGTGTACTTTATCTGTACCCGAGTTACATATCCCCCAATGCAATTATTATGTCTTAAGAAATAAAATGTTACATTGTATAATTGAAGGTAATAATATAAAAGGTTAATGAAAGTTCATATCAGACATGAGAAAGGAAGCAATTACTTTGTATTCCAGACGCAACCTGATACTGCTGGTACAGGACACAATGAACTACAATAAAAGCAGACTTAATTAAGATTACTAAGAAGTAAGACATTGTATGTTATCAAGAACTAGCAGACGGTGAAATCTGCATCTCCACAAGATGATGTGATAGCAGGGATTACATAAATACCCCGAAAAGGCCTTGATGACGAATCAGTCTCGAACGTCATAACTTTAACATTGTTGGTGGTTCAAGTTACTCACCATAATTTTTAATTATTAATTATTGATTATTAACTTTAAGTATTTTGTTAATTTCAATTAGATTAGTGAATATAAAGGTTTAAGTTGATTGTATAAAAAAAAGTCATTTTTGTAATTGTATAATTTAGAATAAAATCGATAGAAAAGTTTTTTGGAAAATAAATGTTTTTAAATAGAAGCTCTCAAAGGCCCAAAATCTATCTCCCGGCGTCCTTTTTTTTCAGGCTCTTTAATGCTGGTTTAAACTCCTCTCTAGGTATAGGATATCCCAAGTCGTCCTTATGTTTATTTCCTGTTGTAGTGCTTCTAGTTCCGGCTTGCATGTAAATTTCTATATATTCTTGCCATCTATCCGCTTTGTCTACATTTTGTATAATAATGCCTATTCCTACGCCTCGTTTTTGCTAAACGATTTTATATCCCTAAAATTCATTTTAATTAGTTTTTATGTTTAGAATGTCTTTTAAATTTTCATCTTAGATTGTACTTCTAACTTTTCTTTAATCCATTGTTTTTTAGGTTTACTGCATTTGCACATAATTTCCCGTTGTATGGCTCTGTATCTCCGTTTTCCTATTTCGTTTGGTCTGTTTTTCTGTTTTCGCTTTTCTTCTTCTAAATTTGGAACATCCTTTGTCACCTATGGTTTCTCATTTTTTTTTATTTTCACGCTAAAATACCTCTGGCTGCAATGTCTAAGCTATATTTACTGTTATTCCATTCTACTTCTACTTCTTTAGTATTGGAAATTTTCTCGATGTTTTACAACAAATCGTTTGGCCGTTTCTCAAGACTTATGTGTGTATTTTTGTCTTTTAGTTTCTCAAGGTTAAAGTGTCTACTTCCATACCTTTTTTTCAAGTTTTTAAAATCAAAAGTAGTTTTCAAAATTACTATGTTGTGGTCAGTGTCTATATCTGCTTCTGGGTGTGTTATCCGACTGGGCTTTCCAACTGGATAGTGTGCAACAATTTCTAGTAGAACAATTAGGCTTGATTTTTATTTGTCAGATGCATAGGACATATATACAATACTTACAATCTAACATATATACAAGGGTGAAATATATACAACTACAATCTAAGCAATAACAAGGGTGAAATATATACAAGGTCTATAAGGTATTGTTCGATCTGCGTCGGTCCGCGGCGTCTCGGTACGCCTTCCTCGCAGCAAACCTCCTGGAATCGTCCGAGTGGACGAGTGTTGGTTCTACGTCGTTGTACGGGATCCTTATTCCTGGTGCCGCCCATGCAGCGCTGTGGTGTCGGCGTCGGTGTTGGACGGCTTTGAGCTAGGGAAAGCGCCAAAGCGTCGGAATCGTCGAGCTGCCTCGGGCTCAGAGCAGAGCCGTGGTTTTCTTCGACGGTGGCCCGTGTTAAGAGAAGCGCCAGGGTCTTCTGATGGTTTCTCAAGCTAGGAGCAGCGCCGAGGTCTCGATTGTTTCTCCACTAGGTGAAAAAACAGGTCGTTTCATACCTATTCTTGAGAATGGTGGGACGACCAGCAGCCAATCAGTGTGAGAGATTTTTGTGTTGGGGGTTGTGGTCATCGTAAAAGGGGCGAGCCGTGTTAAGGTATATATATACAGGTGTTGTGACCGTTCATTTACATTTCCAATGCTCCACCCGAAGGTACTACATTGGTCAGGAGGCGAGATTTTTGTTGCCTGGAAATTTAGAATTTTGCCGAACCCTTGCCGTTCCAGGCAAGGTAGGGATCTTTAACGTGCGTGACAAAACTCACACACGAGACCTCCATTTAACCTCTCATCCGAACGAGGGCGTAATTTTTGTGAAAAATGCTCACCTGCCATTTTTCAAGCAGTCGGCCGTGTCGGGATATGAAAGGTGTTGTGACCGCGCGTCCTTCTTTTATGGATGTACATTGTCACGAGACAAGGTCGGTGACCCCCCCCCCCACAGGTATAGTCGGGGAGGATAGAGTGGTGTATGTCGTTGGCAGCTGGCGGTGGTCGCTGTGGAGCTAGTCGTAGGTCGTCTATATGAATCTTGCTTTCTAGTCCTCCTTCAATCTGCACCCAATAGTTTGCGGGGCCGGCTTTCACTTGGTCGGCGAGTTCTATGTTAGCTATTTGTATTCCACTGATGTGTTCGGGCGGTAGCACACTGTTTTCGTCGGTGGAGTCCTCAGGAATTTTGTTATTGTTTGGATGGCGGGAAAGTTGATCAAGCAACTCGTTACGTGTTCCCGGACAGTCTTCAATGTCGAAGTTAAATTCTTGTAGAAGTAGAGCCCATCCGGTAAACTTGGATTTGGCATTCTTGGTGCGATCTAACCATAGTAGTGCTCGGCTGTCGGTGCGGAAAATAAAGCGTTGATCCTCCAGGTAGGGGTGGTATTTCTTAATGGTTCATATGGCGGCTAGGCAGTCCTGCTCGTCGATATGGTACTTGGTCTCGATTTCGTTGAGCTTAGCGCTCGCGTAGCCGTTGATGTGCTTGTTACCATCGACCTCTTGATATAAAACCGCGGCGATATCAAGGCTGCTGGCGTCCGTTTGCAGGACAACTACTTGTTAAAATCGGGCCGGTGGAGTTGCAAGTCTTGTTGGATGGCTGTTTGTATGTTCTAGAATGCGGTTTCGGCTTCTTTTGTCCACTGGTAGCGTCGTGTAATCTGTAGCAGGTCTGTGAGTGGCGCTTGAACCTGGGCACATCGTGGAATATAGTTCCTTAACCAGTTGCACAGTCCAAGAAAGGAACGTAGCTGAAGGCGGGTTTTTGGTCGTTCGGCTTCCTTGATTTATTCGATGTGTTGTGGTTGAGGACGATTGCCTTTAGTAGAGATAATGTGGCCCTAATATTCTAGAGTGTTGACTACAAAGTGCACTTGTCAAGGGCTAGTTGTAACCTGTGTTGCTGAAGCCTGTCAAATATCAGGCGTATGTGCAATAAGTGCGCTTCCCAATTGCGTGAGTATATGATTAGGTCGTCCAGGTAAACGAATTTTCGGAAATATTCAGGTAACACCTCTTGGATCATTAGTTTTTGGAAGCTGGCTGGTGCGTTCTTGAGACCAAACAGCATTACTTTAAATTGGCAACAGACGCCATCTGGAGTGGTAAAGGTGGTGTAGTGTCTAGAGGTCCATTCCATGGGTATTTGCCAGTATCCAGATAATCACAATCTAAGAATTAACAAGGGTGGAATATATGCAAGGTCTATAAGGTATTGTCCAATCTGCGTCGGTCCGCGGCGTCTCGGTACGCCTTCCTCACAACAAACCTCCTGGGGTTGTCCGGGTGGACGACTGTTGGTTCTACGTCGTTGTACAGGATCACCCTGTTGTGGCACCGCCCATACAGCGCTGTGGCGGCGGCATTGGTGTTGGACGGCTTTGAGCTAGGGAAAGCGCCAAAGCGTTGGCGTCGTCGAGCTGCCTCGGACTCAGAGCAGAGCTGAGGTCTTCTTTGACGGCACCCCGTGCTAGGAGAAGCGTCAGGGTTTTCTGGTGGTTCCTCAGGCTAGGAAAAGCGCCGAGGTCTCGATCTACAGCCAATCAGCGTGCGCGATTTTTGTGTTGGGGGTTGTGGTCATCGTAAAAGAGGCGAGCCGTGTTAAGGTATATATACAGGTGTTGTGACCGTGCGCCCTTCTCATAAAAATGTACATTGTCACTATACAAGGTCGGTGACAACCCTTTACTAACAAAAATGTAATCTATTTGGTATCTCCCTATGTCTCCTAGCATCTTCCACGTGTTTTGTCATATAGCATGGTGTTGAAATAATGTATTTGTGATGGTTAAGTTTTTTTGTTTATGTTCTAATATGCTTCTAATATGCCACTCTCCGACTCGTAAAATGTTACCGGTTCTTCTTTTAAACCTGCCGATCACATCCACTCCCGGAGATCTAAATGGCGGAATATTTGAACTCCGGAATCTTTCACTACAGATGTTGACATTAGTTTGAAAAACCTTTTTAGTATGCTGTGTACTTGGGAGGTAATGTGGTGGTTTCCTGTTGCCTTCCACATCGCAGTAGTGTGTCTTAGAATGCCATACTGACTCTTATAATCTCTGCCACGTTAAGTACTTGTTACGTTCACTTACAACGGTAAACGAAAACCGTATCCTGTTACTTTGTAATTCATTCACATGGATTCCGTTTCCACTCTTCAATACGCCAACAACAATTTGTATATTTTACCTGTTCACAATAAGTACGCTTTCTAATAATTTTTATTTTAAACCTATTTACTCCGAAACGAAAAGCTTATTCTATAAATTAAATAGTCAATACCTTGTTTTAGTTATCCGTGAACTTGCTACACATTACGATAGCGTATAATTACTTTCTACAATACTTCAATCTAAAGACTCGTGGAAATAATGTACTGAACTATCTGATAAAGCGTGTTTGCAAGTTTCTATTTAACATCTGTGTATGATAACGCGAGTATTGCAATGAATCCTTGCTAGAAAACCAATTCATTTACTCCATTCTTTCTGTACTTATATGACAACAATTACTCATTGTTAACTTTTTCTTTGTTGTTATTTTCACAATTTTGTGCACACACTGTATGGTATTTGCGGTTTAGAAAAAAGTAGTTTTCGGCGTAAATAAATTAACCATTTATAAAACACAGTATAGTTTCGAATCAACTTCTGTACAGTTTCAGCCTTAGGGTTGATTTTAGCCAACTGATGGCGCTCTATTTTTCCTTTCGCCATCGTACAGAGGTTACTTCGAGCATATACATTGAGGTTGCTTGATGTTTTGTTAGGGTTAAAACTAGTCCATTCTGACGAGACCTAATGAGGTCGAAACCTGGTCAATGGATGTTTTTTCTCTCTACAAAACGATCAAGTAATTGTTTTGTAATGGCTATGCAAATACCAGTTCGATTTGTATAGGTGAATGTAAAGTGCATTTACGGACACATCTCATGTAATTGGTATTATACATATATATATATATATATATATATATATATATATATTGCCGTGTATCTTGTCTTCGAATCGAGCCTCACTAATTGGGCGTCAAATTTAATGCCGTGTATCCTAAACTTAATCGAGCCTCACTTAATGGGCGTCAAATTTATGCCGTGGATCTCGGGTAAGCAATTGCGATACAAAAATATATTCGAAAATTTTATAAAATTTTCATATTCGACAAAAAACAAAATTTTCAAAAATTACCTAATCAAAAAATTATCCTTACCCGTTTTCCTTTCCTCCTCAGTTGAACGGCCTTTTCAACTGCTTCCAACTAGCTCCTTCGGATCTCCTCTTGGGTATCTAAATTCACTCGCATATTCTCAATCATACACACACTCTAGCAATAAAACCTCAAATACAATCAACATACAAGCTTTTATTTATAACTATTTACACATGAACTGCAATAATGTTCATATTTCATTAATCCCGCTACACTTCAGAAAAACCTTATTTCATAATGTCCAGTATTTCATTTTTAAATCACTAAACATAGAAATTATACACGGAGTAAATGGGCCTTGAATAATACCTTCGCTAAAATCCTTCTTTATAATTTATTTATTCATTTTACTCTAAATAAACTCAGGGGCAGGACGAACTCAGAATACCCAGTAATTATGCATTTGCATACTTTTAAAATAAATAAAAACACAAAGCCATGTACTCTTTACAAAAATTTTAGGTTCTGATGGAACGTTTAAAAGCTTTATACAACCTTCAACTTTTCAGTTAACTACCATAATAAAGTTTTACACGTATTACGTTCAGTACGTAATTAATACACACTACCTTGAAATTTCACGCTAACATTCGCCCAATATTCACAGTTTAAAAGTCACAATTCAAATCGTTACCTGAAAAGTTTATAGTAGATCTCTGCTTTGGGGATGTTGCCGTCTATTTCTTCCACTGTTCTGTAGGTCGTTTCTAGCGGTTACTAGAAAAACTCCATCTCAATTTAACTGCAAACACGGCCTTCTTGTTGTAACCAATTCCAAATTCTATTTCAAATTATTTCTTCTTTAATTTAAATGCTTCGAACCACGTTATTTAAAGCGCGACACGGGTTGTTTATAATTGAAGATGATATCTCGATTAAAAATAAGTTTGGCACACTTAACCGCGTATTTAATTACGAGAATATCACCTTGTGATTAATTTAATTGATTTTGTAATACTTATAACTCATGATACTGCGATATGTTCGTTTGAGCGGTCGAAAACTTAAGAGCCTTTACCACGTTCTCTAAAATCATTTATACGCTCAGGCCGCCACCTCCTGGCCGTTTTTCATCCGAAATCCCCTTTCTACAACAACATGTTCTCGCAAATTTACACTCAACACCATTCTCACTCCACGAATTTTAATACATCGTTATTAAATTTCCAGAATAATACGCTACACTACGTTCTTGCTCGTTTCAAACTAGACTGAACATTTCAACCAATCGTAGACCTAGTGACGCTTCACAAATCCCTCCTTTTATTATTAGTGTCTTTTACTTATGCGTTTTATCCGTCCCTTTCGAATCTGGTCTGAGTGGTATAAATCGATATTTTTGACTATCTACTATCTAAACCCACGTGGACTCGCGACGTGACTTTTAAATAAACGCTGTTTTGTATTTCGTGCTAAAGCATGCACCCGTCTCCAATCTACGTAGAATTTGCATGTTTATCAGCTCGAAATTATTAGAACCTAACATTTAAAAGTTTGCAGGTGTGCGCTCCTAATGAACGTTTTAAATACAATTCTCCGAGCTTCGTTTCATGGTATTCCAACCCTCCTTTTAGCTGTTTGTTACCAACGCGTTTCACCTTGGGTTTCACAGGCTGTTATGCTTATTATATATCCCTAGTTGTTCAATTAACTCTAATTAAATTAATAATGAATGACATTGACTTCTACCATTTAATTTTTAGCAAAGCTATTAAATATTAATTATTATTTGTACATTTTGTTTAATACCCGTTACTTAAAAATTGAATTAATTAATATAAATTTCGCACGTAATTTCTATTTGTTTCTTTATACAGGGTGTTTTGAAATTGCTGCGCTTATTTTTATTTTTAACAATATAAAAACCACTATAATATATATTGCTATGTCTCCCTCAATTATTCGCGCTCCATCGTTTGGGCGACCATATAAATATTGCTATGCACTCCCTCCAGGAACTTAACTGGATTTTATTTTGTAAAGGCCTTGTATCGACCAATAACAAAACTTGATATGTTGACGCCTTACTCGTTATCAATGACGTATTCAACTTATAGCTCCTGCTTTATTGTTTAAATTATTAAATTACACTCCCATTAACTTTATCTTTTGACCTCGATTAGAATTATAAAATGAAGTTAATTCAATTCCATATAATAAAAACAAATATTATGTACAGGTTTTTGAAAATTATTAAAATACGCTTTTCAATTAATTAATGTTGTAAATCTCATTTATTAAAAATCATATACTATTCAATCTATCTAAAGTCACCAAAAAATCTATTGTTTTTATAAAAAAAAAAACTTGGAACGTTCAAAACCTTTAATCATATAACGCACTTTATACGTATGCAAGTCCTTTGTTTTGTTGACTTCGTCACATTAATTTATATTAAGCAAATTCAGTATTCAATATTTAAATTCAAATAGAAAAACAATGTCTTATAACTAAAAATCTAACCTGATCTGTTTTCTTCGCATCGACGCATCCATTATCAACTAATATTTTCCATGTATTATACTATCCACTAATTCAGAATTACTATATACCCCATTTGTAATATGAACCATTGCATTTAAATTATTGTCATCACCCTCTGGACTACCATTATTAAACTTATACTTATGCACCCCAATTTATTGTCGTCTCATTCAGACTTATTACTTCTTATCAATTTCCCCAAACTTAGAATTGGATTATCATCCTCCCCAGACTTGGCTTTTACGCTCACCGGCCTCGAACTTGTATTATTATTCTCCCCAGACTCGAAATTGGATCATCATTCACCCCAGACTTAGAGCCCTATTATTATTATGTTTTAGTTTAAATAAATTCTCCAAAATCTACTTACGTTTAATCGGCAATCATAATTTTCATCTTTGTCGCAATTATACAATTTTCACTTTAAATTATTCTTACGTATCACACTTTGTTTCAGAGTGGCGCACCTCGGCCTTTGTTGAGTTGAAAACTGACTTTGTTATCACTGTCCCTGTTAATATATGATTGATCTCCTACTCCGTCAGTGGGTATGGCCTACAAGCTTGTCGCTGATTTTAACCAATTAAATCTTTACATTTAAAGTAGTTTCTGATGTAACATTATCTGCCTTCAAATAATTTTGGCTTGCTCGCAGGTGCCTCGTTATCGGACATGTTGTGTTTTGACGAATCTAATCGGTTTTCCATGTTGTACATAACAACTGATGCAATTCGACTTTTAATTTTTATATATGCCTGTTATTTACGCAATTTTTAATCACCTTTCTTTATCACAATTATTAACTGCTTGTACGCATTTACACTATGCTTCTTGAAGCTCTATTTCTTATCTCCGTATTAACCTAATTGTTTGGAACTCTTTTGAATGCGTGTTTAATTACACTTTATTATGTTTACTTATAAAATATGCGTGCTTCTACTGAAAAATGTCATTATTTGCATTGCCCAAATTAACTAAAACTCTATCTACAGGGTGTTAAATTTTTACTATTTACCTAATGCATGTATTCCTTATTTGTACGCTAACTATGCATCTTACTGTGTCTATTTGTGTCGCTTAAAACTACTTATACTTTATATACAGGGTGTTGACTGCTTACTATTTACGAACTATCTCCATTTCTCAACTTTCTATTAAATAAATGCAGTTTTCTGCTTCCTATTATAATTTCTAATTCCTGCACGACCTGTGCTATAAAATACACCCTTAAACAACCCCCTATCACAGTAATATATATATATATATATATATATTACTGTGGATTTCTAGGCTTAAATCGATGTACATAAGGTCAAGAATTATTTATTTGTAGGTACCCTGTGTATAAACACCAATTTCAAATTTGAAACGTTTTAATATAATTAAATAAGAATAGGACAATGTAAAATAATGTAGGATTTAATTTTTGTGTTTTAATTTAAAACTAGAATAATAATTAATTATAAATAGGGTCAATGGCAAGGGTAGAAATAGTGTAAAAACGTGTTATTATAAAAGCTCTTCATGCAAAAAGTACGGTAAAATTAATAGTTTACGCGGGGAAGGTAAATTTCTTTAGGGTAGTATAAAACTTAAACATTTATGTAAGTTGTCAAGGTTTAATATTCGTTAACAAATTACAACGGTTAAAAATTTAAAAAAAATCGTACAAACAAATAAAACGATTCCAGTAAAGCTTTTAAAAGTTGAGAATATATTTCTACGTAAAAATCATTACCTGAAAACCCAGGTCTATAAGAGGGAACGGAAGGTTCCATGTATCAACAGATCGATAAAGTCAAGCGAGAGACGGTATTTGACATGTGTTAGAAACAGAGGAAAGATATCATATGGTCGGTTGTAGTGACCTGCAAACATCTGTAAAACGAGGACAATTTTTAAAAGCAATAAGCGGGATAAAGGTGCAACGTGTTTGTAGAAAATATTGATTTTTAAGGTGCTCAGAAAAGTAGGGAGAAACAACTATGAACAAGGTGGTTATAGAGGGACAATGAAAAAGAGATAGAAAACATGGTGTAGACAAGCATACCAGAAAAGTACAAATGACATAGGGAGGTTATATAGGATATGAAATAAAGGTTGGAAGATGTAATGATTCGAGTAGAAGTGAGATAATAGTATGTACGCGCATATGACAGGCGTGTTCTTAATTGTTTGGGGTAATAGGGGAAGAAAGGGTTTCAGAGAAAACCAGGACGGTTGAAAATATTAACGAGCTTTTCGTGGTAAAACACTTGTTTGCACTACAAAATTCTTTGTTTTTGAATACGGTTGGAAAAGGGATGTGGTCGAAATTTGCAGAAAAGAACGACGGTTATGTTGTTGTGTACGGTAATTTTAAGAATAGTGTTAGCCGTTGGAGAAATTTTACGGCGAAAAGCGTTTCGGTTAAAATTGGGGTGAGATTTTCGTAGAATGTTTGTTATGAATACGTGCAACTTGGAAGGGAGTTTATGACTATATAAACAACCTGGAAGCGGCATTCGCTCTCTTAGTTTTTGATTGTGGTGAACATCTTCATCCTGGCTTCAGACTACAGTACGCGACTAGTGCAGTCCGACATTTTATATTACGAGTGATTTAAGCACAAGTTGGTGCAATATTTAAAATCGGAGTGTACCGTCTAAGACTGATTTGTACAATGAAGCAGGATGAATTGTAAGTAGCGACTTCTTTATAATTTAGTTGATGGTACTTGTTGCACATTGGTTAAAAGAAGAGAATGTTTATGGACCTGTAGCGGCAGTCCAGAGGGTGTATGAATATCGTAATTTGGATGCCAAGCGGTTTCGAAGAATAATTGCTGTTCCTGATGGCATTCAGCAATGTGAAGTGATCCTGGCATGAACAGTCGATAAAGGAGAGCATCTTTAGAGGTGGCTTGCTGGTAGTGAGCTGGATGAAAAACATTCCAGGTAATGATTTTTTTTTAAAACTGTGGTTGTGGTTTAAATTATCAGTGATTTTGGGATGTGTTTTTCGTGAACATAAAATTAAACTATTTATCTTTGCGATGGAAGGATTTAAAAATGTAAATAGGTGTACATAATATAATTGTGAATATTTTGCATGTGTAAGAGATAAACGAGTCTTCTATTAGTAATTTTTCAGTGCTGAGATTTTACACGCATATACAGAAAGGTTTATACTGAGCTCAAAATAGATTAAGGGAAAGTAAAGTAAGGTTCTGGAATAGGCCCTTCTACATTAAAATGAGCATATGGATATGGTCAAATCTTAAAATCTTTGTTGTATTAAAATGATGATATTTAATATCGTGGAAGCACATTAAATATTTGACGTTGATCGGTTATGTAAATATTGAAATTCTTGTGGTTTTAATTTTCTTGTGTCTGAATAAAATAGGATGTGTTTTTGGTTAGTCGGATCATTGTTTTAATTTTTTTATTTTTAAATAGAACGGTTGTACTGAATTGTAGATCAGATAAGTAGCCGTGGTAAGTATCCTTGAAGACGCAGTGAGAAGAGCTAGCCGTGTGGCGTCATTTATGGAGAGCATCGTCAGAGGGATCTAGCTAGAACATATCGTGATAAAAAAATTCGAATAAAAATTTATTTAGGTGATGATTAGAGAAGTTTTACAAGGTGTTGAGGAGCGGTAAATTTACAATTTTAGGCCTCGATTTTACAGATAGATGCACAGTAATTTTATAACGCCCAACGCTGGGGCCTCAAAATAGGAAAAACATGGGGTGCCTCTTTTATGACGCCCATCGCTGGGGCTTCTAAATAAGTAAAAACTTCAGAGCATATATATATATATATATATATATATATTGCTGTGATTTTTTTTTCAGCCCCACGATTGGGTGTAATAAATTGCTGTGATATTTTGTTATTTCAGCCTCTTTGATCAATCAAGCACCTATGATGTGAAATGTTAAGTTATTGATTTTCTTTACCTCAAATAGCTGATTTAATTAAATAAAGCAATTCTACAATACACAATATAATGATTAAATATTTACAACTCTTAATATCTCCCCTTTTTCAGAATATTTACATATACCAGATTTATAAAATTGAAGCCAGCCAAACTAGCCTTTTTGCTTATATTTAAAAACCTTTGAAACGTTTTAAGATGCCTATTACTTTTTTATAAATTGATCAATGAAACTACTGTGTTTTGTTGACTCTTACAGATACGAAAAATATTGAATTAATCAGTTTTCAGTAATGAATTATATCAAGATCGCTAACCTGGAATGGTTCAGTAGTTCCTCTGCATCCCTCAAAAGTTGCCGTGCCCAGTCTGAATATTGAGAGTCGAATTTGGAAGTCGACATCAAAACCAAAATACAACTCAAATCGTTATTAGAATCCAATTCAATAAATTAAAATCTCATTTAAATTTTAGTGTTAAAGCCAGTCTTAAGATGCCAGTAATAAATTAATCCAGTTTAAGCTACCACTATTAAGATCCAATTTAAGATTCAATTTGAATATCAGTAATAGCATATTTTCCATATCATTAATTAAAACATTTTCCTGTTTTATTTGTGTTAGAAGTGTATTTTTATTAAGTCGTTATTTACTTACGTATATAATAGATCGGCTCACCTGTTGCACAATTTGTACACTTTTCAAAATGACTTTACTTTAACTTTCGTCTCACTGGTTACGTAAAATAATTTAGCATTTCAGAGTCTAGTCGTAGCCTAGTTTAAAATGTATACTACACTTGTCGCTTCATTCTTATTGTATTTAAAACCGTACCTCTCTTGCTTTTCATTCGTTCATTCACGTGTTGGGACGACACCTTTTCCTTTTATGTTTGTGTATTCCGGGAATTTTACCAATTGTATAGTTCAAATATTAGGATGAATGCTTGAGTTATCACGTATTCATTCTAATATCATAGCAATAAATTGAGAAATCCCAAGACTTTCCGTTCATTAAATCACGCATTCAGTGTTTATTACTTATTCTAATCTAAACCGAAATAATCAGGTGCTTGTTTATTTCCTAGTTAATATTGGATTTTTGAACAAATGTAATTCTTTATGTCACGTACGATTTTCCAAATAATGCATAATTTAGACTGCGTATACGATGATATATACAACACACTTGTTAAATATTTATCAAGCCGATTCATATAGGTTTCCCGTTGATTTAATTTTGATGCATTTTGTTGCGTTTTCAAATCTTATCTTAACTTGTACTTACTCTTGAATATTTCTACCTTCTTATGCGTTTAACCTAATGTATTTTTATATACAGTGTACTCTCAACTAACAATATGTATACTGACCTATTTACTCTTATAATATCCGGAAGTTGCTTTTATTTGTTCTACGACCCCTGTGACTTAACCTACCCCTAAACTACCATATAATTATAGCATTATATATATATATATATATATATATATATATATATATATATATATATATATATATATATATATTAAGATTGCTGTGGTTCCGGGAATTAAAGATTTAAGAATCGAGAGTGAGTCATTAAATACTTTTCAAAATAAAAAGTTCACAACAAAAAAAAATTTTCTTACCCTGATTTCTGCTTCAAAATATCTTCAGCAGCTTCCCTGGCTAGCTCAGCTGTGCCTCTTCTCGGATACCTAAATTTACAATCATTCTTCTTTCCCTCTAACACACCATTCAATAAAATCAACAAATAATACAACAATCATACAATCTTTATTTACCGCTATTTACAAACAACTATTCACAGATATATACAATTTGGTTACAATTCAATAAGTGATATTTTTGTAAAGTCCTTGTTTTAAAATTTTATTATTAAACACATTTAATACAATTGGAGTAGATGGGCCCCATATAATACCCTATATTTATTGCACACTGGAGTATGGTGAGATCATAATAACCCAGTTTATTAATGTATGCTTTTTACTTTGCATATAATTACTACAAAATTAACAACCCATGTACCCTTAGCAATCCAATTTAAATTCGTAATGACATTTAGTAAGATTTACATACACCTTTTTATTTTCAATATTTAAAATACTGTAATAATTGTCAAGTACACATATCTTTTCCAATACGTTAAATAACCATAAATAACCCTCAAAGTTCACTCACACATCACAAATAATTCCAACAGTTTATTAAATAACAGCAAATTCAAATGAGTTACCTGGAAAATACTTCAAGCCTTCCACCTCCTTGGGATGATGTTCTAGAACCCCTTGCTTCGTGACTATGCGCTCTGATCCTCCAGAACCCCTTGGCTTTGTGATTATGCGCTCTGATCCTCCAGATAGATGATAACCTCAGTATACTCCGAGCTCGTTGCTACCAATCACCATACCATCACCGCATACAAATTCACGTATATTATACTTTTGTTTATTGATTTATTAGCTTGTTATGGTATTAGTTGGATCCTGGTTAATTTAATTCACTCGACATTACACCCATTAATAACTACAAGGCTTCTACTTACCATGTTGTAAGTGCTAATGCTATTTTTACTGAATTATACAAATTTTCAATACTCACAAGCCTCTACTATCACCTCGGTTGGTTATTATACGTAGTCTAAAGCGATGAAAATACAAAGAGCGATCAGAATACAAAAAGAGCGCGCTGTTAATTTTTTTATAGTATTTATACAATTCAAAATGCCCCTCTCGGCCACACTTTACGCGAAATACTTCATTTAAAATAATATTTCTGCAAATTTTAATTTAACTGACTTAAATCTCCCAGAAATTTACCTCGTGGACACACAATTTAATCCGAAAAATCGCATTCACCTGTCACGTGTTCGTCCGTTGTAAAACTATCTATTTCAACCAATGATACAGTCCTGTGTTGTCATAAAACCCAGCTTGTAATATTTTTATCCCTGTCTTATGCATATTAGATGTTGCGTTACAACCCCACTTGAGTTGTACCAAAATCGATATAGATGACCGCGTCGCCTGACTCCACGTGGATACGAACGTGCGTTTTGAAACCAATGCTTTTATACCCGTCTTTATCTGTAGCATATTATTGATCGTGCATCCCTTTTGCTCTTTAAGAAACTTTGTTAGCTTTTATTCAAAGCAACTGACGGTTGGAAACTATATTCTACAAAGCCCGCTCTATTATGTTTATAAAGACGAAGAAGGTAACCTTTGCAAACATGCAGGTGTTCTTAATAATCGACCGTTTAAAATAACAATTCTAGGAGCTTATATTTCACGGTATTTGATACAATTAACGTCCTTGTTTGTTACAACGAACTCTTTTGCCTTGGGATTATTGATTTTATATACCATGGCGTGTTTCTTAATGCTATTACCCGTTGAATTAAAATAAATTAAATTAATTATGCGTTTCTATTAGTTTTAAAACTGTTTTTTTTTTACAAACCCATTACTTTTCAATCCTTAATTATAATTATATATATATATATTCAAACAATTGTTTAATTTTTTAAATTTGTAAATTTGGGCTAATTAGGTCATGATATTAATAATTTTAGGTATGTAATTTTAGGTTTACTATGAGGATTACGAGCTGTTGTTTTTAGTGTTGAATTTGAGTTCTTTTTTGGTTGTTATTTTAGAGAGTTAGCAACCTAAAACTGCAGCTCGCCATTTTTTAAGTAATTTTGTTGTTCTACCGGATATATGTATATTGGGGTTACTGATTGTTTTTGTGTTTGGGAATACTGTTCTTTTGTACATATTTTTTTCTAATTAGAGGTTTCCCTTTTTGTATGATTTGCTGTGAGTTGTGAATGAGTGAGTGTATTTTTTTAATTTTTCATGCCTTCCTTTGTTTTTGTTATTTGTAAGACCCCGTCTACTTACCGGTTGAATCCGGTCATTTTCTTTCTTTGGCATTTTTTCGGCTACGTCGATGTACGTAGTATAAATTTTGGCGCCCTGGCGTGGGGCCCTGATTTGGTCTTGAGTAAAGTTTGTTTGGGTTCGTGAAACTTTGACTCCGATTCGGTTTCGTTTAATTTCTGGTCCAATTTCTGTTTGTTGTTACCGAATGATTTCAGATATTACCCGCATTTATCGGCTTGATGCTATTTATGTTTTATTCCCTTACGTCCAAACTTGTATTTATTTCCTTTCCTTATTTCTCGTGTGGGTTCGATCTTCTTAAATTTTGATTTTGTTTTCTTTCTTGATCGCTAAATATCAGTTGGTTGACTCATTTCAGATTATCGGAATTGTGTTTTTGCCGATAATTCTAGTCCGTTGAAAACGCTGGCGCCCTATTATAATTTCTTTTTGTTGCTTCGCTCCTATTGGCGTTCCTGAAGTTTATAATAAAATAATAATAACAATAAACGCCAAATTCCAACAGGAATACACCCAATTACAGGAAATTAAAGGAAATAATTTATCCGTCGGATATGTTTTAGATTGTGCTGTATTCATAATAATTTCTTTCTTGAGCTTTTATCGAGTTACAGTTAGTCTTTATTTAGTTACTTTCCACCAATTTCTTTTCTTTATGATGGAATGCTTATTTATGTAAACTAATTAAGATATAAAATGTTTAAACATTTTTATATCTTAATTACTTTACATATTATAAGCATTCCTTTTTTTAGATAGCTGATTTTCAGGGTCCCTTCTGGTAAAATATAATAACATACCAATTATAAATAGAGCTATACATCCTCTGGTCATGGTATTTTGTGATTTTATTACTGTTGAATTCGCTCAAAAAACCCAGTGCTGTTTAAAATCTTATAGTTTCTAGTTTTTAACTGACTGTAGATAATTACTAGTGCAATAAGTGTAAATTATTCACCATGCTGTGTTTAATGAAATCTAAAGTATGGATCAATTGAATATTTTGTATTTGATTAAATTTAAATATAAATCGTTCAGTGTTTTGTCGTTAATGATATATAAGTGTTAATTAATTATAATGGGCTTCAATCTCATACACTTTAATATATATATATATATATATATATATATATATATATATATATTAATAGAGAAGAATAATCCACATTTGGAATGCAAATGAATGCTTAATATATATTAATAGTTATTAAGATGAAATGAAAACCCAACTTTGTATTTAAAGTTGAATTACCATTTCAAATCGAACTAGTAATTGAAAACCACTAAAAGAACGGCTACAGCAGGACTTGAACCTGCAACCTCTGATTTTCCGGATCAGTGCTCTAACCAATTGAGCTATCTAGCCTAATTGTTTAGATGATGTTTTACTTAATACTACTGAAGCTTGGCCCTTGTTAACGATTTTCATTTGCATTCCAAATGTGGATTATTCTTCTCTATTAATAATAATATGTATTATTCCGAACGTTGCAAAAATGGGATGATCAAGTTATTAGTACATGAATTATGTATATAACTAGATTCAACTTCCTTAAATGCAAGACGTAATTGAAAATCGTTAACAAGGGCCAAGCTTCAGTAGTATTAAGTAAAACATCAGCTAAACAATTAGGTTAGATAGCTCAATTGGTTAGAGCACTGATCCGGAAAATCAGAGGTTGCAGGTTCAAGTCCTGCTGTAGCCGTTCTTTTAGTGGTTTTCAATTACTAGTTCGATTTGAAATGGTAATTCAATTTTAAATACAAAGTTGGGTTTTCATTTCATCTTAATAACTATTAATATATATATATATATATATATATATATATATATACAGTGTGTCTACTTAAGTTGGCGGCATATGGAAAACTTTTTTATTTTTGGTTTTAAGAAAAAAGTTACTCTTTATAAAAAGTTCTGCTTGTTTTGAAACCTAAAATAAAACCTTCACATTTAAAAATTTATTAGTCATATACGAGGTTTATCAAGAAATATGAATTTGGCGCAAGAGTAAAGTACCTTTATTTTTGACAATTTCGAAAATTGTTATTATAAAATGTTGTTCAGAATCAAAAACCATGTTCAAATATACAAAATATCCATCGATTATAAAAAATTTTTTTTTAACTTTTCTAAAATAAAAATTTATTTAAGCTTTCGTGTTATTTCATTTAATCTAAGATGCACTGACAAGAACTGTCCATGAAATGTAATTTCTCAGCATTTCGAAAGACCTTCTTTAATAATAACAATAGTTTAATAATAATGCAATAGTTTTTGTTACACATACAGATCTTATTTTTCCGTCCCTCAATTAACTACCGCTTCAACATATCCGCCTTCTCTATAAATACAGGTAATCGTTCTATCTCAAAATTCTGTCAACACTCTTCTAATCATAGTCGGCGTTATAACGGTTTCTTTAATGGTTTGTTCTAAATGGACAACATCTGTGAATGGCCCTTGGAGGTACACCTCTTTCAAGTAGCCCCACAAAAAAAAGTCGAGTAGGATCACAGCTGGAATGTGAGGTGGCCAACAAATTTTCAAAAACCGATGCACAACTCTTCCATTAAAACAATTTTCAAGATATTGTCTTATATCTAACCTGCTATGGCATGGGGCTCCATCTTGCTGGAACCATATCTGTTGACGTTCAAGTAGAGGTAAATCATCAAGAAAATCATCTAGTTCTTTTTGTAGAAAGAGTAAATACCGGTCTGCATTAAAAGATTGTCGAAAAAAGAAAGGTAATTAATTGAGGGACGGAATAATAAGGTCCGTATGTGTAACAAAAACTATTACATTATTATTAAACTACTGTTATTATTAAAGAAAGTCTTTCGAAATGCTGAGAAATTACATTTCATGGACAGTTCTTGTCAGTGCATCTTAGATTAAATGAAATAACACGAAAGCTTAAATAAATTTTTATTTTAGAAAAGTTAACAAAAATTTTTTTATAATCGATGGATATTTTGCATATTTGAACATGGTTTTTGATTATAATAACAATTTTCGAAATTGTCAAAAATAAAGGTACTTTACTCTTGCGCCAAATTCATATTTCTTGATAAACCTCGTATATGACTAATAAATTTTGAAATGTGAAGGTTTTATTTTAGGTTTTAGAACAAGCAAAACTTTTTATAAAGAGTAACGTTTTTTCCTAAAACCAAAAATAAAAAGTTTTCCATATGCCGCCACTGTATATATATATATATATATATATATATATATATATATATATATATATATATATATATATATATATATATTAGTATTTGACATTATCAGAGGGTTTAGAAAGGTAGTTGTTAGTACTAAGGATAAAAACATTAATTTACCATAAATACTCCCTGTATGTTTGTTGTGGTTTGTTTAGCATTCTTCTTAATCTTCGTTGGGAATGAAACCACTCATAGTTTTTAAAATCTATTTTATTTACGTTTCGATCCATGACCTAGGATCGTTGTCAAAAAAGTTACTCTTTATAAAAAATTCTGCTTGTTCTGAAACCTAAAATAAAACCTTCACATTTAAAAATTTATTAGTCATTTATTGACAACGATCCTAGGTCATGGATCGAAACGTAAATAAAATAGATTTTAAAAACTATGAGTGATTTCATTCCCAACGAAGATTAAGATTAATTTACCACTTTTATCAAGCTATTCTAAAATTTAATAACACTACGGTAAACAAAGATTGATGAATAATTACTTGTTAAACGCAGATATAGAATATTATGTACCAGTGATGCAGCGTTTGTGGTTTAAAAAAACATTTTTCCACTGTTTTTCAATACGAAGGGTATCTAATTCAACTTCAACTGAATGTGTATAGGTTTTGTTGATAGAATTATTAATTGTAATTTGTTCAGGATACTTTATTCTATTTATAAATTTTATGTACCTGAAATGAAAGTAGTTTAATATTGTAACAATTTTATTTTTGATTAATAAATCCCTTCATCAAAGTGCGAGAATAATAAAACACTTTTATTAAAATAATGGTAAAATACATTTAACAACTAAGGTAATACGTTAATGCAGCATCGTACCTTGGTATTCTATTTGTGGTTGAATATCTGTGTCTTCTACAGCTATTCGCAGGCGCGTTTCGGTTTGACAACCTCCTCCTTGGACGCTCCGGTCGCCCGAGCGAGTTTGATAATCAGTCGGCCATACGTGGAAGAAGAGATAAGATGTACCAAAGACTACAGGCCGGCAATTTGCGTATCCACTTTGAGGAGTCGGGACACATCTTTGAATAGCGGTTGGTATCGTATGAAGGTTATTAACTTGTTTAATTTGAGATAATTTATATAGCGCGTACGATGTAATGAAAGCAACTATTAAAAATGCGACGAGAAGACCACTTTGTTATACGACGAGAGGAATGCTACAGTTAGCAATGCAACTTGGAGGATAGAGGATTTGACCAATTTTATTAAGACCACTTTGTTATACGACGTGAAGAATGCAACTTTGATAATGGAAAGTTTAACCAATTTTAAGAAGACCACTTTGTTATACAGCAGGCCGAATATATCGTGACCGTATTTGATTCTACACGTGGAACAACTCCATTTGGTAGAAGCTGTTTAGTACGAGCTTGGTTCATACTACATGCAGTAAACATCGCATGATATAACAAGTACCTCATCTAGACGAGAAAAGCAGTTTTTGGTTCGTAGTTAGCTTTAAGTAATTTTTTGTGTTTCAAATTAGAAACACGGTAATTTGTTCTTATGTGTAAATGTTTGAATATTATGAAAGTTTCAACTATTGCTGAGCTGGAATTTCCAGTGTCGAAATTAAAAATTCACTAACTTCATGTTTTAAGAAACAACACGCGTGGTTCAGTATAAATCGTTAGTTACAACAACAGGTGTTACTGGCGTCACTTATTTTTCTGTAGTATACTGCTGACAGATGCGTTCTTGAAAGCAAATGCTTCGAACAGCTTTAGCACATCTTATGTAAATAAGAATATTTTTGTGATCATTTTTTTTGAAACTAAAACTAGTACATGTAACTTAAAAAGGAATAACTTGAGTAGTAACATTTTTAAATGTAATCTGCCTGAACAGATCTGCACGGGTTGGAGTATCTTTGTGTAACAAGTTTACAATATACTGTAAATTGTTTGATTATGAATAATTTAGATAAACCTGAAATTAAAATTCACGAAGTAATTCAATTATTTATTAAATTTTGTTGCATTGCATTTTATTTTAAAAGAGATTCTTTTTAGTAAATTATTGGTTCAAGATTAAAGTTTTTTATTTTGATCAAATATGATCAAACCTAACCACAGAAAGCTAACATCTTTAAGGGTAGAATTTTGATGCCAACTTTATATAGAAAATATTTGTTCACTATTTCTTTATGTATATTTGCGGGACACAAATAGTGTTCCACCTTTTTTTATTAACCTAACTATTATAATTTCTTACAGGAACAGCGTCTTATTTTATTAAGACAGGTTTTTGTCATCGAAGGCGATCCTTTGTTCTTTGGGTCTCCACGTCCGCCCTTAGAAATATGCCATTCCATTATCGTGAATAAGTCCGGACTTGGTGGCGCCTATTTGTCTGAGATTAAGTTTGACATACAAACAGACTTCGACTTACCCCCAATTTCTCATAGCTCTACCCAAGGAATAGACCCCTAGTTATGTCGGAACACTTCGTTTCACTGCCACCCAATGTGGGGCTGGTGCCTTTAGAGTAAAAATATCGTTTCACTAGCGCCCAACGTCTAGAGTCAGAAATAAATTAGAAAAAACAGTTTCACTGGCGCCCATGCGTGAGGCTAGCTGCGCCCATTTGAAAAATTCGTTACAATATATTTTAATTATAAAGTGATAAAAAGTTATGAAATGTCAAAATGAAATTTAATAATACCAAAGCTGTTCTAAAATAGCAATTAAGTAGAGTTAAGGATAAAATAATGAATGCATCCCTTATAATTATTAGTTAGTAGGCTAGATGTAAATGTTTTAGTTTTCCTAGGTGATGGTTGTTTAGAATTAAGATTGATTAAAAATTTTGTATATGATATAGATGTTTTTGGCCTGAGGAGCCTGTAAAATTTATAAAATTTAATATATATGTTTTCAAGTGCATGCATTTTAATTGAATTATTATACAAAATAAGTGATAAGGTTATACAACCAAGAAAATTTCAGAGGAGGATTTCCAATTAAATCAAACATCGGGTCATCTCTTGTGTTATTGAAGAGTTGCACCAGTGGAAGTGAGATATTTTGCAGCAGGGTCCAGCCTTTTAGGATACGGCCTCTTTGATATTGGTGAAGTATTGAAAGTGTTCTTAGTAATAGAGCCGATTAAGCATACAGTTGGTAAAGTTGTAGTTTATTTGTAGAACCTAAAACTAAAGTCAAGTCCATTTTGAACATAAACTAAAACGTACTTTTAACAGGTATTTACTGCAAGTATTCAAGGCGATCTTGTTGTATCCTGTATCAAAGTTCATGTACAACCCAGACACATTCAAAGGAGTTGCAGGTATTTGAACTTATCTTTATATACACATCATTTAAAGTAATTTGTGAATAATTTGAATTTCAAACGCTTACCTACATTAATATTTGTTGGGTCTATTTATCAATCTTTGTATAATTACGAGACGCAAGCACTAAAAAGAGGTTAAGTGGTTTTGATTGAACAACGCTTTATGCGCCTGTGTTTTCTATACCTGTAAGGGGACAGAGAACTCACGTCTTCTTACAGAGCATAAATAATAGATTCAGTTTCCCTGAGCGAGTCTTTAAAAAGCCATGGCATAATTAAATTTGAAAATTTGTTTTATTTAAATCATTTTAAAGGCCAACACCACATTAAGGTTGCACTTATTAAACTTTAACTCGTATTTTGAAGCATAAATTTTATTTAATATCACCATACATAATATATATGTATATATATATATATATATATATATATATATATATATATATATATGATAACGCCGTACTCGGTGTTATGACGTTTTACTTAACGCCACCGCTCTGTGTTCTCACTTCAAATTTTACTAAATTTTTATTATGCCACGGTTAGCCCTTTTTAATCTACACGGAGTGCTCAACTTACGATGATTACCTATTTGAATTGATAAAATGAAGTCAACTAATTTCATATAATGAACGGAAATAATAATTACAATTTTTGAAATTCTTTAAATACACTCCTCAATCAATCAATATCATATGTATTATTTATCACAAAATTTATATACTTTGAATTCAATCTAAAGTCACCAAAAACTACACCCTCTTTACAAAAAAATCTGGAACGTTCTAGACCTTTTTATGATATATATTACGTAAATTTAACGTATTCAACGTTTCTTGTTGACTTCATTACAAGTTTTGTATAAATTGAATAAATTCAGTATTAAAATTTAAATAGAAAAATATCTTAAAATAAATAGATCTGGCCCTTTACTGTCTTCAATTGACTACTAATGATCTGCTTAGTTGAACCAGTGTTTGCTCCTTGTTTTCCAAAAATTACCTCGTGTTTTTTTATTTTATATTTGTCTGCAAATGCTTTGAATATCTTCCCTTAAATTCTTTCGACGCAGCTTAGAATTGTACCAGAATTGTACCAAAATTCGATCAGATTTGTCTCCTTTGAATCCACTTAGAATTAAAACTTCCATATACCAGAAATATACCCCAAATATAATTGTCGACGCTGATTTGAAATGTTCAGTATTATTGTCGACCCAGATTTCAAATATCCTCAACGCAGACTTGAATTATTATTGTCGACCCAGACTTGAAATGTTCAGAAATATACCAGAAGTATTTTTGTCGACGCTGATTTGAAATATTATATCGACCCAGATTTGAAGTGTCCAGTATTATTGTCAACGCAAATTTGAAGCCCTATCATTAGAAATATTTAATTTAAATCAATTACCCAAATTCTACTCACGTTTTTTATAAAGTAAACGGAAAAAACTCTCCGTAATTGTTGCACTATTATCACTGTAACATACACTTGATATTCTATTATACTTTATTTAAATTACGCGTGGCTTTCTGGTTAACAGTGTCGCTCTTAGGCGTGCATCAGTTGTCAACTGAGTTGTGTTATCACTGCCATGTGTCAAATAACCTATTCCCACTACATGTGGGCTGGGCTTTCAAGCAGTTCTGCAGATTATCTCAACCAATCAGGCCCTGTTTTCAACATTCCCTGCATTTTGAAGTGGTTTCTGATGTAATTTATTCGGATTTCCGTGTAATGGTGTTTATGCTACTGATACATTATTATTTGTTATTCGTTATCTTTGCCATACGTTGTTTTGTACAGATATCGCCTTATGGATAATTGTACAAAATAAATGATGTAACTATAATGCTGTTTTTGTTTGTGTTTATGCATCTTTAAAATTGCGGTTGCTTATTAAAATGCTTATCGTTCCAGCGTATTTGCTGAAGCTTTGTTAGGTTTTTATCTACCCTACTGCATATTTGTTTTATAACTAATTAGACACTTCTCAACGTATATTTAATTACATATACAATTATTTCTTTTGAATACGCGTTCTATTGTTGAAAAATATTCTTACGGGCATTACTTAAAATTAATAACGGTCTATATACAGAGTCTTAGATGCTTGCTATTTACATAATGTACGAATTACCTATTTTTCTGCTAAATACGCGTTTTATTATTGTAAGATATGCTAACTTGCATCGTTTAAAGTTAATTACGGTCTATATACAGGGTGTTAAATGCTTACTATTTACATAATGTACGAATTATTTAATTTTATGCTAAATAAATGCAGTTTTCTGATTCCTATTGCTATTTATTGTTACTACACGACCCTTACTGCTCAATACACCCCTAAACAACCCCTTATCACAGCAATATATATGTAGATATATAAAACTAGTCTTATATATATATATATATATATATATATATAATATTAAGTAATGTCAATTATTTCTTATAATTGCGTCTATTCCAGTTGGAAATGAAGTTATTATTATTATTATTATTATTATTATTATTAACCTTGTTACATTCCAAACTGGTCATGTATCATGTTTTAGGTTTAAAGATACCTTGTAGGTTAATTGCCGCGTATTTTTGAAATGATACACTAACTTTCGCCATTGCTGAGTCTGCGCAGAAGGAATACGGATGTGCGCGAGTGGAGAAAGCGGGATTAAGCAACGAGACATGGACTAAGCAACAAGTATCTAAGTGTGGTGCAGTTTTTAAAGAAAAGCAGGTATGTAGTTTCCCTTTGTCTCTTATTATCGTTCCTCTACCTATTTCCTTTCAAACCCCTACGAGATGCAATAGAAGTTCAGTGACGGATAATAATTTGATGTTCAACACGGCGCAATACCAACCCTAACCACATGCTGGACACTGAGATAAAGTTCCGGGAGATACACATCACGTAAGTAATTTGAATTTTAGCTAGAATGTGCATGTAAATTGACTTAGACAGCGATTGCATCATCCGATAAAAACGTGGTCTGTATATGTTTTAACAATGGCATTAGAGCCACGCCTAAAGTGTAATAATAACTCGTAAATTGCAACGCGGTAAATGTGACAACCTTTAGTATGACCATAAAACAGGCACCAGATTTAAACCTTATCAACTACCAACTATTGAAGTAATCCCTAGTTTGATGTAAGAGTGGACTTCATAGTCCAAATCTCGCTAGAGTTATTTCTGGAGTTAATAGTTATTTGTATAAATGCTTAAATAATAAAGATATACAATACAATACAATACAACCAAAGCTAACTAAACCGAAGCTTACGAGGTAACTATAGAACTGGCTTTAAATATTATTTTTAGGTGTTCCCACATAAAACACCGCCTGAGATTAAATTAAGTAATTTAATAAAGATACTTGAGCATTAAATACATAAGGACGTAAATATGATGATTTCCACGAGCCGCCAGGAAACTCTTGCGCAAGCAAGCAATGTTTTATACGCTATCCAGTGACGTCTATAGGATTTTACACGTATCATTTTTTTGTTTTGATTAAACTAACCTAAACTAAATGCACTACGCTTCTCTAGAGCATAATTGGTAAACCCTAAACAAAGGGTTATAGCTGTCTCTGATATACTACAACTTCAAGGTACATCCGAGAACTTGAATTGAGTAAGCGATTTACGGTGCTCTGCGGATTTTATTATATCTCTTGAACTCTGAACTAAACAGCCGCAGGTAATGGTGTTGCAATAAAACCGAAATCGAATTTCGTTGTAAAGTTACGCGAAAAATTGTTATTGCAAGAACTTTCGGATTGTACTTTTGACGAGAAATGCCTGTATGCAAATATGAATCTTTTTTGTAAACGAGGATGTTGAATTAAATTTGTTTGAAAACGGATATTCGATTGTATAAATATTTATTGACAAGTACAGTATGACGTTATAACGCCCACAAACAGATAGATATAGTTTATTTACTGAAACAGTGTTGAAAACAAAATTGATATTACTAAGAGCTTCCGGTTTAATGGGTCGTGACGAAATGGAATTTTTAAAATCTCCAAACGTTTCGTTCGCAATGTGGCCAACAACCTCACTGATATTGAATCTTCTGGCGACTTGACATCCTTAATTACTCACCAGTGTTACCCTATATCAAAGTGCACGTGCTGGAAATAGAACAATCCCAAAGAAAACCGAAAATTTCCAACTACAAAAAGAACTACTTTAAACCATGCATTTCCATTGGTTAAGGCCCTATAGGCTTCCTTTACAAACCTAAACAAAATCCTGCATTTTTATTCGTTAACGTTCAATAGATTTTTTCAACATAGCAAGCATAGGGAGGAAAGAGTATAAATACAATTGCGAGCTCAGCAACAAGCATTCATTTGAAGCTCTTCACAGCCCACTGAATGGACTAAGCAGTGCTATCTTCATAGCCTGCCTGCTTTCAACGCTCAAGCAGCGCTGTTCTTTAGCTTGTCACACTCGAAAGTATCTGCTGAAATTCACCGTCAGATTTGTTAAGTGTACGGCAAAACCTTATAAGTGATGGGATAGTACGCAAATTGGCAAGAGCTTTCAAAGATGACCGAAAGAATGTTCATGACAAGGAACAGAGTGGGCGAATCTCAGTGATCACTGACGATTCGGTGCAAAAAGTCGACAAAAGGGTGACAGAGAATAGACGCTTAAGGATTTCTTCCTTATCAGAGACGTTCCTTCAAGTTTCAAGAAGTGTTATCTAAAAAATCGGTACGGCACGTTATCAAATCAGGCGACAAACTTCTTTGACGACGGATACAAAAGCTTGTTGTTCGAAATGACAAATGCCTTAATATTGGTGGCAGTTATGTGGAAAAGTAAATAAAAGTGTGGTCTTTCATGTAAATACAAAATCGTTACGAAAAGTTTACTTGTTTTTTTTACATATCTAAACGGTATTTACCTAAAAAACACGTTTCGTATGTATATATATATATATATATATATATATATATATATATATATATGTATACTGCGGTGGAATTAAAAAAAAATTCTCGCCCCACTGATTGGGTGCCATAAAAGTGCAGTGAAATCTCAAGAAACTCGATCTTTCCCTAAAAACCAATCAAGCCCCACGCTTGGGCCTACATAAAAGTTGCAGTGGATCTTACAAAAAAATTCTCGACCCACGGATTGGGTCGTCATAAAATTTTCTGAAAATAAAAAAAAATTCTTACTTTCCTTTAGAACGCCTCCTTATTTCTGCATGCCCTGGCTAGCTCAGAAATCTGCTTCTTCTTGAATACCTACCATCCTAAGTACATTCCTTTCTCACAAACACAGTCAAATGAAATTACCACTCAAATAATGCAACAAGACATACAACCTTTTTATTTACACATATTAACAAGTGTCCGGTAGTAAGAAAATATTTACACATTGGTACATACAGTTTGATAAAAACTGTTACCATTTCAATCTTTAAATCTCTTAAAGATTCATGATTTTAATATATTTCAACAATTGTTTTTTAGACGAGTAGATGGGCACGTCGAGCAACCCTAAATTGATTTTTATTCTGGTTTATTTTGAGCTCAGTATAACCCAGTTACTCTAAATGCTTTGAAACCTCGCATTTTTGTTTAAAATAAAGCTAAAAACCCGTTTACTTCTTCAACAACATTTTTATATCATCAATAAACATTTTTAAATAATCAATATTAATTGTCCTGTACATATACCCCTTTAAATGAGGTTTTATGGTAATAAAATACACCTCCAATAAGTTAAAACACTCAAGCACGAAAATATCAGCACAATTGTTAAGCAAAAAGCAAAAAATTAATTTTCTTTACCTAGAGTAATCTTCGTCCATCGTTACCTCTGAAGATGTGTACCAAAAACCCTCGTCGTTGTTTCCATACACTTTGTGATTATGCCTGGATCTAACTGATGTTCACTAGCTATTCAAATCTCTGCCACCACCTTTAGTATTTCTACCCGGATAATTGTCTTGAACAAACTTAACCTTCCATACCACTACACTTCACGCATATTAGTTAAGCTTTTCGATTCGCTTACCCAAGTACTATCCTATCATTAGATTGTATCGTGTAGTAATAGCACCTTTGATACGCTAGCACCCACTTGTGCAAATCACTTTTAATGCATTTCCGGTACGATACTTACAGCTTTACGCACTTTAAAAGAGGATGTGGTATACTACTTCAACGAATAAACAACAATCCGTATCTGTACAACGTAAAAGCACGTAATAGCAATTACGTTAGAGATCTAAGCGATATAAGATCTAAGAGCAAGAGAGCTTGAATATCTCTTCCAGTGTATTTATACGTTTTTCAACACCCCTCACGGAACCTCTTTTCATCGAAAAACTTATTTTCTAAAACCGATTCTTCAAATTTTTATCGTTACGAACTTTAACGTCTGAAAAATTCCAAGTTTATCTTGTTGTTACTATGAAATTCGTTCAATAACCTCAACGGACGCGAGATTCTCAAAACTGTAGCCTTCGACCAATGATATTGCTTTCGCCCGTTATAACGTTCCACCTTCTAGCTACCTTTCTCCGTTTCACCTATATTTATTGTCTCGTTCAGAACCCCTCTCAAGCTACAGAAAATCGATATTGTTGTTGGCCTTCAAATCTCCAGTGTATTTTAGACGTGTGTTGTAACCAGCGTTTTATTATACGTGTTCTCTGTCTGTTTTACATTATAGATCTTTCATTTACCTTAGTCTTAAAAGCATTTGTTACTTTTGCAGCTTGTCGGACCGACCGCTACAAACAATTCCATAAAAATTCTGTCTCAACGTATAATTCAGTTTTTTGGAACTTGACATTTAACTAACAGGTGTATCTTCAAAGCAACTTGTCCGTTTAAAATAATAATTCCGAGTTTAACACTTCTTAAGATTTGTATAACGAACGTTTCGTTTATTTAACTGGAAATATGTGTAAATAAAAAGGCTGTATGTCTTGTTGCATTATTTGAGTAGTAGTTTCATTTGACTGTGTTTGTGAGAAAGTGTACTTAGGATGGTAGGTATTCAAGAAGAAGCAGATTTCTGAGCTAGCCAGGGCATGCAGAAATAAGGAGGCGTTCTAAAGGAGAGTAGGATTTTTTTTTTATTTTCAGAAAATTTTATGACGGCCCAGTCCGTGAGACGAGAATTTTTTTTTGTAAAATCCACTGCAACTTTTATGTTGGCCCAAGCGTGGGGCTTGATTGATTTTTAGGGAAAGCTCGAGTGTCTTGAGATTCCAGTGCACTTTTATGGCACCCAATCCGTGGGGCGAGATTTTTTTTAAATTCCACTGCACTTTTATGGCGACCCGAAAGTGAGGGATCGATTCCCAGATAAAATTCGAAAATTTTATTCCAGGAAACTGGCGAGCTGAGAGAGAGTGTGTGTATAGTGTAATTTGTAAATATTTTTGAATGTGTGAGAAAGTGATTTGAACGTATGCAGAGAAAACAGTGGCTAAGAAGTCAAGGAGTTGAAATTGGAAGTGACGATAGCGCGTTATTTGAAAAGTCAGGAAAAATGGAGGAAGCCGGAGGTGGTAGGAATCAATCAAAAACAAAATCGGGAGAAGCTGGAAATGAATTAATGATGAGAATGTTAGAGGAAATGAGATTAAGTAGGGCATAATCAAACCGGAAATTAAAACAAATGAGTCTGAATCGAACAGGAAGTTTGAACAATTGCCAGAAACCTTAAGTGAAAAGATAGATAAGTCAGCCAGAGAATTTTCTGAGTTTAAAAATAGCTTAACGGTGAAAATGGGGAAGTAGAAAATAGAGTTGATAAAAACGAACGTGATATAAGAGGTTTGAGTCAGGAGATGGGACAATTAAGGACGGAGGTTAGAATTTTCTGTGAAGACGAGATCAATGTAAAAATGACTGAGGTAACAGATTCATTATATATATATATATATATATATATATATATATATATATATTACTATGTATTTTTCTCCCCACGTTGATATGATGACGCCGTACTCGGTGTACTAAACGTCCAACTGAACGCCACCGCTCTGTGCTTTTCTCTAATCTTCTAATTTAATTATGCCACGGCTAGCCCTTTTTAATTTACACAGAGTGCATAACGTTACGATGATCAATATTCATTTACTACTTTATGATTACCTGTTTGAATTGATAAAACGAAGTCAATCAACATTCATATAGTGAAAGGAAATAATATTTACACTTCACAATTTTTGTAATTCTTTAAATACACCCTTTAATCAATTAATTTTATATGGATTATTTATCCTAAAATTTATATCCTTTTTAACTTAATTTAAAGTCACCAAAAGCGACACCTTTACAAAAAAATTTGGAACGTTCGAGACCTTTTTATGATTTTTACGCAAGTTTCAACGTTTTCAATGTTCCTGTTGACTCCTTACAAACTTGTGAGAAATTTGATAAATTCAGTGTTAAAATTTAAATTTGAAAAGATTCCTTAAAGCTAGATAGGTCTGACCTGTGATCCCCTGATAAGTTGTTTTGGATAAACACCCCCTCATTATCTTCAATCGAAAACTAATGCTCTGCTTTGTACTCCTTAACATACGTTGAACCAATATTTCAGTACGGTTACTCCTTGTTTCTAAAATCACCTCGTGCTTTATTCTATATTTCTCTGTATACGCTTCAAATACCACTTGAAATTCGTGGGTTTCTTAGTATTATAGATTTCTGAACACCAGACTTCGGATCATAAATTAGCAGCGTATTAGAAATAGACCAGAAGCGGATTAGAAGAAGACTAGAAGTCTATTAGAATTGGACCAGAAGCCGATTAGAAGCCCTACATCATTATAAATATTTAATTTAAATTAATTAATCAATTTCTGCTCAAGTTTTTTGCAAAAACGGCAAAACCTTTTTTACGTAATTCTTGCACAGCACTATTTTCACTATAATATAAATTTTATTTATCTGACGCGTAAATATTTGGTTAAAAGTATTGTGGATTCGACGTGCTTCAAGATGAGACTGACTGTTTCTTATCACCTATGGGCGTTATCTAGCTTTTCCCACTACATTTGGATTGGTTTTCCAAGCAGTCTTACAGATCGTTGCGACCAACCACGTTTGTTTTTAACATTCCTAGTATTTTCAAGCTGATTTCTGATTTTGGATTTTGGCATCATGCTGTTATTTACTATTGTTATCGTTGCGAAACTTTTAAACTTATGCCTGTTGTTTTGTATAGATAAAGCTTTTGGAGAATTGTAGAAAAATAAATGATGTAACGCGATTGCTGTTTACGTTTTAGTATTTATTTAAACTAATATTTAAAAATGCGTTTTCTTATCAAAGCGCTTATTGTTCCAGCGTAATTGCATGAAGATTTACTAGGTTTTATCTTATCTTCCGCGTATTTATTTTATAAACTTGTAGAACACTCCTCAACGTAGTTTAAATACATGTACGATTATTTCTCTGTTGAATACACGTTCTATTATTGGAAGATGTGCTTACTGGCATTGATTAAAGTTAATTACGGTCTATATACAGGGTGTTAAATACTTGCTGTTTACATAATGTGCAAATTATTTATTTTCCTGCTAAATAAATGCAGTTATCTGATTGCCGTTGCAATTTACAGTTACTACGCAACCCTTACTACTCAATGCACCCCTAAACAACCCCTTATCACAGCATTATATATATATATATATATATATATATATATATGAAATATGATGTATTTGTGAATAAACTCTTATGAAAATAATAAGAGCTTTATTCGCCCATACAATTCGAGCTAATAGTATTATAGCCATTAGCAAACCAGTAGCTTTATTAATTCACAAGGAGAGGAAACATCCACTGACCGACCGGTTTGAGATTCCTTAAGCTTCGTCAGAGCGAATTAGTTTCTAACAATCCTATCATAGGGTTGTTGGAAACTAATTCGCTCTGACGAAGCTTAAGGAAACTGAAACCGACCAGTCAGAGGATGCTACGAATATACCGTTATTTCTAGCGTCACAGTTTATTAATTTTATATAAAATTAATCAAATTAATTTGTATCCTCAAAATTTTCCCATTTCTCTAGTATCTATATTTGCATGTCAGATATAAAGGACTCGAAAGTACAAGACACTATCTATCGGCTGTAAAAAAATGTTTGTAGTTGAAACAAACCGCGGTCAGCTGTAAATGGTGCATCTGATTTGTTAGTAGTCGTAGGCCACTGATATATGAACCACTAAAGAGCATTAATAAAACGCTATCTTACGACGGCACTAAGTTTTTGAAACTAGAACATACTAAAGCCAGCTGTAAAGATATAATTGGTCGTAACTATTTTATTTACAGCCGTACACCACTAAAATATGATGCTCTAAAGAGCCCTAACCTAACCTTAACTTTCGGCTGCAGAAGTATTTTGAAATTGAAACAAATCGCGGCTAGAATTAAAAATATGTGTTCATGACTTTCATTAGATGCCGCACGCCTCTGAGATATGAAGTATTAAGGAGTACTAACGAAGCACTAACTTTCGGCTAAAATGAATTTTTGAATTTGAAACAAACTGTTGGTCAGTTGAGAAGATAGCCGCAGAAATGTAAGAGGTCACAACTTTTTTATTAGTAGTCGTACGTCACTAAGATATGAAGCACTAGATAGCACTAACAAAGCGCTAACTTTTGACTGAAACAAATTTTTGAATTTAAAACAAACCGCTGCCAGTTGTGAAGTTAACAACAATAAAGTAAGTGGCCACAACTTTTTTGTTATTCGCCTACACTAAACGAAACGTTAACGTTCGGGTGTAAAAAGTATTTTTATTTGAAGAAAACCTCAGCTAAGTGTGAAGTTTCGCCGAAAAATTATGAATTGCCATTTTCGGAGAGATGTTTATTCGGCGATCTTGCTTTATAAAGCACTAAAGAGCACCAACGAAGCACAACTCTCGGCACCTATAAGAACATTAGTGCTTACAAAGTGGCGGCTAACTTTACGGACCTAGAAAAATAATGTCATTGTAAACAACAGCAATAAAAATAAAACCATGTATTAACGTTACCTCTAAATAGCAGTGTAACTCTAAATTTTTATACAGAAGATCGCATGGACAGCCAATGCTAATCTTATTTTATAATTAAAAATCAAACAATAAAAACTGCCGACAATAGCATATTCATAATATTAAACCAAAGCAATTAAAATTTATTAGATTGTTTCTATAGAAACTTTGCTTATCTCGGTGTGACTTGAAGCCAATCAGGTAACCACATTTTATATACTTTGAACTATACTTTATAATTATTAGAGTCTGAATCTGTAAACTTTAACCTACAAGTATAAACAACATATTTCTATCTAATCTTCTTTAAAAATACTAGACTGATTGTAAGGCTATAAATTAATTTTTATACAAAAAAAGTTAAATGTTTTCGTCCTGTAAATTGTAAATAAAGCTAACTATGTAAGCTGTCTTAAAAAACCAAAATATCAATACAAGTTAAGGTTCGTGGCTTCGAGCGGTCCTTTTTAAAAAGACTTCTTTGGTCCTTAACACATTTATTTGTTTATACAGATTTGAACAATTACAATCTTGAATTAATTTATTCTAAGTCGAATAGTTAATACTTAATTGTACAAGTGAGATACCGACGGACTGCAATGTGAAAGCTGAACGTTGATGAACTGCCTGGGAGTGGAGCTCCCGGCCTTTTTATAATCTCCCTACCTCTTTACAATTATGTAGCAACCTGCGGACCTGTCCGCTTACCCTTGATTCTATTCATAATACTTAGTTGCTATCTTAAAAGCTATTCATAATTACAATGTTGCAGGCTTATTCTGCGTAATCTCGGTACGTGACATCCTACGACCGTCTGTTACCTGACATCTGCAATGTCACTTATCCTTGTGCTACTTTGTAGCGTTTCCACTCGTGGGAACTGAAATCATCATAATAAATCGTAATAAATTGTTGCAATTTGTCTTTTATGACATTGTTGCACTTTCCTAATATTTCCTAATATTTCCTAATATCTTTATTAGTTTCATATGTATAACAAATGGGGGATCCCATAACTCCTCCCAACGCACATTAAAAATTAAGGGTTTTTACCTTGTCTTGATTTTTAATTAAATTCGTTTTCGTTTAATCTCATTTAAAATTCATATTTTCTAGGGGTACATTTGTCTGTTTGGGTTTCTTAAATCTAAAACTGTTTTCTTTATTATTCTTAAATCTAATACATATTTTGTACGTTACATAAATGATCAATAAAATAGTCAATAAAATCAATATAATTGTCCATACACTAACATTATCGTAGTGCACTTTGGTCGTTTTGATCTCGTTCAGTTTTTCTTTATAATCTTCCATGAGTTTCATGGCGTGGTTTAGGTTGTCTAATTCCAGGTGTTCCAATTGCATTGGTTTTTGAAGGGTTTCTTCATCTTCTTCTTGGGTAATCTTGATTTGCAGATCGGGTAGATTTGCTAATTTCTTGCTTTGTACTGGATCTTGGAAAACTCTAATTATTTCGTTTTTTAATTTTAAATAACAATTTTCCTTAAGGGTGATTAATTTACTTCCGGTTAATGCTAAATTACTTTCGTCTTGATTGCAATACATTGTTGCAATTACTTCGGTGGGAAAAATGGCTATCCATTTATTTTCCGTTATTTTCTGAATTTTCATGTTGTTGATTAGTACAGGTTTGGCTTCACAACTTTCATAGTAATTGGTAAATTTTAGTAGTTGTACTTCGCAAGGGCTGTCTTCTTGAATTGTTGTTGTTGTCAATGATTGGCATAAGTATTGATTGGGTGTGACTTCATTACATTTGTCGTTTGTATAACCATATCTTTGTTCATTTAAGGATAGGAATTTGGTTTTTGGAATAATAACTTGATATGTGCTAGTCATTTTCATTGGAAAAGCAAATAAGTGATAATAATTGTAACTGTTAATCTCTACTATTGGTATTTCTATTAAAAATGTTATATCGTAATTTTTTACATAGCCTTTAACTATGGCTATTTTTTCAAATATTAAAATGTTTGATCCTATTACATCGAAAGGTAATTTACTATTAGTTATAAAAGATTTTATTCTCAATAATTCTTTTAATAAATCTATTGGTTCTATTATACTTGAATGTAGAGTATTTAATTTTGCAAAGGTTACTGCGTTTTCTAATGTTGCTAGAATTTGTTGAATTAAAGTTAGGGTTGATATTATCTGGTTATATATCGTATTGAATCTGATTATTTTAGTCGGAAATAATTATTTTTTATTATTTGAAATTCTCGTTTTAGCTCGGTTAAATCGAATTTTTGTGCAAAGGTCCAATAATCTATAGTGTTTTGCATACTGCCTAATTTTATTGGTAGTATACCGGGGCTATTCTTTATGTCTTCAATTATAATTTCTGTGTCCGTTCTACCTGGGTGGAGGTTGACGGTAAGGGTGACGATTGTCCATCTGAAAGTACACGGTGTCTTAAATTTTTGAGGTGAACATATTTTGTTATCTTGCCGTCGTCTATCGCGGCTACGTTTTTGTCGGATATTCGTTTGATTTTAAAGGTGCCTAAATTTCTCGGTGCCGTTTTGTGTCTTTTGCTTTGGTAATTTTTCTCAAATACGGTTTGTCCTAGTGAAAATTTGTTTATGTCTGAGTTTTTATTACGGGCCGCGGTAATGCGTTCTTTATCGTTATCTAATTTGTCCTTTACTTTGTCATAGGTTATTTTTAGTTTCTCCTTGTGGTCTTTAGCGTATTGCTGGTAGATTTCTTTGTTATAATGTATATCGTAGGGGTTGCGTGAATCTGAATGTCCTAAGGTTAGTTCTAAGGGTGTAAAATTTGTAGTTGAATGAATCGTGTTATTATACGCGATTAATGTGTATGCAATTAAGTTAGTTATGTGTTCTTTCTTGTAATTTAATCTTAATAATCTGATCTGTTCTAATAGGGTTGAATGTAGTCTTTCGATTAGTCCATTGGATTCAGGGTGGTTTTCCGTTATAAAGTGAATTTTTATTTTGTGTAATTCCAGAGTGTTTTGAATTGTTTCGTTTTTAAATTCGCTTCCGTTATCTAATGTTATTGTTTCGGGTGTTCCGTAAAATGTAAAATAGTGTAGAAATCGTTGAGTTACGTCTATACTATTTTTAGAAGTGATTGGTATTGCTTGTCCTATTTTCGTAAATGCGTCCACGATTGTTAGGTAACTTTGTGCATCTACTACTAGAGTATCTGCATGTAATTTCTGGAAAGATTTGTCTGGTGTTTTAGTTAACATTAAGGGTATCTTTGGGGGTTTTCTGTCATATTTGGCTTTATCACATAATTCGCACTGATTGATAAAGTCTGTAGTTAATTCTTTCATGTCCTTGAAATAGTAACGTCTCATAATTTGTTTTAGGGTCTCGTTTGTTCCTCGATGGTTGGTCTTTCCTTCGTGTTGGTTTCTTATTACATCGTTTATTTCGTCAGGGTCGTCTAATGTTATTAATTTTCTTGTGCATCTTATAAGTTCGGTTCCAGAATTGTTAAATAGTTTTACATATATTTCTGAAAATCGTTTATATAAGTTTTCAGTGTTAAAATAAAAGTAAAATCGTTTTTTCTCGGGGGTGTATTCCTTTAATATTTTAATTATCTGTGATTCATTGTCGTCTTTAGTTATTTGAACTTGGTAAATTTTCTTATTATCCACTTTCGTGTATTTTACATGGTTGGGGTTGTTTAAAACTTCCGTGATTATAAATTGATTGGGCTTCATGTCTATAGCTTCGTTTAAAATTTTTATTGCGGTTTCCGGTTCGTCATTTTGTGTCGAATGTATGGTTTCCATTTCTTCTAGGTCTTCTCTGATTTCGATTTCGTCTACGTTTCCTACTAATGATTCTGTCTCAAGTGCGTTAAGTTGGATTCTACTTAAAGCGTCTGCATTATTGTTGTAAATTCCCTTTTTGTATATGATCTCATAATCAGATTCTTCTAGTCTGATTCTCCATCTTTGTAATTTCGAGTTAGGTTTTTCGAGTTTGCATAGCCATACTAATGGTCTATGATCGGTATATATATATAAAATTTCCGTTCGTATAGGTACGGTCTAAAATACTTTGTTGCCCAAATTATGGCTAACAATTCTTTCTCTATCGTACTGTATCGTTGCTCTGTTTCGTTGAGGGTTCTTGATGCGTAACTGATGGGTTTATCGTTACCTACTGTTCCTTGGCTTAATACTGCGCCTAAGGCTACATTTGATGCGTCCGTTGTTAATATGAATGGTTTCGAAAAGGCTGGGTATTCTAATACGGGGTGATTTTTTAAAATGCTTTTTGATTTTGTCTACTGCTTTTATGAATTCTGGGGTATGTACAATTTTGTTTCCCTTTTTTAAACAATTGGTTAGGGGTTTAGTTATTTGAGCATAACCTTTTATGAATTTTCGGGAGTATCCGCTAAGGCCTAAAAATCCTTTAATCCCTTTATTCGTTTTGAGTATAGGGTAATTTAATACAGCGTTTGTTTTGTCGGGGTTTGGCATCACTCCTTGGGGTGTTATTATGTGTCCTAAAAAGGCTAATTCTTTCTGTAGAAATTCGCTCTTATCTAGTTGTACTTTAAATTTTGCGGTTCTTAATCTTTCGAACACTTCTCTTAATCTTTCTATGTGCTCCACTAATGATGTTGAATACACTATTATATCGTCTAGGTACACAAGGCATTTTTCGTTGTGTATCCCTCGTAGTATGTTATCCATTACTCGTTGAAAAGTTGCGGGTGCGTTCTTCAGTCCAAATGGCATCCGTTTATACTCGTAGTGTCCTCTAGGTGTGCTAAAGGCTGTTTTCTGTGTATCTCCTTCTTCCATTTCCACTTGATGGTATCCTGATGCTAAGTCTAGCGACGAAAAATATTGGCACTTGCCTAACTTGTCTAATATTTCTGTTATATTCGGTAACGGGTATTTATCGTCTACCGTTTTTTCATTTAGTTTGCGGTAATCTATTACCATTCGGTATTTCCGTTTTCCTGATGCGTCTAGTTTCTTTGGTACTATTAGTACGGGGCTGCTCCATGGTGAATTGGAGTGTTGTATTATATCTTGATCTAATAGATCGGTTACTTGTCTGTCAGCTTCTTCCTGACTTGCCTGGGGTAATCTGTATGCTTTGGTGAATAGGGGTTTGTTATCCGTTAGCTCAATGTTGTGTTTAACTGTATTTGTAAACGTTAGGGGTATTCCTTCGCAATGGAATATATCGCGGTATTCATAACATAATTTTTGTATTGCTTTTTGTTCTTCGTGATTTATGTTGCGGTTAAATCGGATATTATTTAAATTTTGTTTTAACATTTCATCGTTTTCTGCGGGGTTGTAATTTTCGTTTGGGGTTCATCTATTTCTATTTCGTTAAAGTTTAATTCTTCTACGTTTATCGGGTTTGTTAAAGATAGTTCTACGGGGTAATCATTTGAGTTTAATATTGTTGTTGTGGCGTAATTGTCTTTGATTTTTACTAATGCGGTTGGGGTTTCTACTCCTTGTTGAAAAGTTATATGGTTTATTATTCCTAAGTTTTTATTGAGTTTATGAGGATTCTTATTTTTTTTTCTGTTCGGGGTTCTAATGTATATTTTTCGTCTATTTGGGTGTTTTGAAATTTGATGGGGATTCGTCCATACTTGGTTCTTAATAATCGGTTTTTGATATCTATGTTGGCTCCTAATTTTCTTAGAAGGTCCATTCCTAATAATCCATCATATTTGTCATTAAATTCAAATATGCAGAATTTATGTTTCATCTTTACGTTAAAGGTTTTTGGTAAAGGTATGTTTGCTACGAATTGGTGTAGGGTTGTTTGATGGGCGGTTTTAATTTTGAAGGGTTCTCTTTCTACATAGTTTAGATAATGTTTCTTTACTGTTCGCGGGCTTATTAATGTTTTTGAAGATCCGGTATCGATTAGTAATTTAAATTCAGGGTGGGGTATTTCGATATAGAGTAATACAAGGTGATTCATATTATTTAGATTTATTACGTTAGGTCGTTTATAAAATGGTCCATTTGAAAATTTGAACATGTGTTCTCTTCGTCGTCTTCCTCGTAATTTTCGTGTGGTTCTTCGCGTTCATACTGGTTTGATTGATTCTGTTCATTATTCGTACACGGTTAATTATTATTATTCTGGTCATCTTCATACTCTTCTACTTCTTGGTGAAATAGCTCTTCTGAAGTGAAAGTGCGTTTTTGATTAGGGTTTGGTCTTATGTGCGTTATTTTTGTGTTAGGTCTGGTGTTACCAGATGAGGTATCCATTGGTGTAGGTTTGTAATAGTTATTGGGATTATTAGTGTTTATCATCGGTGAGTTTCTATTAGGATTCGCGTGGTCTTTGTTAATTTATATTTTGGTTAAATCTCGGTTGAAATGCGGGTTTGGAAAAGTTCGAGTTAAATGTTGGTTTTGAGAATTGTTTGTATTGGTTGTTAAAGTTTGAGTTATTAAAATGTGGATTATTTGTTCGCGTTTGGTTTGTTTGTGCATTGAATGAATTCAATTTTTGTTGTGGACTTATTTGTCTTGCGGGTTGTATAGTTTTCATTGGCGTATAGCTTTTATTTGCGTTGGGGTTATATAGTCGGTTTCTATTGTACATTACATTCTCTTCTTCGATTATCATATTCATTGCTTCTTCTAAGTTTTGAGGATGTTGAAATCTAATTTTATCTGAAAGTCTTTCGAGTAGTGCATTTAGATAGGTATCTAATGCCATCTCGTCATAGATTTTCGTTTTTAAACGTCTTACGTTTGGGTCGGTTTCTTCGATTTTGAGTTTTGTCAAGATTAAGCTTCTTACATCTTGGCATCTCATTCCAAATTGATAGGGTGACTGGTTGTGTTCCATTCTTAGGCTGGTTAAATCCCTTACTAAACATTTTAGGTTACGTTGGTCGCCGAAATATGCAATTAATATTCGTTTATATTCGTCCCATTGGTCCGCGTCCTCGCGGCTGGCTATTAACGTTAGTGCCCTTCCGGTTAGTTTACTGGTAATAAAGCGGATAAGCAAAGTGTTTCTGTCGTTATCTCCCGGCTTGTAAAAGGTTTTTAAGAATATTTCGGAAGCCAAAATGTAATTGATGAGTAAACATTGGTCATTCCCGTTAAATTGTGGTATCATTTCGAGGTAGAGCATTATTTCATTAGTCATCTTGGCTGGGGTAATATTTGGGTAATTTTTAAAAAAAGTTAAAAAAAAATTATTTTTTTTTTTTGAAAAAGATTTGGATTTATTTTTGTAGTTTTCGGTGTTATTTAATGAGTTTTACGCTTGGTATTAGTTTGGTTGAGTTTACTTTTGATTTGCCAATTTTTAAATTTTAATTTCCAAAGTTTCAATAGGTTGCGTGATTTTGTGGTAATTTATCGGATGTGAATGTTTTGCGTTATTTGCGTCAGTTAAAACTTCTCTAATTTTTTATTATATTGATTTTATTTAGGTGCGTAATAATTATCTGGTTGGTTTAGGCGATTGTAAGGTGTCTGCAATGCTTACAATGTTATCAATTAGTTAGTTGCGTTAGCGTCTCTATTATAAGTTATTTTTAATTATACCGTGGGTGTTATTTAGTACTCGCAGTGATTTTATACAATGAAATTTGTGCGTCTTTAATTTACTGAAATATTGCAGTAAAATTTTCACGTTTGAATGCGGTTGTAATTTGCGTTTTAGTACCGTAATTATTTGTGTAATTTATAAAAGTTTGTGGTCGTAATTTTATGTTGCTTTTAATTTAACAATGCTGAAAGGTTTCGCTATGTATTTAAATATTTTTTGTACTGTGATTTATAGTTAGATTTTATGCGTATTTATTCAAGGTTAGTTTCATTCACTTTCTTAAGGATGAGATTTTACGTTCAATTTGAAATCGCGTTTAGTTATTTCTTGTATTAATAATAGAATGCAAGTTGTCTATTTATGGATGGTATTTGAGTTTGAATCGTGGTGTTATAAGGTTTTGGTTTTTAATTGCTCGTGGTTTTGCTTTCGCGTTTTTATTCTTGGTGTATTTAAATTATTATTTTGTGCGTCAGTTAATTCTTTTATTGTGGGATTAGAAATTTTATTTCTTGTGTTAGTCGAGATTGTAGAATTAGAAATTTTAAAAAATTTCTTGCGTTAGTTAAGTTAAGATTTAACTAAAAAATTCTAAAAATTTTTGTGCCAGTTAAGGTTGTTGAATTAGAGGTTTTTTTTTTTAAATTTTTTCGCACCAGTTAAGATTTAATTCCGCAATCTTAAGAGGTTTGGTTTTGTTTCTAAGAGTTTTTCTTACGTTAGTTAAAACGTGATCTAGTCTCTTGTGCGCTCTGCAATTTTTTTGATTGTCTCTAGTTTTTTGTGTTTCAGAATAGTTTTTCTCAGTTCTTTGTCTCAGAATTTTTTGTTGTCTCAAGTTTTCATAAATTTCTCATATATACAAGTAAAATAATAATAAAATTTCAATAAAGACTTGAAGATAATCTCTAGCAATTGCTAAGTCGATTATTTTCAAAAAATGGCATAAAATATTTGTAACAATAGTCAACATATACATAAATAAATCATAAAACTAGCAAATATCAAATGTCTTTGTTAATAATAAAATAAATTTCAATTGGTTTAGGAAAATGAACTTACACTAGTTGCTTGGTTGCTTTCATTGATTTGTTTTCTTTGTTTCTGTTTTTCTTTTAGCTTCTTGGATTTGATCTATGCTTGTATCGCCTCCAATTTTTTTCTTTTGTTGAATTCGAACTATGCTTGTTTCTCCTTCAACTGCTGGACTTGAACGATGCGTGTTTCTCCTCCAACTTTTGTTTTTGTTCTGCCAAAATCGGAATTGAAATTCCCGGACCACCAGTTCCTCGAAGTTGGATTCGCTAGTGCCCTTTTGACATCCTACCGGCTGCGCCAGTTAAGGTTCGAGCGGTCCTTTTTAAAAAGACTTCTTTGGTCCTTAACACATTTATTTGTTTATACAGATTTGAACAATTACAATCTTGAATTAATTTATTCTAAGTCGAATAGTTAATACTTAATTGTACAAGTGAGTTACCGACGGACTGCAATGTGAAAGCTGAACGTTGATGAACTGCCTGGAAGTGGAGCTCCCGGCCTTTTTATAATCTCCCTACCTCTTTACAATTCTGTGGGAACCTGCGGATCTAATGTCCGCTTACACTTGACTCTATTTATAATACATAGTTGCTATCTTAAAACCTATTCATAATTACAATGTTGCAGGCTTATTCTGCGTAATCTCGGTACGTGACTTCCTACGACCGTCTGTGACCTGACATATGCAGTGTCACTTATCCTTGTGCTACTTTGTAGCGTTTCCACTCGTGGGAACTGAAATTATCATAATAAATTGTAATAAATTGTTGCAATTTGTCTTTTATGACATTGTTGCACTTTCCTAATATTTCCTAATATCTTTATTAGTTTCATATGTATAACAAATGGGGGATTCCATAACTTACATAGAAATAAAATTTAATATACACCCACTGTTGGGACGACGCATTCAAGATTGGCACTTTTCGAGGGCCTCGTCCTTTATGAAATCAGGAGCTTGAGGTCGTTCAACTCTTTAAACGCCGACTTCGTGTCTTTATACATCGAAAATTTTACGACAACCGAACCATTCTCAAAGGAATACAGTAAAGCAAATATTGCCTCTTCTCTCATATGGTCGCTTAGAAGTTACCATATCCTTCGAAACTATGATCGACGATGTGTAAAAGGACATTTAAAATTTGTAGCTGCAGAAAAAAGTCCCCCGTATCTAAGTCATTAATAAAAACAGTCTGTGATGATTATATTATTGGATAATTTGGATATAGCGATATTCAGTTCACTCGCAATCACGTTAACTATAGTTATACCGGTGTTAAAGCAAGCTGGGGTTTGTTTTAGATGTTGTTGTGTTTAATATTATTGAGTTGCCAACTTTTACTGTTTGAAAATGAGAATGCGTTCAGTAATCAAATGAAAGGTAGCAAGCACCATGTGCATTCAGTGGTTTTTTTATCCTAAAGGATCACTCGGAATTTTGGTCAGACTTCCTTATTGATTTTGAAGGTTCAGGCTTGCCGGTATTAAACACGTGACACAATGTTGAAGTTTATTACTCATCATGTATAGTAACTAAAAACGTACATTTTAAAATGTTCGTAATTTAACAGTTAACTCAAACACAATGCAGAAATATACAAAAATGCGTAGTACAATACTGTATCTGTATGTATACAAACCTATAGGAAATGAATTATACGAACGTACTAACTGTCGCACGATAGTGTAATATGTTCAAGATCCACGACTCGATCTACCACAGTTACAAATCGAACGAATATCAGTCTCTATCTTTTTCATAAACTCTAATACTATATCGCGTAAGAAGACTCATTTTTATAAAAGAAAGCCATTCTATTCCGTTCAATCAAGGAAAACCTGCACATTAATAGTGACTTTGTTTAAGTCATATTTTCCCTCAAAATCTTCCATGTGTAGATAATAAATAATATGAATGGTATTTTCCTGAAAACATCCATTTGTCGATCAAATAATCAGAAAACTAACCTACAACGAATATGCTTTAATGTGTCACAATATGAAATAAGAAATATATACAACTAACCTCGTGGAAATTATAAGGACGTGTTGGATATGTTGCCTACTTCTAGCATTGAAACTATAAAAACACATCCTAAACCAATTAATAATTTAAATTAAGTAAGGTGTAGAGACAAGCAAACCCGACATTTATAGTGAATCGGAATTCGTGATTGAAAATAACTTGATGAAACACTTACCTAACCTCATTGTAATATTTAGGAAAGCAAACGCTGGTGATAACGAAACCACGCTTTTAATGCAATAATAAAATAGCATAGATTGAAGTGTTTTAACTTATAATTAAAAATTCTAATAGAATCACACAGAGAGATAAATAAGCAACCGTCTCAAATTGAATAGGCAGTTGAAATCGTTAATAAATACTCCAATGACTGTAAATAAAATAGAGAATGTGAAAATTTAATGAAGTAAGTACGGAAATATTCCTATGTGGGAACTGCACGTAATACATTATATTTGACAGCTAAAAATTCAACCTTGTAAAAAAAGTGAAGTTGTAGTAAATTTATTTTCCGTCAGTATTTTTATGGATATTTATCTTATTGTTTTGATAAAAGGTTAATTCAAGCATTATATCATTGTTCATTTCTAAGTGGTAATTGATTTTACGGTTCTGTTTTACCTCATGTATTTATTATCCGTTGAATTAATACTTCAAAACTGTGAGCATCATTTTAAATTGTACTGTGACAAATAATAATTCTTATAAGATTCATTTCAAAAGCTTCCTCTTCCTATAAGTAAAATTAAACGCTAGGTCGTTGTAACTGTCAAATTGACAAACATTTTTACGTTGGCTGTTGTGGGTGAAAGTCAATCAAGACAAAGATGGCGCTGAGCAATTATGCTTGGTGCCGGGTTTGAAAAAAGTCGTAAAGCTAGAAAAACACCGTGTAGTGGTTAGGTTTCTGGCTACGTTTTAATTTTGAGAAAAGAGCTTTTCCTATTATGTTTTGCTTGAGTGATGTCTGCAATACACGATGTTAATTTTATTAAGCGTCAGTACCACAGTGCATAAACTAATCCCATGGTATTTTGTTAATTCTTTTTCGTAGTGCAACAAAAATAATTTAGAAACAGGTATATAATTTTGGAAGATTCAATTTGAATATTGAAATATTAGAATATTCAGTATCTGGAATTTAATTCTGAATTGATAAATTTATATTCAGCAAGACTTTTGGCTAGGGTTTACATTAGATGATTTGAGAAATATCTATCAATTTTGTGATGGTATTAGTAGGCTTCAAGATATACATAACTACATGCAACAATAACCAACTGCATCACTGATATTTTTGTAAACTGTTGAGCATCTGGTGTGTTGTTTATTCTGCAAGAACGTGCAACTTTTGAATACAATTGTACTACAATGAAGTAAATGTTTTTAAGTTTTATACAAGTTGGAAATTCCTAAGTTATTAACGTCGTTTGGCCTTAGTATCTCCTTGTGGTTCTGAAGTGAATTTTATAGAAACTTCAATTTTAATATTGATATGTGCCGTTAAAATTCATAGAGGGCAGAATTCTAAATTGTTTGCATTTTTGATATAATAAATTGAGAGTAAATGTTAAAGTTAACAATTATTGTTCCGTTTACATGTAAGTAATTTTTAGCTAAATTTTATTTACATCAAGTTTCTTGATTATTTTCAATTCGCCGCGTGTATATTTAAAATTATTAGAGTGGAATTTCCTTGGTTTACTTGAAGCATCCGTTAACCTGTGCTGTGAGTAGTGAACGTTGCTAGTGCGCGTCTGCAAACAAGTATCGATTGGAAAGTTCACGAAGCCAGAGTAATATAGTGTCGTTTTTCGAAGTGACCGCATCGCATTTTATACTCATTTTATACGTAGAACCAACTACGTCTAAACCGCTGTGTTAATATATAGCTTCGTCAGTCGAATACACCGCGTCGAGTTTGCACGTGCTGCATAGAATTAATTGGATAAACCGCTTTGTTGCCCGCTGCCGCTATTTATAATAATTATTACACTTATGAACCGCTTTAATAAACCGTTATCGTTAAATTGTGCTGCGCTTCCATCCGTCACAGGCAGAGCTGTATTTGTTCCAACGTTTTTCATCTGCACACCGCATCATTAACAGGTGAGTGCTAATAGTAAACACTCTGCTTGGGTTTGTTTAAGAACATATTATTTGTTGGTTGTTACAATATCATTTAAATTTAATACAGTCCACTTTTTCCTCTCCTCTTTAGCTATTCAAAATTACCGCAATTAATTTACAATTATTATGTCCGGAAAATTAAAATATTTCATCTTAAATAGTATAGGTCGTTGTAATGTCGGAGGCTTTCACAGTCGGAGCCATTATAAATATTTATGGTTCCAGGTTGGTATTTTATAAACTAAGGTCGACGTTTTTCCACTTTTGTAAGGGCCTTCATCAGGACAAGAAAATAAAAGAAGTAATAAAAATAATAATAAGGATAAGAATGATAATATTAAATAGACAGGTTAGAGTGTAAAGAGCATGCAAATTAACTGGTAAAAGTAGAGAAAGTGATAGTTTATACAGAGCGAGAACTTGATGCATGAGTGATCATGAATGGAGAGGAGTATCGTGGCGGATCAGTAAACGTCGCGGTTCTGCTTTTGTGAATATAGTCTTGTTTTCCAATTGGAGTAAAGGTAGTAGCCATGGCTTTGTTTAGATTGTTAAAATTTTTAGTGATTTCTACGGATTCTGTGATTTTTCTATTGTATAAAAATGGAATTCTGGCAATTAGTTTCGTCTTGTCAAAGTTAATGGTAGGGCATGTTTCATATTGGTGTTTGGCTATCGCTGAGCGATTTTTAAAAGTCTACGTTTATTGGGTAGGATACGTAGGCCTAATTGAACTTTAGAAATATTTGAAAGTAAATTGAATTGACACTTATATGTGAAGTCTATCGTAATACTACACAGGACTAAATAAAATTTTTGTAGGAATATCATGGGAATTTTTAAATATCTATACAAAAAATAATTGCTAAATTTTGGGATGTAGGCAAACAAAATTATCGTATCAAATTGATAATGATGTGTAAATATTGAGTAATCATTTGTGAATAGTTATTTTCGGTAACTGAGCTATCAAGAGAATAGAAACTTATTTTGGTTATGTTCTGTGATTATTATTTTGAATGAGATAATATTTGGTTCATAATATCTATGAAATTTATTGGTGATAGTTAATAGAATGCGCAAATAGTGCTGGGTATTGGTTTTATTTTGTTACAAAAGTAGCAGTGCATCTTTATCAACTATAACGTGGAATGTAAGGGTTGTATTCTTGCAAAATATTTGTACAGCGGTATAGGAATTAGGTTTTCGCATTCACGTTATACAAATAGGCTGATATTAGTCATTGTATTCAAAAACTCGGCGGTACTTTCAACGTTTGATGATAACAAAAAACCTATTTCAGAAAAAAAATTCTAGAATAAATGAAGCGTTAGAAAAGAAAACCAAATAACAACGTTTTAATAGAAGCTGGTTCCGGTGCACTAAAATGCAAAGCCAATGTTGAAGACAACTCTCAAGACCGACTTGGTATCTTAACTGAAAACTTTATTGCTGAGGAGCAGCAAGTAATAAAAAGTAACAAAGATAATATAGACCAACTAGTAAAACCAATTGACTCTAACGGAATTGCGTTAGACTTACATGAAAAAGAACATATTATAATACAAGAACAACTAGATACTGAAACTTGTAACCTTACTATTTTGGAAAACTGTGATCTTAAAGACATAAGCATTTCTGAATTAAACTGTGATCTTAGAGGTGACTGTATTATTTTTGACTTAAAAATCATGCCAGTTTTTGTACCAGACGAAAGAAATATTATTACAATTCAAGAATTTTCCAAGGACGTAACTGAATTTACAATGGATTGTCCAAATATAGAAACGAAGTGTTCAGAGGCAGAAGTATCTAATGCTGGCAACCCAGATTACACAAAACAAAGTTGCATATCACAAAACTATGTCAAAAACTAAACCAACATTGAAATTGACTGTTTAAATATGGAAGCAGAGTTTTTAGAAGAAGAAATTTTTGGTAGCAAAACAAATAACGTTAACGACCTAGACTACGTACAAGAATGTTCAGATGGTAAATCATCGACAACTGAAAACAACAAAAATTTACAAAATTGTTCATATCATATAAGAGTAAGTTACAAGTAGAAAAAGAAAAAAGGAAGATACGTGGATGAGAAGTTATGGAAGGATAGTGAGAACAATAAAAAAAGAAAAAAGGGCAAACATTATTTCGGCAAAAAAAAAGCCGAGGACCGCTGGAATTATAATGTGCGCAGAGGAAAAAGATGTATTAAAGATATGTGCAATTGTAGAGCTTCCTTGTCTAAAGGTCAAACTATGCAGTGTAGAGCAATAACAAATCAAGAAAGAAATGTGATCTTTAAAAGATTTTGGTGTAGTATGACGTGGACGCAGCGAAAAGTTTATATAGACCTCCTCGTTAAGAAACAGGATACCAAAAGGAAAAGAAATAGAAAAGATAGATACAAATCCTGAAGAAAATTTTCTTGGGTGTACTATTTGGAAAAGCCAAAAAAAGAAAAGATACGAGTATGTAAGAAAATGTTTCTAAATACCCTTGACCCAAAAGAGCAAACAGTTATTGATTGGAAAAATGACAATGAAAAACCACAGAAAGAAAATAAATTAGAGACAAAGGAGGAAGAAAACAGAGAAGTAATAAGACACCTACAAAAGTCACTGAAAACCCTGAAAAGGACAGAAAAGACATTTTAAGAAAATTTTTCAGAAACTTATCCAAGGTGGAATCTCATTATTGCAGGTCAAGATCTTCAAAATTATATTTAGAGCCTAACTGGAATTCTAAATCTGACCTCTATAGATTGTATAAATCTTATCGAGGAAAACAAAATACTAAACCAGTTTGAAATGCGTTTTCTATGCATATTTTTAATGACTTAAATTTAAGCCTTTTTAAACGAAGAAAAACGAATGTGATGTTTTTATTAGTTACAAGAGTAAAAATTTGTCCGAAGAGGACTATACATTCCACCTTTTTAAAAAAACTGAAGCAAGGGAAGCGAAGGAAAACGACAAACTCCCTGAAAATGGGATTTTCTGTATGGACATGCAAGCTGTTTCGCTTAGCCCTAAATCCAACACTTCCGCGTTGTATTTCAAAATGAAATTAACGGTTTACAACTTTACAATACTGGACATAAAGCTAAACAAAGGACATTGCTTTGTTTGGCACAAAGTATCAGGAAGTGTTTTTGCTGTCAACTTTGCTTCAGTCATCTATTCTTTCCTTGTTGGCAATGTAATAAATCATTTAAAAGCAAATCAGAGTATCATTATCTACAGTGATGGATGTCGTGCACAAAACAGAAACGTCACTCTTTCAAATTCCCTTTTTAAGTCTAGCCATGCAGTACAAAACTACAATAGACCAGAAGTTCTTGCAGAAGGGGCACATACAAATGAAGGCTGATCACATGCACTCCCTTATAGAAAGACAGCTTTGCAACACCAACAACGATCCGGCAGGCTATGTCAATGTTTTTGTTCGTGCCAGACAAATCCGACTCCATTTGATAAAATATCTATATTACGAGTTTTTTAAAAACTTCTCTTCCGTAACAATGCTAACATCAATAAGACCGAGTAGAGGAGTTGGAGATCCTGTTGTTATTGATCTGAGGGCTCTCAAATATGATGAAGAAGGCAATGTTCACTTCAAATTAAAAAATACTGTTTTTGTTTTTTACATTTTCCTGTTTCTGAATATACAGCTTTTCTACATACTTGTTATTTATTTAAAACACTAAAATGTCGTAACTCCTTATATTCCAGTAAGCAAATGTAAGTCGTTTAATAAATTTATACTGTAATATGTGTAATAAAACTATTACAAAGTAATACAAAGAGCATAAAATACTTTACTATTTTTACAAAAAATGTATTCTGTTACGAACGATTTTATCGACTGGTGGTTTTATGTGTTTTCTGTAAAACTGGTAAAAACGGACTTACGACATTTGCGGATTAAAGTAACAATATTCACTTTATTTTTGGTCGTATTTCAATCCCGACCCAAGCTCATGATCAGCCCAGAGCAAATTACTCTACTAGCCGCTTTGCATTTAGAGGTTGCCTTACTCATAAGCCGTTTTCCATTCAAACTTACCTCGGGTTTTTCATCGCAACAGGAAACCCTTGTTTTGGTTACACCTGCGCCTGACGTTTGACAAGATAGGTGTCTTATATTTCATTATCCTAAGGTAATTGGCTACAAGGTTATATGCAGAATAATATTGCTAAGTATGGCGATTGACTTTTGTAGGTTGTACTTTCATGTTGAAGAATGAAGAGGTTTAGCGGTGCTGTTTGTGATTGGTGTTCGTTATTTTATAATACAGCGTTAAGAACAAAATATACGTTAACATTATGATGTATCTTTATAAGTATAACGAAAGTATTATATCTGAAGTTGTATGTAAGCGGTAGAAACGAATGCTATTTGAAGCATATACATGGTCTACTAAAGCTTAGGTCTCAAATCCATCCGCGTCCGCTACAGATAGAACAGACGTAACTTTTAATATTACATTCTTCTGTATTTATATATAAATATTTGATCCCAATAAAAGTCTTACTGAAATAATAAAGATGTATATAATACAGCCTGCTTTTCCGAATCGCAAAATCTCTTTTCTGTTATATATATATAAATTCCTTAGTAAGAATTCCATCCTTGTCAAGGTTAGTTCACGACTACACAGTTTATTATTTTGACCTTTTCTCATAACCCCAATGAAAAATACTATTTTTTAAGCCTTTAAACTGAAATATTGTATCTTTGATATCAACGTGAGTAGTAAGCAAACCTTGTTGAGAAAATGACGCAACACTGATAGGATACTTTAATCCAACTTTTAACAAATGCACAATAATCATTGTTGGCCGCGGCATCAACAATCAATGTCAATTTTTACTTGAGTTACTTTAAACTCACAGTAGTTCAAGTTTTGAGGAGATAACTGAGCAACGGTCTATCAGATCAAAAATTATGTTACTTTGTCAAAACGAGAATTTCAAAATTGAATGTAAAGAAAATGTTTTACTTGATGTGATGATAACGTTGTAATTGGTGGTTTGTTTTTGATACAATGACTAACATTCCATATTTGTATAGTTCACTAGAATTACATTAATTTCATAAAACAAAATCTATAATCTCTTGGCGAAATGCTGCACATTAAATTATGTTTTGGTAGCGTTTAATGCTAAACGTTATTTGAAAAAAAAAGGTAGGCAGTAATTCAAAGAGGTTTCTGATTAATATAATCAGAGAATTTCAACAGAGCCAAAAACCAATGTTGTGTATTTTAAATATAAGAAAAATGAACTCAATGAAAACAATTGCAGTTTTGGATTTTGTGGAAAATGATTGGTGATACGCAATTTTTAAATTGAGTTAGTCTCCACTTACTATGTTGAGATTATAAACGCCAAAACGATTGAGTAAAGAAGAATATTCATGGTCTTTCACAGGATAAACATTCAACAAATGGAACGATAGTGTCATATAAACTGATGTAACTAAAGCAAATCATCCATCCTGGAAAAATTTTTCGTAAGGATGTTAGAAAAATATAATTAATTAGCCATGAATTGTATTAACTATCGGATTAGAAAGTAAACATCTGCTTGTTGTTTAACACATACCAGTAGACTGTGACACCAGATTTTTCAGTTCATGCTGTGGCTGGACTTCGTTTTGGAAAGACACTTTTTTTTTAGGGGTCGTATACACATTTCGATAGAGAATTTTCCCCTGAGTAAGCCCTGTTATTCATTTTGTGCGAAAACGACCCTTTAAAAAGTTATGCTTAAAATACTTTCCTATTATAAGTCTATGCGATTTTCAAAATTCTTTAATATTCTAACTTCCCGCCAAAAATACTTTAAACAGCAGATGGCGTTGCGCTAGACCAAGGAAAGCCAGTGGCGTCTCTTCTTAAAATCAGTGTGTTCTCAGCTTTCGAAGGGAAGGGTAACATTTTTCGTTCTTCTCAATTAACGTTCTATTAAGTAAGTATTTAGTTAATTGCTTACAGGTGTTCACACGTAAGGAGTCGAAACAAACTGGCGCCCAGCAAAAAACTATTTTGCTGACTAAAAAGTTCCAAAAGAAGCATTTGCTGACCATCTCTGCGAATACCTATGGCGCTGCTGGAACAATAAGCAAAACCGCGATCCGTTGAAAGCTCTTCTCCAAGCAATTCGCTTTCAATACACTGACTTCCAAAGGTAAATATTCCATTTCATATTAATTTCAGTGCTGATCTGTATTTTACTTCCTTGTGAATAAATATTGTTGCCATTTAAAATAATTCTTCAAATATTAGGTTAGGTTATGTTGGGTTAGGTTATATTAGGTTAGGTTATGCTAGGTTAGGTTAGGTTAGGTTAGGTTAGGTTAGGTTAAGTTAGACCTTCTATTTACTAACCAATAATCAATATTAATAAAATAAAGCAAGGTTCCCATGGACTTATAATGGGAGAGTATTTTAACCATAACTTTTTAAGGAGTCGTTTTCGCACAAAATGAATAACATATTCTTGCTCAAGGAACATTCCCTATCGAAATATATATACGGCCCCTAAAAAAACGTCTTTCTAAAACGAAGTCTTACCCATGCTGTCACTAATTTGTTAGTACTACCATATTAGTTAAAATGAGTATTTATGTATGAATACAGAGAAGACTCTTTGGTTGCCTATAATTCTTTAATTGTAGTGTATTATATTCCTCAATTAAAAGTACACCTTTATAAATTTTATTTCAGTTTAATTATATATATATATATATATATATATATATATATATTGCTATGATAATCGAGCCCCACGATTTGGGCTTGTCATATTTATGCTGTGTTAACCCCTGTTAGCCCCTACGCTTGGGCAAATATGTTTATGTCGTGTTTTATTCTTTTATTACTCAAGAACTTGTAGAAATGTTAATTTATAATTTTCTTTGCCTCGACTAGCTGATTCAATTACATAAAGCAATTCTACAATACACAGTATAATGACTAAAAATTTAAAACCTTTTTTAAATATCTTCTCCCTTTTTAAATTATTTACATCTGTCAGATCTTTAGAAAATCAAGCCAGCAGAACGAACTTTTTATTACATTTAGAGACCTTTTGAAACGTTTCAAGATGTCTATTACTTTTAATAAATTTATACAAGAAACCCCAATTTGTCGGCTCTTACACTTTGAATTATTATTGAGATAAAAACAGTTTTTAGAAATAAATAAAATTAAAATATCTAACCCGAAGTGGTTCAGTAGGTGCTCTGCATTCCCCAGAATTGAAGTCGACATCCAACCAAATTAGTATCCAAGTCGTTGTTTGGTAAGTTTATTTCAATAAAAGGTTTTTCATTTCCGTAATAGAATATTTACCATTTTCAGAGATTATCAAATTGCTTGAACAGGCAGAATTCTCCAGAGTCTCGTATCCAAAATTGTATTTAATATCGTAATTGACAGGAATCGTAACAAGATCTTTATTAGAATAGTTATATCGATTGCAATTTAAGATTGTAATTAAGATGGTGATTGAGATGGTAATTAAGATGGTAATTAAAAGCCCTGTTTTATTTATTATTAGAAATAGTATAATTTCACTAAATCTAATCTACTTACGTCTTTAGAAGTACGGTTCGCTTGCACAATTACACACTCTTTAATTTTCACTTTAATTTAATTTACTGTTCACGTAAATATTTAGCACTTTCAAGTATAGCGAATGCCCAGTTTCTAAAGTATACTAACTCGATACTCAATTGTCATGATATTTATAGGATCGGCCCCTTTTGTTTATTGATTCGTTGACTTCACGTGCTGGGCGAGGTCAAGTGTCTTATCTCTTGTTATTTTGGGAAATTTTACCAATTGTGTAGTTCAATTGCATGAAGCAATGCTAAGAATGTCACGTAATTCATTATTATACTTTACATTTAATTCAGAAATCCCAGGAATCTTCGTCCAACAAATCACGTACTATTGTTGTTGGCCTTATTCTAATCTGAATGGAATAAATTTGGTGTTTGTTTATTTCCTGATCAATTGGATTTTTGAACAAATGTGATGCTTTTCGATCACGTACGCTTTTAAAATAATGCATAATTTCTGCGTGCGTTGAAGATGATATATTAACGCACTTTTTGAATATTTATCTCGTCAATTCATGCAGGTTTTTCACTGATTTAATTTCAATGCGTTTTGTTACATTTTTAAATTCTTTTCTTTACTCGTAGCTACTATTGGATATGTGTTTTAATCGCTTGTACTACTATATATAGTGTGCTCTCAACTAAAAATATATATAATGACCTATTTACTCTTCTAATATCTGTAATTATGTGCTTTTCTTACTTGGGAGTTTCTTTTGTTTGTTCTACGACCCCTATGACTTAACCTACCCCTAAATTAACCCTATAATTACAGCAATATATATATATATATATATTATTATTATTAATGAAGATTAGTAAAGGAGTTCGTGTCTATATTATACACTTTAAAGAATATGTTGCTCTTGAATTTTCTGAGGTGTCACTTTTGCTAGGTGGTTGTAATAATCATTTAGAAGATACCATTTTCAATTCGTAAAAGCACTTCATCTATTTCTTATAATTAATTCTTCGAACATTACTTTGATGCGCTATTGATATTTCATGTTGAAGGGTTCAATTTTATAAAGTGGTTACTTCTTCTAAATTTTGAAAACTTGTGAAATTGAAGGCTTAGGTATTCAGAAATATTATTGTATACATTCCATATTGAAGGGTTGTATAAAGTTTCGTAAGGTTGTATTATAGTATAATATTTCTTATATGTAGGTATATTAAATTGTTGTTTACGTTTGAGTTTATTTGAGGTTACACCAACTGTCATTGGTAAGTGATGCTCATGTCAATTAACCATTCGTTAAGCATGTGTAATTTTGTTCAAGTAATAGTTGAAGTTCTATTTCACACGTATAATTATGCTTTCATAAAGATTTATGTTTTGTGTTTAGACTTTCGTTACTTATTTCATTGATTTCATTTTGTATTTTTGACTCCTGGCCCTCTTCTACACTCTTGAATCCCGGTTTGGGTCGCCGCTAAATTAACGATATGACAACGACCGGCGTTGGTGTGCCGTTAAATGAATGCTGTGATACAATTACAGCAAATTGTAAAATTTGTAATTGTTGACTTTTTTTCTAACATTTCTTCGCCTAGCTAACTCAAAGGATGTAATGGAATTTAAAAAAGGAATCAAACTCAACAATCTCATAAAGCATCTATACAGTCAAAAATATTTTCCCTCATACAAAAGAATATAGAATATTTACAGAATAGTTTCTTTCAAACATAAAAGTTTTCCTAATCAGTACTTATTTACTTAATTATCAAAAAGTTCCTCACCTTGTTTAGGTTTAAATTTACAGAACTCAAATTTCTTCTTTTGTGGATTAGTTTACCTGACTTTAATTTTCAAGCTTATAAGGTTTTTTTGGCAAAAAGAATCCATGACAAATAATCTATTTAAAAAGTCAGAGTGTTTCCAACGTTGACCACAACTTTCCCTTACTTTTCCTTACAAAAAAATATTATACGTTTAAGAGTTATTCTACCTTAAATTAAAATGACAGATACTTAAATATCAGTTACAAAAAAAATTTCTAAAAGTCATATTTGGAAAACTCACAAAGCGCTTATTCAATTCGTAGTTAACAGCATTAAATGCCTTCTGCTTCTATTTTTAAATTGACGTCAAAATCTGCTTACAAGGTTTTCCATATTTAAAGTCTTCATTTAAAACATCAGTTACCAAAAGTGCATCTTCCTTCCAATTATTTAATTAAATTTTAAATTAGCGTTTTATCTTGAAGAATTTCCATCTTCATTGTACATTACAAAATCAAATGACTGCATTCAATAACTTTCATTCTTATGTAGGTTACGTTTAAGGATTACTTCTTTATTCACTGTTACATCGTAATTAATAAATACGGTATGCGTACTGCATACTTTAAAACAATTTCTTCTGAAAGTAACATTTTCGCAACTTAATCAAATCGAATTCATGAATGAATCTCTTTAATAAAGTTGCCCGTTTATATACAATTTATCTTGACTACGTCAACCATTCTAGATTCTTCAAGTTCCGCATGGAACATAGTACATCGTAATGGTGTCAGATTTTTATAAACACAGTTTTTTTCCTCATTAGCGTGATTCGTCGCGTTCATTTGTCCTTGTCCAACATATGAGGTTAACGCATGTGTCGCCTCCTCTCCTACAGTAATTGCGAAAGATAAATAAAACCGGTTTTAACAACTATGAGTGGTTTGATTTTCAAAGAAGATCAACAAAAATACGAAACAAATCACAACAAACAAGGAGTAGCTAAAATTAATTCTTATAGATTTTATGGATATTTTATGTTCCTGCGGTTTCGTATTTTAAACGTTTGTTTATTAATTAGGTATTTACATAGTTTTAAGTACAGATGACGCATTCCTTCTCAATCGCAAATATTCGAGAAAATTCTTTATTTAAAATTGAATTTAAGTTATACAGCAGTCAATTTGGCTAATTAATTTAAACTTTAATTGCTTTATCATGCAAACGATTTACATCCTTAAGGGTTGCAATAAAAGGTATTCGTTTTTATACAAATATTTTACACACCGCGTTATTGTTCATTACATAAATAACCAAAGCTTTCAATTGCTTTCAAGTGCAAATAAAACGCGTCTTTATATACATTAATGACTGTGTATTTATAATACGCTTATGTTATACAGGATCATTATTGAAACGCAAGGAATTGCATTCTTGCTTAGCACTTTAATAGCTAAAAGTACGCTTGTATTATACGGGGTGTAACCATGAATCTTAGGAAATTTATATTTTTCCAGATTTTTTTTATATCTTGCTGGGATTTATTTGTAGAATTTGGGTTTCAATGACCTCTGGTGACTCCTTATCACGTCAATATATATATATATATATATATATATATATATACCACCCAAAGAGAAGGAAACGGAAAAAAAATCGGAATATTTACTTTTTTCCACTCTATATGAATACAAAGCCATTTATTTCATACGCGTTAACACAAAGCGCATCTTTCGTGTATAAAAACAATATCAATTTACTGCATTTGCAAAGCATAGGAAAGCAATTGCGATTGATTTTTTTGTGTAATACTTAGTAAAAACGAGCTTCTATCCTTAAGATATATTTACTAAGCCATTGAATTTTATTGTGTTAACAATTAATCCTTACCTTAAAACGAGCTTCATTTTATTATCATTGAATTAATTATGTAATTGATTTTCGCGTGTAGATTGTTAAAAACCAAAAATAAAATATTCATTCTTGTTAAAAACTTCTAGAATATTTTTTATTAATTATGTATATGTCATTTTTACTAAGAAATGTTGTAAAAGCCAATTATTTCGCATAAAAGTATCAACACTCCGATACAAAGAAACGCGCGACTATAAAATACAATAAAAGATAACCCAGCTTAACTTTTCTAGGTATTACAATAAAATAGAATGAGACGCTACCATTAACCTTTTACATCAGAGCAGGATAAACCGCAGGTTTTACAATAAAACATAAATTGAGACTAATTGGATTGTTAAAACACAAAATTTTTAACAGAGATTAGTAAAGATTATTTTAATAATTAAGTAACTTGTAGGAATCATTGTCTATATGAATTTAAACTGTAAACTGTTCTATATTCTTTTGTATGAGAAAAATATTTTTGAATGTATTGATGTTCCTTGAGATTGTTGTGCTTCATTTCATTTTGTAAATTTGTCAGTATACGTCTGTTGAGCTATCCAGGCAAAGTAAAAAAATGAAGGTAGGATAGTAATTTCAAATTTCCCATTGCTGTTACTAGATTATAGTATAATTTGAGCGAAATTCCTCAACCAAACCCAAGGGTTACACAGTTACAAAGACACAAAGGTCGAAGGAAAGTAAAGATGTTTAGAGCCAAAGCTATGACCTAGTAGTGCGACATGGGTAAGTACTAAACGAGTAAAGTTCTTAGATACAGATAATATGAGATACGATGGCAACATGGCGTCCAATTTATTGTTACTCAAACTTGTAATAATTTAACACAGTTTTCATAAACCCACTATAAGCAACTGTTAAATCCAGCATTGGTACTAATTTTGTTGACTAACCTCTGCATGACCAATAAAGGATAATAGAAAGTAAATGAAACGCGTGGAATATAAAAAAACTTCTGTGTTTCTTGTCGACCAAAAAGGGACTTTAAAGCCTAATAGAGAAAGAAAAGCAAAATCCGAAATAATACTATTTACTATTTTGTAGCAGATTTGAATAAAAGCAATGTTTCTACGCTTTAAAAGACTTTGGACTTCGAATTCTGTTCTTAGGGCCGCAGTTCTTGTAGTATTGTAATCAGGAGAGCGGTTGCGTTTTTTAAAGTAAAGGTAACGAAGGAACTGGTTCTGCACCTTTTCGATTTGTTTAGTGACACCAACATCATAAGAGTGCTAAACCACGGACGCATATTCGAGCTTGGAACGTTAAGGTCGCATACAGCATTTTGATCGTTTTAACATTCCTAAAACTACGTGTTTGTCTAATTACAAAACCTAATATTATATAAGCTTCAGCAGCAACATCGTATATGTGCAGGTTAAAACTTAAACGGCTATTATATGTTACCCCAAGTCTTTAATATTGTCTACCCGCTTGATGATTGTATTATTACGCTTTCAATCAAATCCTACGCATGTTTTACTTCTGCAAAAAGAAAAAACTAAGCATTTAGATTTATTTATAGGTAGTTTATTACTAAGGTTCCAATCGCAAACCCTATTTATGTCACATAGTAGATTTAATCAATCCGTAGGGGTCGTAATTTTTGCACAGATTTTTTGGTCATCTGCAAATAATAACGACTTAATATAGTTCAACACGTTTAGGAAATCGTTAATGTATAATAAAAAAAGCAAAGATCCCCAGTTTGAATCTTGCGGTACCCCGGAATTTGCTGTATATTTCCCATAAGTGTTGCCGTTAAATTTGATTGCAAAAGAACGTGAAGACAAATACGAAGAAAAAACCAAACCAATTTCTGAGATACAACACATAATGCTAACTTTTCGAGCAAAACATCATGGTCCACTTTATCAAACGCCTTGCTAAAGTCAGTGCATACGACATGCACTTGTTCTTTGGTTTCAAGCGCTTTAAAAACCTCGCTACAAAAGGTGGTAAGATTTGTAACAGTAGATTTACATGGTACAAATCCATGCTGAGCTTCGTTAATTATTGGTCTAATATGGTAAAATAATTTTGAATACAGTATTTGCTCAAAAGGTTTAGCAGGCGCCGATAATATTGCGATCGGTCTGTAATTTGACCCACAAGACTTTGAACCACGTTTATGTAAAAGCACTACAGTGGCGTGCTTCCATATTTCAGGAAAAGTAGGCTTTTCGATTGATAAGTTAAAAATATGCATTAGCGGTATTTGTAACCACTTCGAGCATCCTCCCAGATTACGATCCATCCTCACCACAAATTCCCACGTTTTTATAGGCTACAAATCCTGCAGAATCAGAGACCTCGTTTCCGTAACCCGATGTTTTAATTGCCAGCGCTTTGGTCACTCTGCAAAAACCTGTCGATCCCCAACCGCCTGTGGCCACTGCGCCGGAAGCCACCCCTCCAAATCATGCCCGATTTTCCCCACTGCCGCTCCCGTTTGCACTAATTGTTCCCGCATTAATCGCCCCTACTACCATTCCGTTACTAGTCCCGACTGTCCTGTCTATAAGCAATCTCTCTATATGACTAAACTACGCACAGATTATGGGTTCTAAACAACACTCACGCAAACGGACGTAAGACTCGCACCACTCACACACCAAACTGCGCACAATTCAAATCAACCTCCAACACTCTCGCGCCGCTACACTAGAGCTGTCTCACATACTCCAAGAACACAAAATCCAAATCGCCTTAGTCCAAGAACCATATCTAGTCCGAAACAAAATCCCTAACACCCCACCAAACTCCCGCACCTATATTCACCCTCTCCCGCCTGACCCTAACTACACCTCCGCCATCATTGTTGCAGACCCCCTAATTGACGCTTCTTACCACACCTCCCTATCCACCCCCCAAATTACCGTAATTGAACTTCTCTGGAGATCAGGCACGATTTTTCTCAGTTCTTCTTACTTCCAATACAGAACAGACATTAATACCTATTTACACCAACTAGACCACATATTTACAACGATTGGAGACAAACCAATCATCATATCTATTGACGCCAATTCCAAATCCACACTATGGTTTAACGATTTCACTGACGAAAACGGCACTACTTTAGAGGACTTTACACTCCAACACCATCTTAGAATCCACAACTCCCCATCCCTTATCCCTACTTGGGAATCCCAATACGGCAAATCCAACATCGACATTACTCTCACCAACCCCCAGCCTCAAACCTAATTAGTTCCTGGACACTTTCTCACATCCATCAATCCAGTGATCATAATCCAATTACATTTGACATCCTACCCAATCTTCCACCCAGAACACACCAGAAGATTTAATCCTTTAACACCCGAAAAGCAGATTGGCCCTTATTTCTAGAATCCCTAGCTTCAATCATCCCTGCTTTCCCATCAGTCTCTTATGCAAACTTCTCACCTCATTCCCTCGCTAACGAAATAACCAACAATGTCCTCACAGCTGCCTATAAAACTATCCCACGGAAACATTACACCCCACGAGCCACGCCGTGGTGGACACAACAACTTACTCATGCCAGACGCTCACTTGCAAATACTAGACACAGACTCCAAAGAGCGAAACGTACCAATGCAGACCCTATTGCTATTAATACATTATCTAACAAATATACCACTGACAGACGACAATACAAAATCCTCATTAACACCACGAGAAAACAGCACTACCTTGACATAATTCACGATCAACACACAAATCCCTGGAGTACGTACCGTAAACTAATCAAACCTCCTTCCACACACATCCTTACAGCCATTTCAACTACAATCCCTTCCACATTTAAGCAAACAATGTTTACCCTCCTAGATACAGCAATACCTTAGGCTCCTCTTGACGTACCAACCCAACCGCAACAACGCATAATTGACAACACTCTAACCCAACCAGACACGGACCCAGACACAGACCTAGAACTCTCCCTCTTAGATTCCTTCGTTAACAAGCTAAACCCCAATAAAGCCCCCCGGCCCAGACCTCATCACCAACCTGATCCTACAAAAATCCTGGCCCCTCATTAGAGAATACACACACCTACTATTCCAAAATGCCTCTCCTCTGGAATTTTCCCTGACCCATTTAAATATGCTTCCATCTCCCTTATACTCAAACCCAATAAACCTCCCGAAGACCCCAAATCCTACAGACCTATTGCACTCCTTCCAACACTTGGCAAACTGCTTGAACAGACCATCCTATACAAACTAAACTCACACATAGAACGTCATTCCTTACTCTCACCTAACCAACACGGCTTTCGCTCTGGGCATAGCGCCGAACGTACAATCCGCTCCCTAATTCAAACGATCCAAACATCCCCTTATACATACGTAGTCTCCTTATTCCTCGACTTCCACTCAGCCTTCGATTTCCTTTGGTGGCCCAACCTTCTTAACCAACTTCAACAAGCCAATTTCCTTTGCAACCTTTACCTCTTAATAAAATCCTTCCTCTCATCCCGAACAGCCATCCTAACCTCCAATTTCCAGTTGGTTACTAAACCTCTCACCCAAGGATGTCCACAAGGTTCCCGTTTATCACCTACCCTATGGAACCTCGCAATCAATCCTCTCTTAGACCTCAATATCTCAAAAACCTCCAACTTCGCTTACGCCGATGACGTAGCTTTCCTTATCCACGGCAATACTCGTGCCTCTATTGAATCCACCGCTGCCGTTCTAATTATAGTTAATTCAATTGAATCCTGGTCTTCTTTAAACAGACAACCACTCTCCCCATCTAAAACAAAAATGCTCCTGCTCAAAAGCAACCTCAGCCCAAACCAAAATCCTAAGATTCACATCCTTAACACACCAATTCCCCTCTCAACAACAGCTCCCTACCTTGGACTCCACATTGACACACGCCTAAAATAAACTCCCATCTCTCCAAACTTCGAACCAAAACACAAATCATACTTCATAACCTACTTCACGCACTCCCAAAGTCAGTCCACCTCACCAATCCAACACGAAAACTAATCATTAACCACATCATAATCCCGATCATCAGATACGCAGTAGATTCTTGGTTCCCGCTTACACCGCCCTCCTCCAGACGTACGCTCAACACGATCATAAGACTTTTCTTACTTTACACCTCTAGAGCGTACAGAACCACCACAACAGCGTGCTTGTATACCCTGCTTCAAATCCCTGCGATCGAAATCCAACTAAACTCCTCACTTCAAATCCGAAACCTCAAACATAACCTACCAATCATCCTACACGACAGAACACTTCACTATGACGAATACCGTACTCTCCCTAAAACTGACATAAAATCGCGAATACATAACTCCCTACTCCATTCCTGGAAAGATGTTTGGTCCCGCTCCACCACCGGCAGATATACATTTGATATCTTCCCTGATATCACAAACATCCCTCCACATATTCCTTTCTCTAATCCCCCTGCAATGCAATTTCTGTCCGACCATAGTAACTTCCGTAATAAACTTTATCAATTCCATTTAACTTCTTCCCCTGACTGTCCTTGCAACAATCAATCTCTAGAAACCCCACAACACCTGATATACTCCTGTCCCCTAACCTCTCTACTACAAATCAACCTCAAGCAATCTACAAACTTTGACCCGGTCTCCCTACTTCCTAACATAAACTTCTTAGTCACTAACTACCCTCAAGAATTAAACCATTTCCTAAATGAAATCCTTTTAACCAAACAGACCACCCACAACCAGCGGCACTAACACACTTAATATACACTCTTGCAATTCACTATCACATCACACTTACACTCGCACTATGCACACAATCAGCCCCACTTTACGTGCACAGTCGACGACAAAGGTAGGGGCACAAATCCCCTTCACCAAATCTTCAAGAACCCCGGTTGTCAGGAATTATGGATTCTAAGGTCTTAAACACATGTAAATAATATAATATACGACTAGTATGGGTTCTGGCCTAGGTATAGTCCACAATAAAGTAATCTATTTATCTATCTATCCTTTTATGATATACGGTTGGAGCTTGTCTGGTCCCGATGCTTTTTTGGCTTTCAATTTTTTGACGGCAATTTTATAATCATTAACGGAAATATGAAATGTGTTTATGTCTGTAGAGCATGGGCTGCAATTGTCATTTGAAAATACAGTTCTATAGGTAGGTTTAGTGTTGCTATATACTGAAGAAAAGTAATTTACAAATTCATGGCAAACTTCAGTTGAACTGAGAATATTTCCATCTATGTCCACAATAAAAGCGTCGTTGACGCACCTGGCACGTTTTTGCTTTACATAAGACCAAAAATTGTTAATGTTGTGATGGATCGAGAGTTCTGTTATTTTTAAATAATTGCGATGTAAAATTTCAATTAGAGACTAATTGTGTACGGACTGCTTTGTACCTATTTGAAAGTGGTATAGATAAGAATCTGGTTTCTCTGAGTTTATTTTTTAGCCGAGCAAATAAATTATTTCTTGTGTAAGCAAAATTGGATATTTAAGCTGTTTTTGGACAGACTTTCGAACATGTACGTCAAAAATATTATATAAAGTTTTGTAAATATGCTCTACTGCATTACCTATATCAACGCATTGCACTACCTGATCCCAATCAGCATTCCAAAACCCCAAGCTCAAGTTATAGAAACTACAGAGCTTAAAATTATATCGTTTATGCAGGATAGCAGTAGTGGCATTATACGTCTTAGTCAGCATGTATTGCTAGCGCTCGATAATGAATATCTTCGGAAACGAGTGGGTCTTCGTCTTTTATGAAACTGAAATTATGCATATGGCCTTCCGATACCAAAACAAGATCAATCGTTCTCGCATGAACTTTTTTAAGTGTTTGTAAGTACTAAGCTATGTAAATTAAAAAAGTTGTACAAAACTCTATATTTATTATCATATAGTGACATATTCATATCTGGGCTTGCTATGTTTGGTAGGTTAGAATCTACAAATATCCCCACAAAGTTATCCGGTCCCAACGAGTAAACCTGGCTTAAAGTATTCGTTCATAATATAAAAATCTAAGACGCATGTACGCCTTACAACCAAACTTACGGAAATTTTGTAAAAGAAAATTATATATTTTAAATTAAATAACCAGTACTTAAATGTTAAACAAAATTTTATTATTATAATTATAATGTAATAAATTTTATTGCTTTAATCAAGTTTGAGTCGGACTACTTAATGATATAAGCTCCCAGAACCACTCAAACAAACATAAATCTTAATTTAAACTTAATATAAACTTTAATAGAAAAGTTTATATTAGTTTGTACTGTTAACATTTTTTCTCAAATAGATTCGATTATCTCGAAAACTAAATGAGATATCGAAAAGTGTATAGCATATTTGTAATCAGCGTAAACAAGTTAAAAATACAAGGCATTGTCGCAACGAACTTCCAATTGTAGACTTACTTTAAAACAAATTAAAGAAATTAAAGTTATTATGTTGTAATAATTATAAGTATTCAGATAAAAACAAAAATTTATAAACAACAAAAGAGACATTTTAATATATTTTATTTTATTGAATAAATATTTTAAAAGCTATATATTAGTTCTCATCAATAAGATAAGAAATTTTTGTTTTTTTATATATGAATCTAATTATTTTCGGTAATCAAAATTTAAGTTTAAACAATGTCTATAATATTGGAATAATTGGCATGAAATGCCATAAATTGTTCAAATATGTGTCGTATATTGATTTTAAACTTATTTAAAATTTTAATTATCCCTGTGGATTTTCCCGGGGGCTCGGCGTCCCCGTGGCCCGATTTTAACTGACATCAAAACTTAAGCTCTGGACACCGAGCTGAATCGATTGATGTATCACACATTGATGTCCGACCATTAAAAAGGCCTCAGACACACAGACAAATAGATTTCATAAACGAACGAAGTCGTTGAAAACTAAACAAGGTACATATATATCATTTATTGTATCATTATGGGAATATGGCAACGGACGACGGCGGCGATGGCGGCGACGACGACAACGTAGTGATTATATTAGCTTAACTTGCTTCGTAAGTTTGGTTGAAAATCTTTGTTATTTGCTATAGCCGATAATATCAAAGTTAGCTGCCTGATAGATAGCGCAGTGGCATGATACCGATACTTCTAGCGTAAAATTTTAATCACAGCTCTAAATACCATAATCTATTTTTGAGTAAGTTTTGCCAAAACAGATTTTCTAAAACCTCTTTACCAAAACCGATTGTACCAAAAATCGATTTCACCAAAACCGATAATATCAAAACTGCTTCTAATGAAGTAGGTTTTATCAAAACTGGTTTTTACCAAAACCGGTGTTATTCAAAACCAGTTTTACCCTATAAGACATCGCCAAAACCGGTTTACTGAAATCGGTTTGCTAAAACCGATTTTCGGTTTTGATCAAAGTCACGGTTTTACCGAAATCAGTTTACCAGTTTGCTACCAGCCCTAGTCACAACCCTTGAAATCTTCGTGATTGTGCTTGAAAATATGCAATCTGCTGCGATTGGTTTATTTATTTTTAGTTATTGCAAGAAGGACGATTTATTAAACCTGCTGCCTATTAGTGTGCTAGGTTTAGTACCACTTACATTTTATTTCTCCAACACTACGCATATTTAACTCTTTCACTGCTCCAACCATATATATATATATATATATATATATATATATATATATATATATATATATATATATAGATACGCAATAACGCACAGTGCTCCAAACGTATATTTACGCAAATGTTAAAAAAAATATACGCAGCTATAAACTGCTCTCAACATAATTGTAGGATTAACTCCTTCTACTAACCCCATCAATAACAGCACTTAAACTGGTTGTTACAGCAACGTATGCGTAGTTATTTTATTTAAACATTTGCTGTAATTTATTATTTCATTTATTATTATTCGACACTATTAGCTACTGCGATAGTAGATTTTAGCGACAAAAACGGATGCTTCCGACCTATAAGAATGATAATAGATTCAGGTAGTCAATGTAATTTTGTAAGTGAAAGATGTGCACGTCGTTTGAACTTTCCAAAGCGCTTATGCTCTACTTCTATTTTCGGTCTTAATCGGATGGTTTCCTGCTCAACAAAAGGATTGTCGAACTGTGTAATTAGACCTCAAGGCGACGTTGATCCTACCTTTTCATTTAAGACGATTTTTGTTCCAAAATTTTGTTCGGATATGTCCCATTTTCTATAAAAAACGAAAATTGGTCTCATTTACAAGGACTTAAACTTGCAGATAAGTCCTATCATTTGTCTGGTCCTATTGACCTATTAGTAGGTGTGGAAATCTTTCCGCAAATTTAAAAGCTGGCAAGGTAGTAGACGATCCAAATCAACCCTCAGCCACTAATACATTATTTGGTTGGGCGGTCGTAGGAAAAATTACTCAATAAAATTCTTTTTCTGTTCAGTCATTTTTTACCGGCACACCACTGCCTTTGCAAATCTCTATTCCTAAATTCTGGGAAATCGAAGAAATTCCTTCAAAACCGTTCTATTCTCTTGAAGATAAAAATGTGTTTTATCAAGCACGTATACAGTATACCGTTTTTTTCGACCTCATTGATAGTATACAGATTGATCAATTATTACCAAAACCCATTCGTTCGCTTTCATTGTTTTTTGACTCAGGAGAGTCATTAAGAGTGGGAGGCCGGCTTAGAAATTCCGAGTTACCCTATTAGGTAAAACACCCTTTACTATTACCTGGTCATCACAGACTTACACATCTCATAGTTGAAAATATCCATTCAAAAATAATTTGCACCTTGGATTAAAAACCTTACATCACTTTGTACCCCAACAGTTTTGGACTCTGTCGGCTAGAAAAGTAATTTACAAAATACTCTCTAATTGTCTTAAATGCTTTGGGGCTAGACCCCAAACATATTCTCCGCCTTTGATGGGCGATTTACCCGCTTCTAGAATTCGAACTTTAAAACCATTTTTTCATGTATGCATTGATTTTTGTGGCCCTCTTTACGTTAGTCCTCATCGTACTAGGGGATCCAAGTTCTTTAAAGCATATCTCTGCGTTTTCGTGTGTATGAGTACAAAAGCAATACATCTCGAACTTGCATTAGAGCTGTCCTCAGAAGCTTTTATTGCCGCTTTTCGACGCTTTCAACCCCGTCAGGGTACACTATCAGATTGCTATTCCAACAATGCAACAAAAGGGTGTTAATAAACAATTTTTTCAGCTGGCTAGAGGCATCTGAAAACTTTCGATGCTTTGGTATTTTAGTTCCCCTTCTGCACCACATTTTAATGGGTTAGCGGAAGCTGGAGTGAAGATGTTTAAATCACATTTATTGCGCGTCATTGGGGAACAAAAGCTAACATTGGAGGAAATTAATACTCTTCTGTGTCAGATCGAAAGTTTACTCAACTGTCGTCTTTTATGCGCTTTAAGCAGTGACCCTAATGATCTCATTCCCCTTTCTCCGGGGCATTTCTTGAACCTAGAACCCTTAAATTTGGCATTACCTTACATGCGATTTTCTAATGCTCCACCCGAAGGTACTACATTGGCCAGGAAGCGAGTTCTTTTTTATCTGGAAAATTTGGAATTTTGCCGAAACCTTGCTGTTCCAAACAAGGTAGGAGTTTTTAACGTGCGTGACAATACTCACACACGAGACAGACCTCTATTTAACCTCTCGTTCGAACGAGAGTGTATTTTTGTAAAAAATGTTCGCCTAACACTTTTCAAGCGGACCGTGTCGGGATTCGAACCCGGGACCTTGGGCGTAGTAGTTACACACATACCAACTACCCACGGAGCCGACCTAATTTGGCATTACCGCAGACCGATTTTTCTAACATAAAACTCAACCGTCTCTCCAGATGGCAACCCATTCAAGGACTGCAACACGATTTCTGAAAGCGGTACTCACTAGAATATTTAAACACGCTTCAACGAAGACAAAAATGGAAGAATATTACTCCTAATATCAAACTGAATAGCTTAGTGCTCATTAAAAATGAAGTCTTTCTTTAATTGGCCGCTAGGTCGCGTAATTGAGTTACACCTTAGTGATGACGGACAAATCCGTGTAGTTGCCGTGAAAACGTCTACAGGCATTTTTCGGTGATCAGTCATTAAACTGTAGCCCTTGTCAAATTATTTTTTTTCTCTTTATAATAATTTTTTTTTCTACATTTTCATATTTTTCTTTTTACGTTTTGTTTTTAGTTAAAGAAAATAAAACGTGTTTTCGGGAGGCGGCCATGTTACAGCAACGTATGCGTAGTTATTTTATTTAAATATTTGCTGTGATTTATTATTTCATTTATTACTATTACTTTTTGTCAATATCATACTAATCCAGTATTGTTGTTATCGCATTCGCGCCAAGTTGACAGCAAACTGGGATAGGACAATCCAGCAAGTGAAGCGATAGCTATCAGAAGACTCACCTCTAATACAGCGAAACGCGATAGTGTTTGTTAAAAACCAATTACTTTTTTCCATTCCTATTTTTCCAATTTCCTCACAAAGTGCACAAGTCTACGTTACAAGATTCGACTGAAGCCATTATGGTGAGTGCTTAGTGATAAGAATTTTCACGTTTTCATTTACTGTTCATATTTACCTTATTGTTTGGCGTGAACATAAGGGTGGTCCGCTATCTAAGAAACTTTCAATTACAATATTTTCTTTCCGTGAAGCATTCGCTCCACAGGTCTTGACGTATCTTTATGAGTAGGAATGTGGCTGTGAAAGTTTAGTCATTCTTGAATGTGTCGCAGCTGCTTAGTTCAGTATTATTTTACGCATTGTTTATGCATACATTATGGCAAAACGGCGTTCCATAGGGTTAACTGATACAGAAATAGCAAAGATTTTGGAAAATAGTGACTTCGAATACGAGGATCTCCCGCTATCTGAAGATGATCGTGGGTGGGATGAAGCTGAAAGCGATGTACCGCCATGCACCCTACTGTCTACCGATAGCAATCAACAATATGCAGAGCCATCGGCTGAGTTTGATGCCTCGGGTTCCGATTTGGATGTTGAGTCTATTGATAGACCTACTCAGTGCCAAAAAGGTAAAACCAAATGATTTAATTTGGTCAAACTCGGACTTGAATCCGAAAATTCAAAAGTTTGATAATAATGTCTCCAGTTGAAAAATGCTCAATTTGGATGCTGCGTCTATGCCTTTCGACTGCTTTCAAGTGTTTTTTGATAGTGAAATAGCTGAAGTCATTGCAGAACAGTGCAATTTGTACTATGGTCACATTTCAGAGATTGCGTCCGATAACTCAAGACTTAAACGTTGGAAAGAAACGACAAGCGATGAAATATACTGTTTTCTGGCAGTAAATATGCTAATGGCATAGGTGAAAAAACATGATATTCATAGTTATTGGAACAATGATCTACTAACATCTACTCCTTTTTTATCAAATAATGTCACGAGACCGATATCTGCTGCTGTTGCGAATGTTACATTTCTCTAATAGTACTCAGCCAGCAGGAGGCGATAAACTATGAAAAATCAGACAGATTTAGATCACATACGAAAGACATTTGCAGGGTCTCTCTACATTTTCCAAGATATATGCATCGATGAGAGTTTGCTACTTTTCAAGGGCTGACTATTTTTTAAACAATATACACCGCCAAAGCGGCACAGATTTGGCATAAATTATGCTCTGTGTTTGCGAAACTGGGTATGTTCTCGAGTTTATTGTGTACGTCGGTGCTGCAACGAAAGTAAATTCGGAAGCTTACTTTGATAAAAAAAAAATGGAATATCTGGACGGGTCGTTCTGGCTTTAACTGAACGATATCTTGGGAAAGGCCATACACTAGACGTAAATAATTGGTATACAAGTCCGACTCTTTTCACATACTTGCATGAAAATAATATGACTGCTTGTGGAACTGTAAAGCGAACTTGCAAGAATATATAAAAGCTATCCAAGAAACTAAAAAAAGAAGCGGTGCAGTACAAAACTACGGATAAACTTTTGGCCATAAAGTGGAAGGACAAGCGCCAAGTTTATATGTTATCAACTTTTCATAACAGTGAAGTCGTGGATACTGGAAGACAAGACCCAAAAACTTACAAAACAATAAGAAAACCGCAATACGTGTTGGATTACAACGACCACATGGATGCCATTGACAAGTGTGATATGATGCTCAGCACAGTGGAATGCTTCAGGAAATCTGTCAAATGGTATAAGAAGGCCTTCTTTCATTTGGTGGATTTATCAATGACAAATACTTTTGCTTTGTACAAAACTCAGACTGGAAAAGGCATCCTATTGGCTGAATTTCAGAAGCAGATGATCAAGAAAATTTTAGAAATATATCACCAACCTACAGCTGACTATTGTCGCGGCAGAAGATCGGCAGATGGAGACAATCCATGACAGCTAACTGCACGGCGCTTTATATCTCTTGTGTCAGGGACGAAAGAAAGCAAATATTCAACGGAGGTGCATTGTCTGTGCTAAACGTAAAAAAAAACGTGATGTCCGATACATGTGCATTCCGTGCATGCGCCTCTTTCTGCGTCATGGTTTAAAAAGTACCATACCGTAAAACATTATTAATTGTTATAAAAATAATTTTCTTTATTTGTATAAAGTAAGGGTTATTCATTTGTTTTTGGTGTAACATAATACTTGTTTGGTTTTTTGTATTACTGTTTAGGAATGTAAGTTTCTTTAAGTTACTTCTTGTGTTGTATATATTTGCTTATGCATAATATGCACAAGACTATAACCAGGCTAATTTTTTTAACTACAGTATTTAATTTTTATCACTGTTTTGTAGCATTTGCTGCTCCAAACGTATAAATACGCAGAGCGTCAAAAATTGGCGCATATCAGAGAACTACCAATCCTACACGGAGGTGATACACACACACAAATTCTTTATCGAAAGGGATAGAATCGGGAATATGAGCAAACATTTTATTGCCCTACTTAATAAACTTTTGTCGCTTATTTATATAAGTTTCGTTTTGAAAAACTTTTAATTATTTTGTAACGGACACTGTTTAATCAACCAACCATTGCCAAGCATAATACATCAGAACATAAACGAAGCAATTGTACACAAAGGATAAATGATAAGTTACCCTGAGGCGTAACATTTTCGGATGGACTTGATTGACATGTTACAAGAGTTTGCATTTAAAAGCTTTACTAATCCTAAATTAGAAAACCTATAAAACGTTGTTTACGTTATTTTGGTATATTCTTGAAATTATCTAGAACAATTAAATAAAATATAAATTGCTCCTTAGGAGTTTGGAAGTACATTTCTAATTTAAAGCCTTGATTATAATATTAAGTTCTTATCCAAGCTATAAAGTTGTGATATAAATAAATTAGTGGTACATACTATTAATATAAATTGCTTTATATGAGATAAATTATTATAGTGATCAATAAAAATTAATAATAAGTGCTCGAAGAGTTAATTATAGTACTTCTATATAAATTAGTTACAGTGCTTCCATAGTAATTAACACATTCCCTGCCAAGCTAATTTTCATACATGTGCCTCTACGCGCCAATGTTATTTTATGGTAGTTTTTTGCATAAAAATTGTTACCATTCGGTTATTTAGTCACAATTTATTTATTTTGCAAAAAAAATTAAAAAGTATATGTTGATCCCATCGGACCAACGCGGCCGGTTGAAGCACGTTGTGGCTGTACACGCCGTTGGTCCCATAGTGTGATACGGGTTACGAGACACGAAGCGACATAACCTACAATTTTTATATGATAAACTATGTGTGTTACAAAGAGTTGTCAGTTTGTGTGTTGTTTTATATCTTTGTCTCCGAAACAAATAAATAATGTAAGTAACAATTAATATATTCAAGTGATCATTTCGATAATATATGTTGTTATTCCAGAATGTCTAAACGTAAACTGACAAGCAGTCAGATACAAAAATACGCAGATAATTTTGGTGATATGTCAGACGATGATGACTTCGAACCATTTGAGGGGTCAGATAGTGATGAGTCATTCCAGTACAAATCCGAATCGGACATGGCATCAGATTCAGAAACTATAGAAAATATAGAGACTTTCATTCAAAATACAAAACAAATGAAATCAGGTACTGATGTTGCATCATCTTCCACAAGTTGTTCAGTACCTGAAACATTAACAAATGCAGTGTTGCCGGTTCAGGAAATACTGGCTAATGAGCAAGAGTCGCCGAACTTAGGACCATTATCTGAAGGAGGTTCAAAATCAAATGAAGATACATTATTATGGGGCCCACAATTGGAAACTATAAGTCGATAGATCCTTTCTCTATTTCATCGGGAATAAAACCAGAGGTAGCAGCATTATTGGCGGACGGTACACCAGGTGATTTTTTTGATGCTATAGTAGATAATAAAGTTATATCCCTTATTTGCAACGAGACAAACAGCTATGCGACACAACTTGTTGTAGTTGAAGACGCTCCACCAAACTCTCGCCTGCATGCTTGGAGTCCTAGCACAAACTCTGAAATTAGACAGTTTTTGGGGTTAGTGGCTTGGATGGGATTAGTAAAAATGCCATCACTGAATGACTATTGGAGTACTGACAGACTATTGAGGAACAATTTTGCACCAAGCGTTATGTCAAGAAATCGATTTGAATTATTATTACGTATGATTCACTTTGTTGACAACGCAGAGGCAGATAAAAGTGATAAACTGTATAAAATAACACCCTGTTGGATATTTTAAAACAAATTTTCAGTTGTTGTATGTCCCTGAAGAATTGATATGTGTAGACGAAACTCTTCTACCATTTAGGGAAGGCTAGGGTTTCGTCAATACATCAAAACAAAAGGCACAAATATGGAATAAAGTTATTCAAACTTTGTTCTGGGATTGGGTACACATATAACATAAAATATATGCAGGAAAAGAAGACAGTACTGTCACTCCACAAAAAGTTGTACTATATCTTACTCAAGGTTTAGTAAATGAAGGACGAACACTTATTATTGATAATTGGTATACTAGTTTGCCTCTAGCCAAAAAAATGTTGGACGCCAATACTCATGTAATTGGAACTGTCCAAAAAAACCGAAGAAGTCTGCCCAATAAAGTTGTAAAAGCTAAGTTAAAACGTGGTGAAATTTACTCCATGGAAAACCAATACGGCATAACAATTACCAATTGGAAAGATAAGAGAAACATTTTGATGCTTTCTACAAAGCATGGATCTGAAATGGTAGAAGTGTCTTGCAATCAGCACACAAAATACAAACCCAAAGTTGTAGTGAATTACAACAAAGGTAAAGCAGCCGTTGATTTATCTGAACAATTTGGGGCCTATTCAAATCCACTGAGGAAAAGCATAAAGTGGTTCAGAAAAGTTGGGTTTGAACTTATTCTGACTACATCGTTAGTAAATGCCTACATTTTATATAAACTTGTCAAGGATGAAACCAAATCGATAACAGATTTCAAAAAAGATGTAGTCAAGCATCTGATAGCAGCCAAGGAAACGGCAGATTCTGCCACTCAAACACAAAAATCTTCTGCTAATCATGTTATGAAATTGAAGAAAGAGCGAAGTAAGCACAATAGAAGAAAAATGTGCAAAAATTACTACAAAAAAATTCTGAAACACACGGGCGAAAGTACGCCATTAACAAAACTAAAAAAGTCGACACATATTGTGAAAATTGTGAAAATGAGCCTCATTTTTGCGTAGAGTGTTTTAGTGACGTCCATAAATCAGTTTCTATGTATGTATCTTTAAAAGCAAGAGTTCCTAAATAAAATTTACGAAAAATTTGGAGATTTAATTTTTATCTCTATACTATCAAATAATGGGGACCACACGACACAATCTTCAAAAAATAAATGAACTATTCCTAGAGTATATGCCATCTACGCCACGTTGGTCCTTTAGTGTGAAATATTGTATATAAATCTGAACCAACAGCCTAATAAGCGTTTAAAAGTGTGTTGGTCCCATGGGACCAACGCGGCCTGTTAAAATAATACTGGTGTTGGTCCCATGGGACCAACGTGGCAGGGAAAGTGTTAAATAGCTTTAAAAGTTTAATATTTGTACTGTTAGCGATTAGCTGAAAGTAAATTGTCGTGAGTGCTTTAAGAATTTCACTGTGTAATCGTTGATATTAACAAACTATTCGCTTTTCCAAAAGACTTCTCGATACACTATACAACTGTGTTTTATGTCACAATATATTTTTATTTGTATATAAAAAGCCAGGAGATACGCTAAAATTCTACACTTAAAAAAAGTCTCAAATTGCCCTTCCGTTAATTTTTAATTAAAGACATGCTAAAATAGAGTATGCGATGCGATATTGCCCTTACAATTCTTTGGTCAAATACTACCTAATTTGCTCACGTTAAATAATTAAATATTGAAATGCTTCTAAGAAGTTTCGTTTTATATTTAGTAAGGCATCGAAATCTTATAAATTATTTGCGAATGGGAGTTTGCAACAGTTTTAAATAAGGACTTTGGGTTAAAACCTCCAATTGAGACCGAGCCTCTAACCTACTTTTCCAGTGTATTCTGTATGAATTTTAGATGATGCCAGTGTTGGTGTAATCCCACAAGGATGCTCAACTACGTGCTTACGAATATAAGAAAAAGCTTACAGAAAAACGACAAGGTTTTTATTTTAAATATATTTTTGTTGACAACCACTTACCACCCGTTTATATCAATGTGTTTAGTATTAGCTAGTCTATAGTATGTATAAGGTATACTAACGTTTTAGGTACGTGGCAATTCTTATAGACTATAAAAAGATCTATTATTGCGTATTAGACCCTTGTTGCTGATAAAACAATACAAAACGAGTTCCATTTATTGCATGGTACTAAAATTCCCGGCTAATTCTAAAATCTATCTTCCTATCTACATCTCACAGGTTAATGCGCAAGGCGCTGAAGATGGGCTACTCTGTCCCAAGAGTTATGGTAGCTTACGTGCAAAAATAAAATGTGTCTCCCCAGAATATTTTTTATATAAAGTTTGAATAATATTTCTATACACTGGAGCTTTTAGAATTTCTCCAACTTTAAATGGTTAATGGATAATGGTTATACTAATTCTTTATTTATTGGTATGTACTAAATTCATATTAATTAATTGAACATCATTGAAGCACATCCTTTGCAAGATTATAGTTATTTAGTTACGTTTAACTTCTTTGTTGTCATAGTAACCATCGTAAGACAAAATTAATCACCATGTCCCAACGCGAGTTAAGGTTTGTGGCTTCGAGCGGTTCTTTTTAAAAAGACTCTTTGAACTTTAACACATTGATTTAATTTTTTATACAGAAATTAATGTTGAATTTAGACAATCTTAAATTATTACTCTTAAGTCCAAAACTATTAATTAATTGTACAAGTGAGCTATCTACGAACTGCAATGCAAAGCTGAACGTTTGATGAACTGACTGCCAGTGGAGCTCCCGGGCCTTAAATAATTTCCCTACCCCCTCACAGTTCTGTGGGAACTTGCAGACCTAATGTCTGCTTACACTTGACTCTATTCATGATACATCGTTGCTATCTTAAAAGCTATTCATAATTACAATGTTGCAGGCTTACTTCTGCGTAATCTCGGTACGTGACTTCCTACGACCGTCTGTGACCTGACATCTGCAGTGTCACTTATCCTTGTTCTACTTTGTAGCGCTTCCGTTCTCATGAACGTTTATAAACTGAAATAAATTGTAACATTTGTCTTTTATTACATTGTTGCTCATTTCCTAATATTTCCTAATATTTCCTAATAACTTTCTTAGGTATTAGTTTTATATTGATATAATAAATGGGGGATCACATAACTCGCGTGATTAGGTAGTGATATGTGTTTAATAACTAAAGTAAGCAGAAAACCATTTTAAATATTGGTATTTATTGTTAGCAGTAAAGCATCAGGGCTTTTAAAGTCATAAAGGGGATTTGGAGATTAAAAACTGAAGACTAATATTATGTCAACTCCGAGGAACTCTTCGATAGCTTATCATTAATGCCGTTCGATAAAAGTTAAATATAGAGTGCTCTTCTAATTTATTAGTTACAACCGTTATCCCCTCCTGGATTATCACCTTGTAATGGTGAAGGGCTTCAGTACTCTTTGCACAATCCAGCGTAAAGGGGAAGCTAAAGATAATTTATATTTATATTTAAAGAAAAAAAGTTACTTTTTTTTAGCTTACACTGGAAATGATCTCCGTAGCGAAAGCCGAATAAGTTTTATGGGATGTCGGAATATAAAAATATAGTACCCTAGAGAAGTACTGACCACGCAAAAGTCGGAAAATCCTTTCTTGCTACAATAGGCAGCACCATGGATTCTGGGGGAGCAATCATCCGAGACGGGTTAATGAGGTAGAAGGCCTTAAAGCAATAGTGAAGATGGAGTGACCAATCAATCGGTCCTCAAAACACTATGAAGGAAAGGCAGATGGAATACGAACCGCTAAAATAAACGAAAATTGATAATCTAGCAGTAGGCGTTTCTCCCAGTACAAAAACCAAGGGAACACCGTCAAAAATTCAAAAAAGTTTCTCAAATTAAACAGCAAGGAGGCCACTAGATTACACTAACCTTATGCTTATGATCGACAACAAAGCAACATCAAAGGAGCAACGATGACAAGCCGAATAAAAAAAGAAGGGTCAACCCCCTTTCAAAGAACACTAGTTACAAGATCAAGAACAAAAAGAAAACTAACCGTCAAACAAAAATATACAACCAATTAGAAAATGTACAAAAAATCATAGGTGAAGTAAATCATTTTACAACGGGAAACAGAAATGTGCTATACAACCAACACCAACAGCAAAAGAAATGACAAGGTTGGAGAACTCCAATAAAAGATTAAATTACTCAAGATGGAAATGGATAGCTTGAAATCAATAAAAGAAGTACCTCTAAAGACTAATCAGGAAAGACAAATGTTGACCCAGTTTAAGGGGAAGAATGGAAAAGTCTATCAAAGAACAGAAGTAATTATAAAGGATCCCTGAGGTAAGGGCTGGCAATCCTCTAAACACAAAACATCAGGTTACCAAAGTGGTCGTGGTAGAAAAAGACAACCCTAAGAGCAAAGATCCATTCAAAAAGTATTCAAAGACCTATATCCAGAGGTAGAAAAATCCTTCAAATCAATGGAGGTTATCGTATGCGAAACAAGGATCAGATTTAAACGAAAACAAGACAGCAGACTAAGAAAATTAGTTAAAATTTTAATTGAAGATACAGAAAAGCATATATAAAGAACTCATTACCTTAAGAGAAAAAACGGTTGAAAATTATTGGGTTGCGATGCACCAGAAAAAGAGATGCAAATAAAAAGATTCAGAAACACGATATAATACTTATATAAAGACTCGGGCACTAACGTAACTATCTACGTCCCAACACAACAAAAGAAACCTGAATAGGTAGGACACGAAGACCCGCAACGGGGATTCTACGCGCTCGTAGTCGATAAAGACGGGAATGACTACAAGACGATGTCACAAAGTATAAGGGGAGACTTGAAAATTAACAAAGCAGCAGAGGCCATTATCGCTATCGTAAGCACTAGGGATGGAAAACTGCGCACAGCAATAACAAACGACTTTTTTGCTTTACAAAGTGTACACCAAGCTATTAAAAGGTCAGCCAAAGACCTTAGCATTATACAGTTGTGCGTAACAGAAAATGTAGATGTGCACATAAGAGGAGTTGATGCCATAACGGACAAAGAGGACATAATGAGAGCTGTAGAGAACAGGATAGGATACCTGAAAAATATTATAAACTCAGTCAGTTGCGTCTGGGAGAGGGGAGTACAGTTTCCGCCTCCTTAACATCAACAAAAGCGATGCTCAGAAACTCGCTGAAGAGCAATTGCCTGTTGCAATACATATCGCACGGAACTGCGAATGGCAGTTAAAAAGTGATACCGATGTTGAAAATACGGATATGCCGCGCGAGTATTCGACTGACCAAATGGAACTGCGTTGTGCCCAAAGTGCGGAGAAGAAGGGCACATCAAATAAACTGCCCAAATGCAAAGCACTGATTGCTTTGTAATTTAGGGCACCAAACTAGGAGTAGAATATGTGTTGAACATAAGTGAGCGTTACAATATGCGAGATGACAGGAGAGTCTGCTACAAGCGAGACGATACTTAGACTCTCCTAAACCACTGTAAGTTGCTGTTATATCTATTCACCCAAACTTATATACTGTTATCTAGTTACACCATTTAACCTAAAATTTAGAGACGGTTATTTTATGGCAAAACAGTTTAAAATTGTCCCACTAAAGATAATGCAGATCAATTTAGACAAAATAAAAACCGCACACTATTTGCTACAACAAAATACCCATGATAAACATAGACATCGTAATCGGTCAAGAACCAAAAAGAACTTAGGCAATCAACTGAACTGCGACCAAAATAACGACTGTTTGATTTGGCAGAGAAACGCTCAGATAAGTAGAATACACAAGGGCAAGAGTTTCGTGGCAGCAATGGTTAGCGATATCACAATCTATTCAGTTTATTTTCCCCAGTACCAAACAATAGACAAGCTTTCGGTGCTTTTGAACAACATAAAGAAACTAATAATAACGGTTACTTAAATATAAAGGCTTTCATATTCGGCTCGCAGGTAGAAAACCAAAAAGGCAAAGTCCTAACGGAGTGGACAGAAGCAAATGGTCCAGTGACCCTAAATACAGGAACTACGCCAACGTTTATAAATGCTAACGAAAGTTCCACAATAGATTTTACATTGACAATTCCAAACATAGTCCGACAAATAGTGGACTGACTGGTGGAGAAAGACTTCGAAAGTCTCAGTAGCCACCGATGCATCATATACAGCACTTACACGCAAGCAACAAAAACAAAGGTACATTATTTTATAAAGAATGGAAAACTACATCGGCCACTATAAAACATTTGGAAGAAAACACCTCGGGCAGAGTGATATACGAAGGAGAGAATATCGAAGAAACCGCAATACTTACGATAGTAAACATTACAAGTCTATGCAACAAACAGCCAGTAGCCAAAAACTTCTGTACGCGTAAACGTCTTCCAAAACACTGATGGACCGAAAAACGAGAAGCATACATAGAATCTGAAAAAAGACTGATTAGAAATAACAAAACAAGCAACAGTGAACAGGAAAAGCTAAAAGTTAGCAGCAATTGATCTAGGACCTGGATAAAGACGTATGAGGTTTTCCATACCAAATTGTGACACAAAATAACACAAAATAAAGTCGGCAAAAGTTCCAGGCCGGAGAGAATTCCCCCGAAGTAATAAAAGGTATAGCCATACATAATCCCGAAACCGTCACAAAATTATTTAATGCAAATATAGTACAAGGGATATTCCCTAAACAATGGAAAATGCCAGACTGGTTCTAATACCAAAACTACAAAATAGAAAGATACACTTGCTGAATATAGGTCAATAAGCCTACTAGACATATTCGGAAAACTTTTGGTAAACATTATAAAAGACCGACTAGAGGAAAGCCAGGAGAAGCGAAATGTGTTGCACGAACACCAATATGAATTAAGAAAAAGCAAATTTGCAATAAGAGCTATAAAAAAGGCAATAGAGAAGGTTCAAACAATCAGGAAGAAGGCGTGTTGATGACACGACATCAAAAACACTTTCAACTACGCTCTATGGTCATTCCAAATAAATGTGGTTAAATCGGTAGACATAGAAAACTACATAATCACAAAGATACCTACTATTCAAACTGTATCGGGGGAAATTGTCAAGAAGCTATGTTGGGTACCCCACGGTTCAATACTCGGAACTACAACATGGAATCTGCTATACGAGCAAATAGTTGTACAGAACCTGGGCAACAACGCATATTCAGTGGCATACGCAGTGTAACTACTACGCCCAAGGTCCTGGGTTCGAATCCCGACACGGTCCGCCTGAAAAATGTTAGACGAGCATTTTTCACACAAATACACCCACGTACGGATGAGAAGTAAAATGTAGGTCCCGTGTGTGATTGTTGTCACGCACGTTAACGATCCCTACCTTGCTTGGAACGGCAAGGGTTTGGCAAAATTCCAAATTTTCTAGGTAAAAAAAAATTCGCTTCCTGGCCAATGTAGTACCTTCGGGTGGAGCATAGGAAAATGACATGTATGGCATACGCAGACGTGGGCGGCTCCGTGGCGTAGTGGTATGTGTGTGAGTACTACGCCCCAAGGTCCCGGGTTTGAATACCGACACGGTCCGCTTGAAAAATGTTAGGCGAGCATTTTTCACAAAAATACATCCTCGTTCGGATGAGAGGTAAAATAGAGGTCCCGTGTGTGAGTGTTGTCACGCATGTTAAAGATCCCTATCTTGCTTGCAACAGCAAGGGTTGGGCAAAATTCCAAATTTTCCAGGTAAAAATTCGCTTCCTGACCAATGTAGTACCTTCGAGTGAAGCATTGGGCAATCACATGTAAGGCATACGCAGACCCCAAGGTCCCGGGTTCGAATCTTGACACGGTCCGCTTGAAAAATGTTAGGCGAGCATATGTCACAAAAATATGCCCTCGTTCGGATGAGAGGTAAAATGGAGGTTCCATGTGTGAGTGTTGTCACGCACGTTAAAGATCCCTACCTTGTTTGAAACAGCAGGGGTTCGGCAAAATTCAAAATTTTTCAGTTAAAAAAACCTCGTTTCCTGACCAATGTAGTACCTTTGAGTGGAGTATTGGAAAATCACATGTGAAAGGGGGAGACGCATACGCAGACGATCTCGCTGTGGACATTGGGGCTAGAGCAAAGGCCGACCTCAAAATACACGCATATGCAGCTATTATTAAATTAATGACCGCACTGACCAATACTAATATTAATCTTGCACCACATAAAAGAAACGTTCATCTTCACAGGAAATCGGAAAATGAGGCAACCTAACCTTATGGTGGATGGAATATAAATCAGTCAAAGGTCAGTAAAATACCTAGGGATCCACATCGACCGGAACTTGAGAATTACAACACACATAAAATGGACATGCCAAAGGGCAAGCAGAACCGCCATGTCACTACTTAGGATTATCCCAAACACCGGCGGACCTAAACCACAGAAAAATGTCTACTTTTATGTGTAGTAGACTCGGTAATACTGTATGAGGCACGTATATACAAGACAGCTCTAAATCGTTACTAACAATTTCTCGAAACAATAGAAAAATAGTCATTAAAATCGCTTCAGCATATCGGACTACCCCTACGCAAGCGGAACTGGCAATTTTCAAAATTGAAAAAAGAGTGCACATCAATACATATTGGAAAGCTTCTAGACAGGAAGCGAAACTGATAGTATTATTAACTTGGCAAAACCAATGGGAGGAATATAAAGGTTGGACCAAAATATTTATAAAAAACATCAGCGACTGGTATAAATGCGAAGGGTGTGAAACGGATTATCAACATAGTCAAGCAATATAAGGACACGGGACATTCAGCATCTACTTAAACAGAATCGGGAAGCAAAAAAAATGTAAATGCTTGTTCTGAGAAGAAACTGAAAATTCCACAAAACACACAATTCTCGACTGCTGAAGACGTGAGTATTACAGAGCTAAGACTGAATTAAAATGCGGCAAAAAAATTAGTATAAATATTATAACCGACATCCTACTTATGGACAAACAAATGTGGAAGGGTGTTAATCAAATGTTACGTAGGATATGAAGCTTAAGAATAAGGAGGAAACAACACTGAAAGATAGATAACAAAATACGGAGCAATAACATGGAAAACGTAATTTTTATTCAGCAAGCAGCTCGAAGCAATGCTCCAGTGGCGGCATCAGGGTGCTTTGTCACGCGCGGGAAGGTAGGGAAGGGTTTTTAGTTGGCCAGTATGCACTCCCGAAAGGGGGCCTAGGGAGTGGTTTTCAAACACATTTTAGGATGTCTTAACAGAAGTCCGTATAAATTCAACACTACTTGCCGCTTATAACAACATTTGTGATGTTATTGTCTTCCCCATGGTAAGGTGTTTAAAAACCATAAAGAATATGGGCAAATTACCTTGGAGGTATCGGAATATTTCCAATCCCCTAATAAAATAAAATAAAAAAAGATACAGCCCTCGAAAGAAATAAAGTCATCATCATCATTAGGATTTCAGTCCTGGAACTGGTTAGACGCGTTTTTAATTCTGAACTAACTAACCCTTTCCTCTGAAATTTCCCCAATCTGCATCTTCAACTATCTGCGTGTAATAGTCTGATCTAGGTCTACCTCTACCTCTTTTTTTTTCCAATCCCTGCTTGTAAAATATATCCCGCACTATTCCCCAATAAAGCCGTAGAAAGTATCCTGCACTTCCATTTTTCCTATTTTTTTTTTGTTTTTCGCAGATATCTTTATTCCCCTGCTATTTCTATAACCCCTTTGTCTGTCCATGCTATCCTCCTCATACATCTGAAGCACAGCATCCAAAAGGTTTCTACCGTTTTTCTGTCCGCTTCTCCTACTGCCCCTATTTCATAGACGTACTGTGCTGTGCTTCACACATATGCTTTTAATATATTTTGCACTATTTGCTCTTGCCTTAGTATGTTGCCTATCATCCAATATCTCTTATGTTTTTACTGTTTTTCACATACCTCTTTCTTCTCATACCATTTCTAGTACCTCTTTGTTCTTAAGTTTGTCTGACCATGATATCTTCATCATACGCCTGTAGCACCACATTACAAAAGCTTCTATCTTTTTCCTGTCTGCTTCTCCTACTATCCAGGTTTCACAGCCGTACAGTGCTGTGCTCCACACATATGTTTTAAGCAATATTTTCCTTGTTTTTATGTTTGTTGTTTTTGAACACAGTAATTGCTTTTTCATGTTACATGTAGTACGACCTTTGCTAATCTTTGTTTTATATTTTTTTTGCGCTATTCCCATCTTGCGTTATATGGCTTCCTAGGTAGCAAAAATTCTTAACCTCTTGTAAGTTCTCGTTACCTATTTGTATTCTAGTTTTTAATTTATTTTCCACTTTTTTACATACTTGTACTTTAATTTTATTTTTGTTAATTTTCATACCGTATCTCTGGTAGCGACTACCGACCATACTCTTACTGTACAATGGGTAACGGAAGGTTGCAGCAATGAGTCACGGTTTGACCATGCTTTGATTATGATGTGTCTTACTGTAGGAGGCTTATTGTGGTCATATCGCCTTTATATTACATCTTTGTAATAACTTTATTTTATTGATGCATAAGTCCATTTCAAACGGACCTGCACCTTGCCGAAGTTCTAGATTACTAGAACAGGTGAAATGGCTTGCGTGTTCTAATGAGTTAAAGAGCCAAATTACAGGTCCAACCAAAGTAGTAGGGTCATTAGTGAGGAACCAGACTAAGACACGTCCCCGAAAGAGGGCAGCGGCTCTTTCGGTACTTAGATTGGCAAAGACCATAGGGGTCGGTATGGCAGTCTAAGACACACTACCGCAATGTGGAAAGGCAACGGAAAACCACCACATTATCTCCTAAGTACACAGCGTACTTAAATTGTAACAAACATGATGGCATTCTCTGGGGTAAAAGATTCCGGAGTTAAAATAGGAGGGGACTACTTCGGAGGATGCGATCGTAAAGTTAAAAATAAGAGTCGGAAACATTCTGCGAGTCGGAACGAGGAATGTTAGAAGTATGAAGCAAGTAGGTAAGCTAGAGAATCTAAAAATCGAAATGAATAGGTTATGACTAGACCTAGTAGGGATCAACGAAGTTCGGTGGCCAGAGGCGGGGGACTTTTGGATTGGAGACTTCACGGTTATTCATACAGGGGCAGAGGCAGGAAATTAGGGTGTGGGGATTGTTATGCGGAAAAAAATAGGATTCTGTGCAGAAAATTACTTACCAAAGAACGAAAGAGTGCTCATGGTTAGATTAGAATCTAAACCGGTAAACACAATAATAATACAAGTATACATGACCACCTCTAGCTACAGTGACGAAGAGGTAGAAGCCATCTACAAAGATATCGAAGGCATATTAAGATACGTAAAAGGACATGAAAATTTTATAATTACAGGGGATTTTAATGCCGTGGTAGGTGAGGGTAGGGAAGGCGCGGTAGTAGGTTTATTTGGTTTAGGCACGAGAAACGACAGGGGAAATAGGCTGGTAGGATTTTGCGACAAGAACAATTTAATCATCACAAACACATTATTTCAACATCATGCTAGAAGACGATATACGTGGAAAATGCCAGGAGATATAGGAAGATATCAAATAGATTACGTTCTTGTTAGACAAAGGTTTAGGAATCAAGTAAAAGACTGTAGAAGCTACCCAGAAGCAGATATAGATACTGACCACAACATCGTAATTATGAAGGCCGCACTTAAATTTAAGAATGCAAAAAAAGAAACGGAAAAAGGCACTTGGACGTAGAGAAACTAAAAGATAAAGATATTCAAGAAAGATTCGAAAAAAAGCCAAATGAATTGCTCAAAGATATCGGGAAAATATCTGATACTAAGGAAGTAGAAACAAAACGGAGTAACATTAAATCCAGCCTAGACATGGCGGCCAGAGATATTCTGGGGTATACACAAAAAGAAAATAAGAAAATATGGATAACAAAGGATATCCTGAATTTAATAGAATAAGACGAAAATACAAAAATAAATCAGACGAAACAGGTGTAACGGGCATTTTTAATAGCTTAACATTTTACGCTTTTTTTAACCAATTAGTATATACTTTCGAATAGTTTTCAGATTTTATATTTATTAACTCTCGTGTATTAATTTCAAAAGTAGATTAATTAAAGATAGATAATTTGAAGGTTGATTTTCATTAATAAATAAAATGCAACGAAGTGTTAAATTGGATTATTCCTAAATTGCTTTCCGGCTTATCGAAAATGATAAACAACTGTAATTAGTTATTAGATATGATGGCGCATTCACGTTTTGTATGTGCCTTATGTGATTAACGAAGGATAGTCGTCGACAAGAGTTCATGGTAACAACTAGTTGAAATAAACAGATTAGAGTGCAGAGTTGTAGTTCGTTCTTGGTTCCTATGCATTAATTACGTTGAAAAATACTGTTGCTTTTTGCTTTTGAAGAATAGTGAGAATTAATGCGGGACTGTTTCTTTTTGCCTTCATGAACTAGCACGACGCGATTTTAGTTGTATATTACCTGTAGGCGGTGTAGTTCTGATTGCTTTGAAGGAAGGATGCTATATAGTCGAACGTGTTTTACTCAACCACACGTGCTGTTACCGATTGTTTTCTTAGTTGAGTTTCTTTTTGAAATAACGGGTGTGTACGGAACATTTGACGGACGGTTTTAGTGATACGCGTACTTTACTAATTTGTGCGCCCGAACAGGGACTGCCACGAATTAACGTAACACAGGAAAACAGAGATACAAAGCCATAAAATGGGAAATTATTCGAAAATGCAGGAAAGCTAAACAACAATAGATTGATAAAAAGTGCAAAGAGGTACAAACGAAGATGGAAATAGGAAAGACAGGCGAAGCATACAAATTAATTAGAAAGAATTTTAGGGATATAAAACCGTATAGCAAAAATATAAGGGACGCACAAGAAAACGTCATCATAGAAAACGTAGAGAATGTGGGTAAATCGCTAGAATATATAGGGAATTTATATGCAGGAGAGGAACTAACTGCATTAGAACAGGAATCAGACATTGAAAATGATTACTTGAGATATCCTATACTTAGAGATGAGTTTGAATTAGCATTAAAGGGTCTGAAAAATGGTAAAGCGTCGGGTACAGATAAGGTGCAAGCAGAAACTCTAAAAACCGCTGGACAAGCAGTAACAGAACGTCTCTTCAAACTTGTAAGCTATATGTATGAGACAGGCAAGATACCCAAAGATTTTAAACGTAGCATCATAGTAACTATACCAAAAAAGAAAGGCGCGGATAGATGTGAAAATTTTCGAAAAATAAGTTTGACAGCACACGTGTGAAAAATATTAACTGAAATTGTTCAAAGACGAATGGAAAAACTGGAGGCAGAAATACTAGGAGAAGACCAATTTGGGTTTTGGCGAAACAGGAGAACACGGGAGGCTATTTTAGTTCTGAGAGTGATAATGGAGAAAATAATAGAAAAAGGGGAAAGCGTGTATATAGGGTTTGTAGATCTGGAAAAAGCATTCGACAATGTAAAATGGAAAAAATGTTTGAAATATTGAAAAAGATTGGAATGAGTTATAGGGATAGACCAATAGTACATAGCTTATACAAAGAGCAAACAGCAGTAATAGAGTTAGAGCAGGAACGTAGAGAAGTAAACATTAGGAATAAGGTGAGACAGGGATGTGCCCTATCCCCATTGATTTTTAACTTGTACATAGAACAGGCAATGAATACTGTCAAATGCAGGAAGACGTTTGGAATTACTATGCAGGGACAAAAAATTGATACGCTTAGATGTGCAGACGATATATAGGTATTAGCGTCTAGCAAGAAAGAGTTAGAAGCTGATCTTAATAAAATGGAAACGGTTCTAACAGAGAGATACGGTATGAAAATTAGCAAAGCTAAAACTAAAGTTCTAGTATGCAAAGGTGGGGAAAATAAATCAAAAACAAGAATACAAGTATACAACACAAACTTACAAGAGGTTAAAGATTACTGCTACCTAGGAAGCCGAATAACGCAAGATGGGAAATGCACAAAAGATATAAAACAAAGATTAGCACAAGGTCGTGCTACATTTAACAAGAAAAAGCTACTACTGTGCTCAAATACCACAAACATAGAAACAAGGAAAAGATTGCTTAAAACATGTGTGTGGAGCATAGCACTGTACGGCTGTGAAGCCTGGACAGTAGGAGAAGCGGACAAGAAAAAGGTAGAAGCCTTTGAAATGTGGTGCTACAGACGTATGATGAAGATATCATGAACAGACAAAGTTAAGAACGAAGAGATATTAAAAATGGTAGGGGAAGAAAGAAATATGTGGAAAACGGTAAAAAGAGATAAGATGATAGGCCACATACTACGGCATGAGGGAATAGTGCGGAATATATTAGAAGCAGAGATAGGAAAAAAGAGAAGAAGAGGCAGACCTGGGTTAGACTACTGCACAAACATAGTAAAAGATGTACGTTGTAGGGGTTTCAGGGAGATGTGTAGGTTAGCCCAGAATAGAAATCAATGGAGGTACGCATCCAACCAATCCCAAGATGGATAAACTAATAACGAAAAAATAACTGCGCTTAAACATGATGATTATTATAAGTAACTGCAAGATTTGGTTGGGCAATATTCTCGAATAATGTTAAGTGTTTGAAAAGATTTACTGGGAAACCATTATTTCGGCAAATGTCTAAGTGTTGAGGGATCTCGGTAGCCACAGGTTGCTTAACCCCCTTCACTGAATTTCGGTGAAATAGCGCATAGAATTAGAAAACAATAGAAGGGGAACGAGCTGTATACATGCTGTGTGAGAATTTCAGGGAACTATATATGCTAGCTTAGAATATAAATAAGTGCAGGTACGTGTGCAACCAGTTTTGAAACGGAAAAGCTAATGACGAAAAAATAAACGCAGATAAATCTGATGATTGGTATAAACAACTAGTTGTTGGTTGCGAAATATCTGCAACTAATGTTGACTGTGCGAAAAGATATATTGGAAAATATATTAAATCTGTAAATGGTTAAGTGTTGGGGGAACTTGGCAGTCACAGGCTGCTTTGCTTACCTTTCTTCACAACCACTGAAGGTCGGAGAAATAGGGTATATAATTGTAGAACAATAGAAGGTGACCGAACTGCATCTAACAAGAAAGAACGGCGCCTATGAGGAAAGAGAACAAACATAGAACAAGAAGAAAATTGTTGAAAGCATATGTGTGGAGCACAACACAGTATGCCTATGAAATACGGGCAGTTTGAAACGTAGACAGAAAAGCGGTAGGAGTCTTTTGAAATGCTGTGTTTCAGATGTATGAGGACAATAGCATGGACAGACAAAGATAATAACAAATAGATTATACAAATAGTAGGGGAACAAGGATATCTGGGGAAAAAGATAAGAGAAATAGAAGGGCAGAATACGTTCTAAGTCATTTTTGGGGAATAGTATGGGATATACTACAAGCAGAGATAGTAAAAAAAGGGTAAATGTAGAGCTAGATCAGATAGTGATAGATGCAGACTGTGCAAATTTCAGGGAAATCTGTAGGTTAGTTCAGAATAGGAAACAATGATGGTACGCATCTTACCAGTTCCAGGACTGAAGACCTAATGATGATGATGTATATAGCAAACCATATGATTTTTATATTAGAATAGATCTAGTAAAAAAGTTTTATTTTGTTTTTAGAGTTCCGTACCGTATTAGGTATAACGGAACCTTTGTAAGATTACTCTCGTGTCCGTCCGTCCGTCTGTCACAGAGGTTTTTCTCGAAAACTACGTAACTTAGGAATTTGAAATTTGGCACAATGCTAGGCCTTTATTGCGCACATATATCGACAGTCAGAAAAATAGAAAAAAAATATTTTTAGATTAAAATTGCGGGGGTTAATTCGGTCAAAAGAAAAAAGTTTTAATAAATATATCGTGTGAGGTATCATTTGAAAGAGGATTCTAAAAGGCTTCTAAAAATATTTTTTTATAATTTTCAGTGCAGTAGTCTTTATGATATAGCTCAAAATTTGCAAAAAATGACACCTCCCTATTGAGTATAGGTTATCGGAAAACTGCAGGTTTTTTTGACAGTGTAATAGTTGCTGGAAAATTTTTTTTTAATAGACAACGTATTTATTAATGTATCAGTACAGTGTGAAACAATATATTCAGTTTTCAGTTATCACAATCAAATTTGGATAAGATTTAAATATACATAAAAAATTACAACAGCTTAATTTGGTTTATCGACTGCTCACTGTAATATTGGTACGGAACCCTAATAGTGCGAGCTCGACTCGCTCTTGGCCAACTTTTTTATATACATAAGCTTCCGACGTAATAGACTGAGTCTAATTGAAATGTATAACTACAATGAGTGTTTATTCGCGTACCAAAATTCCTATATGGTTTTTATTAGCAATGAGGCTTAGCAATAAAATCATAATATAACTGTTAAAAAATTATATATTTGCAGCCAATATTTGATGTTTACTAACAACCTGTTATTTATTAAACCCGGTCTAACTATAAGATATTTACACACTGACGATAAAATTTTATACAAATTTCTTTATCAGTTTAACCGTAATTCGCAAGGAATAGTAATAATTTCCCTCTTTACATTACAGATTTAGTGGCTCTTATCTGAAATAACTTCGCAACCAATCTAAATTCTAATTGATGGGCGAAACACCCGAGAACTGACATTTTACAAATAAAGCAGTATTTAAAAATGACCGACTTTCAACAATATTAAATTTCCAAAACTGTTAAAATCACGCGCTTCATAAATGTGCACTAAATACTAACTTATATATAATTTGACTTATTGAGTACGTATTACGAATATATTGTAGTGAGCTTCTAGTAGGCAACCCATCAAACACACATAACCCCGCAAGCACTGTTTATTCTCAAGGATTCCAGAATTCTTCTAGAAATTACTGGAGCATGAGTCATCCTTTTTAATCCAGAGTATATATAAGACCGCTAATGAATGCAAGAGTTAGTAATACTTGAATGTCTAATATAAATTATATCGTTGTAAAATAAACGTAGTTGAGCTTTTGGAAGTTTAAGAATATACATAAATGTTATATGCTGTTTCTATTGTACATGCAGCTTGTAGTATACATAAATAGATAGAAGTGTATAATAAATAAATAGTTGTGTTAGTGTTGTTAATATACCTATGGTTAAGAACTTAGCTTAAGAAGATATTAGTGCTTGTAAATTCATTATTGTAATAGTGCTTCATTGTTCAGTGGACTGAAAACATCTATAAATAAGGCATATACTGTTAATTAGACTTGTAAACAGCGAGTAATAAAGACTCTTGTTATTACTTGTTTTAAATTAGAAAAACGCGGTAGTAGTAGCCTGTTTCACTGGTATCAGGCTGTGTTGGGTGATTAATTAAGTCTAAAGACATTTGAGTAGTTTATATATGCCAGTTACAAGAAGTCAAAGTAAAATGGAGGCAGAAACTTTAATGAATTTCCTTAAGGATTTTTAATCCGGTATGGAGGAGAGGTCGGCTAAACTAGAATTGACACTTAGTGAAAATGCAGAGAAAATTGAAAAAAAGTTAAGCGAAAATGCTGCGAAATTAGAAGAAAAGTTGAATGAAAAGACAGTCACGTTAGAACAAAGATTAATGGAAAGCTCCATTGCATTGAAAAAAGATTTCACTGAACAGGTAAAAACAGTTCAGCAAAAGTTGGACAGTAAATTGATAAAAATGGAAGAAGATGTAATGAGGCTGAAAGAACAAATGATGTCACTAACAACGCGGCGACTTGAATTAGTAAACCAATTTGTAAATCAGAACGTTCCAGAAATAAGAAGCATGGAAAGGAGCGAGTCAATACCGTCTAAATTTAAAGTGAAACCACCTACATTCGATGGTAAAACACCTTGGCCCACATATTTGAAACAATTTGAAGCTGCTGCAATAGCCAACGGTTGGTGCAACAAAGAGAAGGCTATCTCTCTAATAGTGGCCCTACGGGGGGAAGCCCTTAACATCTTACAAACGATTCCCGATCACCAGCAGAATGATTACGGCTACTTAACATCGAAGCTAGAGCTGAGATATGGAGATGCTTACCTTCAACAGGTTTACCACGCACAAGTTAAGAACCGCTCGCAAAAGACAAGTGAAAGCCTGCAAGAATTCGAAGCTGACATCGCCAGATTAGTTAGATTGGCATACCCAACGGTACCAGATAGCTTCCTCGAACAAATGGCTGTTCAAACATTTGTGGATGGCGTTAAAGATGGCGAAATACAGCAAGCGTAGGATTAGCACGGCCAAAAATGTTAAATGACGCACTGGTTCATGCGCTTGAATTTGAAGCGGCTAAGCAGACGTCACACAGGATGAGTCACAAAGTTCGGTCTGCATTAGAAGAACCTGAGCAATCGCAGAACAGCATAGATGATATAATCAACCGTGTGTTTGAAAAGCGAAAAGCGGAAAGGCTAGAAAGATTACGACCGCAGAAATGGCGTATGCAATGCTGGAGCTGCGGTGAAGTTGGTCATATGCAGAGACGCTGTACTCAACCAAAGAAACAGTCGGTTGAGTTAAAGCAGATCAATGTAAGGGGGCAAACGTCGACAGCACAGCGTAGTGCCGCGGAGATTATTATCCGTGCTGCATCGTCGATGGGGAGTCTGGACAGCATTTATATCGATGGTAGAATTAATGGTAGGGTTGTCCGATTACTTGTAGATACAGGAGCGACAAAAACTATTGTAAGACCAGATTTGGTTGGTCGTGGAAAAGTGCTACCTGTATCGGTGTGCCTCCAAACGGTAAGTGGTGAGAAGATTTGTACTCACGGAGAGACAGCCGATATGTTGACAATTGGGGACAAATTAATTAATCATCGAGTGTTGGTAGCCGAAATTGTGATCTTGGGAATGGATTTCATGAGAGAATATGGGTTTCATGTAAACATGAAAGAAAATGTGCTTCGGATAGATGATGATGAAATTCCATTTCAAGGTAGGAGTAACCAGACGAATAATTTGCGATATTAAAACACCCGAGGATGCGGAAATTATAGTAATGGGACGCCCTGATGGTACGCTCCGGGAAGGACAAGTATGCATGATGGAAGCAACTGAATCGGGAATAGGTCAGGAGGGATGACTGATTGGAAGAACGCTGGTAAAGTTTCGAAGCATGATTCCAGTAAGAGTGCTAAGCATTAATCCCCATACGGTGACTTTGAAGAAAAACATGATTGTGGGTAGTTGCATTCCAGTATGTCATGTTAAACGTTGTGTGGACGACACGAAAGATAAACCAGCCAATGGTTGCTCACAGAAATTGCTGGATATGTTGATACCCTCGTGTCAAGGATTAAACGTCGACCAAGTGGGCAAGGTAAAAGAACTGATCGGACGATATTGAGGTGTGTTTGCACTGGATGATAGTGAGAAAGGAAGGACGAATGTTGTGCAACACAATATCAACACTGGAGATGCGCAACCGATAAGACAACACCCCAGGCGGCTTGCGTTGGCAAAACGTAAAGAAGCCGAGCAAATTATCACCGATATGGAAGAACAGGGAGTGATTGAACCCTCGAAAAGTCCATGGGCATCCCCGGTAGTGCTTGTCAAGAAAAAGGATGGGTCGGCAAGGTTTTGTGTAGACTACCGGCGGCTTAACAATGTGACAAAGAAAGACAGCTATTCTTTGCCCAGAATTAATGACACCTTGGATACTCTATCCGGATCCATATGGTTTTCAACCTTGGACTTGAAAAGCGGATACTGGCAGGTAGGCTTGGAGCCAAACGATAAAGAAAAGACTGCGTTTACAATTGGAACTGGATTATGGCAGTTCAAGGTCATGCCATTTAGATTATGCAATGCCCCTGCTACTTTTGAACGATTGATGGAGTCAATACTGCGTGGACTGTCTTGGAAGACTTGTCTGGTGTACCTAGATGACGTGATAGTGTTAGGCCGGTCTTTTGAAGAACACCTTTAAAACCTAGAGGAGATATTTCAAAGATTACGGGAGCAAACCTTACATTGAGCCCCAAGAATTGTCACCTGTTTGGAAAAGAGGTGAAATACCTAGGACATGTCGTTTCGGAGACCGGAATAAGAGCTGACCCTAACAAAATAAAAACGGTACAAGAGTGGCCTACACCAGCAGATATACACCAACTACGCAGTTTTCTAGGATTGTGCACATATTACCGACGTTTTATACTTGGGTTTGCAAACATTGTCAAACCGTTAACGAAATTAACCGAAGATGGACAAGAATATGATTGGAATGACGACTGCCACAGTGCATTTGAACAACTAAAACGGCTACTAGTTACAGCACCAATTTTGAGTTACCCACGGATGGAGAGAAAATTTGTGTTGGATACCGATGCCAGTAACACAGCTATAGGAGGCGTTCTTTCTCAAGTGCAGGACGGACAAGAGAAGGTTATTGGGTATTTCAGCAAGGTCTTGTCGCGGCCAGAAAGGAACTATTGTGTGACAAGAAAGAGTTGTTGGCCGTCGTCAAATCCGTAGAGCACTTTTATAAGTACTTATACGGCCGTAAATTCCTGTTGAGAACAGACCATGCTGCACTGAAATGGTTATTGCAGTTTCGAAATCCTGAAGGGCAAGTGGGAAGGTGGATAGAACGGTTGCAGGAATATGACTTTGACACAGAACATCGGGTACAAACTAGCCATCGGGATGCAGACGCTTTGTCAAAAAGACCTTGTCCGGTAAACTGCAATCAATGCTCCAAGATGGAAGAGAAAATAAGTGTCATCCATAGAATGACGGTAACCGATGATACTTGGCAACTCGAAAGAATACGAGAAGACCAGGAGAATGACGCTTAATTGGGACGTATTTTTGAGTGGAAAAATAGAGGACAACGACCAGCTTGGGAAGAAATTAGTATTTTAAGTAGGAGCCTGAAGGCATACTGGGCACAGTGGGACTCCTTGATGATGGAAAATAGAATCTTGAAACGACGTCTGGAATTTGAAGATGGTACTGAGAGACTTCAAGTGATAGTGCCGAGAAGCAGAGTGCCGGAAGTGTTGCAGCACTTGCACGATGGTATTTCCGGAGGGCACTTTGGCGTAAAAAGAACTCTCGAAAGAGTGAGAGAAAGATTCTATAGGGTGAACTGCAAAGATGATGTGAAGGAGTGGTGCCGGAAATGTGAATTGTGTGCTTCTGCAAATGGTCCGGTCACAAAACGAAAAGCCCCAATGAGACAGTATAACGTGGGGAATCCTTTTGAGAGGGTGGCCATTGATATAGCTGGTCCGTTTCCTGAATCAGAAAAAGGAAATAAATACATCTTGGTTGAAATGGATTATTTTACAAAATGGCCGGAGGCATATGCTATACCTAACCAAAAAGCCGAGACGGTTGCAGATGTACTAGTAAAGGAGTTGTTTTGTCGCTTTTGAGTTCCGTTGGAATTACACTCCGACCAAGGTCGGAACTTCGAATCAGCATTGTTTCAAAATGTCTGAAAGCATCTTGGAATCAGAAAGACTAGAACCACGCCACTTCATCCCCAATCGGATGGAATGGTTGAAAGAATGAACAGGACGTTAGGGATGTACCTGGCCAAAGTTGTCTCTGAACATCAACGAGACTGGGACCAATATTTACATTTGTTCCTACTGGCGTCCCGATCTTCGGTACATGACAGCACAGGATACTCGCTCGCTTGCGTAATGCTAGGACGTGAATTGCGGCTACCATGTGATCTTCAGTTTGGATTTAAACCTGGAGAAGAGATCGCAGGTGAAGTTTGCGTTAGCAAGCTTCGTGAAAGATCAAATAGCATTCACGAAAACGTCCGAAAGAATATCCAGGCAGTAAGCAATCGAATGAAATCACAATATGACACGAGAACACAAGAAGGTGGTTATCAACCTGGAGATTTGGTGTGGTTGTATAATCCACAAAGAAAACGTGGGTTGTTGCCAAAATTACAAAGACAATGGGAAGACCCGTACGAAGTGATGAAAAGGATTAATGATGTAGTGTACCGGATCAGAAGATCTCCCCGTGGTAAACCGAAAGTGGTACACTTTGACCGTTTAACATCCTACGCTGGCAACGACCAAGAAAGCTCGAATGATGAGAATGGTGTTCGACAAGTTATTAATCATAAGCCAAATGTAGATTTTGAGAGCTTTATGGCGGCGTATGGTGGTTCCGCTAAGGCGAGATTTGGCGTTGTTGTTGAAAAACAGCAAGATCTGTTTAGAGCACCAGAAGAGTATTCCCTTGCACATTGCGTAGCTCAAGATTTAACAATGTCAAGGGGAATAGCTGTTGTTTTCAAGAAAAAGTTTGTATGTGTGGATGAATTAGTACAGCAGCAGCCAACTGTAGGAAAAGCTTTGGTTCTTCAGGATAAAAATCGTTATGTTTACTATCTGGTCACCAAAAATTCTTCATGGCAGAAACCTAGTTATGGACATCTATGGGAGGCTTTGCTAAATCTTAAGGCGCAGATGATGGAAAATGAAGTAACGAGACTAGCGGTGCCCAAGCTAGGCTGTGGACTGGATCGATTAGATTGGAGGATAGTCCGAAATATGCTAGAAGTAGTTTTCCAGGAAACCAACGTCCAGGTCCTTGTGTGTTGTTATCAACCGGTTGCCTACCAAGACTAAGAAAAGAGTGTTGACTGTCACTTCCAACGACGTGGTGGATGCACCAGAGGAGATAGCTGCCGATACCGTCATCAGTCATCGAATTGGCGTCAAAATGTATTTACAGTTACGAGACGTAACGGTTTTAAAGAGGGGGTAGTGTAGCGAGCTTCTAGTAGGCAACCCATCAAACACACATAACCCCGCAAGCACTGTTTATTCTCAAATATTCCAGAATTCTTCTAGAAATTACTGGAGCATGAGTCATCCTTTTTAATCCAGACTATATATAAGACCGCTAATAAATGCAAGAGTTAGTCTATACTTGAATGTCTAATATAAATTATATCGTGTACAGTAAACGTAGTTGAGCTTTTGGAAGTCCAAGAGTATACATAAATGTTATATGCTGTGTCTAATGTACATGCAGCTTGTAGTATACATAAATAGATAGAAGTGTATAATAAATAAATAGTTGTGTTAGTGTTGTTAATAAACCTATGGTAAAGAAGTTAGTTTAAGAAGAAATTAGTGCTTGTAAATTCATTAGTGTAATAGTGCTTCATTGTTAAGTGGACTGAAAACTTCTACAAATAAGGCATATACTGTTAATTAGACTTCTGAACAGTGAGTAATAAAGACGTTTGTTATTACTTGTTTTAAATTAGAGAAATGCGGTAGTAGTAACCTGTTACAATATATTAAAAGCAGATGTGAAATAGCACAGCTTTTCATTAATAAATATACACTGACGTGAGTCAATAATAAAAACAGACGATCGGATATATCAAAATAGATAAATATATCTTGTCTCTTACACAAAATATTCTACTTTCAGGAACCGAAGCATCTTTTTCTGAAAGATCATGGGTCATTAATATAATAAACGATTATATGTATCTGGTTTAATGAGACCTCATATGCATTACATTACAACCCGCGATGTTATTATGTTTCTGGACTAGTTTAAACAACCACGAAATCATACAAATAGCTATACCACCTTGATTATATACGAAATATTCTCCTATTTTTCGCAATAATATCTCGGACATATTTATTAAGAATAACAGAGTAATAAAAGTTTAAGAACTTTTAAAAGGCGCGGAAAAGGTACACTTTTTACTTTGTCGAGTACAGTTGTGCTAAAAATGTAAGTTGTTGATATTCTGTTTATATTTTAATTTGCATCAGTCCACTGCCGCATTTTTGTTACAAAACCGTAGTCTAAATAAATCTCCATACCAAAAACAGCTAAAACTCTGTCGTTTTGCTAATCCTCCGAGCTTGATGAATTGCTCCATGTGAGAGCCAAAATGAACAAGAACTCACGTAAAGACCTTAAAAATTAAGCACATAAATAATTGAGAATAGCAAACGCGACAGGAACTCTTATCCCTCTGTTTTTAAAAGTGCTGCGTAGGTCGGTATTTGTTTTTGAATTCAAACGATTACTACTGTAGCCTGAAAAGATATTAAAATGCGTGATTTGTAACATAGATAATCCTCAAGCATAATATTTACTTGAAACTTGCTAGAAAATAGGTACGCGAAAACTAAATGCATTCATTCATGTCTACAAAGGTAGCGCAAGTAATACGTGGGGTACTCGATATGTCTCTGGAACGACAACACTAGTATTCCTAGGTGCGATCTAACGTTTCTAACCTAAAGTTTGACATATTTGATAGTATACATACTTGTGGAATCTTATTTAGTTGTCTAGGGTATATAATTGCTTCTTCTTCCTGTAAATAAATTACAACCGGGTGAAATTATCATTTAGTTTAATGGTATATTAGCTTGTAAATAACACTGAATACGGCAATATTAAATAATCACCGGTTAACTTCTAAGGCACACGTTTGACTATTGAGAAATTAAATATTGTATATAATATTATAAGAATTCGCGCCTCGATCCACTTTCACGCCTTCTACGTACTTTTAGTAAATACGCTCTAAACCCAATGACATTGTCTTTGTCGTGGGCCTCGTCTTATAAACACTGAACTATACGTCGCACTCTTGCGCCCGTTTTTAACCGACTGATTGGTTTTAGCCTTAACTAGTAGGTTCGAAACGTGAAGGTCTCAGCAGAACATCACATGTTACAAAAGAAAATCTTACTAACTAATAAATGGAACGTACCTAACCTACTTGCTTCTAGCTTAAAATATAACATATCCTACATTCGGCCATCTGACATTGAATCCGACCTGGATTCAGATTCGTTATCCACCCACGGCTTCATGTACTCAGCACACGTTGATGTTTATATGGGACCTTCGTGTATTCCCACTTTGACCACATCATATCTTCCGTTTGGTTTTGTCTCATTAATTTCGTAGGGTCCCATGTATTTTTTATGAACTTTTAGACCAGCTCCAAATTGTGTTCTTTTTATTGCGACCAGATCGCCTTTTCGATAAGCCCAGACTTTCTTCTCCTTAAATCGTATCTCTTTTTGTTTTGTTCCTGGACTTTCAATATCTGCTTCTTACATTCCTGTCTCAAATTTTCTCTGTTCTCATTGTTTTGCCTAATTGCTTCTTCATCAATCAATTCTTTAATCAAAATATCCTCCTTATTCCGCATTTTCACCCCTACTAACACTTTAAACGGTATAGTGTTTATGTTTCTTTGGAAAGTAGAATTAAGTGCTCTTTGAATTCGGTCAACGTCATTTCGTGGGGTTTTAATACTAAGTTTTGTAAGAACTGGAATAATTGTTCTATGAATCCGCTCGACTTGCCCGTTTCCAAGCGGTACGACCGTCGTAATTGCAATATGTGCTATCTCTTCTTCACTACAGTAATCGCGGAATTCGTTTACGGTGAAGGCAGTCCCTCTATTTATAATTATTCGTAAAGGATTTCCAAATATTTGTTGCTGATTTACTAAGCAATTAACAACCTCTTTAGTCGTCGTCGATTTCGTGGGGTAGATTCAAAAAAATTTAGAAAAATCGTCAATAATAATTAATACATGTTTATAATTTTTGTTTGTCGAAGGTATTGGACCTAAATGATCGAGGTGATGAGTATGTAAAGGTACCTCTTGCTTCGGTATCGAATGTAAAAATCCTTCCTTTTTCCCTTCTTTAACGTTTTCTAATATACAAGGTATGCAATTTCTGATTACTGCTTCTATTTTAGATTTAATTTTTGGAATATAAAATTTACGTTCGACCATTTCCCCTGTCTTTCTGATAGCAAAATGTCCCATTTCGTGCATTTTCCTAATTACTTCATATAGCGTAGCTTTCGGGGTTGCTACTAGCTCTTTTCCTTTTTCGTATTTATACAAAATATCATGTTTAATTAAGTAGTTTTCATACTCAATTTGCTCATTCAGAATTTTCTTTATGGTAAGTATAAATTCATCTTTTCCCTGTGCTTGTTTTATCTTCTCGATTATACTGTCCTCCTCAATAACCAGCACAACTTCCATGGGATAATGGCTTAATGCGTCGACGTGCCGTAGCCGATTTCCGCTACGATGTTCGATCTCGTAATCGTATTCTTCCAACAATAAGGCTTGCCGCGCGATTCTTGTTGTTAATTCTTTTTTATCCATGGTTTGTTTAAACACAGCACAATTCGTAACGATCTTAACCTTCCATTCCAACGCGTATACTCTGAATTTTTTTAACTGCTTGTATAACAGCGAGAACCTCAAGTTCATAACTACTTAATTTTTCCTCACTCGGAGTTGTTTTTCTGCTCATACAAAATACAGGGTGGAATTTAAAATCCTCATTTGATTTTTGAATCAAACAAGCACCATATCCGTACTTGCTTGCGTCAGTATGAATTTCTGTCTCCAAGCCTTGCTAATAAATTTGGAGTACAGGTTCACTAACAAGCAACTCTTTTAATTGCATAAAAGCTCCCTTTTGACTATCTCCAAAATTAAACGGGCTATCCTTCCTTAGCAAGTCGTTCAGCGGCTTCGCAGTGGTAGTGTAAGACGGTATAAATTTTTTTAAATACCCAGTCAGGCCTAAGAAAGATTGCACCTGTTTGTGCGTCTGAGGCTCAGGAATTTTTTTTATAGTCATTGTTTTCTCGTCGGATGGTTGAAGTTTCCGTCTTCAATAATAATACCTAGAAAAATCACCCTTTTCATTAAAAATTGACACTTTGCTTTATTTATCTCTAATCCATAGTCTCTGCAAATATCTTTACCTGGTATTATTAAATCGTCCATATAATATGTCACAATATTTCTTATAGTCAATGGTCTAAAAATATTACTTATAAATCTTTGGAAAACAGCAGGGCTATTGCATCAACCAAATAGGGCCTTTGGGAACTCGTATTGTCCATTGTGCGTGACAAACGAAGTGTATTTCGTGCAGCCACTTTCTAAAGCCACGTGAAAAAACCATTTCTCAAATCGATGGTGCTAAATATTTTGGCTCCCTGCAATCCATCTAACATATCTTCAATTAGAGGTAGTGGAAAGCGATCTTTAACTATATTTTTATTAAACCCTCTGTAGTCACAATATATCCTAATTCGTCCGTCCGTTTTCTTACGAGCACCAACGGGCTAGCAAAATCCCAAAAGGTTGGTTCATCTACTCCATCGCTCAACCAAGTCTTGCCCTGTTCACCCACCTCCACTTTTTCTGGTATAGACAATCGCCTGGGGTGTTGATATATTGGTTCCTCATTCTTCATAATTATTTTCATTTCGATATCAACTGTTTTTATCTTTTCCGGCCGATAATTTGTGATTAAATTGTCTCTATGACTCTTGTTTTCTATATGCGTCGTGTGTTACGTGCCAAATTGGCACTAAACATTCCTTAGCTTAATTTTGGTGTGCGGGAGTTTTCGCGCCTTAAATTCAAAAGACTTGGCGTGTATTTCCGTCACGTCAGAGTGCGTTTGCGCCAGATCGCGCGACGCGAGTGGCGGGAGAACAAGAGTGGGAAAGTTTCCGGGGGACCCTGTAACGTGGCTGTTTGCCTTTGAACATCAAGAGGAGTGGGTTGGTTTAGGTATTATATCGTGTCTGTATCTTTTTATGTAGATTTCCTTGCCTTTTGTTTAACTGTCGTTCCATAACCCTTCCTTATCGCTACCTCTACATAGGAAAGAAGATAATTTGAAGCAGTCTAGGGCGAACCGGAGTCCATGACCGCCTTAGCTAGTCGGAGCCATCCGGATGGACGCTAGGCGTACCCTCCGTAAACTATCTTAAAGGGGGCTCCAGCAATCCTGAAGGACGCTATCCTGTGGGACGCCATCTTTGGCGTACTTCGTGGGAAGCTGGACCTATTTATGTAAGTACCTTATTGTCTATACTGCATTTGTAATGTTTATTATATATTCCGTCAATTGCGCATTTAAATTTGTATATTGGTGACGTCATTGACAGATGGGCGCGCTAAAACCTGTATAAAGTTTAGAGCGACCACCTGCCGGTGCGTCATTTATTTCCGCGCTTGCGGGATTGTAACTTTAACTTTTAAATGCAAGACGTGTTAACATCAGAATGCTCCAGTTTTTCATCTACAGTAATCTTCATTAAAAAATTACCTTTTCTTCTTTTATATATCACAATGCCATTATCTCGTATACTAACATCAGCATTCTCTAGCAAACTATTAGCAATAATTGTCCTAAAGCCCGAAGTAGTTGTTGGTATAACATGCATCTTTAAAATAAAATTTTCATCGTTTATAAGAACATTTTTTTGAAATGATCCTAGCGTAGATATAGCATTTCCTCCGAGGCCTCTCATTGATATACAATCGTTCTTTAATTATGTGCTTCCAAAAAGATTGAGATAAACATTTTTCCTAATGGCATTCATATCGCTTCCCGTGTCAAACAAAGCAATTAACTGGATATTATCATTTGTAATCCTAAACGAATTTTTGGGCACTGTTTCCATGATACTAATACTAGCAGATGTAGTTGTCGTTGGTTAACTTTCATCTTTTCGTAGAGCTGTTTCTGAGGGCACCTAAACGACAAATGTCCAAAAGCGCCGCAGTTAAAACATTTCGTACCTTTTCCTTTATCTGGACAGTTCTTTGACTTATAATTTTGACTCCACAATTAAAGCAGCTAAACTTTATACCTCCGTTGTTTCTTTTGGCATCACTATTAACATCACTTCTCATTTTATCGGTCGATTTATCATGGGTCTTTTCATTTCCCGTTCTCTTACTTTGAATGCTCTCGTACAACTTTACCTTTACCGAAGTATCGTCCTGAATTCCACCTATGATGTATTGGATTACTGCGTCCACTTCAATATCTGATCGACTACCAATTTCCCTCATCGCAAATACGTACTTTTGTAGAGATTCATCCCTTCTATTTTTCTGCTCATTAACATTTTATGAATTTGGGCGCAACTTACTTTTGTCTCAAATTCATTAATATGCTTTTGCTTTAAGACCGACCATGATGTAACATCCTTCTCAGATTGTATGTAAAGTTTTGCCAAACCCCTCAATAATTTTTTCACAAATATAAATTTTTGTAGTGGATTCCAACCAGTAATTTCTGAAATATCATCAAAATCGGATATCCATTTTGCTACTGGATAATCGTCTTTACCATCGAATGGCCTGATACTGTCCTCTACATCACGAAACGTTAACGCAAAGGAATCTTGTGATCTTTGTTCTGCCGTGCCAACACTAGCACAAGCATTACTATTTTCCGCCTCGTCTTTTTCGGCACTTCCGTCGTCTTTAACAGATTCCTCGTATTCGTCAGCTGCGTTTTCAACATCCAAGCTTCGTTCCTTGTTCAAATCGTTTACAAATAAACAAATGCGATTCGTCATGTCGTCGTTATCTCCCGAAAAATCTAAATCTAAAATATGACAGACTGCAATTAAATTTGCCAAATTAACACTCTCTTTAACTTCTTCCTTCTTTTTAACATATTTGATTGAATAGATATCAATTCCAAAACCGGTAAAACCAAGCAGAATCTTTCTTATTTTCCTACCGCCACCCTCAGTGTTTAATATTATAACATGAAACGTCCTGACTGCTTTTAAATTTCCGTGACTAATTTTATAGGAAATTTTTGAAAACTTTCCTAATGCGTTTATCGTAATAGACATTTTCTTAAATTAACGTCTCAATTTGATATGCCTAAACGAATACCAAATAAATCTGCTACTAATTGTTAATGAGTTAAAGAAATTAAACCAGCACAGCGATAATCAGCCAATTAAAATCAAAAATTTAATTAAATCCTTTATATATAACGTTCAATAAATTCAAATCAATAACTGGATCGCGTAAAAAATCGTATGCTCGTTTACAAGGAAACAAATAAACAATAAAATACAGCTAGAGAAAATTAAAGTTTACAGTTGGGTCAATAATCTCACACATAAAATAACTACTGATCTATTTTATAATTTTCCCCTTGACACCTGCTGGGCTGACGTGTTGGTTCGTTTCATTACTAAAATACTACCTTTCTCTGCTACAGTTTACTGACTACGACAGCGTCTATTGTGCTAGGGTCCTGGAAGCAATTCCACGTGGTGTCTGGAGCAGAAACCTTTCAGAATTTTTAGCCCTTTTGCAAGTTTTGTACACCACTAATATCTCACGGTAGTAGATGGATGGCAGGTCTTTCACCGCCACATTTCCTCCCAAATCCCACATTTCCTCCCACATTTACATGTAAATCCCCATAAGGAGGAAATGTGGTGGAGGGACTTTCGCCTTGTGGACCGCCTTGATGAATTTTTTACCCCAACCATTTTGATTACGTCACACCCGCATTCTTTCCATCCGCGAGATAAATCTTTCTCCACATTTCCACCCACGAGATAAACCTATCTTGTTTGGTATCAATTAATATTAGATTTTTCTCAGCTACCTGAATTTCTAGGAATTTTTTAAATTACATCATCCCCCAGAGAGCTACCCTTATGTAAAATTTTTTTTTACCCTTATAAATTTTTCAGTCATGCAATACATCTTGTTAGTCTAGAATTTTACGCAGAATTCGAATCTGCAAACAGATTTAAAAGCGGACCACCCCCTGCAAAGTTATACCCCTTTAAATCTCTCAAACCTCTAAATTTTTTTCTCATTTATGACATATGCTTTAACCAACACAAAGAAATAAACACACAAAAGTTTAAAAATTTATTTTATCCGATTTACAGTTTAATAAAATAATTGAATACAGTATTTACAAAGTATAACATTATCTTCTTAGTGTAGTCGAATCCATGCAGTCGAAAGTACCCTGTAACAACAAATAGAAATTAATGTGTTGTTTAAATAGGCCTGCAACAAAAAGAGATTAATGTAAAAAAGTGGAAACGTGTTTTCGGTCAATAAGACATATTGTCGTTAATCTAACAATATGAGAATAATGTAGAAACATTCCAATGTAATGTGTTTTAATATGTAAATGGGAAGGTCGACTTTTACGTAATCATCCTCCGAATTACATGTGAAAGCTGTATATAATTTCTTTTTAAAAGTGTATATCTTCTCCAAATAAATACGGTTATTACACGGAAAACCACGCTAAATGCGAGTCAATTAATAGCAATTTAATACTGCTCACTGACCTACCTTAATTAGGTTACTGTACTATTAGGAATGATGTACTTTTTGTTGTCCTCGCCCGACAAACTGATTTTATTAATTAATTGGGTATAAAGTTGATGTTTACATGGTTTCGTTTAAGACCTCGTACATATTTTCCGGATTACTAGAAGACGTTATAACCATACTTTTTGTGTTAAAGAATTTCACATCGGTAGTCTCTTCCCCCATTTTGGTGTAAACGCCGTAGAGTTCGCAATTGACTTTTATTGCTGTATGTTGTATTCCTTTCTCATTAATTAATCGAATAAATCGTTCTTTCTGTTTCCAAAGAAACTCGGACACTCCATCGCCGACACTGACGTTCTTTATGCAATAGCTAGCCATACGGTTGTTAAACGCTGTGCTAACCATTTCTACACCATCGTCGTTAGTAGCGGTTACTGATGCATTTTTATGTATGTTGCTCCGTAGATGACCAGAGTATGTAGACTTTAACACCTCCATGTCGCAAACTTTACACATAATTCGTGGTTGTTTCGTACAAGACCCTTTAACAGCTGGCGGAGCTAAACGTTTACTGCTTAATGACATAACATGCTGTTTTTCCCTGTGTCGCTGTAAGCTATTCTCGTAAAAGCGATACCGCAAGACGCACAGTTTAAGTACTTTGCTGCGGACGGATGTATAAGCTTAACTGTCGACGATGTTACAACACAACATTTGTTCTGGTGCCGTTTGAGAGCATTTTTCCAGGTATAAGAAGCATCGCAAGAGTTGCATTTAAAATCGTTTGCAGGTACCATTTTAGTACAAAACAAAATTCGCACTATAAGACTTTGGTTAAATTTGTAATCGAACTAACTTATAACTAAAAAGCTTAGTCTAGAGTTCTTTATTTATGTACCCTATAGAATGCAAACCGAAGGTTTCCGAAGACGGCCGAACGATGTTGAGAATTCAGCGAGAACTAAATGACGTCAGAATCCTTGCTGCTCGTCCAGTATATTTAGCGCCAATGCAAGTAGCTGGTTCACATCGTTGATGGTGCGAATGCCGTTAGTAGAAACACCGGAAAACGTCTTCCATGTTATACGGACCGCGTGCATATTAAAAATCCAAAAGGGTGGTAGCACACGCACACAAATTGTGTGCAAGTCGTGCTGTAGAAGATGCAGTGCTACTATATACAAAAACCTAATAAAAACACTTTAAACCTGAACTAAGGGAATACCAAACTTGTTGTCTACTTACTAATAAAGCAATTTAATTTTAAATAACTTTTAGGAAATGGTAGGCTTGAATTTTTTCTAAATGAATCACCAAGCGAAAGTTTATGCTTAGCGGTATTAAAATTAACCATTAATTTCCCATTTTTACGACCGTGGTTAATTATAAATTAAAATTTAATTTGTTCACGTTCGAGCTTCCCGTAAACTAACATATTTTATAGTAACAGTGCGCTGTATAATACATGCATACCCCTTCGTCGCGCTACTGCTATTCTTGTAGTTGCTAGAAAAAGTCACTCTCCTTTTTTACTGTTAGGACCGATGCAAAGCACCATTTTATACTTTATTTATAAGTATGGCACATTGCGCACTTTTTTTGTCTGATAATTAAATTTTGCTCGTGTAGGCTATTACACTTTCGCATATTTAAAGATCTAATACGATTGATTAACCACTTTCGATTATTCTAACGGGAACCGCCATACATTTCGCCGCACCGTTCCTTTTGAATACAACGATCCTATGGGCTTCCACACACTAACACCTAACGTATCTTTTCTACTATTTGTTAAACAAAAACTACTGGCATCCCCATGTTCGTATACGGACGTAGGCAAATGTTTGTGGATGTGTACGAAAATATGTAACCATATACATTAATCACTTTAAGCTATTTTATTTAGTCCACGAAAACTATTATTTTTCTAAACCACAATTAATAAACGCCCTTATAGGTTTAACATTTCTACCATTACCCAATGTCTGGTGCTACGTACATGGAAACTTTAATTTCTTATTGGAGAGAATTCTTATTCTCCCACGCACTGCTGCGTAGTTGCATGCCCACCCCTTTTGGGAATATATGCTCGTTATAGGTTGTAGCACCCGCGGTTTTACTTAACTACACTTTGTAAGACCCATTTAATCTTTTTAATCGTATCTTTCTCGCCTACAATACAGTAGGACTTAGCCCTACTACCAACAAATTCTAATACTGGACCCCCATTAAATTCGTCTTTGAATTTCCCTACGACAAGTGTTATATTGTATTTATTATCCGCGGGGTAGTCACTCTTTTTTTTGGTATCAACTAATATTAGATTTTTATAGGGACCTCAAACCTCTAAATGGATTTTAAATAGAACCACCTCTTACAAAGTTATGATAACACGTATACTCTGTCAACCAGAATAGAAGCAGGAAGGATTTGGAAGGTGGGAGAAGAAAACTAATATATACAATAGATTTACAAAATCAAACAATTATCTTAGATTTACATCTTTATGCCCCCATGCGTAGATTGTTGTACTATTAGGAATGATATACCTTTTGTCATCTTCGCTCGATAAACTAATTTTATTAATTATCTGCGTGTACAAATCGTGTTTTTACTCCGGATACATACACCGGCAAGTACTCCACACCAAATAAAGAGTTAGATGCTTGGTGACTGTTAACTTCTGCATCCCTCGTGTACGCCCCAACACATCCCAGCCCTGTGCACCCCTGCCCATGCGCACCCCTGCGCGTGCGCGTCCTTACCTAAGCGCACCCCTCTCTGTGCGACTGCTATTTTGTGGTAACGTCACAGCCTTTTGTAAATAAAGAGCAATGTAATACTATTCTAAGATGTTTATTCTGACATTATACATAACAAAATTTAAAAAATGTAATGCCAAGCATGGAGTCATTTAAACTTAATTTTAATACAAAGTTATGCACAGAAAACAGTCCTTTCTTTATGTTTGTTTGGAGTGGCTTTAATTTTATCTAATTTTACTGGCAGCTTAAAATTTAAATCCATACCCAAGTCCTCTATCTCCTTTTCTAACCAGGAGTTTGATACATAGAGACCGTCTAGGTTTTCAAATTGTAAAATGTACCGAAGTTTACCTCTATATTTAAAGTTTTTGATTCCATCAACAACCAGATCCATTCCTTCGTGTAATTCTTGCAGCTTGTGACAATCTTCTAATCGCAGCTTTCCCACTATATCCTGCATACGTATCTTGTTAGCTTGATCGACTTCTTCTTGTCGGTATTGGAGAAAATCCTTATTCTCCAACAAACTGTTGCGTAGTTGCATGTCCACCACTTTTGGGAATATATGGTTGTTATAGTTTGTAAGACCCTCGGTTTTAAATGATTAGAAAGGTTCTTTACTAGGGAAATATACTATGTTTAGCGCAACCTCTTTGCGTGTCGTGTACGCAAAGATTACGAAACCCGCATTCCTTGGTTCGTCTTTGTTATCAGTCATTTCGATAAATAGGTTTTTAGAATAACCTTTTAAGAAGTATACGGATTTAGTTCCATCCTTTTCCACAAGGACGCCTACATAACTAAAGGAGTCTTTTTTACTAACCACAAATGCATACAACTTGTACAACCCGGATGTATCTAAGTCAGTCCATCGGCACATAAAATAATCTTTTAATTCTTCCTCACTTTCTCTAATAAGATGTTCTTTGTCTAACACATCTTTGTATTGTTCGCGTATTGTCGCAGTGTTTTCCATGTAGTCCAACTTTCGCTTTTTTGCATCCATTTCCTCTAATTCCAGTTGTCTTTTTCTTCCACTTACAGCGTATGGTATGCATAATGGAGCAATTTTCTTTAGCGTAAACGGATAGAGTTTACTGTCAATATTTACGCGTTGTCGTACAACCTCTGGGCGAATGTTAGGCGTATTTACCAATCCCAATTCCGAAACGACTATTTCTTTTGGAATTGTAGAATATGGTGTTGCAGATTGTGTAAAATATGTACTACCTGCTTTAATGTAGCACTTGTGTAAGGTTTTTATTTTATTTTGGCTATCTTCCTCTACTATCTCCAAATAATTTACAGGTAAATAGCTAAAACTAAAAGCCGAAAGCACATACTTTATTAATTCTTCCCTTTCTCTAGTTTTTCGGACAACTTAATTTGCAAGCCCGTCAATTTCTTTGTATTATCATTCCCCCAATACACGTACTGTAGCAGGTTATTATACATTAAACAGCAGCTATTTTGTAGCTTGTCCGATAGCTTACTCCACATTTTGGCAAGTAGTACCGAGTACATTGGCGCCTTTAGGAAGTATAACTTACTACCTTCCAATAAGGTTAAACAGTCTTTTAAGAGTTTATACACCCGTTCCGCACTGACATAGCTTCCAATTGTACAGTTGTATATTGTCGCTTCCAATCGCGTAATACCATGTTCTTTGGCCAAAGTAGACGCAAATGTGCCCCTTAAACGTACATCTGGACAACGTAAAAAATCTAGTATATAATTGCCAAGTTGTTTATTAACACCAGGACTTGTTACCTTACACACAAATTTGTTGTATATCTTAATTCTTGCATTGGTTGTTAGCCATGTTAAACAATCAATCCCCGCATTTTTATCGTTGTCAACTATAATATTACACTTTTCTTCGTATTCTCCCTTATAGCAAAAGTTATGCTTTGTAGTTAAATAATTACACATCCTCCATCTTGCTAAATATGCCCGCAAAATCTTGAGTTACATCCATGTCAAAAACATAGAAATAATCTCTTTCGACTTCGTCTAATATATCTGGTAGTTCCTCCAATAAAGTTTCCAACTTAACATCTGCTAGTTCCACTTTGTATGGAACACATAGGATTTTGGAATTTTTTATTAATGCATTCGAGGTCTTCTTTTCCGATAATTTTTTTTACTCTCTGGCCCATCTTGTTAGTGCTTTCCAGAGAAAACGGAAGCTTAGCTTTAACACCATGCCTAGCGGAAACAAATCGGTTGACCTCTCTTCGTAGATAGCTGTTAAATGCACCACAAATTTCTTTTTTAGGATAAACATCCTTTTGTTTGCAGATGCTTGTTCGGTGTCAGAAAGGTCGCAAATTTTAACCAACATTATATTGTCACAAAATGGTTCTGTAATTGGTGTGTGTAGTCCGCCAGTCAGCATCTGTTTGCCTGCGACATAACAAATATTACCAATATCTGTCACCAGATTATTGTTGCACATATTTTCTGCCAACAGCCATAATCCAAGTCGCTCATTTGTCGGTTTCACTTTATTCCTAATCACCTTGGAGTCGCTCATGTTTACCGTTCTAGCTACCGTCGAATACTAAACTGAATACGAAAAATTGTTCCCTTATGTATCCTACAGAGTGGAGGCGTATATTACCGAAAATAGTCGAATATGTCGGACACCGCCATATCGCTTACATTCTCTGGTTTAGGAACTGTTTTGTTATCCGACCTAGGTCGGCAGGGATGCGCATCGACATGTGTCCGGATATATGTAGGATGTTAGGTTAGGGTAAAATTGCCCCATAGGGTGAAATTGCCTCCGACCTAAGTTGGATGTGGACTTGTCAGGAGTTAGGTTAGCTAGTGTTGTCCGAAGTTAGGTTAGGTTAGTTGGACTTGTGTGGACTTAGGTTAGATAAAAGGAAAAATTGATAGGTTAGGTCAGCGCGGCGACGCTGACCTAATGGCATAAATCCAGTCAATATCGAGTTAACCTCCACTTTTTGCAAATCGATATAATAATCGGTTGGCACCAACGCCAATGCATATTTGGAATAAACACTATGCAAAAAAATGTTTTGGCATAAGCGCCTAAATCATCTTCTTTTGTTGACTCCATGATTATCCAATACTTTTTATAATGCCATGTTGAACTGAAATTATGAACCGAAAATAATATAGATTTCGAAATAAATACTTTTGTTAGAAGTCATTGAAAAAAGGAACTATGATGTTTTTTGTCCCCGCTGTAAAGTTTGTGGTATGTCGTTTGTGCCGTTCAGACTTAAACCCAACGATATGTTGCAGGTCCTCTGTTCACTTCATTTCTAGTTAATTTTTATACAATCAAGCATTCCTTGATAAATCCACAATTTAGTAGGGCTGTTTTGAAAAACAATAAAATAAATATGTGAAAGTTGTCACAATAAATACAGTTTTTTTCCTTTATCTACAATCCAAAATAGTTATACCCAGTTTCAGCTAAACAACAACATCAGCGTTAGCAGTCTCCATACAGTCCACTGCTCAAGTTCCACACATATTTTTTGATTGTACGTACCAGGATTAGATAGCTATTTCGGTTGTAAATATAGACGAGTTCTGGGATTTAGTTCCATCGCACAAACTACAGCAAATCAAATCAAACAGTGGATAGTTTTAAGGTAATAAACTACCATATATTCAATACATTGCAGAAGCACCGCATTGTGCATTTCACAGTCAGACAACGATATAGCGTCTCACAAGTACGTGGATCGTTGAAATAAAAGAAAAACAGGAAGCATTCAATCACACAAGTATGTTGATCGTCGAAACTAAGGAAAAATAGCAAGAATTTAATCAGCGTTTAGTCAGCTGTCAAATTAAATTGACGTATCTATCAAGTAATGAATACTACAGAATTCTTATTGAAACATCAATCTGAGTAAGCAAATAGTCTCCCACTGTTACGTTTGTGTTCATGAAATAGTTAGCCAAGATTTGTATATTGCTAGACATCCTGAAAATAGGACTTGTCGCATGTCATGCTGTCAATTCATATCACATACAACTTTTAAAGAGTTCTCATATTAAATACTTCTACTTCCAGAATTGTTTAATCGAGGGGCACGGTAGTGCCCCCGCCAAGTCGAGCGCGAAACAAACACTGCCGTACCATCCTTTACTGGAACCTTTTCTCTGCATTTTCAGGCCCCTATTTGAGAACCTCTGGTTAAGACCAGAACGCAGAAATTTTCGTCATCCAGTAAGCTATAATCACGTACTTAAAATCCAAAATTTCAAGTTTGTAAGTCATTTAGTTCCAAAGTTAAGCGAAAGCAAAGTTTCGCATTCATGACACTCGCTCACTCACTCATGATTATCAGAATAGAACTAGTACTTCCCATAAACTCAGAAAGCTGAAATTTGGTACAAAGTTAAGGTTTTATGGCCACATAAAGGAAAAACTATAAAAACTAGGATAATCCAAGATCTGAAGTACCTGGTGACCCTGATTAAAAAACACAAGAGCCCAACCAAACTATTAGAAGAGGTCGACATACCGCCTTTACAAAAAATATTCAACTTGGTGGGCCGCTTCATTTAATGTCAAAAATCGAAGGTCTAAAGTATCTGATGAAGAACCCTCAGCTGGTCTCAGCTGTATTAGAGATATGGTAATGCCCCCTTCTACTATTGGTACATAAAAAAATCGACTGTCATTGCAAAAATTCAGCGTAGTGTGACACATCTTCTAATTTAATCTAGCCTATAGCGTCCCACTGCTGGGCGAATGCCTCCCCTGCTGCTTTTAATACGCACTTAAATAAAATTAAAGGAAAACTTTGGATAAGACTAGACTGGCTTATATACTTATGCTTACAAGTTTACAAGAAGAAATAGTCGAACGAATAACTTTATTCTACTAGAACATTACACAAATTAAATAAACAAATTACACTAAAATATTAATTTCGTTCAAAATTTGGTCAAAATATAATGCATTGGACTAAAAGTGGCGGTGATACCCGCACACGTCGCTAAATGGCGCTGACTGTATTTTAGAACGAGCTTACGTTTTGTTTTTCCGATAACCTTATATGGCAAAGTGGCAACCGGCCGCGTTACAGTCATTTATGACATTCTTCTACTGCCCTTGAAAAAGTTTGCTAGGGATTAGGAGGGATTATTTGCATTTCGTTGATTTCGCTTATTATTTCTTGAGGTTTGCTAAGGTTAATTAGCAGATTGTTATTATATCAATTCGAAGATTTGAATAGGTTAGGAATTTTATGATTAGTGACGGATTACTGATTATTACTTAATTATTAGATTTAAAAGAAGTTTTAACTGAATACTTTATTTAATTGTTAATTATTTAGTACTCTTAGTTTTCTAGGTTTAATTTACAGTTAGGCAGTACTTCGAATCGCGTTTGTGTTTATAAGTAAGTACTTTTCTAGTATTCTAGGTATACTAGATATATATATAAATATATTGACACTTGTCTAATAATTAAGAGTTAACGTTTTGTTTATAGTTTGTATAGATTGAGTAGGCTGAGTAATATTGTCTTTGAGTTTTTTTTTTATTAAAACAAAAGAAGTCTTAAAGATATAGGTTATTATTGTTTTAGTCTAAATATTATCGGTATTTCTGATTTGTTGTCCATATACTAAAGGTCGTTGAGTTTATTTGTGTTTGATTTTGCAAGATAATATCGTAAAAAATGTCGATAATATTAAAAGACGACGATGAACTTAGTGGCTACCAAGCAGTTGGTATGCCCAAAGACGGATCATATCTCTTCCTTTCAAAATCTTTCTTGGTGCATAGTAGAACTGACTCAACTTGCAGTATCAGATCTGCTATAGTTGCATACGTTGCTGAACATTGGGACGAAATGCAAGTGTACACGTGTGATGCTGATGGTGACGTATACACGAGCGCGCAATCCTACACGAGCGATATGATGAAACCCACTACTTACTGCTCAGCTTCTGAGCTTATGGCTGCTGGAAAAATCTATCCCTTCACTTTTGAAGCGTATGAGAATGGTATACTAAGAGGTTCCTTTGGCGATGCTGCCAAAAAATTTGTTTACGTTTTACCGGTAGTTACTTAAGCGGCCACTACGATGTACTCATTCCTATACGAGATGCCTCTCCATCTTCTTCCCCCTTTGATCCCATAACATTAAATTCTGTAACATCAGATACTGCTATATGTACATTATATGACTTAAACTCTACGCAAAGTGAATCGAACATGAAGCATAAGGGAAAAGACGGTAGACCGACTAAAACTAATAAAGAAGACCTAAGGTATTCGAACCGTCACGATCTGAACAACTTCGAGAAGGTGGGGCTCGTTACCGACAAAAACATCCTGAAAAACGTCGAGAAACTGTAGAACTTTATAATTCTCTACATCCAGGCGCCAACCGGGCATCTGTAGCACAGTACAGTGCTTCACACCCTGAAGTAATTCAGGCTTCTGTATCTCGCTACCGTGCTTTACATCCGGAAGTCAATCAGGCCGCAGTATCTCGCTACCGTGCTTCACATCCGGAAGTAAACGGACAAAACTTGGCGCGAAAGAGATCTACTGACAAACTAAAGTTTAAGGGACACACAGAAACAATCACTAGAGTTCTTACAACTAAACTTAAAGGTAGATTGGAATCAGAAAAAATAGTTAAGTGGACTCTCCATAATAGGCAAAGAACTTTAGAAGATTTGAATAATGCTGCAAATAAATTAAAAAAAAAAAATAGCGGCATTAGAGAAGTTAAAAATATGTCCTGAAAGCACGGATATTAAAGACAAATTTGAAGCATTTCTTGGTAAATCAGAACATCGCAGTAATTAGGAGCCATTTTATTCTGAACAAGCTTATAAGGTTTATGAAGATAAAGAAAAACCTATTGAATTTGGTGATACTGGCAAAGCAAAAACCTTTACAAATGTTAAGGAAATGTCCAAAAGTCTGACATGGTCTTGTTCTCGGATTCATTGTGCGTATTAAATGATGGAATCTTACTAAAATTAAAAAACATTTTCGAAGTATTGAGCCTCCAAACTACTGCGCAAAATTTACTCGATATCTGTAGAAACAGGAAAACTGCAAGAAAATATCAACTTTATTAATAACGTTAAATCGCATTTCCCACATCTTCGGACTATTATCAGAGAGATTTATCAAATACACAGCGACTGTAAGTTATTGCTTGATATTGACGATTCTTTGGCGAGTGGCAATGTGGATAAGGTTATAAAGCTAGGAAAGCAACCGACGGTAGGAAGTGCCGTTGTAGAGCGGACACCTGATAGTGAAATCGTGAAAGATGAAATAATAAAAAGTAATAAGGTTGCTTTCAAATTATTTTCCAAAAAAAGTGTAGACACACCGAAACGGGATTGTATGTCGTGCAATAAACTTTGTTATTCTAGGGATATTAGTTCCATAGAACGATTAAGAAAGCTCATATCAATAGATGTTTGGAATCGGCTCCTGAACTACTATAATTCTAGCCTAATAACTCACAGTCCGTACATATGCCACACATGCCTTGCTAAGATTCTTGCTAATCAAATGCCTGCTGTCTGTATCCTCAATGACATGGACGTATGCACTGTTCCACCAGAAATAGCTCAGCTGAACGACTTGAAAACATTTTAATCCAACGCGCTAAAGCGTTTCAGGTGGTTGTCACAATGAATCCTGTGGCTAATAAACGTCTACCCAATCGTCAAATGGTTAAAAAAGTAAAGGGCGGGACTTTTCATTTACCGCTTCCGATGGAAGAAACCCTAAAAAAACTCCCAAAACCTAAAGACGCCATAATTGAAAACTCAGAACTTTATATTATAGTCCGAAGTACGCCAAACAAAGCAAATATTATATGGCAAGACATTGTTGACGTTAATAAAGTGTACAAAGCATTACAATACTTAAAAAATGTAAACGAACATTATGCTTATATCAAATTACCAGATTTACCTAACCAGCTAATAAACATACATGAAAATATTTAACATAATGTTACAAATACATTACATGTGATTTTCCAATGCTCCACCCGAAGGTACTACATTGGCCAGGAAGCGATTTTTTTACCTGGAAAATTTGGAATTTTGCCGAACCCTTGCTGTTCCAAGCAAGATAGGGATCTTTAACGTGCGTGACAACACTCACACACGAGACCTCCATTTTACCTCTCATCCGAACGAGGGTGTATTTTTGAGAAAAATGCTCGCCTAACATTTTTCAAGCGGACCGTGTCGGGATTTGAACCCGGGACCTTGGGCGTAGTAGTCACACACATACCACTACGCCACGGAGCCGCCTACAACCGATATACATTATAATTTGAATTAGGGCCGCTATACTTGCGGCCACGTCCCCAATGCTCTATCCGGAGGTACTACATTGGGTTTAAACGCGAAAAATAGTCGTGCTCCTAATTTATTCTTACTTCATAGTTGATTCACCCTAAATAAAAACTAAATAAAAATCTAACAAACCTAAAAATCTGACAAAAACTGGAACAAAAACAAAACAAAAACTAAAAACAGGGTTGTAAATAATGGTATCCCTAGCGCTGACTTTCGAGTGTACCCGATCAACAAGCAAAAATAAGAGGGGGAGGGATCCGTAATACCGGATAGCAAACGCCGCTTCTGCTTACCAGTGCGACCTGAAGGGTCGTCTTAAAACTATCCAAATCTAGTTAACTAATTTAAATCCATCCCTAGCTTTTCCTATCGTTCCCTAACTGATTTACATTATGATTACAATCTTCGCAATTCTGCTCGTCCTTCCCAAATATATACTGCAACCAAAATGGCGACAGAACGTCAAACAAAACAAATAAGTCACATAATACATGCTATATATAAATAAATATAAAGTGTAAATATAAAATATAAATAAATATAATTATGTAAATATATAAATAAATGTTTAATAAGCGTTAAGCGTTAAGCATATAGCAGTGCACAAAATAGCAAAAGCATCACCCTATTTATCAGGTGCACTCGCACAAGCATTATGTCGGCTAGCGCCTTTACACACCAAACGTGCTTCTTAAATTATTTCAAAACTACTAATTAATGTAAATCAATGCTTGTGCGAGTACAGCCGCCACAATTTAAGTCTTACCTCGATAATAAAATTCTCCAGCATCCGAAGATCTGGTCGTCTGTAACTTACTTCTAAAGGTGGGACGGGGTGCACTGCTAAAGTCCTGGTGGGTATGCACTAAATGTTCTTGGGGATCACAATCACTATCACTATCACTTCACTTTCAAGTCCTGGGGATGCGCGGTTGCGCTCTGTTTTATTATCCTTGTTTACTTTATTGATTTAATTTAATGAGGGTTTATGATTTATTTGTTATTGTTTATTTGGTATTATTTATTCCCGATTTTCCGCACATAATTATGAAGATAGGCAGTGATTGTATTAAAGGAGTGGGGTTTCTAGTGCATATTGGACATTTTGGTATAATTATCTTTTTTTTTTTAATATCAGGTTTTGGTTATGCTCGTATCCTTACTCACGCCAAGTTAATCTAAAATTTTCAATCCTCCCACCAACCCCACCGAATTTTTACACGCGGTCGTCATTGATTGTCTAATCTCGCGACCCTTCCCGCGAATTCTTTTAAGGCTGTCCAGAACGCCTTCTGGTTAACCACTTCCCCGACTTCCTCTAGGCTCTTTGGCCATGCCAGACCTAGGATAGCTAGTTTGCTATCAGCCAACCCTCGATTTCCCGCCTCAAGCGGGCAGTCGAAGAGCACGTGCTCTGCGCTTTCCGCGCCCTCACCGCATTCGCAGCGGTCGCTGTTGGTTAGACCGAACCTTTGTAAATACGCCTTCAGGGCGCCGTGCCCTGTTATCAACTGCACCATTTTGTGATCGAGCTTAACCTCGATCTTACCTCTGGCTTCTATGCTCGGTATGAATTTGTGGGTCAACCTGCCCGTGGCAGCGTTGTTCCACCTCTCTTCCATTGTCGAATTGATTTTTCGCGCAGCTTTCTTTTGATTAAAGACCTCGGTATCGACGAATGTGATATTCGAAAGGCGCCCGTCGCGGCCTCTTTAGCTAATTCGTCAGCCCTATCGTTTCCTACGTTACCATTGTGCGACCTGACCCAACAGAACTTTAAACGTCGAAACTCTAGCGCCGTACGCGCTATCCTCCAGACGTCCGCTTAGAGATCTGTCGAGGTGTTCATGTTTGTTAAAGCCGTTAGCACCGATTTACTATCACTGATTATATAATACTCGTCTCTGCCCGTATGGTTTATTACGTAATCGATAGCCTCTCGTATGGCTACCAATTCGCACTGGAAGATAGTGCACCAGTTCGCGAGTTTGGTTTGAAACCGAAACACCTCCCTTTCCTGCTTATACACGACAAACGCCGCGCCTGCTTGTCCATCGTCCATACGTGAACCGTCCGTATAAATTCTGATACCCATCGCGTCCTCATCACCTTCGACAAACTCGATCCCTCTAATATCAGCCGGGTGCCCTAACTCAGATACAACAATCTTTCTTGCAATTTCCCTATTACCAAGATTAAGATCTTCGATAATTTCGCGCCCTTTTCCTATATTTATTAATCGTCTATCTCTAATCTCCCTAACGACATATTCGATAGGGAGAGTCCTACTGATCACCAGGACAGCCTCCGTGGAGGTGGTCCTGTACGCCCTCGCCGCTTTTACCGCGGTTATGCGTTGTACGCTCGTCAATTGACGCATCTCCCGGACTTTACAACCTTCTGCCCATACAGAAGCTGCGTACAGTATTGCCGGCTCAATTGCTCCGGCATAAACCGTCCTCAGCGATTCGCCCCTGAAACCCCACTTTATTTTAGCCGCCGCCATCATTTTATTTGATATTTCGCCGCCCTTATTTTTTACGTATTGTACGTGCGCTTTCCAATTTAATTTATTGTCGATCTTGACGCCGAGGTAGGTAATACAATCTTTAAACGGGATTTTCTCCCCTCCTAGCTCTAACCTAGGAGGTCTCTGTCCTGGTTTCGTGCCAAAATAAAGCGCCTCTGACTTCGCCGTGTTAAATTTTAATTTTACCGCCTGCGACCATTCGTGTAATTTATTAAGCGCCTTGTTCGGTTTTGTGCGCATATCCATTAACAATCTCGATCTTACAATTAAAAGTGTGTCATCTGTTACAAATACACCAGATAATGCTGAAGAGGGTATTTTAGAAGATGGTACAACAGCACTGTTGACCCAAATCACAAGAGAAAAAGAAACTGATGATGAGCATTACAGCATATATCCTTTGAATGAACGGAGACAAAATGCACCAGCTTCAGAACTCTACCAAATGCTCAAAGTAAACACAGTACCGATTGATGCCCGAGATACAGACCTCGATGTTAAATGTTTTCCACATTTATATATAGAAGGAAAATACGGCCAATTTCATAATCGGCAGCAGAAAGTAACTTCTAGTGAATTTATTAAAGCCAGGCTTATGTCAAAACATCTTCAAGTTAGACTTAACCAACAGTATCTATTTTTCTTATTGAATGATGCTAATATGCGCCAATTAAGCTCCGGAATCTTTTATAAAATGAATTGTACTAATCAGAGAGATAAAATTACGGCAGAACAATATCTCCAAATGCTTAACAATGATGAGCTGGAAGGTGATTTGACCGCAATATTTGGCCGACTGAAGAACACCGAACAGTTCTGCAAGAAACCAAGAAACGATGTAAATTGTATGACTCAAAATTACGGTCCAGCAACTTGGTTTCTTACCATGAGTCTCTCTGAGTGGATGTGGGAGGATTTGGGAGAGTACATCAGGCAAGTAAATGGCGTTGAAATGGCTAATAAAACAATTAGTGAATTGGTTGCTCTTGACCCTGTATCTACCTCACGTTTTATAGATAACAAGTTTCATGCAATGTTACACTTTATAACTAGTTCAGATGAGCCTTTAGGTAAGATTATTCATTACTTTTGGCGTCGAGAGTACCAATCTAGGGGTGCTCAGCACTTCCATTTAATGTTATGGGTTAAGGATGCACCTATGCTACATAAGTCATCTATTGACGAAATAGCGTCATTTATTTCTAAATACGTGACATGTGCCATTCCAAAAAAAGATATTTCTCCTACTTTACATCAACGGGTCACTTCGTATCAAATGCATAAACATAACAGTTATTGCATGAGAAGAAAGAAAACGAAAAAAGGATTCGTTTCAGTTTGTCGTTTTGAATTTCCTCGAACTGTGACGGATTCTTTTATCATAAGAGACATTTTTCAAACTATAGCGTTAAGAAAAACTCTCAGCTCTAATAATCGTCTTTACAATATTGTCCGCTCAAAGGAGTCAGATATGATTAATGACTACAATCCCGCTTTACTGTTGGCGTGGAATGGAAATATTGACATTCAATATGTTGGAGAGAAACCAGCCATTTTGAACTATTATGTGACCAAGTATACTACTAAAAGTAAAAAGACCCATGCAACCGACATGTTTAACGATATTAACTCTACAAAAAGCTTTAGAATCCGGTTATATAATATTGGTCTCAGAGTATTATCGAATCGAGAATGCGGAGCTTTATAAGCCAGCGATACATTATTGGGAATACCACTTTACGGCACGGACCCACAAACAACAATAAGATGGTTAGACGTAAACATTCATCGTAATCGCGGGGTTAAATCGAAATCTGAAATGACTGCACTGGACCCGAATTCCACGATTCTTAGATAGACAACGTTTACCCTGCCAGACCTGACGAATTACAAGACATGAATCTATTTGACTTTTCGAAAGACTATGATTTAGTTAATACACGGCCTGTTTCAAATAAAGTAGAGTATTATGTTTTAGCAAATAAAAAATACTTAAAAAAACGAGATAGATCATACCTAATTAACCATTACCTGTACAATGTAGAGCAAATGCCAGAAAAATATTTATTTTCCTTGTTGTTATTATTTAAACCTTGGAGAATACTAGATGACCTAAAAATGCAACATCAGACATACACAGAAGCATTTATTGCTGTAAAGGACGATTTACAAGAAGCGTTACGCTACGGAAATTTACGGACTGAATTACGAAATATTTTACAAACAGCTTTTGAAAAGGTAGAAGAAAAAGTAGCAGAACTAAACGAAGAAAGGGAAAACATAGTAGATAAAGAACCCGACAATTCTTAAGAGTTTGAAGCTTTGGAAGCGGTAAATGCTATGGAAGATTATAACGTAAATTAATTTTTTGGTGGGTGCCAGCAAACAAACAAAGGTTATGTCTTAGGCGTAAGCAAAATAATCGAGCCTCAATTTAGAAAAATAATCGAGCCTAATGTAGATGTAACAAAAAAATCCATACTTAATTTAAATGTAACAAAATAATCGAGACTTAATTTAGATGTAACAAAATAATCTAGCTCCACGTTCCGGGCGTTAGTATAACGTAACTTAATCAATTTACTGATTGGATTAACCAGTTAGGGGTTATTTTTATATCCCCAAATGTGACCAGTAACCTTTAAGGAAAGATTTGCTTAAAATGATGGAACGCAAATATCTTCCGAATATGCTAGGGGTCTATTCCTTGGGCAGAGCTTATGAGGATTGGTCGTGGTTCTTTTTACAAAGCATTATTTTATTACTAGGGTTAGATTCTCAACAAAACAGGGGTTTGAATAGGGCGCCACCAAGTCATTAACTTTAAACACAAGGTTTCCCTAAGGGGGACTTGCGCGTCCTTAGGGAGGAATACCGTATTAACTGCTAACACAGGAGCTGTAAAGAAAATTTAATTAAATATACAAAAATGAGGACACAAAAAATATTCTCTTGCTACCTCATATAAAAAACAACAAAGATTAATCAAGAAACAATAATATAAACACAGATTTTATGCTTCAAATACTGAAAAGGCTATTAAGGCTTCTTGTTAATTGGGTTTACCACTTTACTCTATTTGATCTTATACTTTGTTACCCTACTTCTGAACGTACTTGTTCAGAATAAAACAATTAATTAAGAAAATTAAATGTTGCTTCTTTAATTAAAATTGGTCTTTCATAAAAATTGTAAATATAAAATTCATGTTTAAGAAAAGATAATACAAGTTTCATCTACTCATAAGGTAGGATTATATATTCGAAGAAAAATATCAAAAACTTTAAATGTTGCTTTAGTTACAAAAGTTTAACTTGAATTTATACCAGAAGTATCAGATCTGTTTTTTTTGTTTACATATTTATAAAACTTTAACTACTTTGTCTATTAATTCATTATTCAAAAATTGTAAGTGAAATCATGCATATATGAAACATCAATAAGAACTCTTTAAGTTTGCCTAATTTCATAAAATTTAATAACTGTAATTATACTGAACTAGTATTGACTATAAAAACTTACTAAGGTCCTTCTTAATATGCGAAACGGATTTATCAGAATAGATAGTTACAAAAATATTTTCTGAAGCAGCCTCGTATCAAAGATCACCAAATGTAGACGTGATGCAAGAATAATTTTTATCTCTTACCTTGACTCTGCAGGTGTTCTTCACATGTTGTTGTCACAACATGTTAGAGCAGGTGTTAATACATACATTTTTCAGAAAGCAAGTGACGTCAAATCCACATGTTCCACAGAACACGAACAGCTGCGTGACTCTTAGACTGGACCATGCTAACTTCTATGCGTTTTCGTTATACGCACAAACTGGACCAACCTAATTCCAATACTAGACTTATACGTTCTACTGTGTGTAAATCTTGAACGAAAACTTCAACAGTACCATTCCAATACATCATTGGACTTAATTTACAAACCATAAAAATTTCTACATTCTTTGTAGAACGTTTCCTTAAAATTCGAGCTTATTGTTTTCTCCAAAACACTACATAAAATCTAACTATCCATCGTACGGTTGAAGGGCGTTCATATTGGATCGATATCCTATCGCAAAGTTGACGTGAATGAACCACAACTTGATACTTGCAGGTGCAAAAGTAGAATTTTATATTCTTTTAAACACAGCATACTCGCTGCCTTAGTTTTATAAAACCAGATAATACAAAACGGCTTCTTAAAGTTGAGAATTATGATATAAAAATCTAATTGAGAACTTCCTACGAAGCGTTGAAAAACATGTTTTATCGTACTTTTACGAAATCATTAAAGGAATATTTTATGTGTTATTTACACAAATGTCTAAAGAATTATTAAATGAATTTATCTAAGGAATTATCCAAACAAAGTTATTTATTAAGAAGTCATTTAAAAACGTCTTTAAAAGGAACGTTATAACAGAAGAAATGAAAAAATACTAAAGGAAAAATTACGGAAAGAGCAATTACGAAAAGAGCGCTACAACAAATTATTCAGTTGGTCTAATTAATTATTATTTTAATTCTTATCATCGTTAAAACATCAAGGCCTAGTGTTCTGCGCACTAGGGATTAACTACCTACCGCACGAAAAGCCAGACGCAAGTTACATGCTAGAACCCTTATTAGTTCCATTATCTTCTCTACGAGAGCTCTAGCTAATGTGAGTGCAAATGTGCTATGCACGAAACAGGAAAGCTGCTTGTCTTTGATAATAAGCGTATTAACATTCGGCGCCTGATGTTAGCAACCAAACTAGCATTTCTGTATGACGGTTAGCACAAACCATATCAATACTTGTATTTATTTATTCAAAAATGGTTCGCATGATATTAATGACTATACTAGAGTTATTACGACTAAAAATTCGTTGATGTTCTACTGTGGTCAAAAAAAACTGTTACAAGATTTAAAGAACTTTGATTTAGTCGAAGCGGATATTTTTGAAATGAATGAGCAAGCAATGATAGATAAACTAAATTCTGACCAAAAAAAAATATTTGATACAGTCACTAATAAAATTACGAACCAAAAAGAAATATTGCGACATTTTGTTTGAGACACCGGTATCACCGGCAAGAGCTATTTAATAAAAACCTTAAAAATATGGATTAAAAACAACCTGCATAAAAATGTTGTTATTACTGCCCCGACTGGAATTGCAGCATTTAACGTAAACGGATTAACTGTTCACAGATTACTACAACTGCCCGTAGAGCATAAACAAACTCCTAAATACAAACCGCTTTCAGACGATGTACTTCAAGTTTTAATGACAGACTTAAAAACTGTCGAATTATTTATTATAGATGAAGTGTCTATGATATCTAATGTAACTTTAGCTTACATAAATCTTCGTTTATGTGAAGTGTTTGATACTTCTGATGTAGAAGATGGTTGGTTTGGAAAAAAACATATTTTAGTGCTTGGGGATCTTTTGCAACTTCCACCCGTTAGAGAAAAGTCGCCATTTGAAAAACTAACCCCTTCAGAAATTAATAAACTTATAGGCTCCTTAAGTATTCCAAACTTATGAGTTGAACTTTTTAGTTACGACGAACTTACGTTGAATATGAGACAGCTGGATGATTCTACGTTTGTAGAAATGTTAAAAAGAATCAGAGTAGGAGTGACAACTCAATCAGACAGAGATATACTGTCTAACCGATTGATACATCTGCTCTTGCATTCCAATGAAGGAAGGTTAATGGAAATAGCACAATGTTTGAGGGACTTACCAGAAGATACTGTTTGTTTACTACCGACTAGAAATATGTGTATGCAGTTAAATAATGCTATGATAAAAGCGATTCCGCACCCGAGATAAAGTTAGTTGCTAAAGATTCGGTGGATTGTTCAAAATGTATGATAACGAAAGCCCTGGCGTGTTTACAAAAATATGAAGATGATGCGTCGATGACTGCTGTACTGGAAGAAACTATAACAATTAAAGAGGGAGCTAAAGTAATGCCTAGGAGAAAGATTGATGTTAGTTTAGGTTTAGTTAATGGGTCGATAGGAGTTGTACAAAAAGTGAGATGGGACCCGGAAGACCAAACAAAGCCTAAACAATTGGTAGTAAAATTCTCTAATAATTTGATTCACGAATTATTGCCTATTAAGTCAAAATTTGAGATCATACCCCGGGCGTACGTGTACAGAGAACAATTCCCAATCTGTGTGGCGTATGCCCTAACAATTCACAAGAACCAAGGTCTAAGTCTAAAATATGCCCTCATGGACATTGGCACCTCCATATTGTCTTGTGGCCAAGCCTAGGTAGCGCTTTTACGAGTAGCCAATCTTCATGGGGTGCACCTCATAAATGTTGACTTCAAGAATATAAAAGTTCAAGTTTCAGCGATCACCGAATACAACCGGCTTACGCGTAAATACCGCGCCGATCTCTTAGAAATTAAGCCGTCTAAAAGAATAAATAATGAACGCGAATCTACAATACGAAAAACTGTTGCTACTGTACAAGAATCAAAACCGGAAAAAAAAGAAAGATTTGTAATAATAAAAAAACTACTCCTAAAAAGAAAAAAAATGTGTAAAATAAGAAAATCTAATAAAATAAATCAATATGCCCGCGTTTTTACAAAAAGAAGTGAAATCCCACCAAAACATTATGTAAAAACTAACCAAGTCTCGATGGAGCTGCTTGTTTATCTCTAAAAGTAATGAAATCTAGACAAAGTCGTGCCAAGTCTAAGGTTCCTTACTGCGATTTCTTTATTATTATAGTTAATCTTGTGTGACTTGGCCGTTGAAGGGTACACAAGGGTACAAAACCAGGTGCTCCATGACACCATTGCACCAATCTGTCGCCAGAACCGCTACCCATTGACGATGGAAAATTGCCACTTGGAAAACGTTGATTGAATAACCAGTCAATTGTAGGCTTGATAAAGCTGCGTATTTCAATAATACTTATGTATAGGCGAGCCTGAAACAAACAGTATAAAAAATTATTTCCAGTACAGACGGACTTCTAATCATTGATAGAAGTCCGTCTGTACGTCTATTTTATGTTAGATCGGTGGTCGATTTGACGCTCAAAAAAGAAGAGAGCAGAAGTCAGCATTGTGAATGCTGAATGCATGTGCTACACAGTCAACAACAGCCTAAAATGAGACACTAGCGTCCAATTAGCAACACCAGTATGGGCTATTATCTCGCTTAACAAGCATAGGTAGTTACAACAGATATAACATTACGTGTAAACACAATTACGTGCAACATTACGTGTAAACGCAGCTTTATTAAGCCTACAATTGACTGGTTATTCAATCAACGTTTTCCAAGGACAATTTTCCATCGTCAATGGGTAGCGGTTCTGGCGACAGATTGGTGCAATGGTGTAATGGAACACCTGGTTTTGTACCCTTGTGTAAGTAAGGAACCTTAGACTTGGCACGACTTTGTCTAGATTTCATTACTTTTTAGAGATAAACAAGCAGCTCCATCGAGACTTGGCTAATTTTTTACAGAATGTTTTTGGTGGGATATATTATTAAGGCATACATTATACAAATTGGCGACAAGGATAAAGTTATGGCTATTATTGGAAAAATGGAGAAATTTAGTACTACTCAACCTGAAGCATGGAAATCCTGTGCCGAAAGATTAGAGTTTTTCAAGGAGGCTAATAATATTAAAGAGGACAAACTTAAACGAGCAACTTTATTAACAGTTTGTGGTTTAAAATGCTATTCTACGATTGAGTTGATTACAAAACTGACTGAACATGTTTCTCCGAAACCTTTTACAATAGTTCAACGCTATAAGTTTTATAAAAGGGTTCTACTGTTGTTGAAGAATTGTGATCGCCGGCCGATAGTTACGAATTTCCCGGTAATTTCTTAGACGAAGCCATACAAGACCGCATCGTTTGTGGGGTAGGAAGTGAATCTTTACAACGTCGTTTACTGGTTGACGAATTCATCTAGCTCATTCGGCTTACCATGTTTTAATTCTGTATTTAGATTTTGAAAGGTGTTCGTCACACGTGCAATGAATTGAGCCACATCCTCTCCAGAGGTTGGCGCCATGTTAAATAACTCTTGAAATAATATGTCACGCCTTTGAGTGCTTGCGCGTTCAAACCGAGCACATAATTATGTCCACATCACGGATGCTGTGGTTGTTGATAGAACTAAATCCACAAAGTCGTTGCCCAGAATACTCATTATATTGTTACAGGCAGCTGCATTGCTTGTTACCCAACTTTCATATTTGCCTTTTTTGGCACCAATACCAGCTTCTAAAGTTGGACACTTCCGTACCGTTCACGATGCTCGTCAACTTGTTTTGCAAAAACAACATTTGCATTTGCCACTTGCATTTAGGCCATCCGGAGACATCTTTCAATTTGTCAATGTGCAATTTAATATTTGACATCGAAACACTCGTTTTGCTGAGAAAACAAGACAATTTGTTTTTCATAAAAAAAACGAGTTAGAAATGTCAATGCACGTGACTGAATATTTTTTTTAAACGTGGAAGATATTACTTTTACTTATTTTACGCACGCATACGTACGCCCATAATCTGATGTTGTTTTTAATTTGCGATAGCGTAAAATAATAAGTAAACTTGAAAACTGGTTTTATTGTCAGAGTTAAAATAACACCGCTAAATTTTTATCTTTTGACAAACGTTTTTTATTTTTTTATATATAGAAGCATGCAACGAAACTGTATAAAGTTAAAAACTCAACGTCCATTTTCAACAGTTTTTAGGATATTTGAGTCCTTTTATTTATTAATTTTATCTTTATATTTTTTGTTGCAATTTTTTCTATAGTTCTTCCATAGGAATACACTCTCGCACCACTGCAGTTAGCCGACACATCCTTATATTGTTACGGGGTCGCCGTCTCTTCAGGGCATATCAAAATTTATTAATTTTTTTACACGTAATAAGATAAAAGTATTTGGCTGTTAAAGGTGGTGGAACATTAGATAAGTTAAAGTAAGATAATTTGTAAGGCGACCAAGCTAAAAAGTACAACTTTCAGATCTAAGTTTAGGGAAAACCGACTTGTGATAGATGCTAGATTACAGATTCATAAATAAACAATAATTAAAAATTAAAAATTTATAGTGACATGATAGAGGAATATGGGCATCCTGTAACACTTCTCACTCCTCTCTCACTCACTCCACCCGATCCACATCCTGCCGATTGTTACGTGCAGTGACGTAACCTAAAAAAAACAAAAAGAAAAAGTATGACTGGACTCAATCGGCGAATGGGCGGGGTAGAATACCTACACTTATACCAAATTAAAGAAAAACCTGAAATAAATACAGAAAAATTACTTACACTAATAACAACACGTACCAAAAAAAGAAACCTATAATTAACCAAAATATGTACACACAATCAATTATTAACACAAAAAAGATTAATTAGAAAATGTTACAATTACTGTCCCATATTTATATAAATTACAATAAGCAAATACACAGTTTGAGTATGTGAGCATAAACAGTATATTTTATCATTATATATCTAGGGTTGTGCCATACCAGACATCAAATTTTAGTTTAGTATTCATAATATTATGACACTTCACATAGGCTCTGGTAATGTTAAAACAACTAACCTACAGCTATAAATATAATTGCAACAACGTTTTCAAATATGCCAGCAAGTTTTTTAACCATTTTCATATTAATAAGTAGTATATTTTTAGTTGTTTAAAAGCAAATGCATTAATGTAATAACAATATATACTAAAATAGTTCAATCATTTTCGTAGATAAAAATTAAATTTGTAAATGCACGAGCTTAAACCGGATTCCAACCAATATGGTCGCAATCGTAAATGATGGAGAAAGAAAACACTCACCCTCAAAGTTGCTAACCTCGGGGTTAATTCACTAGCTGGCCTCCTATTGCCGGAAGGGATGACAATTCGTCGTGGCTTTAAGGCCACCGGAAGAAGCACGCCGTATTGCGCGCGCGAAATTTTTATAACGAAAAACGGAAACAACCAAACATTCCTACACGTGTCTCCGTTGTGTAGATTGGAAAGCAAAAATCAATTTCGTTCAGCCAGTGACCAGAGTTCAAAAGCAATTATCGGATACTTAGAACACGTTATCGACTATATGAGTATAGCGTAAACTTTACGTTAGGGAATTCTGGGAGGTAGAATTTATTCTTAATTAGCGGAAGTATTTACCAAGTAATATATACAGGATATTTAATTTATCGAATAAAGTTTCGTTTTAGATGCAAAGTGAATTTTAGTTGACAATTAATAAACAGCGAATTTCCTTTTAATTACGAATCAACGAATACATTTAAACATAGCTATGGAATTTAAATAAACGGATAATTATTAGCAAAGGATTTGAGTTGAAAATTATTGTAAATAAAATAACAAATTATTGCCGAAAATGAACGTAACGCTATTCATATCTAACCTAGGTTTTACATGTAAATTCCTATAAAGAGGATCTGCTAAGTCTTATTTAAAGGGGTTTCTTCCTTGTAGGGAGGGATTTCCTACTTGCTTCTCCTTGTGGGGGTAAAATTTCCTCCTTGTGGAAGGGGACTTCCGTCTTGCTTTATTTTTACCCCACTATCACTACCCTAAAAAATCAATAACCTAACCCCTAAAATTTAGGACCAATCCTTACAACCACAAATTAGGTAAAATCGCCACTTCGCTATGCTCTCGGTTATCTAGTTGCGGGCACTTTTCCAAGGTCGTGATGACGTCATAGCCATTTATAAATAACGAGCAATGTAATACTATTCTAAAATTTTTATTCTGATATTATACATAACAAAATTCAAAAATATTTAATGCAGAGCATGGTGCCATTTAAACTTAATTTTAATATAAAGTTATACACAGAAGCCAGTCTTTTCTTTACGTTTGTTTGAAGTGGTTTTAATTTTATCTAATTTTATTCGCAGCTTAAAATTTAACTCGACACCCAAGTCCTCTATCTCCTTTTCTAGCCAATAGTTTGATACATAGAGACCGTCTAGGTTTTCGAATTGTAAAATATACTCAATTTTTACGTTGGCCAGATGTTCGTTTAAGGGAAACGTTCGCGTCTACTTTGATTCCACCGACAACCAGATCCATTCCTTCGTGTAATTCTTGCAGCTTGTGACAATCTTTTAATCGCGGCTCCCTCACTATATCCTGCATACGTATCTTTTAGCTTGATCGACTTCTTCTTGTCGGTATTGGAAAGAATCTTTATTCTCCCACTCACTGTTGCGTGGTTGCATGTCCGCCACTTTTGGGAATATATGGTCGTTATAGGTTGTAGGACCCTCGGTTTTAAATGATCTGAAAGGTTCTTTACTAGGCAAATATACAATGTTTAGCGGAATCTCTTTACGTGTGGTGTACGCCAAGGTTACGAAACTCGCATTCCTTAGTTCGTCTATGTTATTTGCCATTTTGATAAATACGTTTTTAGAATAACCTTTTAAAAAGAATACGGATTTAGTACCATCTTTTCCGCAAGGACGCCTACATAACTAAATGAGTCTTTCTTACTAACCACAAATGCATACAGCTTGTAGAACCCGGATGTATTTAAGTCAGTCTATCGGCACATAAAATAATCTTTTAACTCTTCCTCATTTTCTCTAGTAAGATGTTCTTTGTCTTACACATTTTTGTATTGTTCGCGTATTGTCGCAGTGTTTTCCATGTAGTCTAACTTTCGTCTTCTTGCATCCATTTCCACTTACAGAGTATGGCGTGCATTATGGGGCAATTTCTTTAGCGTAAACAGATAGAGTTTACTGTTCGGTTTCGAATGGCCCCATTGTTAATGTTGAATTAAACATGTTAATGCTTCTTGTATGAAATGTCATTCAAGTTCTGTCAATTTTATATGTACACATTTTTTTGCTTTGATTATTATAAAAGTCAACAACAAGCAGGTTTTTTTATTAACTACATGTATATCAGTTGTATGTAGATGGTCAACCTCAGTTGATCCAAATAAGAGACAAATAGCAATCAGTGCAATGCAATAATTGATTTTAATCACAATTTTTGTAGCACACAGCACTGGTCCAAACATTGGTCAATCTTCTAGTCCGATATTTTATTTAATAAATACCAACCACGTATCGTCAGTTGAAAGAAACATCAAGCAAATTATGGTATTTATTATGTTCCTTACGAATTCAGCGAAACCTATCAGATATTTAGTGCATTTTAAGCAAACCAAGGACGAACATACCACGTAGTTATTGCAGCAATAGGAACGACTCCCAGCATCAGGTCACAAGCGGCAGCACATAATTCAACCACTGGAAGTTAAGCAGCCTAATTACTGTGAGCCTATAGGTATCATTCGAATTTTATCTTTGTCTTGTCTTTATTATGTAATAACAGTAACATCAGTCACATTTTAAACCGATTTTTATTATATGTGCATTTCAGTTTAAGCACACACAATTATTTTGCACAGGAAACAAAGGCAATTTAGTTGATTCATTCTCACGAAAGTAGTACGCAAAGGCGAACTAACGATTTGTGGGTTTGAATATATTACACTAATAAAATTTTGATCTGTTTTATAGTGTGAGACTTGCTTACATTTTATCGCAGCTTCAATCATGGAAGCGGAATTAAAGCAACTTAGTATTAAACGCGGTCAAATTAAAGGCAGATTAACACGCTTTTCAAATTTTGTAAAGGCCTTTAAAGATGACAAAATTATTGAACTACAAACTCGCTTGGACACAATTAATTCGGTTTTTATCGAATTTGATGTAGTTCAGTCACAAATTGAATGTTTACTCGAAGACGATAAAGCAGTCTTAGAGGAACGTGAAACATTTGAAAATTTATTTTATGAGACAGTAGCTATGGCTAAACAACATATTTTACTGAATAAAGCGAAAGCAAATGATGGCGAACGTGCTTTAGAACAACAGTCATTTAGTACTTCTCAGAATATATTGCAAAAAAACGTCAAACTACCGCAGGTAGTTCTGCCAGAATTTTCTGGAGGCTATCACGAGTAGATGCGCTTTTATGACACTTTTTCGGCCTTGATCGATCAAAACGCAAGCCTCAGTAACGTAGAGAAATTCTTTTACTTGCGCAGCTGCCTCAAAGGGGAGGCGGAGCAAATTTTGGATTCAATCGAAGTTTCAAATGAGAACTACAATATCGGGTGGTCATTGCTAAAAAGGCGTTTTGAAAATAAAAAGGTCATAGTCGAAAACCATATTCAGGCTCTTTTTGAAGTTGCTTCAATCACAAAAGAGTCACACGCATTATTGCGAAAATTGGTTAATGATTTAGAGAAAAATATAAGAGCTCTAAAATCATTAGGTGAACCGACAGACAGTTGGAACTCATTAATAATTTATATGTTCAAATCAAAGCTCGATCACATTACAAAAAAGAAATGGCAGAAGCATTTAATTTCTTTAAAAAACGAATTGCCTACCATTTCTGACTTTATCACTTTTTAGCAAAAACATTGTGAGTTGTTAGAAAGTGTTGATACATCCAATCGTAACGATAATACTAAACCTATCATAAAAATTTTAAAAAAAAACGTAGCAACGATAAATCATTTACGCACGTTTTAGTTCAAAATCATCCATTATGTAGTTTTGTAAAAAAGCTCATCAGATTTATAATTGTAAAGATTTTTGTGCATTGAACGCGAAAGATCGTTTAGAGAACGTTAAAAAATTAAAACTTTGTATAAATTGTTTGCGCAATACTCATTTTGCTTCGGAATGTAAGTCAGGTGGTTGTAAGACTTGTCAAGGTCACCATAACACGCTATTGCATTTCGAAAAGATAGATACTAGTTTGAACGAAAAGGAAACACCACAGGTGCAACCGCAAACGAGCGAAAACTTAAGTAGTAATTCAATAGCACTTACTTACTATTCTACAAACACTCACGAATCACTTTATTGTCCACAGCAATCGTTTATATTGAAAATTATCACGGAGAGTTATTCAAATGTCGAATTTTACTTGATTCGGCTTCACAGTCTAATTTCATGACACAGGAGCTGTTCGAGAAATTAAAATTACCAGGTCGAAAAGTATATTTGCCCGTAATAGGCATAAATCAAAATCAAATCGACATTACAAGCAGTACTACAGCAACTATTAAATCAGTTTATAACGCATACAAGGTTAAGCTTTTATTTTTAATATTGCCCAAAATCACAGAACACATTCCTAGAGTATCTTTTAGTACTTGAAATATAAACATTCCGTCACATTTATTATTGGCAGATACATCATTCAACCAGGAAGGAGCAATTGACTTATTAAAAAACTGGTTTGAGAAATCCTATTTTACAAAAGTCAAAACTTGGGAGTAGAGGAAAATCAGGCAACCCACCGCCTCATTTGCTCCAGAATCCCTCATTTGCTCCCTCATCTGGACCAATTTACATGTAAATTCGCACTATAAAGTCTTATTTTAGATGAATCTCCTCCTGACTCCTCCTTGCTCTCCTCCTTGCTCAGACACCCCACAACCATTTTGATTACATCACACCGCATTCTTTCCACCCGCAGATAAATCTTTCTCCACATTTCCACCACGAGATAAACCTATCTTGTTTGGTATCAATTAATATTAAATTTTCTCAGCTACCCGAATCTCTAGGAATTTAGATTGCACATCCCCAGGAGCTACCCTTTTAAGATTTCTTACCTGTAGCGACTTTTGAGCGTTCTTATAAATTTTTTAGTCATGCGATACATCTTGTTAGTCTAAAATTTTATGTAGAATCCAAATCTGTAAACAGATTTGAAATCGGACCACGCCCTGCAAAGTTATACCCCTTTAAAGTCCTGATCTTCTAATTTTGCTATTTGCTCTATAAGCAAACCTAACAAATAGTTTTCTTCGTCTAGCCATTGCATCTTTCGAGATAAACCTATCTTGTTTGGTATCAATTAATATTAAATTTTCTCAGCTACCCAATCTCTAAATTTTTAGATTGCATCATCCCCAAGGAGCTACCCCAATTTTAAGATTTCTTACCTGTAGCGATTTCCGACCGTCTTAAACATTTTTTATCATGCGATACATCTTTTAGTCTAGAATTTTACGCAAAATTCGAATCTCTAAACAGATTTGAAATCGGACCACGCCCTGCAAAGTTACACAATACCCTCTGCGAGATAAATCTTTCTCCACATTTCCACCACGAGATAAACCTACCTTGTTTGGTATCAATCAATATTAAATTTTTCAGCTACGAATCTCTTTAAATTTTTAGATAGCACCATCCCAAGGGAGCTACCCCATTTAAGATTTTTGCTGGCAGCGATTTTGAGCGTTCTTATAAATTTTTATACATGCGATGCATCTTGTTAGTCTAGAATTTTATGTAGAATCCGAATCTGTAAATAGATTTAAAATCGAACGCCTCTTACCATTTTACACACCCTCTAAATTATAAATTTCCTGCGCTTATACTAAAGAAAATCTAAAACCATTCTTAAAACTTTTATACAGACAATTTTACTAATACAGTTTAAATTTTGTAAACCACATTTCTAAATACATATTACAATTTTTATTTTCAACCTAGAACTTGTCATATCGGGTCATACTTATTAATATTTATTTCTAAATAGCACTTTTCCAAAGACCAACCGGACTCGCATGTTTCAAATTCCTCTGATTTTGTTCGCATGGTTTCGCTTAAGACCTCGTACGTATTTTCCAGATTACTAGAAGACGTTATAACCACATTTTTGTGTTAAAGATTTCACATCGGTAGTCTCTTCCCCATTTTGGTGTAAACGCCGTAGAGTTCGCATAGACTTTTTTTTTTTTTTTTTTTTTTTTTTTTTTTTTTTTTTTTTTTTTTTTTTTTTTTTTTTTTTTTTTTTTTTTTTTTTTTTTTTTTTTTTTTTTACTGTTTGGGTTTTTTTATTTTTACATTCATCATGACTTACCCTGATCACCCACGATTCTCACCGCACTGTTCGCACCCACTCGCACCAACAGCCTATTTGCAAACGCGGTCGATTGACCAGATTGCAGCATGAAAACATTCACAGCAGTTCGCATTTATTTGTCAAAACCATTTTCAAACCATCCATAACCATGTTCACATCCATTTCACACTGGTGCGCAGCATGGAAACCACTTAAGAGCGCCTCACGCACGCGCTAGCCGCAGCCCACTTTGATGCCGTTAAGACCGGTTTACATCTAGACTCAATCTACTCTTTATCGCTCACACAGTAGACTCATCAACAATCATTGACCCACACGTCTCTTCATACTGCCGACGACGATTACATTACATACGCGTAGTCACTTTGCATACATGTTAGGTTCAACCAAACTAACTAGACCATTTTCAGACACTCCAACACAGTTTTAAAGCACCACCACTTACGCCAGCAATCATCTTTAACCATACCCGACGCATCTACGAGAAATATCGCATCCACGAACATGGAAGATTTGGACTGGCAAGAACTTAACACAGATATACAACCAATACAACATAACACCATTTACACGCCAGTTCATTTTAGAATGAGTCTGTCATCGCTCGATAACCACTATAATCTAGCGAAAGTTTTTCTGCCATCGCACTCAGATAAACCTATCTTTGTCATAATTAAACTTGTCCACTACCGCAATCAATTTTGTTGCACATCCCCATGAGACCCCATTAGTTTCAGCGACGACTTGCACGCCAGCTATTTTGCATGCGAACACGTTTGCAGCTTTATAGCAAATTCAATCGTAAACAATTGAATTCGACCACTCAAATTCAAATCCTTAGTAAATCATTCCACTTTCCAAAGATAACTACATTATTGAGACAGTCTCAAATTTTCAGTGGTTTAATCTTTAATTTTTGCAGCCATCCAGACTACCCTTTCATCCTTTCAGCAGCGTTCAAGCATCTTCAAGCTTGAATCGAATGCATCTTGTCTAGTTTTGTAATCCGAATTCAAAATTAATTCGACCTTGCCATTAACACCCATCCAGCTATAAATTCGCATATCCAAAATTAACGATTCTTAAAACTTTGAAATCTTTTCACGTTAAATTCTAAAGCCATTTACAACTTGTACATTTTTATTCAAGACTGGTTTAACGTCAATTATTAATTATTTTAAATGAGCACTTTTCAAGCACGACCGAAGTTCAAGATTTCGTCTTCGTATCGTCTTTTAACCCGTTTTAGTTTCCAGTATGAGCACGGATACATTCTCTTTCGCAAGAAACACATCAAAGAGTCTTTCCCATTGCAACCAGGACAACCGGACTAGTCGTTATCATCATCATTTATTAATCATAACGCTTTTTTCAAAGTAATCGCACCCAGTCGATGCGTTTTAGTTCACCTACGTTTTAACCTTAATCATTTTCCCATTGCTAGACGGTAACTATGATTTATGTCTGTTGCCTTAAGTCGGCAGATTTTCATTCAATCGCAACTTTACATATTCGGTTGTTCGAGGTCCTTTAACAGCTGGACAGTTTAATAAACAACCGTTGTTTTTCCTTGGTCAAGTGTTATTTCGTAAACAAACGCAATCCCACATCTAATACTTTTGCGACGGACAGCGAACTGGACATGTTGACCGACATTTGTTCGTCCTTGAACATTTTCCAGTATAGGAACACGCATGTTGCACTAAAACTTTGCAGATACCATTTAGTACAAAAAAAATCGCATATACTTACTTGATTAACAAATTAGAAAACAAATTTATTCTTCACTCTTTCATACCATGAACTAACAGGTTTCCAGGAACAAGAGTTTGAGGATTCAGCGATAATGGTCTAATCCGTGCTCGCCAATCATTTGCGCCAATGTTGCTGGTTCGCTTGCGGATGGCGAATGCGTTAGTGCAACCCACAAATTTCGATAAACATCGTGTAGAATAAAAATCAAAGGTGTCGACACAAAATTTTCAATCGTGTTGAAAGGTTACACAACAGCAACCTTTAACCATTACAAAATACCACCATTGCACGATACACAACAATTTTTTTAAATAACTACGATTCAGACAGTGCTTGAATTCACAATGACAAAGCAAAGTTATTGCCTATTAAAATTCCATAATTTCCCATTTTACGACTGTTAATTATGATTAATTTAATTGTCACGTACTTTCAAATGCTACAATTTTCGACAACACATAGCCGTATAATACATGCAACCCTTCCGCGCTACGCATTCTGAATTGCTAGAAAAGACCTTTACTTGGACCGATGAACACTTTATACTTTCTGATACAAGCCTTTCGTATGAAATTAACATGTCTTACTAGCTTTGACATTGCTGCAAGCGCAGTTTATTTCGCCGGAAGACCAACCATAATTTTCTTTCGACTAGGTCCAACTTTTTCAATTGGCAGAAAGTAAAATGCAATGTCAAGTTTTTATAGAACACTCCTTTAAAAATTAGCATTTCGCATGGTGGTAAATTTAAACTCGGGCATCTTTAGTCGTGATACATGGTACAATGGTAGGAAATAATATTTTAACGATAATATATACCCTTCTGCGCTACTGTATTCTTATTCTGGAAAATCATGCCTTTTCCCTGCTGCCGCTATAAAACATTCCATACTTTCTTTAATGTAGCCTCGGACTTTTGAAATTAAATTTTTGTTTATTTGAGCTTTCGCATTTTTTTAAACTTAATGATGATTAACCCTTCATTTTCAACGGAAACAAACCCCGACTTTTTTTGGAATTGCTTTGGGTTAAGAACAACAACTGGTTTTCATATTGTTAAAAAATCCGGTATCGCATTGTGGAGAAACTTTGAATTAGAAATGTAACCAATAATTAAGCGTTAATATTTTTTCCCAAAAACTTAAACAAGTGTAACCTTTATAGTTCTTTTACATTATCAGATGATTAACGTTGTTTCTAGCCAACAATGGCAAAGCACAACATTCAGATAAACATCAAAGGTGAACCCGCAACCAATTGTCAACGGTGTCCACTCAGCACGCCTGCGACATACCAAACCACCACATGCTGCAACATATCAATCGTCACAGCCACAATGAGCTTGTCACACTCGAATACAACGAAAATCACAGCGTACGACGTTGCCATTAACTCAACAATTCCATCGACTGCCGATAGAATTGAATTTGCAGTTCGAGCTCCGTAAACTAACAATTTTAGCAACAATGCCTTAAAACGCATCCTTTCGCGCCACCTATCCTTATTGCGAAAAATCCCCTTTTTATTAGGACCGAGCAAAGCATTTTAACTTCTATCACATCGGCTTTCTATACATTAAATTTTCCGTCAGTTTTACATTCGATACGTTCCGCACTAATGTTCTGAACGAATTGTAGTCCCGCGGTACCAACCTATTAATTTTCCTTTATTAACCTGGTCCACATTTTTTAAATGGAAAAACTCATTAAATGCAATTCACCGTAATGGTTTTAATAAAAACTTATTAAAACAATTAGGCATTTAGCCATGTGGTCTTTTATGTATGGGTCAATGGTCAGCGGTCATAAATATTTCAGAACTGTATATACATGGTCTGTGGGTATGCTATTCTGGTGCTTGGAAATCATCCCCTTTAACTCCAAGATCCGGATAATTAGCCATCCCTGTCGTTTAGGTTGAATCAACTATTGCATCTTGGAATATGTCCTATGTAGAACCTAAAAACAATTTTTCGTTTTAATTTACATTCAGTACATTTGACGGTTAATCTGAGTCCCAAGGGATACGTTTCTAACTCTTGGGAATAATGAAACCACAAAAGCGTTGGATTATGGCTTTGATGAAAAATACAACATAATCTGGTAACATGGACGTTGAGTTTTGTTTGTCAGTCAACGATGTGATGGTGGCTACACATAACCATATTCAAACCATTTTTGACAAAAATGTTGGTTAAAATTATGGAAACCTTTAATTTCTTATCGAACAAGCATTCTTAAACAAAAGGTGTTCTAGAATTGTGCATTTAACATATTATAAGATGTTAACGTTTGTTTCCGCTGGTGGTTTAAATAAGTTACTTTTAAATGCACTAAAAGTTGGCCAGAAGTAAAAGAAATTTGGAAAAAAACCAAATTAATAATAAAAATTCCAAAATCCTTATGTGTTCCTACAAATTGTTTATGCAAGTGTTAATTGGAAATTTATAGGAGGATACCAGATTATTAAGAATTATATGTTAGTTTTATCTTTTGAATGTTTAACCCAATTTTCGGCATATTTAAAAGGAGACTAATTAATTAATGGTTAAACCTAATTCAAATGGGATACAAGAAAAGTGAAATATATTTAAACATTTACTAGGAGATTGTTTAACATGGCAACATCCATGCAAAATTAAGATTTCAACAAATTTGTGTGCAGATACAAGCCTGGTTTATAAACACTTGGCAAAATATACTGGAATTTTAGTTGTCCAGATGACGTTTAAGAAATATGTTACTTTGTCAAAAAAGGATTAGCAATTGAAGGAAATATAAACTTCTTGACTATTCCGACGGGTGTATAACCTAAGAAATTTAACCTTATTGGAAATTTCCTTATACTTCCTAATGCAATTACTGGTCCACTCAAATGTGAGTTCTCTGGACATGCCAAAATAGTGTTTTAAATAATAACCGCTGCTTGTGTTTGGGGAATGCTATCTACGAAATTGACGGGCTTCAAATAATTGCCGAAAACCAAAAGAAAGGGAAACTTGTAACATAGCTTTGGCTTTTGTTTTAACTTTTCCCTGACATATTTCATGTAGAGGGAAGCTTTCAGGGTAAAATAACAGTCTTTCAATAATTAAAGCAGGTATTCTATTTTAAAATTGAACACTTATTCTACAATTCAAAAAATTAAGCCACGGAATTGGATTAATATAACTTAATTCGTCAAGGAGAAACAGCTTTTTTATGTAAATTTAGTGCGTTTAATTTAAATAAATTTATTCTTGTATAAAATTAAGGGACGAAAGTCTTAATCTCGTATTAAAATGTATGCACATAAGGACTTAGTATTGAAAAATTGTAAATATGAACAATACAAAGATTTTAAGACTTAGAACATCATAGAAATATGCCTAGTAAATTCTTAGTTGTGAAATGGTCTAATTGAGCTTTCCGAGTTACAGCTAGATTTGGTTAGTTACAACCTTTGTTGTATGGGATCTTTTGCAACATGTTGGTGTTGATGTCACCTTTTTAAAAGGTTATAAGTTTAGGTTGAAAACGCCGGTTTTAAAGATCGAAAGGTTCTTTACTAGGTAAATATACAATGTTTAGCGGAACCCTTTGCGTGTGGTGTACTGCCAAGTTACGAAATTACGGGCTTGCAAATTCGTCTGTCCGAAACCATTTTGATAAATACGTTTTAGAATATCTTTTTTAAGTTTTACGGATTTAGACCATCCTTTTCTGGAGAACAGTAGAGAAAAGAGCTTTCTTACTAACCAAAATGCTTACACATTGTACAACGAGTATCAATTTTACATCTGCAACAAACTTTTCTACAATTCCAATAAATAGTCATTTCGGAATTGGGATTGATAATATACACCTAACATTCGTCCAGAGGTTGTACGACAACGCACAAATATTGGTAGTAAACTCTATCCGTTTACGCTAAAGGAAATTGCCCCATTATGTATGCCATACGCTGTAAGTGGAAGGAAAAGACAACTGGAATTAGAGGAAATGGATGCATAAAGTAAATTGTACCTGGAAAACACTGCGACAATACTGAACAATACAAAGATGTGTTAGACAAAGAACATCTTATTAGAGAAAATGAGGAAGAATTAAAAGATTATTTTATGTGTCGATGGACTGACTTAGATACATCCGGGTTGTACAAGCTGTATGCATTTGCGGTTAGTAAGAAAGACTCTTTAGTTATGTAGGCGTTCTTGCAGAAAAGGATGGTCTAAATCCGTATACTTTTTAAAAGGTTATTCTAAACGTATTTATCAAAATGGCAGATAACAAAGACGAATTAAGGTAATGCGGGTTTCGTAACCTTGGCGTACACCACACGCAAAGGGGTTCCGCTAAACATTGTATATTTACCTAGTAAAGAACCTTTCGGATCATTTAAAACCGAGGGTCTTACAACCTATAACAACCATATATTCCCAAAAGTGGGCTTGCAACTACGCAACAGTGTGTGGAGAAAGGGATTTCCCAATACCGACAAGAAGAAGTCGATCAAGCTAACAAGATACGTATGCAGGATATAGTGAAAGCTGCGATTAAAAGATTGTCACAATGTCTTTGGCCAGAATTAACGCAGGAATGTTCTCTTAAACGTACATCTGGAATCAAACGTAAAAATGCTAATGGTACATTTTACAATTCGAAAACCTAGACGGTCTTTATGTATCAAACTATTGGTTAGAAAAGGAGATAGAAGACTTGGGTGTCGATCAATTTTAATTCGAAATGATATTTGTAAAATGGAATTGTAGCAAAAAATAAGATAGGCTGTCTTCTGTGTATAACTTTGTATTAAAATTAAGTTTAAAGATCATGTTTGGATTAAATTTTTAAATTTTTTAATTCAAATAAAATTTTATAAATAATAACATTGTTCTTTTTTATAAATGTTCCTTCCTTTTTTTCGACATATGCAGGCAATGCATGGTGCTACCCAGAAGATGGGCAGGTTATGCGAGAGGCATATTGTAGGGTTGTCGGCTTACCCGATTTGGAAGCGGAACCGTCCAATACCAATTTTAAGTGATGGACATACTTGGTAGCAGTTTTCGGTTTATACACCGATTTGACATCCAATTAATTATATTTTTAACGAAGTAAAAGGCCATTTCTAAGTACAACAATGCAATTGGGGCTAAAGAATAGATATTGTTTAATTGTAGATTTTGCAAATTTTTATTATCGTTTTAATTCCATAATTTTTAATTGTTGTCAACCTTAAATCCTTCCGGTGTTACCTGGTTACAAAATCGTTTTTCAGGTTTGTGGACTAAGGGTTTTAGTTTTCGGTAATTATAGCAAAAGTTAATGTTTGGTAGAAAAATGTTTCAATGGTGTTAAATAAGTGCAAAATTAGTATTTGGTTTTAAAAGCATAACTTTTTGGGTGGTCCAATTTAAATCTTTTAAGATTTGGGTCCCAAAAATTTAATATAGTTGTACCTCCAAAATTTGTTATTTAAAACATACTACCTGCTTTAATAATTATAATTAACCTTTCACAATAATTTAGAAATTAAAGCTTTTAATGGGGTTCCAGATAGAATTGTTGTAGTAATTTAATCCATGCATTAGGCGGAAAGACAATTAAAAAGTTAAAGGGTTAATGAATGTAAATTATTAAAACCGAGGTCTTACAACCTTACGGTATCCCAAAAGGAAGGGCATATTACCAGAGTTATTTGATAATGTTTGAATTGGTTCATGTTCAGCACATCACTTGGGAAATGGCGAAATGTGGAATTATATACCATATTATTGTTAATATTTTTGCAAACCATAAACAACTTAGACGTTAACTTTATTCCAAACTGAAAACTTAACACTGTTTACTCAGCTATGTCGAACTGATTCTTTTAAATTAAGTAGAAAAATAGTCCTAGTTTTACAGAGTAGGACGTTATTCGAAAAAGTCAAATGTTGTTTAGCTAAGCTGCAGGATATCGAATTATCCGGCATTATTAGGATTTAAATTAGAAAATGTAAAGTAAAATTACCCAATTTGACACAGAAAAAATGACCATTGACCACTACCAAGACCAATATGACCAGTGACTTATGACCAGATGACCAATGACCTAATTGCTTTTAATGGTTTCAAAAACCCATTACAAAATTATTTCAATGAGTTTTTCCATTAAAAATCAAGTGTGGACTTAGGTTAGAATAAAGGAAAATTAAGGTTGGGTTGGCCGCGCGGCGCTATTCTGTTCAAAATTTTGATACGAAGACTGAACGTGTTGAGATGAAACTTTAGCTTAATTGAAATGGTGAAGCATCTGGCATTGAGGAATGTATTGTGTTTTGAGTATAGGCGGCATAAGTGAATGAACTGCTTAGCGCAAAATTTACAGTTAGTCCGTCTGAAATGTAAAAATGCTCTTTCACTAGGTGTAAGTAAAGAGTTTTATTAGCAATTACTCAGCAATAATAGTTGCTTGTTTATAAGGTTGTTTGAAACTTATTTCAATAATTGGTAATTGATTAAATTTGTTTAACGATTGTCAATGTGGAAAGTAAATATTAAGAATTATTATTGCTTATGTCCGGAGAAACATTTGATGCAGTTAATTAATAAAATTAGTTTATCGAGCGAAGATGACAAAATCATTTACTCTCTGGCCCATCTTGTTGGGGCTTTCCAGATATAAGAAGTTGTTTAACCATTTAGCGAAACAAATCGTTGAACTTTTTCGTAGATAGCTGTTAAATGCACCACAAATTTCTTTTTGGATAAACATCCTTTTGTTTGCAGATGCTTGTTCGGTGTCAGAAAGTCAAATTTTAACCAACATTATATTGTCACAAAATGGTTCTGTAATTGGGTGTGTGTCACCAGTCAGCATCTGTTGCCTTCGAATAAAATTTTACCAAATTGTTAACCAGATTATTTTGCACATATTTTCTGTCAACAGCCATAATCCAAATCGCTCATTTGTCGGTTTCACTTTATTCCAAGAAGTTGAGAAACGTTAATCACCTTGGAGACGCTCATGTTTATCGTTCTAAAGAGCTACCCGAATAACTAAATTAAATACGAAAACTTGTTCTCTTACGTATTCTACAAGAGTGAGGAAATTATATTGCCGATATAGTCGAATATGTTGTTATCTAACCTAAGCCGACAGGTTAATGCGCATCGACATATATGCGGATAATGACGGATGAAAAGTTAAAGGGATCCGAATGTGTAATTAAAACCGAGGGTCTTACAACCTATATGAGCATATACCAAATGACATGGGATCACTACGCAGCAGTGCTGGGAAATAGATTTCAATAAGAATAATGTTTTCATACGTAGCACCAGTCATTGGAAATGGTCGAAATGTGGAACCTAAAGAGTTATTAATTGGATTTCAAGAAAATAGTAGTTTTTGTAAAGTAAAATAGCTTAGACTGCTTAATGTATGGTTAATACCTCGTACATATCCACAAAATCTGTTTACTCCAAATGGCGATACCGGTATTTTTGTTTAAAAATGTGAAAGTACGTCAGTTTGCGTTGGAACCTAGGATGTGCAAAAAGAAGGTCGGCGGGTGTATGGTGGCTCCGTTGAATAATCGAAAGTGGTTAATCTGTTGTGTTTATAAGCAAAAGGTTAAAGGCCTACATAACAAAAATTTAATTTCCGACAAAAAGTGCGCATGTTACATTTAAAGAAAGTTGGAATGGTGCTTTATAGCGCCTGAGTAAAAGGGCGACTGATTTTCCAAGCAACTACAAGTAAGCAGTAGGCAGAGAAGGGATGTCAACGTTTATGTTGCCAAATAGTTGTTTCGCGTGCTGGATGTAATTGATACGACTTAAAGATCCTCGGGGTTTAAAATTTCAGCCCATTGCGTTTGAAAATGTTTGGAAATTTCGAACGGAGGGGTGAAGTATAATGGATGATTGACCGGTTTTTCTACCTTTCGAGGGAATCGGAAATTGTAGACATCAGCATCTAATTCTTTTGGAGGATATCGATACTTACCGTTCTAGAAAAATAGTGCGGCCGACGTTGCAAATTAAAAGCCAAGAAGCAAAATTTAATTATCAACGAAAAGGCGATGGCTAAGAAATTAAAAATGGTGTTTCATCGGTCCAAAGAAAAAGGAATGACTTTTCTAGAATTAAGATAGCAGTACGCGGAAGGTATGCATGTATTATAAGCCATTGTTGCTATAAAATATGTTAGTTTACGAGAAGCTCGAACGTGCACAAATTAAATTTTAATCTATAATTAACCACGGTCGTAAAATGGGAAATTAATGGGTAATTTTAATAGTGCTAAGCATATACTTTCGCTTGGTGATTCATTTGGAAAATATTCAAGCTCACCATTTCCTAAAGTATGACGTAGAAGTTATTTAAAATTAAATTGTTGTAAGTATCCTGTAGACAACAAGTTGGTATTTCCTTAGTAATGGTTTAAAGTGTTTTTGGTTATAGTAGCACTGCATCTTCTACAGCACGACTTGCACACAATTTGTGTGCGTGTGCTACCACCCTTTTGGATTTTTAATATGCACGCGATCCGTATAACATGGAAGACGTTTTCCGGTGTTTTTTACTAACGGCATTCGCACCATCGACGAAGCGAACCAGGTGCATGCATTGGCGCTAAATGTATTGGACGAGCAGCGAGGATTACGACGTCATTTAGTTCCCCGCTGAATCCTCAACTTCGTTCGGGTATCTTCGGAAACCTTCGGTTTGCATTCTATAGGGTACATAAAGCAGGTGCGCGAGAGTAAACTCTTTAGTTATAAGTTAGTTCGCTTACAAGTCAAGTCTTATAGTGCGGATTTTGTTTTGTACTAAAATGGTACCTGCAAACGTTTTTAAGTGCAACTCTTGCGGTGCTTCCTATACCTGGAAAATGCTCTCAAACGGCACCAGAACAAATGTCGTGGTGCAACATCGTCCAAGGTTGCCGTCTGCAGCAAAGTACTTAAACTGTGGGACTTGCGGTTTTGTTTTTACGAGAATGGACAACTTACTGCGACACAAGGAAAAACAGCACGGTATGTCATTAAGCCGTAAACGTTCAGCTCCGCCAGCTGTTAAAGGACCTTGCACGAAACAACCACGAATTATGTGTAAAGTATGCGATTTCGAAATGGAAAAGAATACATATGCCGCACACTTGAAAGCAACAGACATAAAATGCATCAGTTACCGCTACTGGCGAAGATGGCGTAGAAATGATTAGCACAGCGTTTAACAACCGTATGGCTAGCTATCGCATAAATAACGCCAGGTCGACGATGGAGTGTCCGAGTTTCTTTGGAAGCAGAAAGAGCGATTTATTCGATTAATAAATGAAAAAGAATACAACATACAGCAGTAAAGTCTATTGCGAACTCTACGGCGTTTACACCAAAATGGGGAAGAGACTACCGATGTGAAACCTTTAACACAAAAATGTGGTTATAACGTCTTCTAGTAATCTGGAAAATAGTACGAGGTCTTAAGCGAAACCATGGAACAAAATCAGAGGAATTTGAAACATGCGAGTCCGGTTGGTCTTTGGAAAAGTGCTCTATTTAGAAATAAATATTAATAAGTATGACCCGATATGACAAGTTCTAGGTTGAAAATAAAAATTGTAAATATGTTTTAAAATTGTTTAAAAATTTAACTGTATAGTAAAATTGTCTTAATAAAAAGTTTTAAGTTTTTAATTTTCTTTATTAACTCAAAATTTTAATTTGGGGTGTAAAATGGTAAATTTCGTTTTAAAATTTAAGTTCGGTTCTAATAAAATTTAGACTAACAAGTGCTGTGATAAAAAATTTATGAACCTTGTCCAGGGTCTTAAAATGGGGATCTTGGGGATGGCGGCTTTCAAAAATTTAAAAATTCTTAGCTAAAATTCTTTTGTTGTCCAAAAGGATTTACTCGTGGGTGGAAATGTGGGAAAATTTTCCGCAATAAGGAATTTAGGGGTGGTTTTCAAATCGTTTAGGACGTTTTCAAAATTCTAACTGGATTATGATACTAAAAAATTTTAAGGATCAAATTCGGTAAAAATCTTTTGGGGTATCCTTGGGGTTGAATTAAAAATTTGAATTTGGGGCTAGAAAATTCTTTTAAGATCCAAACAAGATGGTTTATTAAAAAATTGGTAACAAAAAATATTTGTTGGTTTGCTTTAGACTACAAAATTAAAATAACTTTGGGGTATAACTTTCGGGGTGGTATTTAAATCGTTTCGTTTGGCCTAAAATTTTGATAACGATGTTCCTGCTTTTAAAAACGCTAAAATCGTAAGGTGAAATCTTAAAATTGGGGTAGCTCCTGGGATGATGCAATCTGAAAATTCCTAGAATTCGGGTAGCTGAGAAAATTCTAATATTAATTGATACCAAACAAGATAGGTTTATCTCGTGGGTGGAAATGTGGAGAAAGATTTATCTGCGGGTGGAAAGAATGCGGTGTGATGTAATCAAAATGGTTGTGGGGTGTCCGAGCAAGGAGGAGAGCAAGGAGGAGTCAGGAGGAGATTCATCTAAAATAAGACTTTATAGTGCGAATTTACATGTAAATTGGTCCAGATGAGGGAGCAAATGAGGATTCTGGAGCAAATGAGGCGGTGGGTTGCCTGATTTTCCTCTACTCTTGGGTGGATATTATCTGGTCCAGTCAACATGTATCCTAATATAAAAGCAACATCGTGTAATGTTTCGACTAATGTGAAACTTGAAAAGCAATTGGAGAAATTTTGGGTCATGGAAGAAATTTCGGAGATGTTGAAATACACGAAAGAAAAGCAACAGTGTGAAAACGAATTTGTTGACACGCTTAAACGTGATAAATCGGGTCACTTCGAAGTTCGTTTACCGGTTCGCGAAAATTTAAATGAATTGGGTGATTCGTACTTATATGCAGAAAGAAGATTCCGTTCTCTCGAAAATAGATTGTCAAAAAATTCAGAATTGAAAAATCAATATGTCAAACATATCTGAAAACGAGTTAAACTTAAATTTGAAAACATATTTTATTTGCCACATCACGGGGTTTTTAAGCAGGACAGCTTGACCACGAAACTTAGCGTAGTGTTTGATGCATCGGCAAAAACAACAAGTGGCTTGTCGCTTAACGATGTGTTAAGGGTCGGTCCAAAATTACAAAATGATCTTTTTGATATTCTTCTAAGATTTCGTAAACATAATTATGTGATAGTCAGCGACATAGTCAAAATGTATAGGCAGGTCAATATAGCTGAGGATCAGCGTGACCTACAACGCATTTTGTGGCGCGATAACCCAGAAAACAAAATCGAGCATTTTCGTTTAAATACGGTAACATATGGAACTGCGCCTGCTTCATTTTTAACGATCAGAGCAATACATCAAGTTGCATACGAAAATCAAAAATTGCATCCAATTTCTAGCAAAATAATTTTAAATGATTTTTACGTATATGACTTATTTACGGGGTCAGACACGATCGATAACGCGAGATTTATTAAAAATGATATCACAAGTCTTTTCAGTAAATCGGGGTTTGAGCTGCGAAAATGGGTTTCCAACGAAGGAAGCATTCTCGAAGGCTCTAAGAATGATGAACTTTTGGAATATTACATTTCTGAAAATAAAAATAACGACACCAAAGCATTGGGAATATTGTGCAACGCTAATTCAGATATTTTTAAGTACAACGTAGAGCGGCTTCGCACGAATTTAAATCGCGTAAGAAAGAGAGAAATTTTATCTACAATATCACAAATCTTTGATCCCTTGGGTTTTATAGGTCCAGTAACAATTCGAGCAAAAATTATTCTGCAGCGACTTTGGCAGTTAAACTTACAATGGGACGAATCAGTACCCATTGAATTGTACACAATGTGGAACTCCTTCGTTAATCAATTATCAGGTATAAACAATATAGTCATCGCAAGGCATGTTCAATTAAATGAGGTAATAGATGCACAAGTACATGCATTTTGTGATGCGTCGAAATTAGCTTACGGTACATGTGTTTATTTAAGATCAAAAAATTCCAGGGGCAGAATTTTAGTTCAACTTTTATGTGCAAAATCCAGGGTCGCCCCACTCAAAAGTATCACGCTTCCGCGCTTGGAATTAAGTGGAGCCCTTTTGTCAGCAAAACTGGTTTACAAGTTTATAAGTTGTCTGAAGATTGAAATAAACAGAATTTTTCTTTGGACCGATTCAACAATAACACTAGCATGGCTAAATTCGGAGTCATCCACTTGGCAAACGTTTGTATCTAATCGAGTAGCCCAAATTCAATCACTATCTAATATTTCAAATTGGCGACACGTATCATCATCTGACAACCCGGCAGATATTATATCACGCGGAATCGATCCAGTTCAATTGGAAAATTCAGAAAGGTCCGAAATGGTTATCAAGTGACTTTTGTGATAATTTGTCGCCAAATGAAAACAATATAATTATAGGAATGTTCTAGAAAAACGCAAAATTAAATTGACTTTTTTCACTATTCAATCAGACATCGATATCTTTGAACGGTTTTCCACACTTTTTAAATTACAAAGGGTGATAGCGTATTGTTTACGATTTGTCAAAAACACCTCAATCAATGGGAAAAATAAAATTGCTGGTATTTTGACTCTAGGCGGATTAGATAATTCATTGATTGCAGTCGTTAGATTAGTTCAGCTACAGAGCTTTTCGACAGAAATACGTGATTTAGAAAATTATAATCAGGTTTCGCACAAGAGTAAATTATTATCCTTAAATCCTTTTTTGGATAAGAACAAAGTATTACGTGTAGGTGGTAGACTCGCACGGTCGTCCATTACTGAAGATAGGAAATTTCCAATCCCATTACGAGAAAAGCACATTTTTACAACGTTAGTTATACGTGACGAACATCATCGACAATTACATGCTGGAGCTCAAGCAGTTTTGGCAAATGTAAGGTTAAAATTTTGGCCTTTGAATGGTCGCAACGCAGTGCGCAGTGTTTTGAGAAAGTGTGTAACATGTTTTAAGGTTAAACCTGTAAACGCCTTTTACAAGATGGGCTTACTTCCTTCTTCACGAGTCACACAAACTAGGCCGTTTCAAATTTGCGGAATAGATTACGCGGGTCCGTTTAATTTAAAAGACGGTAAACTTAAAAATCGTAAAATTGTTTAGGCATATGTATGTATTTTCATTTGTTTCTCGACTAAGGCTACTCATATGGAGTTAGTCGGAGATTTAACGACTGATTCCTTCATAAATGCATTGAAACGATTTGTGTCAAGGCGAGGTTTGTGTAATTGCATATATTCAGATAACGCCACGACCTTTGTTGGGGCGGACAATAAATTTAAAGCAATTTTCAAGTTAGCATTGCAAAATTATAATCAAGTGTCAAGTTTTTTTATCAAAAAATAGTATTACTTGGAAATATATACCCCCTCGCTCACCCCATTTTGGTGGTTTATGGGAAGCTGCGGTAAAGTCAGCTACGTCTCATATGAAAAGAGTAATCGGTAACGTAAGTTTAACTTTTGAGGAGTTATACACTGTTATTACACAAATAGAGGCAGCTATGAACTCCATACCTATGATTCCATTATCAAACGATCCTAACGATCTAATCGCCTTATCCCCTGAACATTTCCTCATTGGAGATTATCTTAATTCAGTACCACTGGATATCGTTGCCGAAGAACCCGTAAATCGATTATCTCGATTTCGACATTTGCAACAGATGGCGCAACATTTTTGGCGTCGTTGGAGTCGGGAATATTTAACGACCTTACAAGAACGTTCCAAATGGAGACAGAATGCTGTTCATAATTTAAAGTTGGGTGCTTTAGTTGTATTGAATGAGGAAAATCAAGCTCCCTTGAATTGGAAAATGGGACGCATAGTTTAGGTTTCTCCCGGTTCAGATGATATTGTTCGAGTTGTGACTGTCAAGACAATTAATGGTGAAACACGGCGTTCAGCAAAAAACGTGTGTTTATTGCCCATCGATCAGTGAACTGTGTAGCTGCTAATCTTTGTGTTGCTGCACATTCACTCTTGCTTTAGTTTTTAATTTGATTTCATAATTATATCATGCATGTGATAACGTTCGGTTATAATTTGCGTTTGTTGCATTGTTTATTTAAAAAGGCGAGCCTTTCAAGGGCGGCGGGTTGTTCGGTCTTGAATGGCCTTATTGTTAATGTTGAATTAAACATGTTAATGCTTCTCAAATGTATAGATTGCTAATTGCATGATAATTTATTTTATAGAGTGCTTAGTAACAAAATAATAATAGTCTTGTAAGAAATGTCATTCAAGTTCTGTCAATTTTATATGTACACATTTTTTTGCTTTGATTATTATAAAATTCAACAACAAGCAGGTTTTTTATTAACTACATGTACATCAGTTGTATGTAGATGGTCAACCTCAGTTGATCCAAATAAGAGACAAATAGCAATCAGTGCAATGCAATAATTGATTTTAGTCACAATTTTTGTAGCATACAGCACTGGTTCAAACATTTACTGCCAATATTTACGCGTTGTCGTACAACTTCTGGGCGAATATAAGGCGTATTTATCAACTCCAATTCCGAAATGATTATTTCTTTAGGAATTGTAGAATATGGTGTTGCAGATTGTGTAAAATATGTACTACCTGTTTTAATGTAGCACTAGTGTAAGATTTTTATTTTATCTTGGCTATCTTCCTTCTCTACTATCTCCAAATAATTTACAGGTAAATAGTTAAAACTAAAAGCCGAAAACACATACTTTATCATTTTTTTCCTTTCCTCTGATTTTTTGGACAGCTTAATTGGCAGGCCATTCAATTTCTTAGTATTGTTATTCCCCAATACACGTACTGTAGTAAGTTATTATACACTAAACAGCAGCTATTTTGTATCTTGTCCAATAGCTTACTCCACATTTTGGCAAGTGGTACCGAGTACATTGAGCGCCTTTAAGAAGTATAACTTACTATCTTCCAATAACGTTAAGCAGTCTTTTGGGAATTATACACCTGTTCCGCACTGACATAGTTTCCAATTGTACAGTTGTATATTGTCGTTTCCAATCGCGTATTACCATGTTCTTTGGCCAAAGTAGACGCGAACGCTTCTCTTAAACGTACATCTGGTCAACGTAAAAATCTAGTACATTTTACAATTCGAAAACCTAAACGGTCTGTATGTATCAAATTATTGGCTAGAAAAGGAGATAAAAGACTTGGGTGTCAATTTAAATTTTAAGCTGCGAATAAAATTAGATAAAATTAAAAACACTCCAAATAAATATAAGGACTGTTTTCTGTGTATAATTTTGTATTAAAATTAAGTTTAAATGGCACCATACTTGGCATTAAATATTTTTAAATTTTGTTATGTATAATGTCAAAATAAAGATTTTAGAATAGTATTACATTGCTATTTATTTATAAAAGGCTATGACATCACCACGACCTTGGAAAACTAGCCGAAATTAGGTAACCGAGAGCATAGCCAAGTGGTGATTTTACCTAATTGGTGGTTGTAAGGGTTGGTCCTCAATTTTAAGGGTTAGGTTATCGATTTTTTAGGGCAAGGATGGTGGGGATAAAAATAAAGCAAGAAGGAAATCCTCCCTCCACAAGGAGAAAATGTCGCCCACACAAGGAGGTGCAAGGAAGAAATCCCTCCCCACAAGGAGGAAATCCCTTTAAAATAAGACTTAACAGATCCTCCTTATGGGAATTTACATGTAAAACCTAGATTATATATGAATCGGGAGGACGTGGATCGGGTGGAGTAAGTGAGAGAGGAGTGAGGAGTGTTCCAGGATGTTCATATTCTTCTACTCATGATATTTACAATTTTATCTAAAAGGCTTCCGCAAATTTTTTAAAACCTCATGATTGTTTTGTAGTAGCTCTGTACAATTATTTTTTGAATAAATCTCTTATTTCGCGTTGCAGGAAATCGGACCTGTGTCAACTAGCTTTCAGACTGCAAAATAAACAAGTTAGTATTGGCATTAAGTTAAAGTAATTAGTCGAAAAATATCTATTTTGTTATATTCTTGTTTTGAAATTCTACCATGTGCTAGTATTGCGTTTCAAATACTAAAGCGGCCCGGAACAATGCCTATTTTGCTGACTGTCTCTGCAATTATACAATATAAAATTGAAAGTCTAGCTAAAGTTTTTAATAATCTTCCATTTTAGTGTATTTATCAACAATGAACTACATTTTAATGATTCTTGTCAGGGGAATTCCTGAAATTGTACTCTGCAATTGCTTTTCGATTATATCTACTAATACCGCATTAGGCATAATACAAAGTTCATAAAAACACCCCATAAAATAAAATTAACAGATAACTAGCGAAGTGGAAGATATTGTACGGTTCATTATATCAGTACGTTTCTCAAGATAAACGAACTGGATGAATATAAAAACAATTTAAAAAGGAAATTGCCTGAGAGAAAGGCAGACAATTATATATATCCACCTAGTTTCATCCATTCATTTCACTTCAATTCCGACGTCGTTTTTTTTGGGAATACGGTGAGTCTAGGTAATAATACGCCTGCGTTTCTAAGGCGGCGTCGCTGTTACCGATGATTTTAGGCACAGTATTCTTCGTGTGACGGATTTGCAAGGACGTTTATGTGAACTCTTTTGCGTTTTCTTACGTCAAGTGACATTGATGTATGCCAGTGGGTGAATGTGTGACTGGTTTAGTTTGCGAAAACTGCAATTGTGGCATGTTGGTAGAGAATATTTGTTGCTTGGAATAAGTTCTAAGGTAATATGTGTATTATTATACTATAAAGTTGAAATATAAAGTGAGTATTTTTGATGAAAAATTTTGTTCTCGTGCAGTCTCCAACTTCACAAAGGTTTAAGAAAATTTTCAGTGGATAATGGCAACCGTTTTATGCTAATTGATTACAGAAGCATTAAACATAGAAAAAACTGCTTGTACTCAAAGCTTCTAACTTCCTAAAGTTTTGTGGTTTTATTATTATTCATACCAAAAGTCTATTAAGCATTAAAACTGATACTTTAGCTTGATAGCATTACAAAAAATACCGTATCTTTTTTAACCATTCCATAAAACAGAAGATTAATACTGTGTTTGATTTTAATTGAAGAGGCACTGGCGGTAACGCACCCTTAAAACTAAATAATTACAGATTGTAATTGTATGTGATAATTATACTAATGATTATGAAATATATTGTAACATGGGAACTGTATTCGAATAATAGAAAAAACAGCTGTTTCATTATGTATCAGAGTTCATTTATTTTACTTTTTAGTAAAACATATTTGCAAGCCTTTATAACCCACATCACAAGCATGCGTTTTTGTTGTTTCCCATTATTTGTCTCTCATTTCCGCGCACTTCCGTCGAACAAAAACGTATGTAAACCCAATAGTAAAAACCAATATAAACAACAAACCAATGATAAAAGCTTTTTATTGAGGATCTCGTTCGTTCCATAGCAAATTGCAAACTGTTCGTGCATTATTTGTACCGATTTGTTTTAAAAATAGCTGTAAGCTTACAAGTAGCAGGAGTTTTTGCCGCATATAGTCTCTTATTTCGACAAAATTATTCTAAACCTGTATATTATAATCAGTGGCGCAAATATGAATCTTGTCCCGCCATTTCCGATTATATTGGCTTTGAAAATAAGTGTAAATAAAATAATTTTGCAGAACGGAAACAACAAATGACCTATTACCCACTGTAACATTAGCGGACTTCTAAAAAAGTAGTACACCTGGTGTTACTGGGGATGTCGGTCGTCAGAAGCAAACGCGCTTCTAACTTAATGGTGACATAATTCTGTCTGAAAATGAATATTTCAAGTATAGTAAACGAAAATTAAATTTGTTGGTTATTTTACAAAAAGAAAAGCCAATGACCGGTTTCGCTGTGTTTGCAGCTCGTCATACTGGCGTATCTCTTGTTGCAAAACTAATGTTGAAGTGGATATAAGTCATCTGACGTTTTCGCCTTAGTTGTCATAGACTAGCTAATAGCATTAAATTTTGTTTGGTAATGCCATCTTTACTAACATATCAGGAATATGAGGAAGTTTCCAATAATTAGTTGTTTATATTCGAGTATAAAGGGCGTATATTATAAGATTAGCAATGAAACTGCTATTAAGCTGACTCAATGTTACAACTTGTTACGTCCCGTCCCTGAAATAGGAATAAATGCTCATTCAACACCCTGTAGGTGTTATTAGTACATCCTATTATCATTTAAATATAGCAAAATACTCTAGCAATATAACTAGTAACTTTTTATTTATCAAAAACGTTTGCTTTGGAAACATTATTTTATCATTAAAAATTGGGTATCTCTTGCATTAAAATATTTTGTCCTTAACGATTGTCAAGTGTTCCGAGAAAGTTAAATATATAGGCCTCGTCAACAGCTTTGTTTACTAAAGCATATGCTTTTCTGAGAAAAGGTATAATATTTTAGCATGCGTACTATAAAGGTCCAGACGAATGTACTTCAAACAATAAGTTCTTATGATCATACTGAAAATAGACAATTTATATTACACCTACCTCTATGAATCTACAAAGCTGGTTGCAGATAACCGTAGTTGTTTGACACGCGCCCAAGAGGTTAACGACGTTTCATGTTTATCAAGGCAGTGCATTCCGTCCTCGTGTTAACATTTCGACGGTAGAAAGTTGAAAGGTCGTAACCATAAAAATAAAACTTTGAGAAAAATACAAAAATCCAAAATTAAAAATGCAAAAAGGTCTATAACTCTTAATCAGCAAACGATAGATAAAAATGTTCCATAGAGATATAGTGTGGTTGTTTATTCACTTTCAGTGTGAAATATTAACATTTATCAAATGAGCCTAGAACAAGCCGTTTGTGTTGGTAACTCCCTTTTTAAGTTACTATTTTTTGTATGGCATTGAGGTGTAAGCTCTAATTCTGATAGATAAATTAAATCCTTTAAAATGTTTTGAACACAGAAAGGATGTAAATAACATGCATTGTAAATGATGAAGAGTGTAAGAGTACTATGCATTATCGGCAAGCCCAAATTGCCAGGAGTAGTATTGTGCGATATCTTAAATGCGAAGTGTATAAATAAAGACAATTATAAAAGCACAAAATAATAGTTTTTAATTTGTCAATATAAACTAGCTTAGCCTTGCAAAAAATAAGTCATAATCATTTTTTGTTCAGCAAGTTACATATTCCCCATATTAATATGTATATAAAATTAAACGCATTATTATGTCTTAATAAATAGTATGTTTCAATGTATTAATTGAAGTTTAAAATAATAAATGTTAATCAAAGTTCATATCAAACATGAGAACGGAAGCAACTACTTTGTATTTCAGACGCAACCTGATACTGCAATTGCAGACACAATGAACTGCAATAAAGTAGTCTTAATTAAAATTACGTAGAACAAGACAATGTATGTTCATCAAGAAGCAGTAGACGGTGAGATCTGTACTTTCCCACAAGATAATGTGAGAGCAGGAATTACATAAATACTCCGAGGAGCCCCTGATGGCCAGTCTTCATAACTTTAACATTGTTAGTAGTTCAAGTTACTCATTGGTAATTATTAAAATATTAACTTTGTTTAATTTCTTAAATTAAAAATCACGTTAATGTACATAACGTACAAGTTATTAAACTATTTTTGTAATTACTGTTTAAAAATAAATTAGATAGAAGTGTTTTTGGGAAATAGATGTTTTTAAAAAGAAGCTCCCAAAGGCCCTAAACCTATCTAGCACTAAAAGAAAATTTTAAATGAAAAACATCTTCCCTTCGCACTAACCACACATTAGATACAAAAGTACTAACTTACGAAAATAATGATAAAAACTTATACATTTTCTACACACGCCATCTATACACTAAAAGATTTAAAGAAAAATACCGCAAAATTTATTCAAGGTTTATAACACAAATTTTGGAAGAAAAAAAATAACTTAACGTCAATCAAAGAAAACAGTGAACACAAATCTAAATAATAATTTGAACAAAGAAAAAGTAAGTTTATTCAGTTTCGTCTTCTTCATCTGTCGCAGGCAAACCGTCACTAGTTTTTGATGAGTGCGGAAGACTTAAATATTACTGTGCATATAATTTAGAGATGATGCCTTTATCAACTAATTTTTTCAACTCTTTAAATTTTTCTTCACTAATGGGTTTAAAGAAACTAAAAATATCCTATCATTTGCATTTATTTTCATCGCAGTTGTTTTAAAGGCGTCTAAAAAGCTGTATTTTACCGTAATGATTTTTTTCTTTGCTTTTTTTGAAAGTGGCTATTTTTAATCTCTGATATTGGACTTTGTTGGATTTGGTAACGAAAGTTTTTGACGTGATATTATCGTAGTCTTTAAAATCAGTAAACTCAAGTTTGGCAACATTATAGTGTTTTGGATTTGTTCTTGCTTGATAAATAATTGTTGGCCACTGAGATGGAGCCCAAATAAGTGAACCTTTTACCTCCGTTTCAATAACGGAGTGAACTGAATCGGCAGGCATATACGCGTGCCCGGGAATACGATAATTAATCTGTATGCATTCTAAATTGATGGATTTTTGAAGTGCATAGTTAAACATGCAAAGTACGTTCCGGTTGTGGTTTTATCCGCAGCAACTGTCACAATACAGTATTAGTGTTCGAACAGTTTCCCTCTTATTAACTTTTCTATATACTTATGTACAGGGTGGGGCACGGAAACCTCCCACATTTCAATGATTGGCTGTGGGGGAATGGGCCATTCCACGGATGTGGGGTTGGTCTTGTTTGGAAGGGTGGATGATCTCGTTTTTAATAGTAACATGCCGTGAACTGGAGCCCAACGTGCGTGTGTTATGAAGAGTTTTATAAAAAACGGTGAATCTGTTATTGCGACACAAAGAACATTCTGCACGCGATACAATTTGTCATCGTCTGCTAGTGTTCCCGACCGGAAAACAATTTGGTGTTGGTTGAAGATATTTAGGGAAAGTAGATCTGCACTAAATGTGAAGAAGAAGGGCCCCGTCAGAACCCCTGAAAACATTGGTAGAGTTAGAGCGTCGATTGAACAGTCTCCAACGCGTTCTGTGCGCAAACATGCGGCTGCTCTTCAGATTTCGACGAAAACAGTGAGGCGGATTTTGCATAGTGAACTTAAGATGCACCCCTACAAGATGATGATTGTGCAGGAATAGTCCCCAATGGACTGTGGGCGGCGTGTGCAATGTTGTCAGACGATCTTTCGCGAAGTGCCTCCTACTGCAATTTTGTGGAGTAGCGACGAAGCTCATTTTTATCTTTCAGGGTGTGTTAATAAACAAAATTTTTGCTACTGGTCAAATGAAAACCCTCAACAGCTTCACGAAACACCCCTGAACAGCCCAAATGTAACAGCTTGGTGTGCAGTATCGTCCGTAGGGATTATTAGACCTTACTTTTTTGAAGAGAATGACGTCACCGTTACTGTAAACTCAAACCGGTACTGTGACATGCTTGAGAACTTTGTCAAGCCAAAAATTGAAGAATTTGGTCAAGAGCATGATCCACACAGCTTCTGGTTCCAGCAGAATAGTGCTACAACACACACTGCCCGTCGTTCATATACTATTCTTCAGGAGACGTTCACTGGAAAGGTGATCTCCTTGCGCGAGACGGTTGAGTGGCCCCCGCGCTCTCCAGATTTAAGCCCATGCGATTATTATCTGCGGTGTTACCTCAAGGCCGAGGTTTTTAAAGTTTGTCCAAGAACCCTGAATGACTGAAGACTGCAATTGAGGGAGAAATCGTGCACATAACCCCCGCCACACTCGAATAAGTCATACAAAACTTCCAAGAGAGGCTCAATATGTGTATCGCTCGCCAAGGCCACCATTTGAAGGATATTATTTTAAAAACATAGCTTAAAAAACTATATTATATATCCTTTCCACGAAATAAAACTTTTTTGGAATATATCATTTAGTTTTATTTTGCCAGCCTTTTGAAATGTGGGAGGTTCCCGTGCCCTACCCTGTAGAACACACGCAATTTCATTACTGCCGCGTTTCTCATCCGATTCTCCCCAAACGTTGTAATACCTTTCTCACCTACCAGATACATACACAGTAAAGTTGTATACTGCATGTTTTCTACTGTAAAATAGTAGCATTGAATAACCGTACGATGTGTTTAGGATCATTTGGTAATCAAAGCTCGAACAAACTACGGATTTGTCTTTTTTGTATAGTTCTTGATGGAACTTGAACCGAGAAATGGCAGCATTTTTTTTAGATTCATGCTCTCTTTGTTTCTACATCTTTCTGAGTTATATCTTCTTTATTCTGGAATTGAACACATAATTGACACATCTTTTTTAGGAATATGTATTTCTATATTGAATGATTCCTTAAACCAAGAAATAATTTTTTTTCCGAAATAACTTGTAAAACGTTGTTTTCACCACAGCAGTTTTTATAAATTCTATACAAATTCGCAAATGCTTTAGTGTCTTGAGCTAAATATAATCGCGTTGAATCCATGCGAGTATAATATAAGGGCACCAATGGAAGACTTTGAACAAACTTTTTTGCTTCTTCGCACATTCTGGAAATTTATGTGCGGGAGGATTTCTCCTCTGACGTCTAGTTTGGCAAAACCTATTAACATGTTATTAAGCGTATACAGAATGAATTTTTGAGTAATGCAGAGAGTCGATATCAACCATTGTTGGCAAACTTATCTTCTGCCTTCGTCTTCTTTAATGTAATAGGCAAATGAGAAAGTTCGCCTACTTTCATCACTTTTTCGTTTTATCTTCGTTTTAACAGCACATTGGGCAATCCAGTCACGTCTCTGATGACTTCCCAACTCGTTAATGTACGTAAATAAGTTTTTTCTTCTTTTTTCAGGAATATCACCACAACGATGGCCACATTTTTTACCGATGCAAAAATTAGGAGTCATTTTTGCCCCCTCTATTCTTTTACCATCGGTCTCACAATATTGCTTTCGAAAATTTTTCTTACCTCGGATTTCTTTTTGTATTGTTTTGTTTCGTGGTGGTTTTTCAATTGATTCTAGGAATTCCACGTTTCTTTTAAAATTTTTTACTGGTTTCATTTTTCGTTTATTTTTCTTACATTTTCTTTTTTTGTACAATCTGCGTTTTCGTCAGGAGAGCTACTGAAACTAGCAGAGGACGACGAATATTGAAAGGGTTCGTCATGTGTATCCATAAAATCTACGTACGATACTTCCATCTTTGATTTTTCTTGTGACGTGTATTTGAGTATTTTGCAATATTTGGAGGACCATTTTGTATAATATTTAATTTGATTTCAATTTTACCTTCTCCTTCACTGCTTGTATTATCATAAGGAGGCGGGCTGTAGAAAGTTTCTGCAAATCTTTCAAGCCCATGATGGTTTAATATGTTTTTTTGTGTTAGTAGGTCTTCAAGGGTCAATTTTTTTGTTACTTCTTTCAATACTTTAATGCCAATATCGGTCACTATTGGTTTTGTTCCACTGTCGTTTGTATTTTTTTCAGTGATGTAACTTTCCTTCAGAATGTTTTTACTTCAGCCTCATTTGTAGAGACTTTTGATTGCTCCGATTCCGTCTATCGGGATTTTTTTCATTGAAGGGCTATCCATACTATTAACAATTGTTTGGCGTTCAACTATTTCTATTTCTTTTTCCGTTGATATTATTTGGACTTCAATAAGCTCATTCGTTGATATAATATTTTGGTTAAAACTGTTGATATAATACGCAGACGTATCGGATGATTTTGTGTTAATCTTGCAACTTTCAACAACATTGGCTGGACACGAAATAGTATAACCTAACGCAGTACTTATTTTTTTAAATGTAATTCGGACTCGATTTCTTCAGTTTGTTTTGAACTACCTAATTCTAATATACCTGCCGCAGTTATACTGTTTAACAAAAATCTTTCTTGGCAACTGAAGCGTTCTTTAACATTTTCTTTTTGGCCTTTGCCAGAATCACCAATATTAAGCACTTTCCTTACTGCCTGAAAAGAATAAAAGCAAGGATTTATTAAACATATAATTAAATTTAAGTACTAAATTACTAATTTCAGAAATAATTTCATGAAGAAGATTAAAAATACCCAACAAAAGTAAAAAATCGATCTTACCTCATTTCCCTGTTTTATTGTAATGTCCTTTATCTTAATTCTTTTGCCTTTGTGCATGTTTTGGAGTTTCGGTTTCAAACCTTCCAAAAATATTCTTTGTGTAGACATGATTGTAAAATAATGACAAATTATAGATCAATTTTTTTTAATAACTGGCAAGAAATTCCTTTGCTTGACAACTCTTTGAACCTCATTCATTATCGTTTTTGTAAGACGAGCCAGTAATAAACTGCATTAAACGATTAAATAATAATGTTTACGCATCAACCCAATATTTCAAACTAAAATCACTAAAACTAAATGACAAAAGTAATGGAAACTATAAATAGAAAAAGTGCATTTATAAACACTACATTTGATTTTCCAATGCTCCACCCGAAGGTAGTACATTGGCCAGGAGGTGACTTTTCTTTACCTCCGAACTCTTGCTGTTCCAAGCAATTTCATAAAATTTGAAATCGCGGAGTCGTTAATCTTTGACCTTTTTTTTTTGAACGCATATTTTTATTGTCCATTGATAAATTGTTACTGTACTAAATGGACCTGCACCTTGAAGAAGTTCTAGATTACTAGAACGGATAGAATGGCCTGCAAGTTCCAGTGATCTAAGGAGCCAAACTACAGGTTCAACCAAATTTGTAGGGTCTTTAGTGAGGAACCAGACTAATCTAGGTCCTCAAAAGAGAACTGCAGCTCTTTTGATATTTAGAGTGGCAGAGACGATAAAGGTCGGTATGGCATTCTAAGACGTGCGATGTGGAAGGCAACGAGAAACTACCATATTACCTCCCAAATACACAGCGTACTTCAATTGTTAATCAAGATGATGGTATCGTCTTGGGTAAAAGACTTTGGAGTTAAAATACTCCCCAATTTGGATCTCCGGGAGAGGACTACTTCGGACGATGTGATCGGTAAGCTTAAAAGAAGAACCAGGAACGCTTTGCGAGTCAAAGCGTGGAATGTCAGAAGTATGAAGCCAGGCAAGCTAGAGAACTTGAAAATTGAAATGGATAGGTTAGCATTAGACAGAGTAGGAATCAGCAAAGTTCGATGACTAGAGACCGGAGTTTTTGAGCGAAGACTTTAGAGTAATTCGTACAGGATCAGAAAAAGGTAATTCGTGTGTGTCGATAGTTGTACGAAAAACATTTGGACACTGTGTAGAAAACTACTTACAAAAGAACAAAAGAGTACTCATGGTTAGATTAGAATCTACACTGGTAATTACAGTAATAATACAAGTACACGTACCCATATCACGATACAACGAGGAAGAGGTTTAAGCAATCTACAAAAATATCGAAGACATACTACGATGCGTAAAAGGTCATAAAAGTTTAATAATTACAAGGAATTTTAATGCAGTGCTAGGTGAGGGTAAGGAAGGAGCAGTGGTAAGTTTGTTTGCTTTAAGCACGCGAAACGACAGGAGAAATAGGCTCGTAGAATTTTGCGACAAAAGGAATTCACAAATACGTTATTTGGACATTATGCTAGAAGACGATGCACGTGAAAGATGCCAACAAATATAGAAAGATATTAAATAGATTAAAATTCTTGTTTAGGAACCAAGTAAAAGACTGTGCAAGTTACCCAGAAACAGATATAGACGCTGACCACAACATCGTAATTATGAAGGCCACGCTTAAATTTAAAAATATGACAAAAAAGAAAGAAAAAAACTCTTCGACTTGAGAAATTAAAACATAAAAGTATCCACAAAAAATTTGAAAAAGTCAGATGAATTGCTGAAAGACATCGGCAAAATTTCTCATACTAAGCAATCAGATACAGAATGGAATAACATTTAATCCCGCTTAGACATGGCGGTCAGATATACTCTGGGGTATACATAAAAAGTAATTAAGAAACCAGATAACAAAGGATATCTCGAATTTAATAGAAAATACAAAAGCATATCAGATGCAACACGAAAGCAGTGATATAAAACGATAAAATAGGAAATTATTCGCACATGCAATAAAGCTAAAAAACGATTGAATGATAAAAAGTGCAAAGCGATACAAACTAAGATAGAAATAACAAAGAAAGACAAATAGAATGAGTTTTTGGGATAGACTGATAGTACATAGCTTGTACAAAGAACAAATAGTGGTAACAGAATTAGAACAGGAATGTAGGGAAGTAAATATTGGGAAAGGGATGAAACAGAGATGCGCCCTGTTTTCGTTAATTTCTAACTTCCATATCAAAAAACCAATGAATACTTTCGAATGCAGAAACAAATTTGGTATTACTATGCAGGAACAAATGATTTGCAAATGATGTAGTGAAAAAAGATTGATACGCTTAGATCTGCAGATAATATATCGGTATTAGTTAGCGTCGTGCAAAAAAGAGTTAGAAGCAGCTCTTAATGAAATGGAAACAACACGAACCAAAGAGATACGGTATGAAAGTTACCAAAAATAAAACAAATAACTAATACGTAAAGGAAAATAAATCAAAAACTAGAATATAAACAGGAAACGAGAACTTATCCGATGTGAAAGATTCCTGCTATCTAGGAAGCCAAATAATGCAAAATGAAAAAGTGCACAAGATATACAACAAAGATTAGCACAATTTAACAAGAAAACGCAACTACTGTGTTCAAAGACAACAAACATAGAAACAAGAAAAGATTGCTGAAAGTATATGTGCGGAGCATAGAACTGTACGGCTGTGAAACTTGGACAGTAGGAGAAAGGGACAGAAAAAAGTTAAAAGCTTTTGAAATGATGTGCTACAGATGTATGATGAAAATATTATGGGTAGACAAAGAACTTCTGGAAATTGTAGGGCAAGAAATAAATATGTGGAAAGCAGTAAAAAATAAAACAGATGGGAAGATAGGTCACATAGTAAGAGATGAGGGAATAATACGAAATATATTACAAGCGGAAATAGGAGAAAGATAGATAGAGGAAACCTGGGTTAGATTATTGCACACAGATAGTTAAAGATGTAGACTGTGGGAATTTCAGGGAAACGTGTAGGCTAGCTTAAAATAGAAATCAATGGAGGGAAAACTTAATGACAAAAAAATAATTGTACATACACCTGATAATTATTATAAACAACTTGGTTTAGCAATACTCTTACTTAATGTTAATTGTGTGTGGAAGGATTTCTTGGAAAACTATTAATTCAACAAATGTCTAAGTGTATAACGATCTTGGTAGCCGCATTTTGCATAACCCCCTTCACATACCACTGAAGATCGGTGAAATAGGATATATATTTCGAAAACAATAGCTGTGGAACCAAACTGTAGGTAAAAGGAATGCGCAGCTGCCTGCTGTGTTGCAAGACTACAAACATAGAAACAAGGAAAAAATTGCTGAAAACGTATGTGTAAAACAAAGCACTGTGCGGCTATAAAATAGTGACAGTAGAAGAAGCAGACAGGAAAAAGATAGAAGTCTTTTGAAATGCGGTGCTTCAGATGTATAATAATCATAGCTCGGACAGACCAAGTAATAGTAGTGGATGTTGGGTATCTGTGGAAAATAAAAAAGTTAGTAGAAATAGAAGGACAGGACTCCTTTTAGGGCATATGGAGAATAGAACGAGATATATTACAAGCAAAATTAAGAATAGGGAGAGGTAGCGGTAGACCTAGACCAGAATACTGTACGCAGATAGTGAAAGATGTAGGCCGTGGGAAGTTTAGGGAAATGTGTGGGTTAGCTCAGAACAGGAAACAATGGAAGTACGCGTGTAACCAGTTCTAGGACTGAAGACCTAAAGATAATTATCAGATGAAATTTGTTCATTAGTCAATTGGCACATTTCCTCAAATATATCGGCCATTTTGCAGATTTCCTTCAAAGCATTTAAGGTTAATTTTTTTACTGCATTTTTTTGTTGACTGTCGTATAGAACAATTGTATGAAAAAATATCTTTGAAAATAAACAAAGCAAAACTTTATTTTCAAATTTTTTGAAAAAGCTTAAAGATATTAAAATATAACGCTTGAATCGTTGTCCCAGTCACCAGAGTTTTCAACACAACGTGCAAAAGGAATCACAATTGCGCTCGGTATTTTTAAATATTAATTAGTTGACTTCAGAAATACACTTGGAAAGAAAAAGTTTTTGTTAATACACAGTCTTAACAAAAATCAATTGCTTAACCTCCGAAAAATATTTACATTTACATCGTAGCACTACAATTAAACTATTCATGCACTGATTACTAATTTGCATCATCACTACGATTATTTATAACAACACTATTTATATCACATATGCACTAATGCTTTAAACCAGAATATATCCTAATCAAAGCTTTAATCGAAAATGAACTGTAGAACCCCTTAACGGCAATTTATGCCTTATCCAAATGTTTTAGATTATTCTACAACATACCGGAATGTACGTAAATAGCATCTCGAATGTAGCTAGTGTATTCCTTCAAGCTCAAAGTCTTGTATCTGCCAATCAAGAGATTTCGCGCCGTAGGATCCTTCAGGTATCCTTTGCGTAAAAACCCTTAGTTAGCCTTCTAATGTAATTATTCTGGTCAACAGTATACCACGCAGCGCCACATGTCCCTCCCTCGTCCCTCTTAACGCTGTTCTGTACTAGAAAGCTCTCTGACCCGAATTGTTAAAAGCCTCTGTGGCGGTAAGAACAGTCGAAATCGTTTCTGCAGTTTCTTCGTCAATAGAAATAGCAACCAACCTACATAACAGGCGCCGTACCATTTAAATTGTAACCACACCCCAAAATTTGGATTCTGGTTTTCTGGAACAGTACCTCTGGCATACTTTGTACCCCTACATGTGATTTTTCAATGCTCCACCCGAAGATACTACGTTGGCCAGGAAGCGAGTTTTTTTATCTAAAAAATTTTGAATTTTGCCGAACCCTTGCTGTTCCAAGCAAGGTAGGGTTTTTTAACGTGCGTGACAACACACACACACACACGCACACACAGGACCTCCATTTTACCTCACATCCGAACGAAGGCATATTTTTGCGAAGAATTCTCGCCTAACATTTTGCATCGGACCGTGTCGGGATTTAAACCTGGGACCTTGGACGTAGTAGTCACACGCATAGCAACTACGCCACGGAACTGCTTTGCATATTTTGTACCACCCTCCAATCCAACCCATCTAGTTTACCACCTACCTTGGATTCAACCAACTTTTTGTCTTCAAATATCTGATCATCTGACCTTGAGGTCCAGTAACGCCTTCTACCGATCTTAATAGAACGATTTACCAGAAGGTTCTTGCTCAGTCATCAAGCAGTAGATGTCTCGATGTTGGTGCTTTAGTCGTATCGCTTTTCCAATTTATAATTGTCGTCAGCGAAGATGAATCAAACCCCTAAATTAATTTCTAAATACCCGAGCAAACCCTCGAGACATATGAAAGTCTGGCGCTACGCAATGTGTCAGCGAGTATTCCAATGACACACTAAATAGCACACCCTGAATCTTTAAGGTGATTCTAAATCTCGCTATGCCTGTGCAATGAACCAATCATAGCTCGATCCAGACTTTGGTTCGTCATCATGAGTGTAATTGTTTGTTCCTCTCGCTACTTGCCGTTCTTTGGCATTACCTCAGCGTCATCACCATCGTAGTATGCTTATGGATTAGTGTGCACTGTTATTATTTTTCCGTTTGAGAGCTTACAAATCTCATATACCACGACATTAATCACTTTTACAACTTCGTACGGACCCTCCCGTTGTCTTTGTAACCTTGGCGACAGCCCACGCGTGCTGTAATTTTATGGCCAGACGCGGTCGCGCTCTTGAAACCCAGACTCGAGTGCTTTGATGCAATATTTGATCTTCATCAGATCGTTTGCGATCTGGATACTTTTCCTAACGTCACCATGGATGTCGTGCATCTTGCGCTTGAAATTTCTCGACCTTGCTCTCGCCGATGATGTTATCTCCGAGCTTACATCCCAACTCAAAATCGCACGGTAGATGTATCTCGCGTTCCAACATAGCTCATGCAGGTGTTTGTCCAGACTCTCATGAACCGAAGACCGATAGGAAAATAAAAATAAATACACGTATTGGTCCCAGTCTTTCTGATGTTAGCAGACCACTTATGAAAGGTACATGCCAAAAGTACGGTTCATACCATCCGATTATGGGTGCAATTGTGTTGTTCGTGTTTTCTCATCCCAAGCAACCAGTAAACTTCTTAGAATAGCACTCAAGTTTTGCCCTTATCGACGTGAAACACCATATGAACTACAAAGTGACAGAACAGTCCCTTTACCAGCACCTTAGCGACGGTTTCAGCTTCTTGATTTAGCATAGCATACGCTTCGCGTCACTTGCTAAAGTAGTCCATCACTAGCAAGATGTACTTATTCGCGGAGTCAGTCTCAGGTAATAGACCGGCAATATCGATTTCCACTCTGACAAAAGGCTACTCTACATTGTTCTGCCTCATTAGAACCTTATGGTTTTCAATGGTGCACACAGCTGACACTTGCAACACCACTCTTCTACATCGTTTTTACAGCCTAGTCAGTAAAATCTTATTCGCACGTTCTTCAAAGTTGTCTTAACGCCAAAATGTCCTCACGAGATCTCATTATGCAGATATCCTAAAACCTCCGAAATACGGCTTTTGGGAACCACCACCTGAAACGTACTCACGAATCCATCTTCATTCCCGTAGCGGAATTCCATTGTGCTCAGTGCAATTTTAAATTGGTTCTTAACGAGCTAATGCCTTGCCAGGTGGAACGTTCTCCTCAGGCTTCCCAACCCAGAACGACACCTACGTTTTTGTTATTTTTTTGTTCCGTTAGCATTTATACAGGCTGCCAATTGTCATTGATGACGATAGTCTGACCAAGTAGATCACACTTTGTTTCTAATTACGAGCAGTTGCTACAATCTTCTGGATAATGCCGTTTCTAAAGCGCTTTTGCATTACGATAACTTGCGCCAGTATGGTGTTCTGTGTGGAAGCTATACTCCAACAACTTTTCTATTCATCTGGTGACTTGCCCTTTGGGGTTTCTACACTGTAATGACCACTTCATGACGATGTGGTCGGTTTTTAGGTAAAATACTCTCCGCAAATATACTTATATAACTGTTCTACAGATTTCTGCACTAAACAGTTTCCGTTTTGTAACGCAATAATTCCGTTTCGGTTTCGAAAGCACCTTACTAAAGTAACCAATGACTTTCTTTTTTTCATGTTGCATTGGGGATGGTATAACTCTAACGGCGATCTTGCTTGCGTCTGTATCCAAGATGAATTTGCCTTCCGGAGTAGCTGAAAATTAGAGATGTTGTTAATAAATACCTTAGTTACTGGAACCCATTCTGGAATTTTCAACTTAAACGTAACCACGGCTACCTTCGGTCAGTTTAGTAAAGGGCTTGGCTATTTTCGCAATACGAGAACAAACCTTCTATAGTAAGTGTATAACCCCAGGAGGCGCCGTAACTGATGCTTGCATTTTGGCATTGGTCACTCTTGTACCATGTTAATCGTTTTCGCGTCTGGTCTGACTCCATTGCCTAAAACTATGCGCCCTGCGTATTTCACTTCTTCGCCTAGGTGACATTGCTTTAAACTCAGCTAGCAGTCTTCAAAACGCTTCCTCTAAATTTCACAATTATTCTCCAAACGATTTTTCAATTTCGATCACGTCATCCAAATATAAAAGAAACGTCTTCCACGATAGCCCATGCAAGATGTTAAACGCTTGACGGTAGCGAGAGCGTTGCAAAGCACAAATAGCTTGATTGTAAATTGTCATAGACCAGTACCAACAGTGAAAGCAGTTTTTCACGAATATCCGCTTGCTAGTAGACTTTCTTCAAACCCAAGGTTGAAAAACTTTGCGTCTCTGAAAGTGTATCTAGCGTGTCGTCAATCCTTAGAAGTAGATAGCTATCCATTTTGGTTATGTTATTAGATCACCTATGATCCACATAAAATCTTGTTGGTCTCTTCTTCCTATTAACAAGCATAACAAGGGATATCCAAAGGCTATCACAATGTTCAACAACTTCTTGCCCCTCCATCTCTCCACCCATTTTTTTGCAATCCTTGCGTTTGGTGTTTTTTTCGCAACATCGGCATAGCTCGCCATATGAACCACCAAAAGAACTCTCTAACAGCGCGATATTGTAGGCAAGGTTGCTGCGCATATGTTAGGTCCAGTAACGCCTTCTACCGATCTTAATAGAACGATTTACCAGAAGGTTCTTGCTCAGTCATCAAGCAGTAGATGTCTCGATGTTGGTGCTTTAGTCGTATCGCTTTTCCAATTTATAATTGTCGTCAGCGAAGATGAATCAAACCCCTAAATTAATTTCTAAATACCCGAGCAAACCCTCGAGACATATGAAAGTCTGGCGCTACGCAATGTGTCAGCGAGTATTCCAATGACACACTAAATAGCACACCCTGAATCTTTAAGGTGATTCTAAATCTCGCTATGCCTCTGCAATGAACCAATCATAGCTCGATCCAGACTTTGGTTCGTCATCATGAGTGTAATTGTTTGTTCCTCTCGCTACTTGCCGTTCTTTGGCATTACCTCAGCGTCATCACCATCGTAGTATGCTTATGGATTAGTGTGCACTGTTATTATTTTTCCGTTTGAGAGCTTACAAATCTCATATACCACGTCATTAATCACTTTTACAACTTCGTACGGACCCTCCCGTTGTCTTTGTAACCTTGGCGACAGCCCACGCGTGCTGTAATTTTATGGCCAGACGCGGTCGCGCTCTTGAAACCCAGACTCGAGTGCTTTGATGCAATATTTGATCTTCATCAGATCGTTTGCGATCTGGATACTTTTCCTAACGTCACCATGGATGTCGTGCATCTTGCGCTTGAAATTTCTCGACCTTGCTCTCGCCGATGATGTTATCTCCGAGCTTACATCCCAACTCAAAATCGCACGGTAGATGTATCTCGCGTTCCAACATAGCTCATGCAGGTGTTTGTCCAGACTCTCATGAACCGAAGACCGATAGGAAAATAAAAATAAATACACGTATTGGTCCCAGTCTTTCTGATGTTAGCAGACCACTTATGAAAGGTACATGCCAAAAGTACGGTTCATACCATCCGATTATGGGTGCAATTGTGTTGTTCGTGTTTTTCTCATCCCAAGCAACCAGTAAACTTCTTAGAATAGCACTCAAGTTTTTGCCCTTATCGACGTGAAACACCATATGAACTACAAAGTGACAGAACAGTCCCTTTACCAGCACCTTAGCGACGGTTTCAGCTTCTTGATTTAGCATAGCATACGCTTCGCGTCACTTGCTAAAGTAGTCCATCACTAGCAAGATGTACTTATTCGCGGAGTCAGTCTCAGGTAATAGACCGGCAATATCGATTTCCACTCTGACAAAAGGCTACTCTACATTGTTCTGCCTCATTAGAACCTTATGGTTTTCAATGGTGCACACAGCTGACACTTGCAACACCACTCTTCTACATCGTTTTTACAGCCTAGTCAGTAAAATCTTATTCGCACGTTCTTCAAAGTTGTCTTAACGCCAAAATGTCCTCACGAGATCTCATTATGCAGATATCCTAAAACCTCCGAAATACGGCTTTTGGGAACCACCACCTGAAACGTACTCACGAATCCATCTTCATTCCCGTAGCGGAATTCCATTGTGCTCAGTGCAATTTTAAATTGGTTCTTAACGAGCTAATGCCTTGCCAGGTGGAACGTTCTCCTCAGGCTTCCCAACCCAGAACGACACCTACGTTTTTGTTATTTTTTTGTTCCGTTAGCATTTATACAGGCTGCCAATTGTCATTGATGACGATAGTCTGACCAAGTAGATCACACTTTGTTTCTAATTACGAGCAGTTGCTACAATCTTCTGGATAATGCCGTTTCTAAAGCGCTTTTGCATTACGATAACTTGCGCCAGTATGGTGTTCTGTGTGGAAGCTATACTCCAACAACTTTTCTATTCATCTGGTGACTTGCCCTTTGGGGTTTCTACACTGTAATGACCACTTCATGACGATGTGGTCGGTTTTCAGGTAAAATACTCTCCGCAAATATACTTATATAACTGTTCTACAGATTTCTGCACTAAACAGTTTCCGTTTTGTAACGCAATAATTCCGTTTCGGTTTCGAAAGCACCTTACTAAAGTAACCAATGACTTCCTTTTTTTCATGTTGCATTGGGGATGGTATAACTCTAACGGCGATCTTGCTTGCGTCTGTATCCAAGATGAATTTGCCTTCCGGAGTAGCTGAAAATTAGAGATGTTGTTAATAAATACCTTAGTTACTGGAACCCATTCTGGAATTTTCAACTTAAACGTAACCACGGCTACCTTCGGTCAGTTTAGTAAAGGGCTTGGCTATTTTCGCAATACGAGAACAAACCTTCTATAGTAAGTGTATAACCCCAGGAGGCGCCGTAACTGATGCTTGCTTTTTGGCATTGGTCACTCTTGTACCATGTTAATCGTTTTCGCGTCTGGTCTGACTCCATTGCCTAAAACTATGCGCCCTGCGTATTTCACTTCTTCGCCTAGGTGACATTGCTTTAAACTCAGCTAGCAGTCTTCAAAACGCTTCCTCTAAATTTCACAATTATTCTCCAAACGATTTTTCAATTTCGATCACGTCATCCAAATATAAAAGAAACGTCTTCCACGATAGCCCATGCAAGATGTTAAACGCTTGACGGTAGCGAGAGCGTTGCAAAGCCCAAATAGCTTGATTGTAAATTGTCATAGACCAGTACCAACAGTGAAAGCAGTTTTTCACGAATATCCGCTTGCTAGTAGACTTTCTTCAAACCCAAGGTTGAAAAACTTTGCGTCTCTGAAAGTGTATCTAGCGTGTCGTCAATCCTTAGAAGTAGATAGCTATCCATTTTGGTTATGTTATTAGATCACCTATGATCCACATAAAATCTTGTTGGTCTCTTCTTCCTATTAACAAGCATAACAAGGGATATCCAAAGGCTATCACAATGTTCAACAACTTCTTGCCCCTCCATCTCTCCAACCATTTTTTTGCAATCCTTGCGTTTGGTGTTTTTTTCGCAACATCGGCATAGCTCGCCATATGAACCACCAAAAAGAACTCTCTAACAGCGCGATATTGTAGGCAAGGTTGCGCGCATATGTTAGGTGCCTGTGTGCAAATTTAAAAATCGCCGCCCTATTACTAATACCTTATACACATATCCTCGTATCATTTATCACCTTCAGTTCGAAAAGGTATGAAGTATTTTGAATATATCAAATAATTTAGACCTATCCTCCAATGCAGTTAATGTGCAATCTAGAATTTTAAAAAAGAAATTCACCTTAGAATTTTCTCTTGAATTTTCATGCTCTTAGTCAAATTGTAAAATACGCTTTATTATGCGTCTCGCTCCAACCGTTGGAAACTTTTCTTCTGCACCAAATTCGACTGCTACATTACTTGCTTCGTCCACTATTATTTCAAATGTGGAATCTGTTTTCAATCCCACCAAATATTTTTTTAAATAGTCTAATGCATCCAGACAATTTCCAACATTATTCTTAGGATTTTGCATAATTTTTCTTACCACATTAAATTTATTCAAAATATCATGCCAGATGAAAACAGAACAAATAAATTTGAAAAATTTTATTTTTGAATTAAAAAACCTGATTTTAGTTCCAGCTATTTGGTCGTCCTTTTGATTCGGCCGCCCGTGTGCATTGCACACACTACACAATAGGTTGCGGCGGCCCTAATTGTAGGCATTGGAGTTTAAGATCTTAACAGATGCACCATCCGTCACTTTGATCGGAGCCTTTTCCACAAACACGCCTTTTCCGAGGGATTCGGAATTAATCGGTTCAAAAACGCACACTAAGCCTTTCCGGAAAGCACCATGCAAACGTCCCATCATCACATTTTCTGTCTTTCCAGGCAACATTGTCCGTCAATCAAACCTGGACGAACAAGTTATCTGGTCGTAGAGCTGCACTTCTTCGTTCCCTACTCTTCAGACATTCTCTTTTATACCTACGTGGAATCCATACTTGTTTAAAATATCCATTCCCAAGATAACTTCTTCGGTGATGTTTGTTATTGCTATCTAATGGTCAAATATTTTGCTCTCAACTTTGATTTTTACATCTATGTAACTTACTATTCGACGATGTTACAAATAGAATGCATACGTTTAGTATTGGAGAACTAAAAAATTGTTTAACACATTGTAACAATTTTTTTGACCACTGCAAAGCACCAATAAATTATTAGTTAAATACATCTTTTTGTCAGTTTCATTAAACCAGTAAACGTCGTCAATTAAATAAATATCTGTATTGGGATCATGTTGTCTAACCACAATACAGAGATGCTAGTTTGGTTGCTAACATTAGGCGTTAACTATTCGTATAAACATCTTAATGCCAAACACCTTTGATATTTCATGCGCAACGTGTCAACGGTCATTCTGGCTAGAACACTTGGCACGAAGGCATCATAGAGAACCTCAGAGTTCTGACCAGTAATTTGCGTGTGGCTTTACGCCTTTGTGAAGACTAAAGTGTAATAAACACTTGATATAGTGTTTTTAATAATGGTAAGCAAATATATATAATCTCCTAGACAAACTAAAAATTTATGTTGTAGCGCTCTTTTTGTATATTCCTTTGTTTAGTCTGATCCCGTTTTATCTGGTTTTATAAAATTAGCCAGTTTAATTTTGTATTGTATGATTATATGGATCTTTTCTTTACGTTTACGATTATTGAGTTTACCATTGAATGTGAGCATTTATCAAGTTGATGATAATATTCTAAATTTAGCGAGAAACTACTTCAATGTGGCGATAATAAATATTGGTTTAACATGAACGTCCTTCAACTTTACCATAACAGGTAAATTTAATAAAATGCTCTGCGATGAAGCTGTATATTTGAAATTTCACCGGAATATTTTTCAATTTAGATAGCAATTTTTTGGTTTCAATTTAAACGTCCAATAATTAACGGTAATGGTCTTTTTAAAACTGCTAAGATGAATTTACAAGTAACAATGTGGATAATTACACGCAAAATAATAGTTTTGGTAACGATCTAATTACAATAGTACTTCGAGGTTTTGCATTTTGTAATAACCGTTGGAATGGAATTGGGTTTGTCCAGTTATTGCGTAGAGGAAATGCGTTTTAAGCTCATATAGTTGGGTACAAGAAACACGCAGCTGGTTATTTGCAGTGCAACAGGTGAAGGCGACGTCATTTGTTTATCCAGGAGTCGTATGTATATACATCTGCTCTAACACGATGTAACGCTGTCACACAAACAAAAACCTGTTGAAACGAGGTAAGAGATTTATATTATTCTTACATGACGTCCGCACTTGGCGAACTTTGATACAAGGCTACTCCAGAAAAATAACTTTGTGATAACCTATAACTATTATTTTGTTTAACAAACTAGAAAGGACTTTGATAAATCTTTATTGCCAATATAAAGGCAGTGTAATAACAGTTATTATTATTAGCGAAATTAAGCAACTCTATTGAGTTCTGATTAAAGTTTCAACTATGTGTAATTATAGTTAAAGCTTTTGAAGATTGAATTATTAGATATTTTAGATATTTTCATATACACTTGTAAACCTGAATAACAGATCTGATATTTTTGGTATTGATTTGAGTTAATTTTTGTAGTAGAAAGAAACGCTTAAAGTATTTGATATTTCTTTAAAATTTATAATTCTACCTCTGTGTAGAAGAAATTATAGTAACCTTTTTGAAATGCAAATTTTGTAAATACAATTTTTATCATGAAGCAACATTTAATTAAACAATCACCATTTAATTCTTTTAATTAATTGTTTTATTTTGAACAAGTGAGTCCAGAAATAGTGTAACCAGGTCAAGGAACAAAAGGCATAAATACCTTCGAGATAATGATATTTGTAGCTTCTATTTAACAAAGAAGCTCTAATTGCTCGTTCAGAATTTGATAGCAAATATTTGTGTATATAAAATTGTGTGCATAATCAATCTTTTCAGCATTTTTCAACGAACTTCGTTCGTTTATGAAATCGATTTGTCGTCTGTCTGTCTGTCCGTCTGTCCGTCCGAGGCCTTTCTAATGGTCGGACATCAATGTGTGATACATCAATCGATTCAGCTCGGTGTCCTGAGCTTAAGTTTTGATGTCAGTTGAAATCGGGCCACGGGGACGCCGTGCCCCCGCGAAATTCCGTCGGGAAAATTAAAATTTCAAATAGGTCCAAAATTAATGTGCGATACATATTTGGACTCCCCTAACATAGCTGAGTCGAAATATGGTACCCTTAACAAAATCTGACCACGGATACCCGACCCCCCCGGGGAATTAATTTTTTTTTATCTGAATACTTATAATTATTACAACATAATAATTTTAATTTCTTTAAATTGTTTTAAAGTAAGTCTACATTTGGAAGTTCGTTGCGACAATGCCTTGCATTTTCAAGTTGTTTATTATGAGGTAGCAAGAGTATAGCTCTTGTGTTCTCACTTTGTTAATTTAATCCAATTTTTTACAGCTCCTGCGTAAGCAGTTAACACGATATTCCTCTTTAAGGACTCCCAAGTCCTCCTTAGGGAAAACCTCTGTTCAAAATTTAATGACTTGGTGGCACCCTCTCTAAACCCCTATTTTGGTATGAATTAAGCCATAGTAAGCAAATAATATTTTGTAAAAAGAACCACGATCAATCCTCATAAGCTCTACCCGAGGAATAGACCCTAGCATAGTCGGAAGATATTTGCGTTCCACCATTTTAAGGAAATCCTTCGTTAAAGTTCACTGATTCCATTTGAGAATATTAAAGAACTCACGGGTTACTTTAATTAATCAATTAACCCCATCAGTAAGTAATAATCATGTAAGAGCATTATAAGACAAATGTCGAACTCGAATAAGCGAAACTTAATTACGGAATGAAAAGTTTTGAATTACTCTGTTGGAATATTTAATTAGACGAAAATGATCTAATGCTTAACATATAACTAGCAAACAGAAAGGGAATCATATAATGACTTTTTTATCAGTTGTCCGAGTGCTCAATTATACACAAGTAGAGACTCGTTAATCCGAATCGCGGTAGTCCGAATGTTGCGGTAATCCGAACTTTCTTGTAGCAACTTGCAAATCACCTGCATTGTGTTTAACGCATAGAAAGTTTAGGGTTTTTTTTTGGTAGTATTGAAATGAGGACTTCAATATGGCTCCTAAGCAAAAACACATAACTTTATCAGTGAAGCAAAAAACGGAAATTCTTGATAAGTTAAAACGTGCTTTCACTGGCAAACAGTTAGCCTTAATGTACGGAGTTGGAGCTTCTACAATAACGAACATTAAAAAAAGGAGGGAGAAAATTGAGAGGTATACAATTTTATTCTTATTGAGAATTTTAACTAGTAATTTTGTATAACTTTCAGCTTTGTAAAAATCTTTTATTCTGGTCCGGGACATCGAATAACTTTAAAACACGCAGAGTATACAGAAATGGAATCAAAGCTTCACACGTGGTTTCTTCAGCAACGAAATCGGCATACACCTGTGAGTTTTGATATTCTGGCTGCTAAAGTCATACAAATTTTTAAACAGTGCTACAAAGGGTGACTACAAGGGTGACTTCTAAATTTTAAAGCACGTCATGAACTTAGACATCTTAAAGTATGCGGAGAAAAGCTTTCAAACGATGAAACTGCTGTGCAACCTTTTATTGACAAACTAGTGCAAATAATAAAAGAAAAGAAGTTTCTTCCATCTCAAATCTATAATGCTGACGAATCTTGTTTGTTTTGGAAAATGCTTCCCAAGCAAACATTAGTGCATTCTAAAAAAAACTAGCACCTGGAAGGAAAACTAGTAAAGAAAGGATAATGTTTTTAGCGTGTATTAATGGAATTGGATCACACAAACTAAAACTGCTCGTAATAGGAAAATCAAAGAATCCCAGAGTATTTAAAAATAAAGGGTTGCCCTTAGAGTATACATCTAGTAAGAATGCATGGATGACTTCCGCTATTTTCAAGGATTGGTTTCACAATTCGTTTTGCAAGCAGGTTAAAGCATTTTTGAATAAAGAAAATCTTCCTGTAAAAGTGCTACTCTTAATTGATAATGCACGAAGTCATTGTAGTGAGCAAGAGTTAATTTCTGAGAATGGACATGTGTATGCAATTTTCCTTCCACCAAATTGTACAGTGTTAATTCAGACTCTAGACCAGAATGCCATTAGGACTTACAAAATTATTCTATAGAAAAGTTTATTGGCTCATCTTTTGGGATAATAGAGAAGCATGATAATGACATCTCCAAATGTTTAAAAAATATAAATCTATGGGATGCAGTCTGCTGTTACATAATGCGTCGGAAAGGTTCCTGACAATTTGCATTGGAAATTGGAAAAATTGTTAAATCGAAATGAAATGAATATGACAGACGAATATGAACCTGAAGACTAAATCCCCTTAAATGTACTACGTACACAATTACGTAAAAGAAGGGAGACCTTTGAAGATGTTTCAACTGTGCTAGAAACGGTATCAAACAACCAAGCACTTTCAGAAAATGCTGTCATCCAATTGGTCGAACAAACTTGAGACCAGTACCTTTAGGAGAATGTAGACGCTGCTTTAAGTGACAATGAGTCGGATGAGGGAGATGAAGAAATACGAGAAAACTGTAACTGTAACTGTATAAGTGAACCATAAGAATGCAGTAAATTATTTGACTGCAGTTAAACAATGAGCAGAGGAAAACAACGTGTGTTAACAGGCCCAACTCTTAAGATAAATATAAATCATGTATTTTACGTTAAAAGAAAAAGAGTTTTAAGATAGTGGAAAACGTGTTTCAGAGTGAGTTCGCTTTGTTTCGCTACTAAGGGGATGCGCGTGAGTGCTTTAGTGCTAGTAGAAGGACGTGCCTTCACTAAGTTAAAATCACAGTTGCGTGTCATACTAGTTTCATCCTGTAGCTTGAACTGTGGTGTAAGAACTATGTTCTATACTTTATAGGAAGAATTACTGTTTCGTAAAGGAAATGTAATTATTCTATATAGCTACACATCACTCACTCTAATATTTGTATGTGTTATTGATTTTGACCACTGAAGTTAAAGAAGCATAAACACGCATATGTTATTCGTTTGTATTACTGCTTTTATTTGTTTAACTACTTACAAGAGTTACCCTGATTAATTAATTCATCCTGTTGATAACAGTCTACATTCTCAAACGTAATTCTATATTAAATCATTTAGTAAGCACTAATACTTATATTGAGAAATCTAAGATTTTACTAAGATAGTCCCTCCTGTCTTAACTGGTGGCCTATCATTCTATCTCCTGACCTTCAATTGTTTCCAAACAGACTACATTCTTCTATAAATTCGTTATGTTCTCTATCTGTCCAACTAATCTTTAACATTCTCCATAACACCAAGTTTCAAAAGCTTCTATCTTTAATTTTTCTTTAATTGTCCAAGTCTCACTACCGTATAGTAGAACGTCATTCGGACTTTAAGAAACTTTTCATTTTATCTAAACTAATACTATTAGCTATTAGTAAGTTTTTTTTCAAAATTTTTTATATCCTTCTGCTACGTCCATCCTTTGTAATTATCAAAAATACCAGTCTTTTATTTGTTAGCATTTTTTTATTCAATTAAAACATTTAGAAAATTTCCACTTTGATTAATCAAATAAAAAGGACCCACTTATTCTTTAAATTTGTTTTAAATTTTCCTCTTTTAAACCAAACATACCAATTTAAAAAATTTTTTTTTACTTTTATCCATGTCCTTAAACTGTCAAATAAATTTTATTTTTTTGAATAAATAAATCCTTTTGGTGGAATTTTAATGACCTTTAAATTTTTTTATGACCGTTTTATTATAAATTATACCTTCTTGTACCTAATAATTTCCATTTTTATTACTTTTTTCTCCAAAATTTTAACCTCAATTCTATCCCTTTTTTTTTTATTTTTTTTCTAAGTTATTTTTTTAAACTTTCCGTTTTTTTTTTCTTTAATCTGTCACGGAAAATTTAAGTCAAGTTGACGGCCGCTAGAAAAGTGCTTAGGTAGCAACTTTTGCTCCGGCTTAGTCAGGGTGAGACTCTAATTCAGGGTACGATCAGAAAACTTCTGCAGATTTAAATTTAATTAAAGGTTTAGTATTGTAATCAGAGCCTAGACAGGGAATGCCAAGGCGCCAGGAACTAATAACAATTAAGGAGCGTATGAAACCTAAAGTCCTTTAGTTCCAACAGACTTCGAAGGAACCCCCTTCCAGATCATAAATATAAAACACGCAACTTCACAAAATAACTATCTTTAATATCGCATCGGAAAACAAAACAATTAATAACAAAATTCCAAATACCAGTTAAATTTCAATATTACATCAATTATGATTAACACAAGAATAGAAAGTACAAAATTAGTAAATATTACCCTAAGGAACCCCACGAGTGCATATCAGGAAGAAGAACTTTAATTTCTCACTACTTTAAAGTTATTTATTACTCACGTACTCATATACCCTTGGCCAAGAAAGCATGTAGTAGTACTTAAAATGCACCATAAATTAAGTGCTAGGTGTTCTAACCTCAATTTCAAATAAGCACCTCGTGGGAGCAATCTCTAACAATAGTGTAAATATTAAATACCTTAACGTACTGTTGAAATATTTCACAATTATCTCAATGAATCACCCTAGGCAGTAAAGAGGGTGCCTAGAAATATACTAAATGTTGATTTTTAAATATTAAATTTTGTATATCAGTATTACAGAATTTTGAATGAAGTAGATGTACTTCTTATGAACAGCAATAGCTCAAATTATTAATATTAAGTACTAGTAAAGGAAAATAATAAAGCCACAATGGCACCAAATAAGCACAAACACTAAAACGAACAATAAATACATAGAATAATCTTACTCAATGATTAGCTTCTGCACGTAGTTATTTCACATCAAAGGTCGTCGAAGTCCTAGGCTGCTGGAATGGTAACCCAGAGTAACGACAGCTGGTCGCCAACGCCAATAAATGATAAATAATAAAGTTGATAGTGCGACAACGTTCTTGAGATAACGGAGACAGGAGCATAAACAGAATGAAGAGCATACGTATAACGCACAATGAGAAGGCGTAGGGAGGAAAAAGTAGAAGAAGAAGAAGGAGAAAGAGGAAAGACCCTAAAATTTAATATTAGAAATCAAGTTGCAAACAAAAATTGAGATATTAATTACCACGTAAGTGGGTCAATTAAATGTGCACTAACTGATTTAGAGATAACAGGACGTTACAATATTTAGATTTTAATAACGAATATCTGCACCTAGAAAAATTAAAATAATAAAATTTAATCTATTTTAATTCATACCAATTATGAACGGTGATGATGAATTTATATCCACTACAAGTGAAAATCGAAGCTCGCAAAAGGTATTCTAAAACCATAAAACCAAAATTGCCAAACTCCAATAATTATTTGTCGGTACTACCTAAATCCGTAATTAATACGTTTATATCGGCAGAATCCAACTTTCACCAACAACGATCGAAATAAGAATGCCTCTTATCCACAAGGACAAAAGCAAAGTACAGCTTATTATCATATTTGTAATTTCCAATGCAGATAAGTAACGTAAATTTGAGTATACGGCAATAACTTGAAATTATGAAGGTTAACACGAATGAAGCGCAAAGGTAACAACGATATAGATAGCAGGACAATGCTATCAGCAGACAATTGAATTTAGAAATATTATATAAATAGAATGCTGACACAGAAGTGTCGACCGGAAGGTTACAAATCCGAATTTTTTGATAATCCTAATCGCAGTGGTTTTAAATGATTCGGATTATCGAGGATCTATTGTATTTGTATTTAGTTTGGTTAAGGAACATGGTATTATGATGCGAGGAGCAATAATATATAACTATGCGGTTGTTATATGGCAGATAGTGTATTCTGTCCATTAAAATAATTTTCGTTGTAAGATGAGAAATTGTACCTCCGAAATGTGTCCATTTATTCGGCATAACTTGCGGGATTACAGCCTAAGGCTTAAGTTGTCGAGAAATATTGGTGTTAGCACGACGGAATGGGGTTTTGGCATGCCAATTGGCATGTCGAAATGAAACCTGAATTGCGCGTTTGTCAGGGTCAGGCGCCGGGTCATAGTTAGGGTACGCGCAGGAATTGGCGGGGGTCGCACTCTTGACGGTCGCCGACTTTCTTTGGATGTTTTCCACAACTTTCGGTTGATTCTAAAAAGTGCGCATGAGGCAGCTTTTTCATATGCGCTATCGCTTTTTGGATTTACCTGTCATTTTAGTTTTCCTTCCTACTGTCTAATTTTGTTCGGATGTTTTCGGCAACCGTCGGCTTCTCTTTTATTGTGTATATAAGGGAGCATCTTTTCTAAGTGATTTAGTATTGTATCAGACTAGACGGAGTGGGGTCGACGAGGCGGAGAATCAGGGCTGAGGTCCCCAAGGCTCTCTCCTCTCGCCGGCATTCTTTGGCATCTTCGTGAGCGACCTATCGAAAACGGCAGACATCAGCCATTCTAGCCAGGTCCCGTGCTCTGCACCTCATCAAGCAGAGAGTGCAAACGGGGATAGATGCTCTCGAGAAGTGGCTAAGATTCTGGCAAGTCGAGGTCAATCCAGAAAAGAGCACGGCAGTTTTCTTCTCAAAACGACGTCATCGACCTGGAGACGACGTCGATATTCGACGAATCAATACCTCGCGTTCAGACGTCGAGTATCTAGGGTGATCCTTGTTTAAGTCTAAAACACGAGTATGTGGAAACAACCAAGAGAGTTATAACTCTACCCTACATCCTCTTCTTGGTCGTTCTCTAACTCATCCATATCCTCTCCCTTATATAAATCTTCTAAATATCTTTTCCATCTATCAGCTACCTCAACTTTATTTATTAGAAGCTCATTATTCTCGTCTCTAATACCATTATATTTTTTCCTATCTTCCCCAAAAAACTTTTTAACTGCTCTGTAAGCCCTGTCTGTCTTACCTACTCTCAAATCATCTTGTATTCCCTTACAATTCTCCTCCATCCATTTATTTCTAGCTTTTCTACACTCATGTACTATCTTATTTCTAACTGTATTATATTTTTGCTTACTTTCACTATCCACTTCTCTGAAAGGTTTAAGCTTTCTTCTATTTTCTATTAAATCTAATATCTCCTTTGTTACCCACGGTTTTCTCGCTTGTATTTTTTTCTTACCTATAGTCTGTATTGCTGTATCATGTACAGTCAGTTTTATTTCTTTCCATCTATTTTCTACGTTCCCTCCTATAGCTATCTCTTTGCTCTTATTATCTAATACTTGTTTATATTCCTCTTTTACCCTACTATCATTAAGCTTACCTAGATCCCATCCCTCTCTTTTAACCTTTCTCAATTTTTTGAATTTTAGTTTACACTTCATTTTAACTAAGTTATGATCGCTATCTATGTCAGCCCCTGGATAACTACGACAGTTTTTAACTTGGTTTCTAAATCTTTGTTTAAGTAAAATATAATCTATTTGGTATCTAGCCCTATCACCTGGGGCTTTCCAGGTATATCTTCTCCTAACATGTTGTTCGAATAGGGTGTTTACAGTTACTAATCTATGTTCCTGGCAAAACTCAACTAATCTTTCTCCTCTATCATTTCGTCTGCCATACCCAAATTTTTCTACCATTTTTCCCTCACTACCTTCTCCCACTGACGCATTAAAATCGCCCATAACTATTAAATTCTCATCTCTTTTTACTTTTCTTACTATACTATTTATATCCTCATATACCTTTTCTACTTCCTCATCCTTGTACTGAGTTGTTGGCATGTAAACCTGTACTAAAACAGTGTCTGTAGGTTTTGTACTCAATCTAACCATAATTGTTCTATCACTAAATTGTAAGTACTCCTTAACTTTATGCCCTAATCTTTTACCTAACACTATTCCTACGCCTGCCTGTCCATTAGTTGAAGAAGTTGTAATTATTCTATAACTATCTTTCCAAAAGTCATTACTATCTGGCCATCTCACTTCACTAATACCTAAAATGTCAAGCTTTTCCTTTCTCATTTCGACTAATAAATTCGTTAACTTATCTACTCTGAGTAATGACCTTACATTCCAAGTCCCTATCACTAAATCGAACTGTTGTTTTATATTCTTACGATGACGAGCCCCAAGTACCCCCTCCCTGAGATCCAAATGAGGGAGTATTTTACCTCGGGACAAGAATTTTACTTGTGAGCTCTCCATCATATGATTTCGTGTTTTAGGCCACGCACACCTGGGAAATATTGTGGTAGGCTCCCATATCTTTCCACAACGCAGTTTTTAAAGATTTTAGCAGAAAGCCGTATCCGTCACGGCCAACCCCCAACAAGCTTGTAGATTATTGAGGATCGCCCGAGACCAACCGACCCTCCTCCAATATCTTTTAGCCAGCAAGGCTGCTGCCCCTTGCTGCGCCTTTTAATCGCCTTTTACGATAAGCAGGCTTACTATAGTAGTATTCTTTATCCCCTACTATAGGGTTAAGTTTATTTACTTTAAATTTATTGCGTTGTATGTAATTTCATTCTATTGGAAATAAATGTTCATTTGTATCTACGTACATTCTTAGTTGAGTATTATGTTGATTCAATAATCCGAATTTTTTGATAATCCGAATTGCAGTGGTTTTAATTGATTCGGATTATCAAGGATCTATTGTATTTAGATCTAGTTTGGTTAAGGAACATGGTGTTAAGATGCGAGGAACAACAATATATAACTATGCGGTTGTTATATGGCAGATAGTGTGTTTTGCCCATTAAAATAATTTTCGTTGTAAGATGAGAAATTGTACTTCCGAAATGTGTCCATGTATTCGGTATAACTTGCGGGATTACAGCTTAAGGCTTAAGTTGTCGGGAAATATCGATGTTAGCACAACGGAATGGGGTTTTGGCATGCCAATTGGCATGTCGAAATGAAACCTGTATTGCGCATTTGTCAGGGGCACGCGCCGGGTTATAGTTAGGGTACGCGCAGTGGTTGGCGGGGGTTGCACTGTTGACGGTCGCCGACTTTCTTTGGATATGTTCTCGACAACTTTCGGTTAATTCTAAAAAGTACGCGTGACGCAGCTTTTTCATATGCGCTATCGCTTTTTGGATTTATCTGTCATTTTAGTTCTCCTTTCTACTGTCTAATTTTGTCCGGATGTTTTCGGCAACCGTCGGCTTCTCTTTTATTGTGTATATAACGGAGCATCTTTTCTAAGTGATTTAGTATTGTATCAGACTAGACGGAGTGCGGTCAACGAGGCGGAGAATCAGGGCTGGAGTCCCCCAAGGCACTCTCCTCTCGCCGGCACTTTTTGGCATCTTCGTGAGCGACCTATCGAAAACGGCAGACACCAGAATGGCACTATACGCCGCGACACAGCCATTCTAGCCAGGTCTCGTGCTCTGCACCTCGTCAGGCAGAGAGTGCAAACGGGGATAGATGTTCTCGGGAAGTGGCTAAGACTCTGGCAAGTCGAGGTCAATCCAGAAAAAAGCACGGCAGTTTTCTTCTCAAAACGACGTCACCGACCTGGAGACGACGTCAGAGTATTCGACGAATCAATACCTCGACGTTCAGACGTCGAGTATCTAGGGGTGATCCTTGATTTGAAGCTCACTTGGAAAGCTCACATCGAGTATGTGGCAAACAAGGCGAAGAGAGTTATGACTCTGCTATACCCCTTGACCAATCGCCAAAGTAGGTTAAACGTTTCAAACAAGCATAAGCTCTACAAGGCGATAACCAGACCGACGTTTGCATTCGCATCAGCGGCGTGGGGTAACGCAGCAGAAATGCACATGCGTAAGCTCTAGGTGATCCAGAACAAGGCCCTAAGGAGAGTCTTCGGAGCTCCCTGGTTCACTCGAAACGCTCAGCTTCACAGAGAGGCAAATCTGTAAACCGTCAAGGAATGACCCCGGTCGAACGCTAGGAGGTTTTACGGATCTCTAGAAGAACACAAAAACCAGCTCGTACAAGCCCTGGGAGCGTATGAAAATATCCTATGGCAACGACATAGACACTCCAGGGCGATACTCCGACAATCATCTTTGCTGCGATTCCATCAGACGTCCGAAAGGAATAAACTGCGCGTAACACCATGTTTCTCCAATTCACGACGGCGGTGAAGGACCTAGTATCCCGATACGGCCGATTGCTTGAAAAATGACAGGTGAGCATTTTTCACAAAAATTACGCTCTCGTTCGGATGAGAGGTTAAATGGAGGTTCCGTGTGTGAGTGTTGTCACGCACGTTAAAGATCCCTACTTTGCCTGGAACGGCAAGGGTTCGGCAAAATTCTAAATTTCTAGGCAACAAAAAACTCGCCTCCTGGCCAACGTAGTACCTACTGGTGGAGCATTGGAAAAATAAATGAACGGTGAAGAACCTAGTCGACACGGCCGGCTGCTTGAAAAATGACAGGTGAGCATTTTTCACAAAAATTACGCCCTCGTTCGGATGAGAGGTTAAATGGAGGTCCCGTGTGTAAGTGTTGTCACGCTCGTTAAAGATCCCTACCTTGCCTGGAACGGCAAGGGTTCGGCAAAATTCTAAATTTCCAAGCAACAAAAAACTCGCCTCCTGGCCAATGTAGTACCTTCTGGTGGAGCATTGGAAATATAAATGCACGGTTAAGGACCTAGTCCAGGTACGCTAGTCACGGGATCTTTATAAAGTCTATGACAAGGGATCTCGAGTCCGACACCAAAGTGGATTTTTAGTGGGTATATCCTTGCTCCGGAAAAGAAGAGTCCCACACAGCGGATATAAAATCTTTTACCACTCTAAAAAAAGAAGTGATTTAGTATTTGGCAGAAATTAGAACGGTAAATATGAGCTCCTCCATGGTGATTAACGTTCCTCAACTTCTTGGAAATAAAGTGAAACCAACAAATAAGCGATTCCAATTATGCTTACTGGCAGAAAATGTGTGTAACAATAATTTTGTTACTGATATTAGTAACATTTGTTATGTTATGTCAAAGGAGGGAGGTGGAAATTGTGAGTTGCTGTGTCTTGCATCTGTACCTAACCCATCCAACTTCCCTACCTATTTATTACTTTTGTGAGCATCCCGTCTCGCAAAAAAAGAAGCATTTGGAAAAGGGATAACACCTTGTATTTGCCGAGATAGGTGTAGTAAATGATTGGCGTTTACCTTAGGTATCCTGTATTTCTTGTATGGAGTTATAAAGAACTGTCTGCTTCAGGAGCGGTATACAATTGCTCGATATAAAATCGAGCCGGCTGAAAGCCTTGATAATTTGTTATTTTATCACATCTAATGCAGTACATGTTAATGACTACTGTCAATAGAATTCTTAAACCCGTACACTGAAATCGCTTTCCAATTGCGTCTACTAACACCAGCTCTGGGTGATAGTATTCAAAGTTCATAAAAACGCTACTTAAAATGAATATAACGGATATCCAGCAGAGTGGAAATTGCTGTACTGTTCATTATATAAGCGCCTATTTCAAGAAAACAGGATGGATATAAAAAGACAATTTAAAAAACGAATTTCTCACAGAAAAGAGCAGACAATTATTCACGTCCTTCTAGTTTCATCCATTCAGTTCACCTCAATTCCGACGGTGATGTTTTTCGTGTATAGGGTGAGTCTAGGTAACAATACGCTTGCGTTTCTAGGGCGGCGTCGCGGTGTTTCCAATGACTTCAGGCACACAGTGTTCTTCGTTTGGGATATATGTGCGGACGTTTATGTAAACACCGTGTAACCTTACGTCATGTCACACTAATGTGTGTTTAGAGAGTGAATGTGGGTGGTTTGTTTTGTGAGAACTATAAGTGGAGCATGTTACTAGAGAATATTTTCTACATCATTTGTGACGTTAAGCAGGTACGTTTTTATGATTATATTGTAAACTTAAAATCTAAAATAAGCATTTTTGATTACAAATTTGATCTTAGCAGAAAGCTTCCACTTCCAAAACGATTTCAGAAGTTTTCCAGTAGATTATGACAACCGTTTCATAGCCATTAATTTTAAACCTCGAATAACATTTGTTTCCTGCAATTAAAAGAAATTTATAAATTGATTTGTGAATGTAAATAATTCAGCCTCATATTTTAGTTCTTAATTTTTAAATATAAATGCTTATACTTAAAGCTTCTAACAAACATTCCAAAACTATTTATGCTCTTTATTTATTATTCAAATTAAAGATTACTTAACCATTTTAAAGAATTACTCTAAGTTTGGGAACCACAAATATACTGTTTCTTTCTAAGAACTTTATAGAACAGAAACCTGAATCTTCAAGTAATTTTAATGCAAAAAAAGCGTTTACGGTTACGCATCTTTATAACTAAACGGACCTAAATCAAAAGTGTACATAAAAATTGCTATGTACTTTTGAATCAAAGCGTGTAATGAACGCACGGGGACTCCTGTCAAATAATAGAAAGAAGTGTCACATTATATCTTAGAGTACTACTTCCTAGGTTTTAGTATAACATAAATCTTCAACCCCTCGAAACCAACACTATAACCAATTCCTTGTTGTTTCTTGGAAATCGGGTTATTTATTCCTCGTTTCTGCGTGCTTTTGTCCAAGAAGAATATGTGTTCACCAATAGCAAAAACTTATACAAATAACAAACGTTAGGAAAAGGTTTTTATTGGAGAAACTTGATCTATCCGTAGGAAGTTGCAAATCGTTTGTGCATTGTTTGAAATCGGTTGTGTTTGGAATGAGGCTATGAATTATATGTTAAAAGATGATACGCGCAAGGCGTGTCATTATCAACACTTTTTTCCGTATCTAAAATGCCTTACTTTTACAATTTTTATTAGGCGCGGATATAACGGTTAAGTCCTGAGGAATCTAGCAATTATAAGGGACCGATAATTGTAAAATGCATAAAAATTAAAGATTTGAGTAAGTCATGGCTCTAAATACCAAAGTGCTTTGATTTGAAATTTTCATGAATATTGATGTTGATGTTTCTATCATAATCCAAATTAGCGCTCTCTGACGGAGTCCAGGAGTCATGTCAGCTGAGGATTTTATGAAAATTTAAAATTAATTTGAAGGTGCGTGGACACCGTGGGGCCCACGAAAAGTTTAAAATATAATAAAATAATTGAAGGCTCATTTTTAGTATTTACTGTTTACAATAAATGGGAATATAATTGGTTGCGACTTTTATGTCTTTAGTAAAGTATAGCCATTCATAGACACGTAAAATGCAAGTAATGACGAACATCGTCCAGCTCAGTTAACCTAGTTTTCCTCAAATCTTAAATGGTCCTGATAGTCTGAGCTTAGCTTAATTAATAATTATATCTATCTCAACCTAGTGCACCCCGTACAATATCCTACCGCAACAAAATTATTGTATTTACGGACTAAATCAGGTGGAGAGCTAAATTACAGTTAATCCCCATCATGGAAAAACTTAATTACAATGCTGGTGCAGTTGCTTAGAGCAAGTGCTAACTAGCGCACCTCTAAAAATAGCTAGCGCAGACATAGAAACTACATAATACGATACCGTAACCCGCAAAACGGCTAACTCCACTTTTGTCCAAATAGTCTTTTTTGTAGTTCTCATTACTACGATCTCACCTGTACCCGCCTAAATAAAGACTATCTTCGTATCTGTAACAGATTTCTCAAAAAACAGTGAACAAAAATCGGCTAACTCTATTTATAACAACACCCACAAGCTAACTCCATTAAATAAGCCATTGTGTATGAGCTGTAAAAGTGTCAACATCAAGTCGTGTTGTGAATTTACATTAAATTATGAAAACGTTGTTTTATGTAAATATTTTTGCTTCTTTGTATTTTGTGATTATCCAGTGTGAGTATAAATACATTTTTATGGTTAATTACAATAGTTTTAGGCAACTACAACCGCATGTTTATAAGAGATGGAGTAAGCTAGTTTACAGAGTATGTTTATGTGAATGTAACTGGAGTTAGCAGAATTATCTGTCTAATTGAATCCATTAATTTATTTTCAGATTTAAAATAATATGAATTTCGTGTTTAAGCCTCCTGCAAAAATGTCCCGTGCACAAAAAATTCTACAATTTACTTATGGCGATAACAACAAGCAAGAACCCATTTCAGTATCAAACTTTATGACCAAAAATATTAATATATTAAGATATATATATAAGAACGGCTACAGCAGGACTTGAACCTGCAACCTCTGATTTTCCGGATCAGTGCTCTAACCAATTGAGCTATCTAGCCTAATTGTTTAGATGATGTTATACTTAATACTACTGAAGCTTGGCTCTTGTTAACGATTTTCAATTACGTCTTGCATTTAAGGAAATTGAATCCAGTTATATACATAATTCATGTACTAATAACTTGATCATCCCATTTTTGCAACGTTCGGAATAATACAAACATGTAATTATATTATTATTAATAGAGAAAAATAATTCACATTTGGAATGCAAATGAATGCTTAATATATATTAATAGTTATTAAGATGAAATGAAAACCCAACTTTGTATTTAAAGTTGAATTACCATTTCAAATTGAACTAGTAATTGAAAACCACTAAAAGCTGTAGCCGTTCTTTTAGTGGTGTCGCCACGAGAAGATTTGTTACGTTTGCAAATAAATTTTGCTGTAACATTCCGCAAATCTCAAAGGCCAGACGTACTTTTATAGTCATCTATAAAATTTATTATGTAGTTTCTGTTCAATTCTGTACTTCCACACTTTAGTAGTGTTGGTGTTTTATCACCTGATGGCAGTTTTATTTACTTTTGCCATAGTACAGTGATTGTTTCAAAATTATATCATTATAATAGCTTCGATTACTTCATAGGGTTCTTGGGAACTATTTCACTCTTATGAGTCTTAACAAGCCGAAACCATTGGTCAGTGGATGTTTCCTCTCCTATGAAGTAATAAAGCTAATGTTTCGTTAAAGGCTATATAACTACCAGCCCGATTTGTATTTGTCAACAGCTCTTATTATTTTCATAAGAGTTTGTTTACAGATACATCTTACTTTATATACTATTTCCTATTGCGGACTGCAAATAACTTGTCTTTATTTATTTGAATTGCCTTTGGAGCATGAACCCGGGTGTCGCCACGATAAGGTTTGTTACGTTTGCAAATAAATTTTGCTGTAACATTACGCAAATCTCAAAGGCCAGACGTACTTTTATAGTCATCTATAGAATTTATTATGTAGTTTCGGTTCAATTCTGTACTTCCCACTTTAGTAGTATTGGTTTTTACACTGAGGTTTTATTTTTTTCATAGTAATGATGTTTGAATTATTCATTTAATAGCTTGAATTTCAAGGGTTTGGACTTTTCCACTCAAGGTTATGCAAGGAAACATTGATGTAACAGTGATAGTTAATCCTAGCGTATTTTAAGTACATCAAGCAATTTATTGTTATATCGGTTATTGTAACTACCAGCACGATTTGAAGTATTTGAATATCAATGAGCTCTTATTTGATTTTCATAACGAGTTTGTTTTACAGATACATCTTATTTTATATATATAGATTCTTGGTGATAAGCCGGAGTGTTATCAGCGAGCATGTATTGATGTTAGCAAGGCTCGCTATAGTTAAACTTCGTTTTTTAATTGCGTTTAATAGGATTTAGCATGTTCAAATACTTTGATATTATTTTAAGATTAAATTACAGTAATCTCATACATTTATGCAAATAAGCGTTAAAGTTTATTTGGTTGCACTTGATACATGCTCGTATAGTAGACCATACATTAGCTAGCGAACAAAAAGCATATTAGGTGAAAAAAGAATGCGTAATTGGTAGAAGAAATTATTTGTAGTGAAATTCTATACGATTTATATAAATAGAATCTTGAGATTTAGTAACACTCAATGTACATAGACCTATTAATTTGATAATTTTAAGGTAATGCAAGTAAGAATAAAGTAAAGGTACGCGTATTCAAAAGTAGTGATAGTACATGTATTTAAACACGCGTTGAGAAGTGTTCTAATTAGTTATGAAACAAATACGAAGATAAAAGATAAAACCTAACAAAGCTTTATGCAGTTACGCTAAAATAATAAACATTTTTGATAAGAAAACGCAGTTGAAAGATGCATAAATACATAAACGAAAGTAGAATTAAAGCTACATCATTTATTTTGTAAAATATTGAAAAGGCGATATCTATACAAAACAACGTATGGTCAAGATAACGATGTATCAATAGCAAATAGATATTACACGGAAAGCTAAGTAAATTACATCAGAAACAACTTCAAAATGCAGGAAATACAAAGATTTGGTTGCTTGAGATATCTACAAGACTTGCTGGAAACCCAGCCCACATGTAACTGGGAACAGCCTATATTAACACCGAGCAATGATAAGAGGAGTCAATTTAAAACTCAGACAGGGCGAAGCTGCGTCACTGTGAATCAAAAAGTCACGCCTAATTTTAAATATTTAATAAAGTATCAAGTGATAATAGTGCTACAATTATGAAGACTTCTTTTGTCGTTTAACGTGAGTAGAATTTGGGGTAATTTATCTAAACTAAATATTAATAATAATAGGGCTTCGAATGTGATGTTAATAACTCGAATGATGGTATATTTCTGAATATTTCGAATCTATGGTAAATTTTTTTATAATTCGAATGGTTGATGAGAAGAATAATTTAAATGTGTTCGAGTGGATAGATATAATAATTTGAATGGATAGGTATAATAATTTAAATCTGTGTTGAGGATAATAATTCAAGTATGCGTCGACAAGGATAAATCAAATCTGGGTCAATATAATATTACAATTCAAATCAGCGTCGACAATTATATTTTGGTACAATTCTGGTATAAATTTAAGTTGCGAGATTCAAGGCATATGAAACAAAGAAGCACGAAATAATTTTTGGAAAACGAGGGGTGACTGTACTCAAACACTGGTTCAACGAAGGAGGACAACAAAGGGGTGTTGATCCACGACCCAAACAAGTCGTAGCAAGTCAGATTTACTTAATTTTAAGATATTTTTCTATTTAAATTTCAATACTAAATTTACTTAATTTATATAAAAAGTGTAACGAAGTCAGCAACAAACATTGCATACGTTAAAAGTACGTAATATATTATAAAGGGATCTAGAACGTTCCAGGTTTCTTTGAAAAAAAGGGTTGTTTTTGGTGACTTTAGATTGAGTTCAAAGCGTATAAATTTTGGAGTAAATGATACATATGATATTGATTCATTGAAGGGTGTATCTTAATATTTTTCAAAAATTGTAAATAATATTTCTTTTCATTATACGAAATTAATTGACTTCGCTTTATCAATTCAAACAAATAGGTAATCATAAAGGGATGGAGAAGAGAAAAATTGATCATCGTAACGTTGTGCACTCTGTGTAGATTAAATTGGGATAGCCGTGGCATAATAATAAAATTAGTAAGATTAAATTTGATTTGAGAACACAGAGCGGTGGAGGAGGCAGAACATAGAGCATTGAATCGAAATTTTATTATCTAACTGGGATAAACTTTAATTCCAATATTATAGAATCCCATCCAGTGAAACTGGAACATACCCAAAATTTTCCAATAATACTGTAAGTAGACAATGGAGATGAATCTAATAAACCATTGGAATGTGTTAGCATTACCTCCAAAACAAATGAAAATGACCTTACGCAGGGAATTTTTTAGTCATATTTTTAAAATGCAATAATTATGTATATGAATGTTAGAATTGCGCGAAGTTCGTCTCGGTGTAAAGACTTATATTGGTGTCGCTCCGTGCTAATATCAATATTAACACCTTGCAATAATTTTATGTGTGTGTATTATTACTGTTATCTTACTATGTTTTACTCGAGAACAGGTGAATAATATTACTGATATCATTAAACAATCCATAACTAACTTAATGCAAGATGTCAATTTCATGGAGGTCATCACTGAGAGAGTGTCCAATAGAATAATGCAATCGTTAGAAGATAAGCTGGCTGGTTTACACAAAACTATAGGTGAACTTAAAAAAGAAAATGTCGATTTAAAAATAAAGCTGCATGACCTAGAAAACCACACTCGTCGAAATAATATAAGAATTTTTGGTATGGAAGAAAAGGTTGATGAGGAACTGTTAACTATGATTCCTAAGTTGTTTACGGAGAAATTAGGTATTAGAATTACAGAAGCTGATATAGTTGTGTGTCACAGGGTTGGAAAAATAATTAGTGGAAAGGCACGGGCTGCTATTGTCAAGTTCACGGCTCACAGAAGTAAATATATGGTTTTAAGTAATAAAAAATTGTTAAAGGGTTCCAGTATTTGAATAGTAGAAGATTTATCTAGGCATAAATATTTGCTTTACCAGGAATGCTTAAAAAGATATGAAAGAGGTAAAGTATGGTCAATGAATAGAAATATTTTTGTTATCAAAAACGGTCAACGAACTAAAGTCACTGATGTCACACAAATAAACTAGAATAGATTTACGTCCAATTGTGTGTTCCGTGTTTATTGGTATTATATAGTAATTTAGTTTGTAATGTTTAAGGATTGGTTGTATAGTGTAATCAATTTATTTAGCATGTGAGTGGCGGCAAGTAGTTTTTACGGTAACCCCAATTATAGCAATGGATTATTCCTTTTATTCAGTATTTACAATAAATTAACAAATTTATTTTAAGTAGTTATTGTAATTATGCAACAACTTAAGTTAGCACATTTAAACGTTCGCTCATTGCAGCCACATTTTCAGCAAGTTAAGGAGGTGATTTTGTTGAATGATTTTGACATATTCGGAGCTAGCGAAACTTGGTTTCAGCAACATATTACATCTGACAAAGTTAGTATTATGAATTATAATATTGTTCGTAAAGGTAGACATACTTGGGGAAGGGGAATTGCAATATGTGTTAAGAATACCATTAAATATGATATTATACAAACAAGTCGTGAAATCGAGCAACAATGGATTAAATGCAAAGTATCAGGTCATGTGTTTTCTATTGGTGTAATTTATAATCCCCATAGGAGGTATTATAAAGAATTTTTTGATTTATTAGACGATAGTATAAGAGATACTTTACTCAAGGTTGATACAGTATTTTACATGGGTGACACGAATGTAGATTTGTTGCATTTTGGTAGTGTGAAAAGTAAAAATGCTAATAGGCTTTTTGAAGATATAGGGTTTAAACAGTGGTCAATCAAGCAACTAGGGTAACTCTGAACTCGGCAACATTGATTGACTATATTATTACAAACAAACCCGAACTTATCGGCATAATCGGGATATTACCCTTCGACTATGCTAATCATTATTTGATATACTGTGAAGTTACAATTAGATCGCAGGTGCAACGATTAGTTTATAAAACGTTTCGTAACTTTAAAAAATTGAACTACAAGCTATTTAAGGATTCGTTAATGGCAATACCATGGAGAAATATATATGATTGTGACACTGTAGATGATAAAACTGAGTTTTTCATCTCAAACTTAATAGCTCTTTTAAATATGCATGTACCTGTAGAAACCTGCAGGATCACCAAACATTATGCGCCGTGGCTTTCTGATGATATAAAAGTTATCATGAAAGTGAGCGACCGTGCCTTGGTTAAGTTTAAGCAAAGTCATGCCACTAGTGACTGGATGCAATATAAACAATTTAGAAATATGGTAAACTATGCGGTTAGGCGAGCTAAAAAGTTGCATTTTGAGAGTGTTCTTGAAAAATGTAGTAGTAAAAAGATGTGGATGGAGATTAAAAAGCTAACTAACCGTAGTAAGTTGAATACTTGCCATGCCATTTAAACAATACGGAAAATATCAATAATTACCTTATTAATTCACTAATTTCCATACCACAAGATGATGAAACAATACATTTTTATAATTCTAACGTCCTGGCAGGGGTGGATGAGCATTTTAAATTTCAAGCAGTTACAGAACTACAGGTATTCGATATTATAAATAAAATTAGTAGTAATGCAACTGGGTTGGATAATATTAATATATTTACCATCAAACTGTGTATTCCACTTCTACTGCCATACATTACGCATATTATGAATTACTGTCTAGTTCATAGTGGTTTTCCAACAATATGGAAGAGGGCACAAGTGATTCCACTTCCTAAAATCTCAGATCCTAAGACTTTTAAAGATATTCGTCCTATTAGTATTTTACCAACTTTTTCAAAAATATTAGAAAAAATTATGAACATCCAACTTAGAACTTACTTAGACAAACATAACATTCTACCATTGCACCAATCTGGTTTTAGAGAAAACCATAGTTGCTCGACTGCATTATTACATGTTACCGATGATATACTAAAAGCATGTGATGATGGTAAAATAACCTGTTTAGTACTGCTTGATTACTCCAAGGCTTTTGACACCATAAATCATGTAACACTACTGGCCATTTTACATTATATTGGATTAGATTCGTCAGCTATTAATCTAGTGCAGCAATATTTAAGTAACAGATATCAATGTGTTAAAACGGATAATGATATGTCGGTCTTAAAAAAAGTTACTTTAGGTGTGCCACAGGGTTCAATTATGGGTCCATTACTATTCATAGTTTATACGTCATGCATGCAGACATGTTTATTGTCGAGTAATCTTCATTTGTATGCTGATGATACCCAGCTATACATGTCTTTTGAAGTCGATGAAATTGCACAAGCTAATGCTGCGCTGAATTATGATTTATCTCAAATAATGAATTTCTCTAAAAAGCACAGCCTGTGTTTTAATATTAGCAAAACGGATATGGCTATATTTGGCAGTCGTGTTAACAAACTTAAAGCAGTAGATTTTTGTCTCAATATTGGTGATACTGTATTAAGTGGTAAAAATGATCTTAAATGCCTTGGAGTACATCTTGATGTAGGACTGCGGTTTTCCAAACACGTATCTAAATGCCTGCAGAAGGCATATGGTAACCTAAAAAGTATCTACCCAAATAGGCATTTGTTTTCTGTTCAAACTAAAAAACTTTTATGTAATTCACTCGTGCTCTCTCATTTAGATTTTGCGGATACAGTGTATGGTCCTTGTCTCACTGTAGCAGACCAAAATAAAATTCAAAAGGTTCAAAATTCTTGTCTCCGTATGATATACGAGGTAAGAAAATATGAGCATATTAGCTCTAAAAGAGTGAAAGCGCAATGGCTTAGTATGATTAATAGACGGACACTACATGCGCTGACTCTCTTTCATAAAATTATATTAACAAAAACACCACGGTACTTGTATAGTAAAATTACTTTCCGCACTGACGTCCATAATGCGAACCTAAGATTTAAGGTTGCTTTAACTCCCCCATCACATAGTGCTATATATGAACGCTCATTTACTTATTGCATCGCCAAACACTATAATAATGTTTCATTAAACATGAGGACATTGTCAGTAATATCTTTTAAAAAAGCTGGTTTCAAATGCTTGTTGGAATGTAGTTGTAATTTACTTAAGAATTGTCTGAACTTTAAATGCTAGTGGAGTTTAGCCATATAATAATATTTAATTTTTACATAAGGTTTAGAGATGTTGAGTAGAACGTTAGCGTAAGTAACAATTATTTTGCTTCAAGGTAACTAACTAGAATATTAAGTTATTTTGCGCAATTCACTGTGGGTTAAGTGGTAAAGCAACTGATGGTTATGCCCATCAAGTTCAACTTCGCCCATATTCTTATTTTTTGTTACTTTATGTTTTGTTAACAAATACTCTATTCAATAAAGACATTTAATAATAATAATAATAATAATAATAATAATAATAATAATAATAATAATAATAATAATAATAATAATAATAATAATAATAATTTCAATTCAATTTTCAATTTCAATTTCAATTTCAATTTATTTACAAGTTTGTTCTCTTTTCACCATAAGCTAACTCTATGAGTTGCTTGACATGGTGTTAAAACTATGTATATACATTCGTTATAATCTAGAATATTTAAAAAAGTATATAAAGTAATTAATTAATAATAATAATAATAATAACAATAATAATAATAATAATAATTTCCTAATTTCAGCTATTCAAGATTCGAGCATAATGTCAATAAATAACATAGAAAACATGCCTATAATATTTGAAGATGATTTGGAAATAAATAAAGTAGTAATAATGGAGTCTGAAACAACTGCACTGCAGGACTCCCCTAATATTAATATAGACAACCCTGTTGTAGCTGAAGTTATAGAATATTATTTGCTAGACCATACAAAAGACCAACACGGCAATATGTGGCATTTTATTGTTATATAATATGAACAAATCTGAAACTAATGACACCTGTAAAATTTAATTGCGGTGTAAACTTCGAAAAGCTAATTAGGGGAGATAAAGTGGACTGTATAAAATTTAAAGGATATTTAACAAGCAACAGATAATTAAATGTTTTTAATCAAATCAAAGCAAAAGCGTTTACTATAGCACTTACCTGGTTGTGTACGACGTCGTGCCAATGCAAAAAAACGATGTAGCATTTAATCTGCCTCGTACATGGAAGCGAAGCACACATTTATTACAATAGCGGTGTTTTACCAAACAAGCGGTTCATGCACCAAAGCGATGCGAACAGTCGAAAAACAAATCGATTATCATAACAAAGCGGTTCATCTAATTAACTCCACGTAGAACGTGTAAACGCGATGCGGTGTAGTCGACTAGTAAAGCAAGACTCTGCATGTAGAACGTGGAAAACTAGCGATGCGACGAGATCGAACACCAAGACGGGAGTCTATCTGGCTTGGCGTGTATTTTCCAATCGATACTTGTTTGCAGATGCGTACTAAAACACAGAGCTTTATCACCCACGGCAATGTTTTGGCGGGTGCTTAGTAAACACATGGGGCTTATTAAATAACAAATTTAAAATATACACGCGGCGAATATAAAATAACCAACAAACTCACTGAAATAAAATTTAGCTATAAGTTATTTACATAAAAACGGAACAACACCTTTGTTTCCGGTGAAGGTGAAATACAAATTAACGCTATTGACGTTGATGATGGCGATATAAGTGATGAAAGCAATAGTGGTAGATTGGTCCCATATTCTGATTCTGATTGTGAAAATGTTGAAGAAAGTGAGAGAAAATCGAGGAGACGAAAGCGGTGTGAAGTAAATCCTGCTACATGGTTTGATCAAAAGAATGCTTTGAATCGAGAAAAAAGAAAAGAGTATTATAGTGGAAAAAACGAAAAAGATAAATGGAGTAAAATCCTTAAACCAGAAAAAAACTATGAAAGCCCGATGTATATGTCCAACATTTAGCAAAACAATGCAATGTTGTAAAGTAACAGAAGACCAAAGAAAAGAACTATTTCATTTATTTTGGTTAATGACCTGGGGTGAAAAGAAGATATTTATTAATGGTTTGCTAGAAATGACAGCTACAGAAAAACCTAAAGACAGAAAAAACAGTGAAAGGTGTAGGAGGGCTTGCTCTATGAAGTATCATCTGAAATTAAATGAAAAGATGTTAAGAACATGTAAAACAATGTTTCTCAATACTTTCAATATAGGAAAAGCATTTGTGTGGAATGTTAAAATACATCAAAAGAAAACTTTAAAGCGAACAGAATGAGTGAAATGTAAATCTGCCTATCAAAGCAAAAAAGCGTCTAAATGTTTTTGCCAAGGAAGTCGCTGCTCTTAATAACTTTTTAGATTCTATTCCAAATATCCCATTGCACTATTGTCGCCAAAGAACTGCAAAAGAATACGTTTTGCCAGAATGGGACTCAAAAGCAGCACTATACAATTTTTACGTTTCTGATTGAGGTCAGTCTCATAATGTTCCTCCAGTTTTTTATTGCCAAATTTAAAAACACCTTAGAAATCAAATACATATCTTATATAGACCAAAAAAGAATCAGTGTAGCCAATGTCTAGGTCATAAACTAGGCTATATAAGCGATAGCGCTCATGCAGCTCATATTGAAAGAAAAGTTGAGGCCAGAGAAGAAAAAGAAAGAGATAAGACTAATGAAAAGTATGTCTTTACTGTTGACGTTCAAGCCTTATTAAGCTCTCCAAAATCACATGTTTCTAGCTTATTTTATAAATTAAAGCTTAATATACATAACTTCTATATCTTCCATTTACAAACTCGAAACGGTTACTGTGTCTTATGGAATGAGACGGAAGGAGGCGTAAATGCAGAGGAGTTTGGAAGTATTCTTATTAAATATTTGGTGGACACGCTTTTTGCGAATAATGATATTGAAGAGAGTGACAAAATAATTATATATAGTGATGGTTGTACATCACAGAATAGGAACGTGATCTTATCCAACGCATTAATAAATATAGCCATCTTAAAGAAGGTAACAATCGAACAAAAATATTTAGAAGTTGGCCATACTGAAATGGAGGCCGATGCTATGCATGCAGCTATCGAAAGAAAATTTAAAAACAAAATTTTTAACGTACCAGCTGAATATATAACTATTTGCAAACAGGCACGAAAGATTCCGAAGCCTTACGAAGTGTCTTATTTGGATTACTCATTTTTTAAAGCATTTTCTGGAATTGAATACTTAAAGTCTATAAGACCTGGACGGGCAAAAGGAGATCCTAAGATTAATTAATATTTTACCTGTGTTTTCATACATGTTGCCATTAACTTTGACAAAATATAATCAACTGATTTTGCAGGTGATCGATATAAGAGCTTTACAATACAAATCTGATAGCGCAATTAACTATAAAGTACGTTTGCCGGATGACTGGCAGCCGTTGCGTCGAAGACGGAATTTACTAATTTAGCCGATGAATGTGAATAACTCGCCAAATTCATACACTAATTGGTTGAAAATAGCTGCAAGAAAATATGCAGATTTGCAGGAGTTAAAGCAGACTATTCCTGTGGATTACTACGCCTACTACGACAACCTACCTCATGCCTAATGCTCAAGTCTAGAATTGCAGCTAATAGACATTTAATTTTATCACAACTTTGTTATTTTTTTATTAATTATAGAAATCAAAATGTTTTATTAAAGCCTGTCTTTGAACTACCTATTAGAAATTAAAGTTTATAAAAATGTGATAACTCCATTACCAATTTCTATGTCGTTGACTTACAAACTGCTAACTCCATTATTTACCCATAACTAATCAAATTGATAATTTATAAATAGTTTTGAGATATAAAAACATTTGGTACTACATAAACCAAAATGTGAATTGTCAGTTTTTCAATGCAAATTCAATTGTTGAAATAATAGTGTTTTTCGTTAATACTGTAAAGTTGATCAAAATGGAATTAGGCGTTTTGCGGATTACGGTATCGAATAGTAGATTCTTTTCTAGTGGGTTTAAGTTAACGCTAGCCCCCCGTGGCGGAAATCGGTTATAATGCTAGCGCCGGTTACTTAATCTAGCGCAACCTGGCGCAACCCAAGAAATAGCTAGCGCAGGTATAGAAACTACATAACGTTTTTTCTTTTCTGAGAGAACTAAGCTAACGCTAGCCTCAAACTTCCCACCCCCATAGTGTATAAATTAAGTTATGCTGCTGGCGTAGATTACTTAGAGTTAGCGCATCCTAGCGCACCCTAAGAAATAGCTAGTGCAAGTATAGAAACTATATTATGGTTTATTTTTCCTGGTAAGACTGACTTAAAGTTAGACTCCCACTCATGTTAAAGTAACTCAGCTATACTATTGAGGTAGATTACTTAATACTAGTTTAGCCTAGCGCACCCCAAAAAAATAGCTGACACAAACCCGAGAAATTACTCGCACATGCAACAAAGCTATGTTACGAGAGCCATTTCTGGAAGGATTGCATTACAGTTATACCCCCACCTTCTCTTTTGAAGCAACTAAGTTATACTGCTGGCACAGATTACATAGCGATATTGCAACTTAGCACACACCAAGAAATAGCTAGCTCATTTCGACAAATAGCTAACGTAGTAGCGAAACTATATTATAGTGACTCTTTCCTGATCGATCCGAATTAACGTTAAACTGCCCCTCCCCTTTATGTTGAAGTAACTCAGTTATATCATTGACGCAGATTGCTTAGAACTAGTGCAACCTATGATACTCTAAGAAATAACTAACGCACACCGAGGAATAGCTAGCGCAGGCAACAAAATTGTATTATGGGAGTTTTTTTTGGTACGACCGAATAAACGTTAGACTGCCTCTTGTTGAAGCAACTCAGTGTTAGTACTAACGCAGATTACTTAACACTAGTGCAACCTAGGGCACTATAAAAAATAGCTGGCGCTGCTTTATATTATAGGGGCGAGTATTCGTCTAAACACATACGAATATAGACGTGTGTAGAGCGAATTTTAATTTCATTAGTTAGTTTCGCGAGTTAGCACTAGTGTAAGCAAAGTGTTAAAAAATAAACCTGTTATTGGTAATGTGCTAGTGATCAACCAGGATGGGAGATCCTGAGACACCGAACACTCACAGTCAACAACAAACTCAGACAACCCGCGCTACTATAAAGATAATAGATAGAACGGAAACCGAACAGATAAATACCGCCGAAGCCACGACGACATATCGTCGTCTGAAAAATACACCAAAAGGAAAAGAACAAGCGACACTCAACAAGTAACACTCTCGACGAGCTATGCATGCGCAGCAGCAACACCGACAGCGACAACAGCGAAGGCCATCGATGCAGGTGATAAAAGACAAATTACCGCCAAAGTACCACCCATCCTCGTTGAAATTTTTCCGAACCTCCTCACGCATGCGAGAGAGATGCAAAGATCAGCTGACGTCAAGGTCTGGCACCTGCTGTACATTTTAATGCACGTGAGTGTTTATAACTTTTCTTAGCTTTGAAATTATAGTAAATTATTATGAATTATCCAACATTGTTTATTTGAGTAACGAAAATATAAAGTAGTTTTTTTTAAGAAGTTAGTAACATTAACGAATAAGTATCTTGCTTGTCAGTTTGTTTGCACACGTACTCAAACAATGTATCTTATGAAATTCTGAATGACAACGTATGTCAGACAAAAAATATTGTAGATTCTGTTTTCCAATCTAGACGCCATATGCTGTCTTGGTTAATTTTACATTATGTTTAAAGACTTTCAGATCTTGTAAAGGCATTTTCATTGATATATGAAATTCGCGTGTTTTTTGTAGATTATAATTAAATTAGAATATTTGCGTATTACAATCTTTGCTCTTTGATAATTAATTTTTGTTGTAATAATCAAGGAAGTACTTCAATGATTAAAAAAACTTATGTGTTATGAACAATTAATAAATTATATGTCTATCTAATAAAATCCTATAGAAATGATCTACTCATAGATCTTGATTTTGAATGTTAAACTTCACTAGAATTATTATGAAAAATTATGACAATGATACAAACTTAAATATTGCAGTCACATGTACATAATCAGACATTTATTCTAATAGAATTCCTTTTGTTTTTGAAAGACGTTTTATTATTCAACATTTAATAAAAAAAGAAAATAGTGCAAGTCCTCCTTAAGTAAAAAGTGTGTATAATGAAAATAAATTCCCTCAGTATATTTTAGATGCCTAAATTCTATTATTCTATTTTTGACAAATGTTTTTGAAGACACAAATGGTGTCCATGTTGTGCTTTTGTTTGTTCACAGGTAAAGCTGAGACATCTGTATAACATCTGGTGGTTGAGGTCTTGGTAAGTGTGTCCGAAAGAGTGAAATTCAAGTTTTATGGCTATGTAAGTGGTGTTAAGATAAGGTTTCCGCATTCCCCTTATACAAGCACAGTAAAATTTTGTTGGTTATTGTATTAAAAAATACGGTGGCGCTCATTAAATGTATTTTTGGTCTATTATTCACCCATGACCCAAGCTCATGATCTACCCAGAGCTAACACTCGACTAGCCGTATATGTCTTAAGAGTTTTTCTTTGTCTCAAGCCATTTACCATCCGACATTACCTTGGGCTTAAAAGAAAAAGAAGAAATTATTGACCTTGTGATATCAGATTAAGGTTTAGAAAATTGGGAGGTTTGATTTATAGCTGATAGTCACGAGGATAAAGAACTATAAAATTACAAAAATTATTTTATAATACACGGTATCGACGAATGTGATATTCGAAAGTCTCCCGTCGCGGTCTCTTTAGCCATAGTGCGACCTGACCCAACAGAATTTTAAACGTCGAAACTCGAGCGCCGTACGCGCTATCCTCCAGACGTCCGCTTGGAGCTCTGTCGAGGTGTTCATGTTTGTTAAAGCCGTCAGCGCCGATTTACTATCACTGATTGTATAATGCTCGTCTCTGCCCGTATGGTTTATTACGTAATCGATAGCCTCTCGTATGGCTACCAATTCGCACTGGAAAATTATGTTTCAGTTTGCGAGTTTGGTTTGAAACCAAAACACCTACCCTTCCTGCTTATACACGACAAACGCCGCGCCCGCTTGCCCATCGTCCATACGTGAACCGTCCGTATAAATTCTGATACCCATCGCGTCCTCATCACCTTCGACAAACTCGATTCCTCTAATATCACCCGGTTGCTCCAACTCAGATACAACGATTTTCCTTGCAATTTCTCTATTACCAAGATTAAGATCTTCGATAATTTCCCGCCCTTTTCCTATATTTATTAATCGCCTATCTCTAATCTCCTTTACGACATATTCGATAGAAAGAGCCTTCGCCGCTTTTACTGCGGTTATGCGTTGTACGCTCGTCTTCAGCGCTTCGCCTCTGAAACCTCACTTTATTTTAGCCGCCGCCATCATTTTATTTGATATTTCGCCGCCCTTACTTTTTACGTATTGTACGTGCGCTTTCCAATTTAATTTATCGTCGATATTGACGCCGAGGTAGGTAATACAATCTTTAAACGGGATTTTCGTTCCTCCTAGCTCTAGCCTAGGAGGTCTCTGTCCTGGTTTCGTGCCGAAATAAAGCGCCTCTGACCTCGCCGTGTTAAATTTTAATTTTACCGCCTGCGACCATTCGTGTAATTTATTAAGCGCTTCGTTCGGTTTTGTGCGCATATCCATTAACAATCTCGATCTTACAATTAAAAGCGTGTCATCCACAAACCCAACGATTGAGCATCCTGCCGGCAACTTGACCCTAAAGATGCTCTCATACAACAACTTCCAAAATGTGGGACCAGAACATGACCCCTGCGGGCATCGCCTTTCCACCTCACGCGACAGAACTTCACCCGGAATTTCAACCTGTGCCAATCGCCCCGAGAAATAACTCTTGACCAAGGACATCAAGTTTCGCGGACAACCCCTACGATCTAACTCGCAAACGATTAATGGCCACCAGGCAGCATCAAATGCTCCTGAAATGTCCAAAGCAACAACGACACAGTACTCTTTAGCATCTCTCGCCTGCTTTATTTCCCTGACAACGAACTCTAACGCGTCGATAGTCGACTTGCCCTCCACGAAACCAAACTGTCGGTTATTAAAACCGCCGCTGTCTCGCACTAGGTGCTCAATACGCGTAGTCATAACGCGATCTAAAACTTTCCCCAGCACCGGTAGCAAGCTAATTGGACGATAGCTGCCCGGATCTGACGCATTCGCCTTTTTAGGTTTGGGTATAAATTTCACGTTCTGGATTTTCCAGCAACGCGGAAAAACGCCCCTTTCTATACAAAGATTAAACAACCCGACAAAGATACACGGGGCTAACAGGCACGCTTCCAGAGCTGCGTCTGAAGTGATTCCATCATGCCCCGGTGCCTTCTTAGAGTTCATCCTCCTAAGAGCCCTGACGACCTCGTGAACTAGGATTGCCTTATCGGCACCTGTTCCTTGCGCCTCTGCAGCTTCCCGACGTACTAAATCGTGCGATCCTTCATCCCCCTCGGGATTATCCGATGGGAAAAATTTCTCTAGTAAATATTCCGCCGTGGTTTTAAAACCTTCCGTGTATTCGCCATTTGTTTTCTTTATATTACTTAGCGCGATTTTTTGTTGTTTTCCTCTAATTACGCGGAATGCGGTTCCCCAGGGTTCTTTCTCTGAGTTTCGCGTGCAGAATTCTTTAAACTTATTCGTTCGCGTTTCTTCTATTAATATTTTATATTCGCGGTAACTTTGATTATATTTTATTCTCCGTTGTTCTCTTATATCTCCAGAGGCGCGTTGATAGCTGCGCTTTAGGTTACGCGTTTCTGCCCGCTTGGTGGTTAGTTCCCGGGTCCACCAGGGTACGCTGTCTTTAAATGTTCTCTTTTGCGGCATGGAATACGACGACGCGTCTACCACCGCGGTCGTTCACTATTCGCGTTTAAGACGGTAACCCCCCTCCTAAAACCTGTTATTTTGTGGCCATACAGGTGCGGTTCCTGTATAAGCCCGATGTCGATATTATTTTCGATGAATAACTTTACGAAGTTATTTGTTGCCCCTTTACTTTTCCCGAGATTTAGTTGCGCGAATTTAATCTTCTTGCTTCTTATGGACTTTGTTTTATCTTCACAGTCCATAATCGATGTACGGTTTATACACAACAATTACAATTGTATTTAGTTTGTAACGGTATTTTTGGTACTATTTATATACGAGAGTGGTTTGAAAAATTCGCGAAACGAAAGAGAAAATGATAAAATTTGTTTTTTAAAATTAGTTTATTTTTCAACATAATCTCCGTCAAGTTGAATACACTTTATCCAGCGACGTTTCAAACCCATTATGCCATCACGAAAGTGCGATTCTTCAAGGCATCCAAAATAGTCGTCGACAGCTGTTTTTACTTCTTTGTTCGTGGAAAATAGTTTTCCCCAAGGAAAAGCTTTAGTCGTGGAAATAGGTGGATGTCAGAAGGAGCCAAATCAGTCGAATAAGGTGGATTTTGCAACAGATCGTACTTCCGATCATACATTTTTTGCATTGATACTGCACTTGTGTGTGGACGTGCATCATCCTGATGGAAAATGATCTTCTTCTTAGGCAATGCAGGTCTTTTTTCACGAATATTTTTATCCAGTCAGTCTAGAAGTTTAGCGCAATATTAATCGTTTATTGTTTGGCCCTTGGGAAAATAGTCAATCAGTAGGACATTATAATTTGAATAAGAGGCCACTATACTTGCGGCCACGTCCCCAATGCTCCACCCGGAGGTACTACATTGGGTTTAAACGCGAAAAATTACGTGCTTCTAATTTATACTAACTTCATAGTTAATCCACCCTAAACAAAAAAACTAAATAAAAATCTAACAAACCTAAACATCTAACAAACCTAACAAACTCTAACAATCTAACAAACCTAAAAATCTGACAAAACTGAAACAAAAACTAAAAACAAAAACTAAAAACAGGGTTGTAAATAATGGTATCCCTAGCGCTGACTTTCGAGTGTACCCGATCAACAAGACACAAGCAAAAATGAGAAGGGGAGGGATCCGTAATACCGGATAGCAGACGCCGGCTCTGCTTACCAGTGCGACCTGGAAGGGTCGTCTTAAAACTGTCCAAATCTAGCTAACTAATTTAAATCCAACCCTAGCTTTCCCTATCATTTCCTAACTGATTTGTATTATGATTACAATCTTCGCAATTATACTCTTCCTTTTCAAATATATACTGCAACCAAAATGGCGACAGAACGTCAAACAAAACAAATATGCCACATAATACTACAATATATGCTAATAAATAAATAATTATAGTGTAAATATAAAATATAAATAAATATAATTATGTAAATATATAAATAAATGTTTAATAAGCGTTAAGCGTTAAGCATATAGCAGTGCATAAAATAGCAAAAAGCATCACCCTGTTAATCAGGTGCACTCCCACAAGCATATGTCGGCTAGCGCCTTTACACACCAAACGTGCTTGTTAAATTATTTCGAAAACTACTAATTAATGTAAATCAATGCTTGTGCGAGTACAGCCGCCATAATTTAAGTCTTACCTCGATAATAAAATTCTCCAGCATCCGAAGATCTGGTCGTCTGCCTACATCTAACTGTAACTTACATCTAAGGGGGGGGGATGGGTGCACTGCTAAAGTCCTGGTGGGTATGCACTAAATGTTCTTGGGGGGATCACAATCACTATCACTATCACTTCACTTTCAAGTCCTGGGGGGATGCGCGGTTTCACTCTATTTATTATCTTTGTTTATTTTATTGATTTAATTTAATGAGGGTTTCTGATTTATTTGTTATTGTGTATTTGTTATTATTTATTACCGATTTCCCGATTTTCCGCGCATAATTAGGTAGATAGGCAGTGACTGTGTTAATGGTGCGGGGGTTTCTCGTGCATATTGGACATTTGGGTATAATTATCTTTTTGTTGTTGTTTTTTTTTTTTAATATCAGGTTTTGGTTAATCTATACTTGTATCCTTACTCATGCCAAGTCAATTCAAATTTTTTACAATCCTCCCACCAACCCCCCCGAATTACACGCGATTGTCATTGTCTAATCTCGCGACCCTTCCCGCGAATTCTTTTAAGGCTGTCCAGAACGCCTTCTGGTTAACCACTTCCCGAGTTCCTCTAGGCTCTTTGGCCATGCCAGACCTAGGATAGCTAGTTTGCTATCAGCCAACCCTCGATTTCCCGCCTCAAGCGGGCAGTCGAAGAGCACGTGCTCTGCGCTTTCCGCCCCCGTCACTGCATTCGCAGCGGTCGCTGTTGGCTAGACCGAACCTTTGTAAATACGCCTTCAAGGCGCCGTGCCCTGTTATCAACTGCACCATTTTGTGATCAAGCTTGACCTCGATCCTACCTCTAGCTTCTATGCTCGGTATGAATTTGTGGGTCAACCTGCCCGTGGCAGCGTTGTTCCACCTCTCTTCCCATTGTCGAATTGATTTTTCGCGCAGCTTTCTTTTGATTAAAGACCTCGGTATCGACGAATGTGATATTCGAAAGTCGCCCGTCGCGGCCTCTTTAGCTAATTCGTCAGCCCTATTGTTTCCTACGTTACCATTGTGCGACCTGACCAAACAGAACTTTAAACGTCGAAACTCGAGCGCCGTACGCGCTATCCTCCAGACTTCCGCTTGGAGATCTGTCGAGGTGTTCATGTTTGTTAAAGCCAATCAGTAGGACACCTTTAGCATCCCAAAAAACTGAAGCCATAACTTTTCCTGCCGACTACACGGACATTACTTTCATTGGTGGTGGAGAACCCCTATGTCTCCATTGTTTAGATTGTTGCTCGGACTTATTGGAGTTAAGGCAACCTAAACTCTGTTGGCAAATTCTCTTCCTCTGAAGGTTTTGATCAATTGTCAATATGCGCGGCACCCATCTTGCCGAAAGCTTTTTCATACCTAATTCCGCAGTTAATATATAAAATGCTCTTTCATCTGAGATATCTACATCCTTAGCAATTTCGGAAGCCTTTAATCGACCATCCTGCGTAACCATATCATTAACTTTTTGGACAATTTCGGGCGTGGTGGCAGTTTTTGGTCGTCCGCTGCGCGGGTCATCTTCTAGGCTCTCACGACCACTTAAATTCCGTCACCCACTTGTGCACAGTTGTAAATGATGGAGCAGAGTCTCCTAATGTATCCTGCATATCTTTATGTATTTTTGTTGCTTTCCAATCCTTTTTACAAAATATTTGATAACAGCGCGCGTTTCAGTTTTATCCATTTTGAAAAACTCACAAAACTAACTTTACTTCATATAACACCAAATTAATACTACTTGACAGAATAATGTCAAATTTAACATCTGCGCACTAGATAGTTGGATCTATCAATTGCATATATTTTATTTGAACTGATGCTGCCATATGTGCTCCATTTCGCAAACTTTTCAAACCACCTTGGTACAATATAAAATTAAACAATTTTGTCATAATTAAAATTTTTATCTTGATCTATACTGATCTGGAAATGTCTTTCTTTAGAATAATTAAGGAATCTTTGACAACCATTTGTAGTTACGTGTTTAATAAGCTGTAAAGAATAGATTAACTGTTATGCCATATATTTCATATAGTTGCAGCAGCATGTGTTGTTGGTTTGCAAATTTTTACACTGGAATTTTTACCTTTAAAATCAACCATATGGGCGGTCAACTACGACCTTAAACAATGAAGGGTTACGTAAGAAGCAAAACGAAATTTGTCGAATTCGCTAATAAACTTTGCACAAGATATTCAACGTAGCAATAATTACCATAAATCGTCTTAATCAATCGGTGAAGATTGAAAACCCCCATAAATAAATGACACACGAGTTAACGCTTGTAAACAAACGATTGCAAGTATCATATCATTGCTTAAACAGAGCAAAAATGTACCATTCAACCAACGGTTTGTATCATGTGATGAAAAATGGTTGCTCTATCTATAGCAACCGTAAACGTTCTAGACATCGTGCTCCAGGGCATCAAGCCAGAGCAGAAACCCATCCAAGAAAGGTAATGGTGATAGTATTGTAAACTTGTGAAGGCTTAGATTATTATTCTTTCTTGCAACTCGGTGATGACATAATAGCAGAACTATATTACAAGAAATTACAGATTTTGCATAAAGAAGTGTGTGATACATCAATCGATTCAGCTCGGTGTCCTGAGCTTAAGTTTTAATGTCAGTTGAAATCGGGCCACGGGGACGCCGTGCCCCCGCGATATTCCGTCGGGAAAATTAAAATTTCAAATAGGTCCAAAATTAATGTGCGATACATATTTGGACTCCCCTAACATAGCTGAGTCGAAATATGGTACCCCCACAAAATCTGACCACGGATACCCGACCCCCCCCCGGGAAATTAATTTTTATTTTATCTGAATACTTATAATTATTACAACATAATAATTTTAATTTCTTGAAATTGTTTTAAAGTAAGTCTACATTTGGAAGTTCGTTGCGACAATGCCTTGCATTTTCAACTTGTTTTATTATGAGCTCATGCTAAGACCAACGGCCAACGTAAGATATGAGGAACGCCCTCTTACTTTAAATAAAAATATATGTGTTTAAAAGGTTATCAATTTGCATGATTATTATTATAAAATTATTGAACTTTATGGATGTATCTAAAGGAATGGTATTTTAAAATGTACTATGGATCTAATTTAAATAGAGTGTGATATATTTGGTTAATTGAGTTATTTTTGGGTGTGTGTTTGGTGTGAATGTCTATTTAGGTTTCAGCATGAGGATATTGCGAGGAACTTTTTGGATGTAACAGGTTGGCATCAATATTATTAGGAAATTAGTTAAGAAGCATTATTAGGAGGAATTAGCCGAGGAATAGTTGGGAGCAGCCGAGGGCAAGATTCGAGCTATAACACCAAAAGTATTTATGCAACCCAATTTGTGGGGCAGGAGTGTACAGGCTTAACCTCACAGTATTATGGCGCCCAACGTGGTTCATGATTCCAGGCACGTTCAACAGTTAACTTCACAATTATATACATATATATAGATATATATATATATAATTGTGTTGCTTACTTGAATCGCCCTCGGCTACTCCCCACTTCCGTTTTTATTAGCTAAAATTCTTTAAAATTACCACAGACCTGTTAAATCTAATAACTCCCGCTTAATATCACCATGCTGAAACGTAAATATAAATTCACATCCTACAATCACACACTCAAAAATAACTCAATTAACCAAATATGTCACACTCCATTTTTATAAGATCAGTATTACATTTTCAAAAAACACCATTTCTTTCTGTACACTCGTATTGTCAATAATCGATAACCTTTTAAACACATATTTTTATTAAAGTAAGAGGGCGTTCCTCATATCTTACGTTAACCCTTTGTCTTATCATGAGCTCATAGTAAAACTCTATAAATGTGCACACAAATTTACTGCTCTATCAAATATCAATAAGCCCTCTATACTTCTTTACAGCATCTCCTGGTTATCTGTAAATTAATTAATTATTCTTGACCTTCAAAAATCAAATTCATTTTAAGTTTCACAAATTTTTGTTCATAAAATATCAAATAATAGAAAACACACCAAAGCACAAAGCAACATAAACACAAACACCATGGAAAATATTCACCATTGAATGTTTAATACAATGGCCTACCTGGTAACTATCTTCTGCATGTGGTCCACCACCTAACCCTTCGGAGATGCTGCCGTCTAGTAGGTCCTCAGTCCATCGAATAACACCCCAGTCAAATCACCATGTCTGCCATGTATGCCACTACTCAAAATCTCTTCTTGACCAATTTACAACCAAAAATATACAATCTCCAAATTTTAACTTTAATACTCAATAATTGCTTTTTTCATCATCCAAATAATTTCACTCCTTATTAATTTCGCGCATTCCAAACACTACAATAACAATCTTTGTACTTACATACAATTTTAACTTTCACCAAAAATTGCTTTATTAGCTTTTACATAAATTTGGATTAAACTGCACTAATTTCCCTTGAAAGTAACTATACGTATCGCGAATGGCTGATGAATTAAAAGAGTGCAAGGTCTCTCTTCGAAATTGATTAAATAACCCAGGATTCAACTTCTTTCCCCGCCCTGTTTATAAATTGCAAGTACATTTGTGAACCCGTTCCACCAACTCTTAAAATTATTTTCTAACCGTTTTGCATTTCAGCGAAAAAGTTTTAAAATATCTCGGTTTCTCTTGAATTTTAACAATAAACACTCAAATACCTGGTAAACCGCTTCTAACTGTCAACTACCACTTTTAATTCCCCGAAAATTAGTCTATACTATTCAGTTGATCCACGTCTTAAACTTCAACAGAACACCTTTTATCTCACTTGTTCCTATAGCTTCATCTCACGTATATGCCCCCACCAGCTGAATATCTACCCTTCTTAATCTATGTCCACCAATCACCTTGCTTGGCTCCTTTCTTCCGCTTTCAACCGACGCTTGTCTGCTTATAAATTACCTTGAAATTATCGATTTTCTGTTTCCCCGCTACAATACCTTTGTTCAAGTCTCCCTACTATACTAGATCTGCATTTGATTTTTGTTTCTCGCTTGTACCTATACGTTTTTGTTTCATCTTTGTTCTTCCATGACAGTTGTCTCTGGATCCATCCTATACTACTTCCCGAATTAAAAATCAATTTCTTAACAAATATGCTGCACCTTCGTCAGTTTTATGTGGTTTTGCTTTTGTCCCTGTTACTAATTGACTACGTTAATTCCAACGGTCGTTTTCGTTCCAATAAGCTATTAAAGTTTGTTTGCAGCAATGTTATTTGGAAATATATCTCCCCTTGTTATTTTGTTATACTTTAACCGTCTTGGGTTTTATGTTTGAATAATAAAAGTGTTATTTTAACACATGTTCAATGCTTTTGTATTCCTGTATACTACTTTACTGCAATTAAAGATGCTATAATTTTACCCCATTATTATTATTTCTTATGCCCTATATTTACATAAATACTATGTTACATGATTCCTACCTAAATATGATTAAACTAAATTAACCCTACATTATTTATACACTGCATAAGCTTTACAATAATTGTTAAAAATATCCTACTTTCCTAACTGAATAAATTGATTTTCTAATATCATATGATTGTTAACCTATAACTTATTCTGTACCCTTATGTATTCCAACGACCCCTTGATTACACGATGCCTCAAGTTTTATTTGCTGATAAATATTAATTTAAAATTATATAATTTATTGAGGATTGCAGCAATTATGGAAGTCTACTCTTTATTCTATAACTCGAGCTTTCGAGAATTTATTTTTCTTGTAGATATGGGAACCTATCACAATCTGTCCCAGATATGCATGGCCTAAAACAGGAAATATGTATGATGGAAAGCTCACAAGTAAAACTCTTGTCCGGAGGTAAAATACCACCTCATTCGGATCTCTAGGGGGGAATTGGGTCTCGTCATCGTAAGAATTTAAAACAACGGTTTGAGTCAGTATAATAGAGACTTGAAATGTAAGGTCATTATTTAGAGTAGACAAGTTAACGAATTTATTAGTCGAAATGAGAAAAAAAAAAGCTGAACATTTTAGGTATTAGTGAGGTGAGATAGCCAGATAGTAATGACTTTTGGAAAGATAATTATAGAATAATTACCACTTCTTCAACTAATGGACAGGCATTGGTAGGAATAGTATTAGTTAAAAGATTAGGACGTAAAGTTAAAGAGTACTTACAATTTACCGATAGAATAATTATGGTTAGATTGAGTACAAAACCTACAGATACTGTTTCAGTACAGGTTTACATGCCAACTACTTAGTACGAGGATGAGGAAGTAGGTATACGGAAGTAGGTATACGAGGATATAAATAGAATAGTGAGAAAAGTAAAGGGAGATGAGAATTTAATAGTTATGGGCGATTTTAATGCGTCAGTGGGATAAGGTAGTGAGGGAAAAATGGTAGGAAAATTTGAATGTGGTAGACGAAAAATTAGTTGAGTTTTGCCAGGCACATGGATTAGTAACTGTAAACACCCTATCCGAACAACATGTTAGAAGAAGATATCCGTGGAAAGCGCCAAGTGATAGGGCTAGATATCAAATCGATTATACTTAAACAAAGATTTAGAAACCAGGTTAAAACCTGTCGTAGTTATCCAGGGGCTGACATAGATAGCAATCATTACTTAGTTAAAAAGAAGTGTAATCTAGAATTCAAAAAATTGAGAAAGGCTAAAAGAGAAGGATGGGATCTAGGTCAACTTAATTATAGTAAGGTAAAAGAGGAATATAAACAAGTGTTAGATAATAAGATCAAAGAGATAGTTATAGGAGGGAATGTAGAAAATACATGGAAAGAAATAAAAAGGGTTGTACAGCAACACAGACTATAGGTAATAAAAAAATAGAAGCGAGAAAACCCTGGGTAATAAAGGAGATATTAGATTTAGTAGAGAATAGAAGAAAGCTTAAACCTTTCACAGAATTGGATAGTGAAAGTAAACAAAAATATAATAGAGTTAAAAATAAGATAGTACATAAGTGTAGAAAAGCTCGAAATAAATGGATGGAGGAGAATTGTAAGGGAATACAAAATGATTTGAAAGTAGGTAAGACAAACAGGGCTTACAGGACAGTTAAAAAGTTTTTCGGGGAAGATAGGAAAAAATATTATGGTATGAAAGATGAGAATAATCAGCTTCTAATAAATAAAGTTGAGATAGCAGATAGATGGAAAAGATATTTGGAAGATTTATATAAGGGAGACAATATGGATGAGTTAGAGAACGACCAAGAAGAGGATGTAGAAATAGGGTTCTCATTATTAAGAGAAAAATTTGATTGAACTGTTTTGGATCTTAAACTAAATAAAGTGCTGGGGATAGACGATATACCCGCAGAATTAATAAAATATGCAAGTCAGAAAACTTTAGACAGATTATATGAACTAGTAAAAGTAGTATACGACACAAGTGAGGTCTCAATAGATTTCGAAAAAAATATTATTATCCCAATCCCAAAAAAGTCAGGAGCTTCCAAAATACTAACAATAATAATTAAAAATAGAGTAGAAGCTTTGACTGAGAATTATTTAGACGAAGACCAATATGGTTTTCGTAAAGACAGGGGGACTAGAGAACCGATACTAAGGATTAGGGTAATTATCGAAAAAAGGTTACAAAAAAATAAATTAATTAAACTAACAGTTATGTAAATTTATAATCCAAAATGCTTTTTCTCCAAAACTAATATTTTTCTATAGAGAAGGAAAATATCTTGCTACTTTAACATTATCCTATACATTTTCGTAAAGTTTTCCAGTCTCTAGCGTTCTAGTTATGCCGAATAATTCATTTTAAATTAAATAATGGAAGAAACTTCGAGCTGCTGTTTGTTAAGAAAGCCAGAATCAACGATAATGATTGTGTGCTGTAGGTATTTACTGCACCGTGGCACTTAACAATGGCCAATAACGAACACAGCTAAGTGCTCATAAGTTCCACGCTCACCTTAAGTGAGAAAAGTGGAGATAAAGCAAAGTAATGAGAAATGCTTTGTTAGTTGTACCTAAGGGAAAAGTTACAAAGATGTTACGCTTGATAGTCAACAAACGGCATTACTACAGGAAGTTGTCTGTCTCTGAATAAACGTTACAAAGACGTTGCTCAATATGTAAAAGCTACACTTACAGTTCAATTCTCTTACTAGTAACTAACGAGATTTAATTAATTTAATTTCTTTGGAAGAATATTTAAGAGATTACAGAGTATTGCTAATTTTATGAAGACAAACTGATTAATCGTTCGGTGTTAATATGATTTATGTAACATCTATTTTATCATTGGTCTGCGAAACCAGACTCAAAATGCTTTCTTCGACCCTTTGTATTTAATAATTATATTCCTAAAAAACACATAAAATAAGTACGGCAGATGTAATTTAAAATTAGTTTTCTTTTGAGCTGCCAGTGTTTCCATATTGAACGCCATTGCTACGCCATTCGATAATGTGTTCTAGAGTGAACATATATCACACTAAATATACTTCCATTTTGATTTCAAAATTTTCTTCGTGCTGCAAAAGAGACTTTTCAGTGGGATTTGTCTTGATCTTGAACAATAATTTCATATTGTGTCTGGTAACCTTTTTCACATGCGAGATAAACTAGACGTTTGCTGAACCGTTGCACTCTTATTGAGGTAATCTTTTAAGTAACTTGAACATTTTTCTAAGGAAATTCTTTAAGAGTAGCCGAGATTTTGTTACGGTATTCCGTGAAGACAAGAAAGAAAAGCAAAGCAAGCAAAGAAGATCGCGCACACCGAACACCGCCACAAAGAAAAAGAATCCAACGAAAACCGTGCCAGCCGGAAAGTCGTAGAGTGTGGTTGGTCACACAAAAAGGAAAAAGACGCCTCAAGAGAGAAAATCCATTTACAAATGCTTAAGAAATGGACATGTTATAAAGCGAAAACCAACGCGCATAGAAAACAACATTTGTCCAAAAAATATCCCAAACGATTAGCACAGTATAAAAATCTACACACAAATAGTTTATACATTCCTGTCTTATCCTAAACTAATTGTAACCCTCAATCATTATATTTATACAAAAAAAAAAGATATTAATAATATATAGTGAACCGTTGTCAGTCACTACCCTACGTCCTAATATTTAAATAAAACAGCAATTAAGAAAATTATAGAGTTATTTGTTTTCAGTCACTTCTTTAATCCAATATTAAATCTTTGATATGATAGTAGTCATAAAAAACCATATACTTACAAATTGTTCACAAGTTACTTCTGATAAGTAAATACAAAAAGATGACGGTAAACTACAGCAATAAAAGAAAGAAACCATCTACAGATTGAAGTCCATAACGCTGTAGTTGTAAAAAAACTATTAAGAAAAAACGTCACACTTAAATAAGTGTGGACTCTAAATTTTTATATATAAAATTGTATGGTCAGTCAATGTAAAACTTAATCTCTAAATAAACACCCAAACGGTAACAGTTATCGTTATAAGCAAACTCCGACGCAAATATAATCGAAAACACCTCAAGTTGTGCGATGAGTAACCTGAGAAATTCCGAAACAACAATTCTTCCCCGATGGAAGTCATCAAAGTGACGCAGTAAAGAAGCGGCAATCCCTACAGCTGGGCATGACATGACGCACCTATACTAACTTGATGATACGCAGGTTTGTTATTTATATCTATTCAGGATTTCAATTTATAAAATAACTTCAGTGTTTAAAAACATGCTATGCATATATTTTATTAAAGCTTGAAAATTAAGTTAGGACAGTAGAATTTCACTGTCAAGTAATTTTTTTACTATTACATTTTTGTGAGGTTTTAACCTTTCCAGCTAATTCATAAGCAAGATTAGTAATTATTTTAATTACTTAGAGATGCTGATGTTTTTTTTATTGTTTGCATTGAAACGGTATTTTCTTTTGATGCACTAAAAGCACCAGCCCCACGTTGTGAGCCAGTGAAACTTATTTACTTAACACATATAACTGACCCTAGAAGTTGGGTGTCAGCAAAACGAAGTCTTCCGACGTAACTAGGGGTCTATTCCTTGGGTAGAGCTATGAGCAATGGGGGGGTAAGTCGAAATCTGTTGGGGGGTCACACTCAAACTAAAACAAATAGGCGCCACCAAGTCCAGATTGATTCATGTTAATAGCATGGCATATTTCTAAGGGCGGACGTGAAGACCCAAAGAAAAAAAGATCGCCTTCGGTGACAAAAACCTGTCTTAACAGAATAAGACGCTGTTCCTGTAAGAAAGAATAATAATTAAGTCAACATAGAAAATGGGAACACTGTTTGTGTCCCTCAAACATAAAAAAATGTAAAAAGAATATTTTCTACATAAGGGTGGCATCAAAATTCAACTCTTATTGCTTTTCGGTTATTAGGTTTGATCACACTTGATCAAAATAAAAAACTTTAAGCTTGGGTTAATAATTTACTTGAAAGAATTCCTTTTTCTTTAAATAAAATTCAATGCAACAAAATTAAATAATTACTTGAAGTAGTTTGTAAATTTAAGGTAAGGTTTATCAACCTGATTCTTGATCAAATATATTACAACAAAGTGTAACTTGTTACACTAATATTTTCTAACCCATTCAGATCTGCTTAGGTCGATTACATTATCAAAATTAAAATACAAAATTTTCTCGTTAAGTTAAATGTGCTAATTTCAGTTTAAAATGAAAATGTTCACAAAGATATTCTCGTTTTCAAAGGTGGTAGTAATATAATACTAAGCATCTGCTTTCAAAGATACAAGTGTCAGCAGCATATTTCAAACAAACAAGTGACGTAGTTACACCTGTTATTTTACACTGAAGCAACGTGTTGTTTTTTACACAATAAACTAAGTGAATTTTAAGTTGGGTACTGGGAAATATAGCTTAGTAACAGATAAAGTGAATAACAAAATCGTATTTCTATGTATCGGAACAAAATAGCATGCTTCCTGGATGAAACACAAAAGAATTTCTTAAAGCTACTACGAACCAAACAAAACTGCCTTCCTAGACTGGATTAGGACGTGCATCGCCATGCGGTACTAACTGCTTACATCCTATCAAAGTAGTATCTTGGCTCGGAGCAACAAACGATCTCCTATAAATTAGATCTGCTTTCCATCCTCTAAATACACGTGTTAAAATGAAGTGGTTTCTTAACGTTGATTCAAAGTTCTAAGTTCTTGTCGTTTAAATTCTCATCGCCTAAATTTTGTAGCGTAATTTTTCGTCGTCTAATCTTGGTTGCGCTAAACAAATTTTCAAATTAAATACTATAATAACGAGTATACATTACCAACCGTTATTCAGAAAATGTCTCACTCAATCAAACCGACCCGCAGGTCACTGGCCATTGTTCTCCTAAACATCTTGCTGCTTCTTTTACCTATGGCCGAGTGCTTGTCCCGCGCTCTCGGACGATGGGAGAATCCCAGGGGGTTGTCATTCCTCTCAACGCGCTTGCGACCGGGTGTGGAATACACCGACATCCAAAACAACTAGACTAACGAGTCAAGATGCTGTTACAATGTAATATTTAATTGTTAAACGTATTACGACTTTACTTAATAAAGGTGTTTAACTATTGTCGTACCTTTAATGAAGAGATTTATCAATTCGAAAATAAAATTGTTACAGCATAGCTCTATTTTACATAAAAAGTGTTTGACGAACTTTCCTATTTATTTCACAGGGGTTGAATTTTAGTATAAAAACACAGCATGTGCTGATCTTAATTTGCATATTTGTAATCCAAACATGCCAGGCCTGTCGAATTGGATTTTGAATCTAATTTTTTGTAAATAACTTAATAACTGATTTTGAATATCTCAAAAGTTTATTAATCTTTGGTCTCTGGACTTATTATCAAAATTAAAATGACTATACTTTCATGTTATAATAATTATTTTTAAAAGGTAGCGAGAGAGGTTTTGGGCCTCTTGGAGCGTCTTTTTAAAAAGACTTTCTTCCAAAAAACTGTTCTATCAAATTTATTTATATAGAAGTTATAAATGGTTTCTAAAAACAGATACGTTGTGTTCATTAACGTATTTAATCAAAATTATTCAAAGTTATTATTCACTAATTCAAGTAAAACTAGAGTGAGTAGCTTGAACAACCAACAATGTTAAATTTGTGAAGCTCGAGACTGACTGGCCATCTTGGGCTCTTGAGGGTATTTATGCTATCCCTGCTCTTACATTACTTCGTGCAAAATGCAGATCTCATGTCTGCCATTTCTTGATACAATACAAAGTATTACATTTTAATAATCCTAATTCTAATAATTGCTGTCTTATACTCTACTGTGACCTGCGCCTGCAGTGTCATATTACGCCTGGAATACAAAGAATCCACATCCGTTCTCATGTCTGGTTTATTAACCTTCATTAAGCTTTTAGTATATGTTCTTCAATTATACATCGTAACAATCTATTCCTAAGATTTAATAGTTTCATTTAATTATACATATATATTAATTTTGGGGATATGTAACTAGCGCATTATTAAAATATGGTTCTTTTGAATTTGTTTAATATGCTTCTGTATAACAAAAGTATTGCGAGAACACAAATAGTGTTCTTTCATTAATAATTTAACTATGTTGTTTTATTTTTCAGATTTTACGTAATTTGTACACTCAAGCCGTAAGTCCATTGATGAAATATACTAGTAGTCATTTTTGGCCATACCTGAGGATTTCTGTTTCCTTATGATTTTCCCCATTGCTTGTGTATTCTTAAATGCAGTGGTGCCCTCCCTCGCTTTCTGAAGGCAACAATCTCGCCCATGACCCTAGCTCATATCTCTCCGCATAAGGTAATTCTTAAACTTAGCCTGTAAGTACTGTTTGATGTTCCTATATTTTTGTAGCCGCCCTTTAACTTTCCATATCTTAAGCTTATCTCTGATTATTAGGAATCGCAAGTGTTTATATTAGCGCCTAACGCTTTGAAAAACAGCTAACAGAGAACAAAAAAAAAATTAAAAAAAAGAGAGGTAGATGTAGACCTATGCGACGAACCTTTATTGCCTCGTTAAAGGTAGTGAGTAGAGAGTAAATTGAAAAACCGGTCACACATTCAATAATCTCTATAGTCAAATAAGTGGAAAAATTAAATGTTCACATAGCAGTGTACATAACGTGCTGTCAATTAACTAATTACAGGACGCCGATTAAACGGTGTAATATAAACAGTAGTTAAAAAAATAAAAGTATTTACAATATCACTCCAGAGTGCCAGTATGCATGCTTAAGCAGTTTACAATTAACTTACAGCGATTGAATTCCTCCAACCGCAAGCTTAAACCATGACGATGCGCCTAAGTACTATGCACTACACTAAAAACACAATTACTTCACGCTTAGAATTATACCGATGTGAACCTGGCGCCCAACTTTATCAAAATTTTTTTTAAATAATTTAGTGGGTTTGTACCTCGTTTGTACCCGTTTGTACCACTTTTCATTTCGTTTGTACCTCAACGGGAACCGAGGTATAGCGTTTTTAAATTTAGGAACTAACGTTAAATCGGTACATACGCTATTTTTCAAGATATCGAAATACGACCAGGTGGACTTGAAGGAGAATCGTTTGTACCTGTTTGTACCTCTTTTCATTTCGTTTGTACCTCAACGGGAACCGAGGTGTAGCGTTTTTGAAGTTTCGGAAATAACGTTTAAACGGCACATACGCTATTTTTCAAGATATCGAAATACGACCAGGTGGACTCGAAGGAGAATCGTTTGTACCTGTTTGTACCTCTTTTCATTTCGTTTGTACCTCCACGGGAACCGAGGTGTAGCGTTTTTGAAGTTTCGGAAATAACGTTTAAACGGTACATACACTATTTTCAAGATATCGAAATACGACCAGGTGGACTCGAAGGAGAATCGTTTGTACCTGTTTGTATTTCTTTTCATTTCGTTTGTACCTCAACGGGAACGGAGGTGTAGCGTTTTTGAAGTTTCGGAAATAACGTTTAAACGGTACATACGCTATTTTTAAAGATATCGAAATACGACCAGGTGGACTCGAAGGAGAATCGTTTGTACCTGTTTGTACCTCTTTTCATTTCGTTTGTACCTCCACGGGAACCGAGGTGTAGCATTTTGAAGTTTCGGAAATAACGTTTAAACGGTACATACGCTATCTTTCAAGATATCGAAATAGGACCAGGTGGACTTGAAGGAGAATCGTTTGTACCTGTTTGTACCTCTTTTCATTTCGTTTGTACCTCAACGGGAACCGACCAGATTTCTTTTTTTTTTCCCACTTTTTTGAATTAAGTTTAAAAAAGGGAGCTTTCTTTTTACACTTTTATTAAATAAGCTTTTAAAAAAAATTTCTCTTTTTCGACGGTTTATAAATAAGTTTAATAAAAGATTCTTCTTTTTTTCGGAGTTTTATGAATAAGTTTAAACGGAGATTCTTCTTTTTTTTCGGAGTTTATTGAAATTAAGTTTAAACGGAGATTCTTTTTTTTTCGGACGTTTATTGAAATTAAGTTTTAGAACGGAGATTTCTTCTTTTTTTCCAGGACGGTTTAATTGAATAAGTTTTAAACGGAGATTCTTCTTTTTTTCAGGACGTTTATTGAAATTAAGTTTTATCAATCCGAGATCTAATTACCTGTTGTACTTTTTTCTTGTCCCTTAACTTCATTAGCTTTTGATTTGGATAAGTTTAAAGGCTACGCTTTAAAACGAAAAGACAAAAATAAGGAGAATGTGACCTTGACCCTTATTTCGTTTGTATAAGGGAACCGTACTTTTTTAATTATGGAATAAGTTAAACGGTACATACGCTATTTTTCAAGATACGGAATAAACAGGTAATAAAGATCATTTGTCCGTTGACTCTTTCATTCGTTGAACCTCAACGGAACCGAGATGGTTTTATTAAAACATAACGTTAAATCGGTACTGCGCAATTTTCAAAATTTTAAATAATAGTGGTTGACTCGTTTGTACCGTTTGTACCTTTTCATTTCGTTTGTACCTCAACGGGAACCGAGGTTAGCGTTTTAAATTTAGGAATAACGTTAAACGGTACATACGCTATTTTTCAAGATATCGAAATACGACCAGGTGGACTTGAAGGAGAATCGTTTGTACCTGTTTGTACCTCTTTTCATTTCGTTTGTACCTCAACGGGAACCGAGGTGTAGTTTTAATTTCGGAAATAACGTTTAAACGGACATACGCTATTTCAAGATATCGAAATAGACCAGGTGGACTGAAGGAGAATCGTTTGTACCTGTTTGTACCTCTTTTCATTTCGTTTGTACCTCACGGGAACCGAGGTGTAGCGTTTTGAAGTTTCGGAAATAACGTTTAAACGGTACATACCTATTTTCAAGATATCGAAATACGACCAGGTGGACTGAAGGAGAATCGTTTGTACCTGTTTGTACCTCTTTTCATTTCGTTTGTACCTCACGGGAACCGAGGTTAGGTTTAATTTGGAAATAACGTTTAAACGGTACATACGCTATTTTCAAGATATCGAAATACGACCAGGTGGACTCGAAGGAGAATCGTTTGTACCTGTTTGTACTTTTTCATTTCGTTTGTACCTCAACGGGAACGAGGTGTAGCGTTTTGAAGTTCGGAAATAACGTTTAAACGGTACATACGCTATTTTTAAAGATATCGAAATACGACCAGGTGGACTCGAAGGAGAATCGTTTGTACCTGTTTGTACCTCTTTTCATTTCGTTTGTACCTCCACGGGAACCGAGGTTAGTTTGAAGTTTGGAAATAACGTTTAAACGGACATACGCTATTTTCAAGATATCGAAATACGACCAGGTGGACTCGAAGGAGAATCGTTTGTACCTGTTTGTACCTCTTTTCATTTCGTTTGTACCTCAACGGGAACCGAGGTGTAGCGTTTGAAGTTTCGGAAATAACGTTTAAACGGTACACGCTATTTTTCAAGATATCGAAATACGACCAGGTGGACTCGAAGGAGATCGTTTGTACCTGTTTGTACCTCTTTTCATTTCGTTTGTACCTCAACGGGAACCGAGGTTAGGGTTTAAATTTGGATAACGTAAACGGTACATACGCTATTTTCAAGATATCGAAATACGACCAGGTGGACTCGAAGGAGAATCGTTTGTACCTGTTTGTACCTCTTTTCATTTCGTTTGTACCTCAACGGGAACCGAGGTGTAGCGTTTTTGAAGTTTCGGAAATAACGTTTAAACGGTACACACGCTATTTTTCAAGATATCGAAATACGACCAGGTGGACTCGAAGGAGTATCGTTTGTACCTGTTTGTACCTCTTTTCATTTCGTTTGTACCTCAACGGGAACCGAGGTATAGGGTTTTAAATTTAGGAAACTAACGTTTAAATCGGTACATACGCTATTTTTCAAGATATCGAAATACGACCAGGTGGACTCGAAGGAGAATCGTTTGTACCTGTTTGTACCTCTTTTCATTTCGTTTGTACCTCAACGGGAACCGAGGTGTAGCGTTTTGAAGTTTCGGAAATAACGTTTAAACGGTACATACGCTATTTTCAAGATATCGAAATACGACCAGGTGGACTCGAAGGAGAATCGTTTGTACCTGTTTGTACCTTTTTCATTTCGTTTGTACCTCAACGGGAACCGAGGTGTAGCGTTTTGAAGTTTCGGAAATAACGTTTAAACGGTACATACGCTATTTTTCAAGATATCGAAATACGACCAGGTGGACTCGAAGGAGAATCGTTTGTACCTGTTTGTACCTCTTTTCATTTCGTTTGTACCTCAACGGGAACCGAGGTGTAGCGTTTTGAAGTTTCGGAAATAACGTTTAAACGGTACATACGCTATTTTCAAGATATCGAAATACGACCAGGTGGACTCGAAGGAGAATCGTTTGTACCTGTTTGTACCTCTTTTCATTTCGTTTGTACCTCAACGGGAACCGAGGTATAGGGTTTTAAAGTTTAGGAACTAACGTTTAAATCGGTACATACGCTATTTTTCAAGATATCGAAATACGACCAGGTGGACTCGAAGGAGAATCGTTTGTACCTGTTTGTACCTCTTTTCATTTCGTTTGTACCTCAACGGGAACCGAGGTGTAGCGTTTTGAAGTTTCGGAAATAACGTTTAAACGGTACATACGCTATTTTTCAAGATATCGAAATACGACCAGGTGGACTCGAAGGAGAATCGTTTGTACCTGTTTGTACCTCTTTTCATTTCGTTTGTACCTCCACGGGAACCGAGGTGTAGCATTTTGAAGTTTCGGAAATAACGTTTAAACGGTACATACGCTATCTTTCAAGATATCGAAATACGACCAGGTGGACTCGAAGGAGAATCGTTTGTACCTGTTTGTACCTCTTTTCATTTCGTTTGTACCTCAACGGGAACCGAGGTGTAGCGTTTTTGAAGTTTCGGAAATAACGTTTAAACGGTACACACGCTATTTTTCAAGATATCGAAATACGACCAGGTGGACTCGAAGGAGTATCGTTTGTACCTGTTTGTACCTCTTTTCATTTCGTTTGTACCTCAACGGGAACCGAGGTATAGGGTTTTTAAATTTAGGAACTAACGTTAAATCGGTACATACGCTATTTTTCAAGATATCGAAATACGACCAGGTGGACTCGAAGGAGAATCGTTTGTACCTGTTTGTACCTCTTTTCATTTCGTTTGTACCTCACGGGAACCGAGGTGTAGCGTTTTGAAGTTTCGGAAATAACGTTTAAACGGTACATACGCTATTTTCAAGATATCGAAATACGACCAGGTGGACTCGAAGGAGTATCGTTTGTACCTGTTTGTACCTCTTTTCATTTCGTTTGTACCTCAACGGGAACCGAGGTATAGGGTTTTTAAATTTAGGAACTAACGTTAAATCGGTACATACGCTATTTTTCAAGATATCGAAATACGACCAGGTGGACTCGAAGGAGAATCGTTTGTACCTGTTTGTACCTCTTTTCATTTCGTTTGTACCTCAACGGGAACCGAGGTGTAGCGTTTTTGAAGTTTCGGAAATAACGTTTAAACGGTACATACGCTATTTTTCAAGATATCGAAATACGACCAGGTGGACTCGAAGGAGAATCGTTTGTACCTGTTTGTACCTCTTTTCATTTCGTTTGTACCTCCACGGGAACGGAGGTGTAGCGTTTTGAAGTTTCGGAAATAACGTTTAAACGGTACATACGCTATTTTCAAGATATCGAAATACGACCAGGTGGACTCGAAGGAGAATCGTTTGTACCTGTTTGTACCTCTTTTCATTTCGTTTGTACCTCAACGGGAACCGAGGTGTAGCGTTTTGAAGTTTCGGAAATAACGTTTAAACGGTACATACGCTATTTTCAAGATATCGAAATACGACCAGGTGGACTCGAAGGAGAATCGTTTGTACCTGTTTGTACCTCTTTTCATTTCGTTTGTACCTCAACGGGAACCGAGGTATAGGGTTTTAAATTTAGGAACTAACGTTAAATCGGTACATACGCTATTTTCAAGATATCGAAATACGACCAGGTGGACTCGAAGGAGAATCGTTTGTACCTGTTTGTACCTCTTTTCATTTCGTTTGTACCTCAACGGGAACCGAGGTGTAGCGTTTTGAAGTTTCGGAAATAACGTTTAAACGGTACATACGCTATTTTCAAGATATCGAAATACGACCAGGTGGACTCGAAGGAGAATCGTTTGTACCTGTTTGTACCTCTTTTCATTTCGTTTGTACCTCAACGGGAACCGAGGTGTAGCGTTTTGAAGTTTCGGAAATAACGTTTAAACGGTACATACGCTATTTTCAAGATATCGAAATACGACCAGGTGGACTCGAAGGAGAATCGTTTGTACCTGTTTGTACCTCTTTTCATTTCGTTTGTACCTCTACGGGAACCGAGGTGTAGCATTTTGAAGTTTCGGAAATAACGTTTAAACGGTACATACGCTATCTTTCAAGATATCGAAATACGACCAGGTGGACTCGAAGGAGAATCGTTTGTACCTGTTTGTACCTCTTTTCATTTCGTTTGTACCTCAACGGGAACCGAGGTATAGGGTTTTTAAATTTAGGAACTAACGTTAAATCGGTACATACGCTATTTTTCAAGATATCGGAATACGACCAGGTGGACTCGAAGGAGAATCGTTTGTACCTGTTTGTACCTCTTTTCATTTCGTTTGTACCTCCACGGGAACCGAGGTGTAGCGTTTTTGAAGTTTCGGAAATAACTTTTAAACGGTACATACGCTATTTTTCAAGATATCGAAATACGACCAGGTGGACTCGAAGGAGAATCGTTTGTACCTGTTTGTACCTCTTTTCATTTCGTTTGTACCTCAACGGGAACGGAGGTGTAGCGTTTTTGAAGTTTCGGAAATAACGTTTAAACGGTACATACGCTATTTTTCAAGATATCGAAATACGACCAGGTGGACTCGAAGGAGAATCGTTTGTACCTGTTTGTACCTCTTTTCATTTCGTTTGTACCTCAACGGGAACCGAGGTATAGGGTTTTTAAATTTAGGAACTAACGTTAAATCGGTACATACGCTATTTTTCAAGATATCGGAATACGACCAGGTGGACTCGAAGGAGAATCGTTTGTACCTGTTTGTACCTCTTTCCATTTCGTTTGTACCTCAACGGGAACCGAGGTATAGGGTTTTTAAATTTAGGAACTAACGTTAAATCGGTACATACGCTATTTTCAAGATATCGGAATACGACCAGGTGGACTCGAAGGAGAATCGTTTGTACCTGTTTGTACCTCTTTTCATTTCGTTTGTACCTCCACGGGAACCGAGGTGTAGCGTTTTTGAAGTTTCGGAAATAACTTTTAAACGGTACATACGCTATTTTTCAAGATATCGAAATACGACCAGGTGGACTCGAAGGAGAATCGTTTGTACCTGTTTGTACCTCTTTTCATTTCGTTTGTACCTCAACGGGAACCGAGGTATAGGGTTTTTAAATTTAGGAACTAACGTTAAATCGGTACATACGCTATTTTTCAAGATATCGAAATACGACCAGGTGGACTCGAATGAGAATCGTTTGTACCTGTTTGTACCTTTTTTCATTTCGTTTGTACCTCAACGGGAACCGAGGTGTAGCGTTTTTGAAGTTTCGGTACATATGCAATGTTTTAAGATATCCCAAAATGAGCATGAGGACTCGAAAGGGAATCGTCTACTGTGTTGTATTCCTGCGCTTAGCATTATCCAGAACTAACGGCGAGTCCTCCTTCGAGTCCACCTGGTCGTATTTCGATATCTTGAAAATAGCGTATGTACCGTTTAAACGTTATTTCCGAAACTTCAAAAACGCTACACCTCGGTTCCCGTTGAGGTACAAACGAAATGAAAAGAGGTACAAACAGGTACAAACAATTCTCATTCGAGTCCACCTGGTCGTATTTCGATATCTTGAAAGATAGCGTATGTACCGTTTAAACGTTATTTCCGAAACTTCAAAAACGCTACACCTCCGTTCCCGTTGAGGTACAAACGAAATGAAAAGAGGTACAAACAGATACAAACGATTCTCCTTGGAGTCCACCTGGTCGTATTTCGATATCTTGAAAGATAGCGTAAGTACCGTTTAAACGATATTTCCGAAACTTCAAAAACGCTACACCTCGGTTCCCGTTGAGGTGCAAACGAAATGAAAAGAGGTACAAACTGGTACAAACGATTCTTCTTCGAGTCCACCTGGTCGTATTTCGATATCTTGAAAGATAGCGTAAGTACCGTTTAAACGTTATTTCCGAAACTTCAAAAACGCTACACCTCGGTTCCCGTTGAGGTACAAACGAAATGAAAAGAGGTATAAACAGGTACAAACGATTTTCCTTCGAGTCCACCTGGTCGTATTTCGATATCTTGAAAAATAGCGTATGTACCGATTTAACGTTAGTTCCTAAATTTAAAAACGCTATACCTCGGTTCCCGTTGAGGTACAAACGAAATGAAAAGTGGTACAAACGGGTACAAACGAGGTACAAACCCACTAAATTATTTTAAAAAATTTTTGATAAAGTTGGGCGCCAGGTTCACATTGGTTAGAATTATGGCGTAACTAAAATTAGTATAGCCTGGCTCGGACATTTACGCTACTTTAGTAATTTAATGATATCACAGATTAATAATTGATACATAAATCGTTTTCAAAAATAACGACACCACGCAGAATGCCAGTGCTAAGAGAAGATATACTTCCGCTTGAATAGCCAGTACCCGACTGACTCCCTTCTATCCGACTGACGCCCTTCTCTAAAAAATGCAGCCAACAATGTAATTTAGGTGCAATAACCAATAACCGGCGTTCTACCTAATCCTAACGGAACTACAATATTCTTACAGCTAAGACATTTTAAAGAAATAATACATGTAAACAACAGAATGTATTCAATTATTAAATACATTCTATTTCTTGTTAGAATTATCCGCACATTAGAATATAAGTACATAGTGGCCGAATGGGCGCGCTACATCGAGATTAAACTATTGTACACAGATAGTGAAAAATGCAGGTTGTGGAAATTTCAGGAAAATGTGTAGGTTAGCTCACAATAGGAATTAATAGAGGTACGCGTCCCACCGGTTCTAAGAGTGAAGACCTATTGATGATGCCCTACTATCAACAAATATCAACGCTATAATAAAAAATTATTACTTCTAACGTAGTTTTAAATAAATATTACAAAATGTTGTATAATTCAAAACCACTAATACAATTATTAAATAATCTACTAACCTGTGGATAAACACTTCGGCGGCATCGCAACTTAGTTGATTTGCGTCTGACTGCTAATGCCTAGGTTCCAAGTTCGCTTTCCGACACGGTCCCTTGAAAAATGTTAGGCGAACATTTTTACAAAAATACACTCTCGTTCGGATGAGAAGTAGTAGTGGGGTAGAGCCGGTCCTACTTCAAAACGCGACAGACGTATTTTCCATGTGTAGAATACGGCTGAATCGTTTTGAATTAGGATCGGCTCTATATGATTTCAATGTAAAATAGTCGTGAAAACATTTCAATGTAAAATAGTTGTGAAAACATGAATTCTTTTCAATGTAAAATGCTTGTGGGCACGTTTTGAATTAGGATCGGCTTTATATTACTTTCAATGAAACACACACTTATGTTGAAAAGTGCAGAGAAGAATGTGTGTAGCTGTTTTGAATTCGGTTTTCTATCGAGAAGTTAGACGTGCACCGTTTTGAATTAGGATCGGCGTTATATACTTTTAATGTAAAATGTGAAAACCTGAATTCTTTTCAAATGTAAAATACTTGTGGGCACGTTTTGAATTAGGATCGGCTTTATATTACTTTCAATGTAACACACGTATGTTGAAAAATGTAAGTGCAGAGAAAATGTGTGTAGCTGTTTTGAATTTGGTTTTCTAGTTAGAAGTTATAAAGTATGACAGATGCAAAAAATATCGCATTCAAGTCAATTGTGTTTAACACGTGCACCGTTTTGAATTAGGATCGGCGTTATATACTTTTAATGTAAAATGTGAAAACCTGAATTATTTTCAAATGTAAAATACTTGTAGGCACGTTTTGAATTAGGATCGGCTTTATATTACTTTCAATGGAACACACGTATATTGAAAAATGTAAGTGCAGAGAAAATGTGTGTATATGTTTTGAATTTGGTTTTCTAGCTAGAAGTTATAAGTATGACAGATGCAAAATATTGCATTCAAGTCAGTTGTGTTTAATTAAAGTGGATTCTGATTTATGTTTAGAGGCTGCAAATACACATGGGCCGGTTTCAATTCAAAATGTGTTCACTCTTGTGATAGGTTGAAAAGTGGGTTGGCAAAGTATGCAGATGGTGGTAATCTGCTATATAAGGAGATTGCTCTTAATATTAATTTAATTAGTCGAAGTTTACTGCATATATTAACATACAAACATGTATATAATCGATATTCAGGGATTTAAATACAAGAAAAACGAGTTTGTATGCAAAGAAATTGCGGTTTTGGACTTGTTGTTAGGTGATGTTTGGCATCAAATTTTAAACTGCCAATGCAGTCTAGTTGTTTGAGTCAAGATCATATAAAACATAATGACTGGGTGACAAGGAATATTCATGGTCTTTCTTGGGATGAATCTTCAACGGCTGGAATGGTGTCAACATATATAGCGCTTTATTTGAAGCAAATTATCCGACCCGGTGAAGAAGTATTTGTGAAGGGTCTAGAAAAGAAGAAATTGATTGAAACATATATAATGCAAAACTTTGTAACTGATATGCTTGCACTAGGTTGTCCTAAGCTATCGGAGTTAAAAATCAACAATCGTTTAAAATATAACATACATTGTTGTAAACACAGCAATAATAATCTGCAATGTGCAAAACAAAATACCTTTTATTAAAAGAATGGCTTGATAATAATAAAAACAATAGAAAGATTTTGTTTGTATTATTTATTTTAATATAATTTTACAATGTTAGCCTTACAAAATTCCTTTATAATAATAAAACAATAGAAAGATTTTGTTTGTATTATTTATTTTAAAATAATTTTACAATGTTAGCCTTATTAACTATTATTATAACAACTTCTAGCAAACATTATTTTTATCGATCCAGCTATTGTATACGTTAGAGAAGCCTAACCATTTTACAAATACTTTATTTCCACTCTTTCTTAGGACTTTTCTACCAGGTAAATTCCTGGATGTTTAACCTTTGCAACTCCGTTTCATAAAATGCACCTTTGATTTCTTTCTCGTCTTGATCTTCTAATATATATGTTGTCGGATTGGTTACGTTTACCTTTTAATCTTAAAAATTTCATTTGACCAGTTTGGTGTGTAACCTTTTGTAAATGCTTCCTGTGTTTACTAATCCTCACACTGTCTTTAATTGAATATTTTGGTATTTTGGTTGCAAGTTTGATGTGGGTAAATGATGATTTAAGAATAGTTTTTCAATTGATTTATCAACTTTTACAGGTTTGACTCCGATAGTATTGTGAACTGTATTGTTGTATTGTTTCACAATATCGCTTAAATTTTTTATCCAATTGTAAGAACCGTTCAGGTTAAACAAGCGCCACATTTTTCCCTTTAAAGTTCTAATTACACGTTCCACATTGCATGCTTTCTTTGTAGAAAAACGCTATAATGGTTTATGCCATATGTCCGCATTAAGGATTGAAAGTGTTTGTTATAATATTCTTTACCAAAATCAGACTGCAAATTTCTTGGAGGATTTTTAAATTTATTTAAAATTGTTTTCATTGCAGCAGTAACATCAATACCCGTTTTACTTTTAAGTGGTACAGCCCATACGTATTTGGAGAAACAATCAATAACTACTAAAATGTATTTAAATCCTTTGTTTGTTTGCGAATATGGTAGCATTTCAATCAAATCGGTCTGAAGAAGGTCATTTAAACCTTTTACTATCACTTTGCGTCTCTTGAAATTTATTCTTGCTGGTTTATGAAGTTCATTTACTATATCCTCTTTCACTTTTGATTGAGCAACTAACATAATACTTTTTCTAATCAGGATTTATTAAATACAATTATTTAAGATACTTCTATGTTTGAATGTCGCGGACTCCACTTGCTTTGAAAGGAACTTTTAATATAAAATCAAGAAACATTGTGGTATGTTTATGATAGCACCGCTGTCACGAAAGCTGATTACATCCATACGTTTAAGCAAAAATCCTTGTAACTGTGCAATTAAATAATTTTTTTCGTTTATAAGAATTTCAATGTCTTGCGGGTATCCTTTAATATTCTCAATGACTGCTTCCTCATAAGGAAATTCATAATTATGTTTAATATTGAAAATAAGAAATGTCTTATCACCGTCAAGGAATGTATTAGAGTAAAACGTTTCTACTACCGTGTAATGTAGCATATGTAACTTATACTCAATCAAGGTTTCAAAACCTTCACTTTTGTTTTCATATTCCTGTTCACTTATATCTATTTTACGGTTATGTAAGTGCCTTCCAAATTTGTCAATTGTCATATCATCTAATTACTTTTGCCTCACGCAATTCTTCAATGATCGAATTTATTTCGTTGCCGTGACCTGTGTGTCCAGCAGTCTGTGATGAAACTAAAAGTCGTAATCTATCAACAAGTTCATTGGGATCATTCCAATATAAATAATCTATTGCGTTATTTGATACTTCCATTGTCATACCGTCTCCAAGACGCTTTCTATAGGGTAATGTTCTAGGTCTACGGGTGTTTGGGAAGTATGTTTAATGTAGATATTATATTTTGTACTTATATGAAGTATTACCCTGAATTTGTTCTGTTTCAGAATAATATCTTCTATTAGCATTTGTTCTTTTCACAATATCAAGGTACGACTTTAGATCTTGCTGACTGTACCCGACAGGATATTTTTAAACAGTAGTTCGTATAAACCAGGAGTACCTTTATATTTCAAATCATTTATTAGAACATTTTCATCATCCAACGCGAAATTGAATTGCCTATCATAAGACCATTCGAATCAGGGTTAAACCTAATACCATATTTATGATCAAATTCGTTCTTAACATCTTTAAACATATTGTAAATATATTCTCGAGGTAGCGGATGTAGCTGTTCGAGATAATGTGTCATACCAGGTGAATCGACAAAGCTTTGAATATATTCCTGAGCTTCTTGTGCATTTCGATTAATTTCGTATTCATTCTCAACATCATCATCATCTACCTCTAGGGCATCATTTTTATATTTGGTATATGCTGTGCAATAACCGGCGAATCAATATAGTCAACGTTCCTTTCTAGCAATGTAGGTTTAATTTTTTACACTGCTATGAGGCAGTTCTTCTTCTTCTTTAAATTTTTCTTTCTTTACCACACTTTCCCCATCCAGTTTATTAGCAATAGTTTCTAATCGTGATGTTATGGGTAATATTGATTCCACTTGGACGACTTCATTATCTTTTAACTGGCGCAATTTGTTTTTACAATGTTTCTTTTCTTAATTAAAATTCTTTTAAGTTTTATCGACTCCTTATTCATTGCGTAAAAGTTTATTGTAATAAAAATTCTTCGTTGCTAACGATACTTGCGTCTCTCAAGGTTTAAATATGTATGAAGTGATCAAAACCTATTCGGTACCTTCCTTGATCTGGTTCACTATCTTTGTCTACAACTAAGAAACCGTATTTGTCTCGCCAACAAGCAGCACATATTTCACGGAATTTATCATACTTCATGTCAGTATTGACGTGATCGTCATATATATGTTTTAAGTTTAAATCATCTTGTTTAAATAAAACTAAAAGATTAGCATTATCACGTAGTAAGTGCTTAGGTATACGAGTATAACTTTGACAAAGGTAAAACTGTCTACTTGTTTATGACGCCCCATACTAAAGTATTCCCTAATGATACCTTGTTTATCGCAAGCTACATCATCAAAAACAAATATAGAATTATTTCGAGCATCAGATGGTGATATAATATTATCAGAACTGGAAAATGTATAATATTTGATCCCTTTTATTGGTCGCAGTAGACTTTCAAGGTATTGATACTTTGGTTGATAAAGTGATTTAGAATAAACATATACGTTTTCAAACTTTAAACCATTAGGATGTTCTATCAACCCAATCATAACGTTGGTTTTACCGCAATTTGAAGGACCAACAACTAGACATCGAATAGATGCAGGTAGAAGAACGCTATGTTTTTCTTTTTAGCTAAAGATTGCGCACCAATATCATTATTGTTTATGGTTAAAGGTGTTGATTGTTTCACAACATGCATGTTTGCAAGTACTAAATTCGATTTGTAAAAAAGTAGAATTATATATATATATATAAGAAACGGCTAGTATATAAAGAATCATTAATTCATAATATTTTATTTATTTGCTGCACAGCTTGAGAGGATAGTTGTGCTCTAATGATTACATATAATAATTCTAAAACTACTGGGAACGGACTATTAAATACTGTAATTAACAATTTACCATTTGAAGTGCATATTCCGGGTTACAAATTTTGCGGTCCGGGCACAAAACTAATCGAACGGTTAGCTCGAGGAGACAAGGGAATAAACAAGTTAGACGAGGCTTGTAAGGAGCACGATATTGCATACTCCAAAGAAAAGGATCTATCTAAACGCCATCAAGCAGATTCGAAGTTAGCTCAGTTAGCTACAGAAAGACTAAATTCTGGTGACTTGTCTTTAGGTGAAAAAGTAGCAGCATTTGGAGTAGCTACCGCAATAAAAGCTAAAGTAAAACTTGGTATGGGTGCCTGTGCATCACTGAGAACAAAAAATATCAATAAAATAAGAAAACTGATAAAGAAACGTAAAATAAGAAGTACGCTAGGTATTAAAAGTATTATCGAACAAGCACGTACAGCTTTAAAAAAGTCTAAAGGATCTAATGTTATGGATGCAATCAACATAGCAATTAAGGCAGCCAATACAGCAAAACAAAAGAAGCATATTAAATCAGCTCGTATTATATCAATTCCTAAAACAGGAGGTTTTCTACCACTAATACCAATTTTTGCAGGCCTAAGCGCTCTTGGTACTCTTACTGGAGGTGCAGCTGCTGTTGCAAAAGCAGTTTCAGATACTAAAATAGCTAAGGAACAACTAGCGGAAAAACAGCGTCATAACAAGGCAATGGAGGACATTGCAGTCGGAAACGGCATGTACATCAAACCTTATAAAAAGGTTTTGGTCTTTTTAGCCCTGCAAAACCTCAAAGGAACGCAACTTGATTTTACCTAATCGTGCACTAAGCAATGTAGAATTAATAGAGTTTGTTAAGCAATTAGAAGTACCATATTTCCGTGGTGTGTTCATGAGAAACAATCTTCCCATGAAAGTTAATTTTAAAGAATGTGGTATAATTAATTTAGATGGAATAGAGGTTTAGGCACGCATTGGACCTCTTACAAAAAGTACGGTAGTAGCGCTATTTACTATGACAGCTACGGAAACCTGCGACCGCCAACAGAGTTGATAAGTTATTTGAATAGCGGGGTAAATGTAGAATTCTTTATAACATTAACCAAGAACAATCGTACGGTACTGTGTTTTGCGGTCATTTATGCTTACAATTTCTAAGTAGCGCATAGAACTGCGTACGAAGTCGTTATGTCGTACACTTTTACTCTAACGGAAACACTTCAGTTTTAACAAGCAATTTTAATCCACCTATAAACTTGGATAATGATTCGGAGTACGTATTAGGATTAACAAATTTTGAGTCTTATAACACAATTCCAAACATAGAAAAGGAATAAATAATAAATTTTATTATGGATCTAACGGAGAATTCATAGAAATACCTGAAGGTGCTTATGAGATTAGAGAAATTAATAAATATCTTCAAAAAGCTTTAGGTGATAAAAGATGGCGTGGTCGTATGGAACAATCACGAAGCGCTAGAAAGACTCCAGTGTATATAGAAATTACAGCTGACAATAATACACTTAAATGTAGTATTAAATGTAGTCTAGATGTGGATTTTACCAAAAGGATGCTGTACATAGAAGGCAAATTAATTAAAACAGATGGAACGCCGTCTCAGACAGCAAAGTTTGTAAATAATGGAATTTTGCTGCTTTTTGATGAAATTAGATATGAGATTGGAGGTATCATTGTAGATCGTGTTCGGAATCCTGGATTAACGTCTATAATGAAGGGATATGTTTCATATAATAGCAATCAAAGTAAACATTTACAAAACGCTGGGTGGTCTCCTATGGATGATTCGCATATAGTTGATGCCAATGTGAATTTTAATGTTGCAATAAACCTTTCAATGGTTCTCGGATTATGCGAAGATTTTAAAAAAATTATTTTAAACATACGTCATGAGTTAGTTTTACTACGTTCCAGTTTTGATACTAATGCTATAATTAATCCTACACCCGATGAAGAAATAAAAGTTGTTTTAAACAAAGTTTTATGGAAAATGCCGCATGTAGTCGTTGATGATACTCAACGAATTAATTTAATAGAATGCGTTGCACAAAATCAGGATTTGCATATTCCGTTTAGAGGATGGGAGTTGCATGAATATCAACTTCTACAAAACGCAACGTCATACATGGAACATTAAAACAACAACACAATTAGAAAAACCAAGATTTGTGATTGTCGGTTTCAAACCAACCGAAAAATAGATACATGAGCAACTACAGTCGTTTTGATCATTGCTATTTAACCAACATGAAACTATATTTAAATTCAGAAATTTTCCCGTACGATAACTTAAATTTGAAGTTCGAGAATAAACAGACTGCGTTGTTATATGAGATGTATGCTCAGTTTCAGCAATCATACTACGAAAAGGAAAATGAACCACTTTTTAATCCTGAAGATTTACGAAGTATTGCACCATTAGTAGTCATAGATTGTTCTAGACAGAATGAAACGTTAAAATCTGGTACTGTCGATATTAGATTAGAATTTGAAACTAGCAGAAACGTTTTGCCAAATACATCTTGTCATTGCCTTATACTTCATGATAAGATAGTCAAATACAATCCACTCTCAAACAGCATAAGAATATTATAATTACTTTATTATTATTATTACTGTACCTTTACAAATTATGAAAAAACAATAAATCATTTAGCAATCACAGTCTATTTATTAATATTTTTTACATGCTTTTTACAATATCTTTCACATATTATACATTTCTCAAAATAAACTAACTGGTATGTTATTAATAAACTGGATTTTTTTTTAAAACAGAACGGTTATTACTACTATTTTTCTCTACAATACATTTATACTAATATAGTTCAAACTCAGGCAGATTGAAAGGTATCCTATTTTTAGATACATCCAAAAAAAAAAACGGTGTACTTGTGCAGGTATAAACATAACACTGAAGTTTTATAACTAAAAAAATTATATGTTAATCGAGATAAAATAAATTGCATTCTTTATTTGAGCCAGCGGTTGAAGCTTCACAAGTCATTTCTGAGTGTATAGTTATACCCCCAAGGTTTAGTATCAGTGGTTGAGGTACTAAGAATTCTTTTATCATCACTTGGATTAAGAACAATTTTGTTTTGTTTAATAGTAAAGACATCATGTTTGACTGATCTAATTAAACATTGTTGTTTCTGTACAGACTGGTTATAAAACAAAGCATTCTTATAATCATCAAAAGAAATTTGCTTAATACTTGCTAAGGAAGATCCCTTGTAATAATTACCTAATCAACCGTCCGTCGAGGGCCTGTAAAGACCAGTCAAGACGGTTAATTAAGGCCAGGCAGACTAAACTCAGCGGCGTAGGTCGTGGTTCAAACTCTTAACTAAACCCTTGCTTGTACTTACCAAATATGCGATATGGATAAAAATCATCGATACATATATTAACAATTTATAATAAACATGGGCGCCAATCAGCGGAAAGGCACTGATACCTAATAAAAGTAATCATGAAATAAACTTCATAGTTTAGAAAAAAGAAATAACATTTTATTATACCATCGACTGTCCGGAAAAGCATATATATACACAAATAAATAAACAGTCTTGAACTCGAAATGAAATAGGGCCTACAGGGCCCACTATTCCGACATAAAATAAACGTAATTCTATCTAACCTAATTGATATCTAGGGACGTGCACGTCGTCACGTATACCTAACCTTAGCCTAACTATGATTAACTTTACCTTTAATTAATTTAACAAAAGCACTAATAAGATTGCATATCCTATTTTTAATTGTTTACAGATTACTTGTTTTACAAGCCACTATGCTAATTGATAAAACAGAACTAAAATTCCAAATAGACGCAATACCACACCTTATCAAATGTCTGCATCAGCGTTTAATACAAAAAGTACAAGAATCTATTTTAAAATTATACTAATAAAATTAATATTGTGCACAGATGCAATATATTACAAAAAGTATTTGTAAGTATAGTATAAAAGCGAAACGTTATTTATAAAATATATTAATGCTGTACATCTTGTGTTAAACCATTTCTTACTTTACAAAGAAAACAACAATGAAAAGTCTTTGTAACCAACCATTTGTAAATATTCATAACACAAAACAACAAAATAACTTCGCGGGCAACGTTGTTCATAAAGAAGTAACAATTATTTGACAGGCCCGATAATGTATGTACACCGGTACTCAGAATTAATACTCAGGTTAACTCGTTACAATTCAATAAATCGATGTAGAATCAGAAGGAAATTTATATCAAAGTGTTACTTGCATTATTAAAATAAATGTCCTTTCAATCAAAATAAGTACTTACGTGTTCAAAGCACACTCAAACACGTCTTCACTCAAAGACACACATCAAAAAGCCAAGAATCATTGCTGTTTCTTTACATCTGCAACCACATTCCTGCAGCCACATTCCTGCAAAACCCCAATGAATTCGTCCGGTCCTGCGGCCATAGGCCGCACCATATGTTTAAATACCAGAAACTAAACCCTCTCACTACATTGTATTGTAAATATTATGCGATCTCAGGTACCGTAGATGTATAACGAAAGCTTTTAAAATATAGAAGAATTCGCTTGTATGAGGTTATTCCACCACGGTGTATGCAGGCTTTGTAAAACGTACATATAATTCCACCACGATTCGTGAAATATACAAGTGATAATTAAATTGTGTCAACTATTAATACTATAAGAATTGGTACGCAGTAGCGTAACATTATATAAAAATAATTATAAAATTTATGCTCAACAAAGCGATTGAAAATCGGGTTGTTACACACCCCACACAAAAGTTGAAATTGCGGGAAGAAATTTCAACCCTTCAACCTCTCAACGTAAGGAAACCATACTAAACACATTTTGAACTTGAAATACGTTAAATTCACCAAGTCAATATTAGATTCTACACCTAACACCGATTATCGAAACTCTAAAACAAAATGACTTGCTACAACCTCCAACAAGTTAAAATGTTTCACACATTTAAGTGATTAAAGGTAACTTGAAAACTATTAGCTCCAGCAACTATCGAAACAATAGTTACAAATCCAACTCTTGAAGCTAAGTTCCTAAGTATTAAAACTTAATAATCGGCAAATATCTACTTTAGAAGCCAAGCTTCCATTAAATAAAATGCGCAGTCCAAACTGCAACTACAGAGTTTGAATAAGCGAAAGTGAATGGAGTGATCAGTTCTAACACCAACGAAACTCAAATCCAATAACCCACAAAATATACAAAAAAAAATAGACTTCTAGGCGAAATCCAAAAATAAGTGTATGGACCAACGTCCACAACAACCTCTGCACCAGCAAAGGCAGAAATAAAATGTGAATACTAGTGAATGCACAAGGCTTAAATCCAATATCTTGAATTCAACTTAACAACTGAGAACTGGGAATAAAGGTAATAGGGAAAATATTTAATGTGGCTTTAAATCTTTAACATGAAAAATACCCAACGGTTTATCATCCACCGTCGCTAAGCGGTAAGTCGTAGTACCAACAACCTCAATTATCTTAGCTTCCAAATATTTAGGAGCTAATTTTTTATTAAATGATTTAGTAGCATCCGACAGAACAAAATTCTTTCTCCAAACAATATCACCAACATTAAACTTCAAAGGTCTTCGTCTTAGATTATATGAACGGGTATTGCGCTCATACGCCAAATGAAGATTTCTTTTACCTCCCGAAAATTGGAGATAGTTCATTCATGTCTCGAACTAACTGTTCTCGATTTTCTAAAACAACTCATCCTCTTTGAAATTCTTTAACCGACCAAAAATCTCCAGAAATAGGAACGGTACGGCCAAAAGCCAAAAATGATGGTGAAAATTTTGTTGATTCGTGAACAGCGTTTCGGAGGGCGTGTCCTATTTTATGGATTTCAACATCCCATTCCTTATGACTGTCTTTAATATAACTACGGATGGCTGTTCCAATAACTTTATTTACTCTTTCGACAAAATTTACCTGCGGATGGTAATTTGCGTTAAACCAAACGGATTGAACGTTATAAGTATTCATTAATTTTGAAAACAAAACGCTTTTAAATTGGGGACCATTATCCACCATACAAATTTGTGGAACCCCGTAAACCAAAAACACATAATTTTCAATATATTCACAGATGCGTTGTGCAGAGGCATTGCGCATTGGGTGGATTAGAGTAAATTTGGTAAACCAATCACTGATGACTAAAAGAACTGTATTCCCTTGTTTTGAACGAGGAAAAGGACCAACTAAATCGATAGAAAGGCATTGAAATGGGAAAGAGATCTGCTTTTCCTGGCCCATAAATCCATAATGATTAAATTGAGCAGATTTGCTTTCACAACAAATTTTACAATTGCGAATATATTTAGAAATGTCCGACTTCATTTTGGGCCAATAATATAACTCTTTAATCTTTGAAAAGTTTTGAAAACTCCTAAATGAGCCGAGGTAGGGTCATCGTGACACTTTGCAAAATCTCATTACGACTCGACTTTGGAACAACTAGTTTCCATTCCACCAAATTTGATTCAATTGATAAATTATTAGAAATATATTTATAAATTTTTCCATCTTCAACTCTCCAATCCGGATAAGAATCAGGTTTATTAGAAATTTCTGATAGCATCTTTTGTACCAGTCATCGATATCATGAGAAGAAAATTTTAAAGACTAAATTTCAACAGGAGCTCTGGAAAGAGCATCAGGTACAACATGTAGTTTACCTTTCCTATGAATCACCTCATAATCAAACTGCTGAAGCTTAACGCTCCAACGCGCTAATCGACCTGAAGGATCTTTTAGGCTATTAAGCCAGATCAAAGAATGATGATCGGTAATAACCTTGAAGTGTGTGCCTTCTATGTAAGGCCTAAATTTCTGAATGCCAAAATGACAGCTAACAATTCCCTTTCTGTCACCGAGTAATTTTCTCAGCCTTATTAAGAGCACGAGATGCGTAAGCAATTACCTTTTCGTTGTCGCCCTCACCTTGAGTCAGCACAACTCCAACACCATAATTCGACGCATCACATTGTAAGTAGAAATGCTTAGTAAAGTCAGGGCTAGCCAAATGGGAGCCTGGCCAAGACAAGCTTTAATTTTTGCAAAGGATTTAAGAGCTTCTTCATTCCAGGTAATAGATTGAGACTTCCTTTTGCTTTTTAATAGGTCATTAATCGGAGCCAAAATTGTGGAAAAATCATTGATGAATCGACGATACCACGAACACATTCCAGTAAAACGTTTAATTTCTGTGGCTGTCTTAGGTAGCGGAAAATTGACTATAGCATCTATCTTAGAAGGATCGGTATGAAGACCGTCTTTATCAACAACATAACCCAAATATAATAACTTGGGTTTACAAAATTCACATTTTGAAAGATTAATGGTAAAATTCGCATCTCTAAGTCTTTTGTAAACTTCCTCTAAAATTTCAATATGTTCTTTAAAAGTACTCGATACGACAATAATATCATCTAAATAAACAAAAACATTTTGCGACAAGGAATGGCCAAAATAGACTCCATGAGCCGCTGAAGTGTACTAGGCGCGTTGGTTAAACCCATAGCCATTACATTATACTCGAATAAACCTCGGCGAGGAACTGTAAAGGCAGTCTTTTCTCTACTCGCCGCGTCTAAAGGTATTTGCCAAAAAGCTTTCTTTAAATCAATAGAGGTTAAGTACCTGGCATTGCGAAACCTATCAAGTATGTCATTTAAAAATGGAAGAGGATACGCATCTTTTTTTGTTACAGAATTCAATTTTTTGCATCAAAGCAAACACGAAATTCTCCGACTTCTTCTTAACCAACAGCATCGGCGAATTCCAAGGACTAGAACTCGGGCTAATAATGCCTTGAGCCAGCATCTCATCAATCTCTTTATTTGCATGTGCTAGCATGGCAGGTGATAAAGGATAATAACGTTGTTTAATTGGAATAACATCGCCAGTAATAATAGTATGAGTGACTTTATCAGTTCGACCCAATTCTGGACGATCAAGTAAGTTAAATAAAGAAATAATACGATTCAATTCGGATTTTTGACCTTCATCCAATTCATCAGCACATTTAATCATATGAAAAGTATCAATTTCAGAAGAACAAGCAAAAATTCTTTTGTAGAAAAATCTACTTTAATTTCAAATAATTGGCAAAATCTACACCAAGGGTAAGGGCATTCTCAATTGTATCAGAAACCAAAATTGATAATTCATGAGTGAGACCATTAACACAAAGTGGCAAAGTAATCTTACCAAGAATAGACTGTGAAGTACCATCAGCCGTAGAGAGTGACGAAAACTCATCGTTACGATTTAATTTTAAATCGTATTTGTCAATTAAAAATATTCCCGATTTCCTAATATCGTGGTCGTTGCGCCAGAATCCAATAGAGCAACTAAATTATCGTTAAAAATTTTAACAGCGATATGAGGTCTGGAATCTCTTTCAGAATTATAGAAATTAGAAGAAATTTTAGTAGTTTGTAAAAATTTTGACTTTTGAAGCCAATCGGGCCAAATCTTTTGTCAGCCAGCGCAAATTTTGGTGAAGAGGTACATCGGCTAACGAAATGACTCTTCGAAACTAGTTTTTTGACTTCTGGGAGCATTTTGGACAATCCAATGAAGTAACATCGTGTTGTCCGCACAAATAACAAAATAATGCGCGCTTTTCGGCACAGGTATGAAATGAATGACCTAATTTTTTGCAGTTGAAACAAATTGTAGTAGACTTGGCAGTATTCGTTTTTGAGAAATTAGAAATATCAGTTCTTGCTACTATATTTTTTGTAGTAGGTGAAACAAGGACCCTAGGATTTGGACTGAATGGCAATCTGTTGGAAGTGGGAAGCTCCTCGACAGGTGCATGTCGTAATTTAATACCTTCCAAGGTTTTACATAAAGAGATTAGGTGCGAAATGTCCGTAACCTCAATCAAAGCCAATTGAGTGGCATAAAAAGATTGCAAATTTCTTTTAATAATTTTCAGTTGTTCGAGTTTGCAATAGCTTCATCCAATTGAGCAAATAAATTTACCATGGTAGAAATATAAACAATAGGGACTCTTCAATTTTTGTTTTCGCGCCTTTATGTCGGCCAATAAATTTTCATTGTAGTCCTCGGGAGAAAGTCTTGTTTAAGTTTGTAAATTAATTCATCCCAGGAATGAACAGAGGAACGGGTGGCTCTAAACCAAGCCAAAGCCGAATCAGAAAATAGGTCAATGGCTCCTTCGAATAAATCTTCAGAAGAAACCTTCCGAGCAACCTGAAGCTCATTGCAACGTTGAATGAAAGATAAAACAGAAATATTTTTCGGATCACCCGTAAACTGGAGACCCCATTTATAAATCGGAACCGCTGAACGAGTTCTATTAAGCGAGTCAATTAAGGTACTAAGGTCCTTAGTTGAAATACCAACTGAAGGCTCAGTGTGGGTGACAACGTTGGACGTAGAAGGTAGGTCTTTTCCGGTAGGAACATGAGTAGAGTCGCGATTAACACCTAAAGAAAAATACGTAAAGTTAGAATTAAATTCTTGTTCTTCATGGACTTGCTCTAACATTTCAATAGACTTAATACAACGAGAAAATATTTGTGAATGAAATGAAGAATATTCTTCATTGAAGGTTGTGTATGTTAACCTTCGATAGACGTGTGAAAGTCTGGTATGCAACAGTAAATATTCATTTTCTTAGGAGTAATTTTATAAGAATGAAGCAAGGATTCCAATTCATTAATTTTTGTTCTAAACAATTTAATTCGTCTTTTGATTAATTTGAATTTTTCGTAGTTAGAAAAATTGAAACATCCATTTTTCTAATGCAAGTTTGGAACGTAATAATTTTCTTTTAACATCAACAGTTTTATCAGAAGGATCTGAATTTCGAATTAATAATTCGTGACTCAGCTCGTCAGCTTTTAAAGACTCTACTATAAACATTTTCAATAATAATATCAGTTCAATAAATTCAAAATACACGCATATGTTAACTCCACAAAAAATTATAATGTACATTCAACTTGGCAAGTAAAAGCAAATGCTTCAGCACAACAATTCAAAAGTGTCTGCGTCAGTACAATTATGTTTGAAAAATTGAGCAACGTAAAACGATACAAAATTCGAGCCCCAAGCGTTAGGCGCTAGTGTAATAATTACCTAATCAACCGTCCGTCGAGGGCCTGTAAAGACCAGTCAAGACGGTTAATTAAGGCCAGGCAGACTAAACTCAGCGGCGTAGGTCGTGGTTCAAACTCTTAACTAAACCCTTGCTTGTACTTACCAAATATGCGATATGGATAAAAATCATCGATACATATATTAACAATTTATAATAAACATGGGCGCCAATCAGCGGAAAGGCACTGATACCTAATAAAAGTAATCATGAAATAAACTTCATAGTTTAGAAAAAGAAATAACATTTTATTATACCATCGACTGTCCGGAAAAGCATATATATACACAAATAAATAAACAGTCTTGAACTCGAATGAAATAGGGCCTACAGGGCCCACTATTCCGACATAAAATAAACGTAATTCTATCTAACCTAATTGATATCTAGGGACGTGCACGTCGTCACGTATACCTAACCTTAGCCTAACTATGATTAACTTTACCTTTAATTAATTTAACAAAAGCACTAATAAGATTGCATATCCTATTTTTAATTGTTTACAGATTACTTGTTTTACAAGCCACTATGCTAATTGATAAAACAGAACTAAAATTCCAAATAGACGCAATACCACACCTTATCAAATGTCTGCATCAGCGTTTAATACAAAAAGTACAAGAATCTATTTTAAAAATTATACTAATAAAATTAATATTGTGCACAGATGCAATATATTACAAAAGTATTTGTAAGTATAGTATAAAAGCGAAACGTTATTTATAAAAATATATTAATGCTGTACATCTTGTGTTAAACCATTTCTTACTTTACAAAGAAAACAACAATGAAAAGTCTTTGTAACCAACCATTTGTAAATATTCATAACACAAAACAACAAAATAACTTCGCGGGCAACGTTGTTCATAAAGAAGTAACAATTATTTGACAGGCCCGATAATGTATGTACACCGGTACTCAGAATTAATACTCAGGTTAACTCGTTACAATTCAATAAATCGATGTAGAATCAGAAGGAAATTTATATCAAAGTGTTACTTGCATTATTAAAATAAATGTCCTTTCAATCAAAATAAGTACTTACGTGTTCAAAGCACACTTAAACACGTCTTCACTCAAAGACACACATAAAAAAGCCAAGAATCATTGCTGTTTCTTTACATCTGCAACCACATTCCTGCAGCCACATTCCTGCAAAAACCCCAATGAATTCGTCCGGTCCTGCGGCCATAGGCCGCACCATATGTTTAAATACCAGAAACTAAACCCTCTCACTACATTGTATTGTAAATATTATGCGATCTCAGGTACCGTAGATGTATAACGAAAGCTTTTTAAAATATAGAAGAATTCGCTTGTATGAGGTTATTCCACCACGGTGTATGCAGGCTTTGTAAAACGTACATATAATTCCACCACGATTCGTGAAATATACAAGTGATAATTAAATTGTGTCAACTATTAATACTATAAGAATTGGTACGCAGTAGCGTAACATTATATAAAAAATAATTATAAAATTTATGCTCAACAAAGCGATTGAAAATCGGGTTGTTACACCCTTTGACTTTTTTATTATCCTATCCTGAACTCTGTAAGTGTACATTTTAGATCTAAGCCCTACAAACTCTAGCATGATATCACCATTGTTTTCATCTTTCATAATACCAGGAACTTTTTTATTTGATAATGGAATATGATATTTGTTATGAGGGTCGTAATCGGAAGTATCAAATCTATGAATATCTTGTTTGATATAAGAGTAAATATCTTCAACGCTAAACTCGTATATCAAACTATCCGTATCTGTGTACAGCAGCTTTGCTTTGTTAGCAAATTGCGATTTTATATAACTATAGTGAAATTCATATAAATAGGTTTTTGAAATATCTAGAATAGAGAAACCTACATAAATGGGTTTGTTTAAATAAACCTCTAATTTATTCATTTCTATTAAGACTAGATCTTTGTCTAACACAGTGCAACTATGAAAATTAGGCTTCGCTATGTAACTACGAGCTCCAAACCGCCCTTCCCATTTGCTTACTAATTTCACATCTTTCCTTTTCCGTACGTTTTCCATCATTTTTCCATAAACCGAATTTATCATATTTTTATAAAAGCATATATCGAAACTGTTTTTTGACTGTTGTCTTAATTTCGTATTCAAATCAATGTATTCTTTTAACCAAGGAGCTTGTTTAAATCGAAGTACCTTATGAATTTTTTCAGTTCTAAACCGTAGCTTAAATACATTTTAAATTCCTATAGTGAATAATATAGTTGAGTTTTGGATATAAAGTTGTAAGTAATTTCTTTAAGTTTGATTTATTTGAAGGTACTGGTGGTATCATATGTTCAGGCGCCAAAGGTAAGTCACTGTGTTTTTCATGTAAAGATACTGGATAGTGTAAATCGCATTCAAAAATATATCCTACATCAGAATCATCGGGAATATTAAGTATGTCTAAACGTACTATATCTGGACTGGTACCATCTAAAATTCAAAATCTCCATATGGAAGATATTCAGACATTGCAGCCCCATATAAATTATTAACATCAAAATACATTAAATATTTAGAATCGAAATTTGGATCATAATCTGCATTCATATATTTGTTATTTGCTTTAGCATATCTATTCGAACATTGAGAAACACCGCCACGAATTCCCCGTTCTAAAACATTATTTTTCAATATCAGTAAGCAACTCGAGTTTAACGTTCGTCGTTTTAACATCGCATCTAGAGCTAAACCAGGAGCCGTAAAGTAGTGAAGCGGATCTAACTTATACGTGAACATACAAGTTTTTCTAAAGTTTTCAAATATATCAGACAAGAGCAGTACATCTGTTTTAAATATAGATCTGAATAGTCCCTAGTGTTTTTATATTAAATGTTTGCCAAACGTGTTTAGCATGATTGTAGTCTTCATCTGATATTTCTTCATTGCGTAAACGATTAAAGAATGCTGTTTTACAGGGTAAATCGGTTTCATTGAGTCTATCCCAAGAGTTAATGTAATCATAGGGAAATATGCCTTTGCGCGTAAGTAACTGAAACTCATTATCAGTGTTACAATTTTCCTGGTAATGGATTTATTATTATCATCTAAGTAGGAAGCTAATTTTTCGATACTAGATGCCATAAACCTGAATGAATCGATAAATCTAAAACTAACTTTCATACCTTTTACATATTTTGTAAAAGATATGTATTTTCCTTATTTATTGGCAGAATGTTTAACGAACCTGACAACTCTAACGAGATTTTTTAATAATGAAATGCGAATCGTAGCCTGATAAGTTATGAAAACTACCGGTATCATATACGAATTATGATAATTGATGTTGCAATCTTGATGAGCCACTCCTCGAAATTCACCTGTAAAGTGGCAGTGATCGCGAACTCTAATATCATCTATACTAAAAGGTTTATTGCAAATGTGACAGTGAAGGGCAAATTTAAATGTTGACTTTTGTTCTTCCGTTAAAGGATTCATAGGTTTTGGGTTACAGAAAATTTTATTAGTCGTTTCTGAAATCAGTTTCAATTGAGCAACAAACCATTCTATACAATCCTTCCCGCGATACAATTGAAATTTGGAATATTTATTATCATACGAGCATTTCAAATAATACGCTACACTAAAGGGTATATGCCTTTGGTAACGAACTGTGTTTAATATTACCTCAGACTCATTGCATGGTTCTAGTATACATTCGAGATCTGCATAAACTACAAATGACACTTTTTCTTGATAGTGGAAATGTTTAAATGTTAGATACTTTTCAGATTCTTCAGGTAATCTTATTGAGCAAGTATTCTGTTTTTCGCAATAATTCGAATGACGCTTAAGTAATGCTGCTGTACTAAAATTATTTAAACATCTATAACAAAAAATTTTTATGTTGATGTGAAGACAACTGTTTTGCAAATAATTTTGACATATCCTTAATCCAAGTAAAATGAAAGTGATTCTCATTAGCATTTGTAGGACGAGCATATTGTAAGGAATCATTATTTAAAACTAACAGATTAATAGGTTCAATTTTTTTAAAATTTTCACTTAAACAAAATGGTAGTATTTTAGCATTTTCTATACAATATAGGTTAATTGCGAGATTGTTAAGTTTTTCAATTTTTTTTATGTCTTTTAATGCAATTGGAAACTGAATTGAATTGTAGCGTAATACTGTATCAAAATGTGGATAGCTAGATATTCTATGACTATTTTGTTTAGCAGGAAATAAAGCGGAAACCAAGCTCCAAAGAATGCAATGTTGATCGTTATTTATTACATTTACCACAGCTTTTTTCTTTTTTATAAAGTCCGGGACCGGTACAAACGATGAACACCCTCCTTTAAGTGGATCATGATTGTTTATATTTACCTTCAAGTGTAAAACTTCTCGGATTGCCCAACCAGAATCTTTCTCGCTAAATTCTTCTAATCGCTTCGAAATCTTGTTCAATACGTTCTCCTTATACCACAGCTTGAGATTGGTATTTATATCGATGTGACGATTTGCAGTAGGAAACGTTTTCAAATCTATTTCACCAGTTGTAGGCTTAACAAAGTTAGCTGCAAATATTACATTAACTTTCAACATTGACTTTTTTAAGCAAGCAACAATCTTGCGTTTAAAACTAGGGAACGCCTTGTCTAAGAACACTAGAGGATCTCTATAATTTAAATTGGTAATAAGTCCCGTAATTATTCGACTTCCAAAACATGATTGTACATCATGCCAAATCAAATTTTTCGAGTATGACCTCTAGTAAGCGTTGCATCAACACCTTTACCACGATATTCCAAAGTACGTTTCAAGTGCCTCAATCGTACAAGGTAGCTTTTAAGATTTGCTAAATTAGATTCCAGCCTACTAGGATTTTCTTGTTGATTGTCTTCGTATACCTTATTTTTAATAGCAAGCTTCAATATACTAATATTTGCTTTGATAATTAAAATGTGTTTCGTTATTTCATTCACTGTTTTCAATAAATTCACGCATTTTACAGTTAATCTCAAAATTGCTGTACTAATCTCGGATACGGTTTCAGCATTCATGATTCTATAGAAAATCAAATACACTACTCAATATACGTATTTCTCTATTTAATATTTATACCAAATATCATCTGACGTAAGCAAAACAATTTCAAAAAGGTTCATTCATCTGAGTTTACGGAAAACACGTAAGCAAAACAACTGTAAAAAAGAAATAGCATCAAATCAAAATAATTGCATAGCGAATTGCTTTGAATGCAATTGTTAAAAAAATCTCTTTTATTTACGTTTTATTCAAGATGATTTTCAAGCAGAGTTGCATTCAGTACGTAACAAACAATTCGCTAAGCAAGCATTTCCAGTATTTACAAACTGAAGGCGACTTTGAGTAAAACAACTGTAATAGGAATTCGCATACAACATCATTTTTCATTCAGTTACGTTTACTATGAAAATATGTTTTATATGACCTTTGATTTTATGATGTGTATACAGAAAAATACATACAATCATTACAGCGCTATTTTTATTGATACATATGAAAAATTTGAAAACCTGAATTAGGATCGGCTTTATATTACTTTCAATGGAACATACATAATCATCTAGCGTTTACTACAAAAATTCAGCATGATTCGCACAAATTACTATATCCCTATATATGCAGCGCCTTTTGCAATTTATTTTTCAGTCAATGAATGTAATTCATTATTTCTGCTGAGCAGTACCTTTTAAAAAAATTCTTATACAGCGGTAACATAAACGAAATAAATATAATTTAGGGTTTTTATTATGTGCATTCATTGCAATTTCTTTTCATACAATGAAACTAATTCATTATTTCTGCTGAGGTATAATTATATTCGCTTACATACTGTTTTGTTTATTAGAATAGATTATAGAGCTGAATTTTTCAGAAAACGAGGCAAATTTTTAATTCATTATTTCTGCTTAGCAGTACCTTTAAAAAATTCTTATACAGCGGTAATCTAAACGAAATAAATCTAATTTAGGGTTTTATTATGTGCATTCATTGCAATTTCTTTTCATATAATGAAACTAATTCATTATTTTCTGCTGAGGTATAATAGATTACAGAAAAACGATGCAAATTTTAATTTTTCTAACAGATCAGTTTATTATTTAATATAAATACTTCACGTAGATTTACCAACAGTATTCAATCAGATCTCTTGTATAATTATTAGTTACTATTACTAGCAACTTTTAAAAAAATGAGTAACTTGTCATCAGCCAAAAATTGTAATAGTATCAACGTAAAAGTTCTAGAGCAATTTATATTACATTCTGACGAAGACGTGATTAAAGAAGTTTTGGTTGTTCTTCGGCTCAACTCGATACTGCTGCTATTTTTGATAGTGACGTAATAGATATATCACGGTAAGTGCTTTTCACATTTATACATGTGTTTTTAAAACACTACTAATTTATAAGTTACATTAGATCAAAAAACCATTCTGGAAATTCTGAGGCTAACGTAGAATCGATGATACACTCTGAACCTCTCAGAAACATCAGGTAGTATACAAAAGAAAAGTTGAACCTACAATAATCTTTTATGTTATGCTCACAGATCAGGCAAAAACATGTCGGCTATGAAAAAGTTATGTACAGAATCAAATATGACTGTTTGCTGTGAAGATGACAAATCCTACGAAGATGACACAGTAGAGTTGCTTAACGCATTTAAAAAGCGTGGAGAGAAGCTACTGCGTCGTATATATTTAGAGCTAGAAATAATAAAGCAAAAAAAAGATGAACTAGCGGTGAGGGAGCAGCAGTTACTTCAAGAACGTGAGTTAATAAATACTTTTTCATTTATAAATGTTAGATCAAAATATTCAACAATTTTGTAAAAATAAAAAAGTATTTTATAATAGTTTCTCTTTTGAAACAAGACTTTCTTTAAACAAAGTAGTAAACTCGAAGTAAAACGCACATAAATCAGAATCCACTTTATTTTAATACATAATTTTTTTTTATACAATCGACTTAGATGTGTTATAATAATAAACTAATTTCTTAAATTAGTGACATATTATTCTGAAAATTCTATGTTGACAGTTAGACCGATCGATCCCTTACTAGTTATGTATACGTGTTTGTTCGAGCCAATACTTTCATTTAATTGTTTCACTCCATGTGCTTGAAGGTATTCAAAATATCTCAATGGCAATATACTCTTGAACTCTTCTGTTTCCACTAATACTCTTTCTCCATATTTTGTCTTGATTGTTTCCACTTTTAAAACTTTAAACCTCTTATTCACTATAATATCTTTTGAATTTACATACGGTTTGCGATATGTGGTTTTATTAAGAGTATTAAAATCCATATTGCTTTTCTTTGACTAATTAAATTAATATTAGAGCAATCTCCTTATATAGCAGATTACCACCATCTGCGTACTTTGCCAACCCACTTTTCAACCTATCACAAGAGTGAACACATTTTGAATTGAAACCGGCCCATGTGTATTTGCAGCCTCTAAACATAAATCAGAATCCACTTTAATTAAACACAACTGACTTGAATGCAATATTTTGCATCTGTCATACTTTATAACTTCTAGCTAGAAAACCAAATTCAAAACATATACACACATTTTCTCTGCACTTACATTTTCAATATACGTGTGTTCCATTGAAAGTAATATAAAGCCGATCCTAATTCAAAACGTGCCTACAAGTATTTTACATTTGAAAATAATTCAGGTTTTCACATTTTACATTAAAAGTATATAACGCCGATCCTAATTCAAAACGGTGCACGTGTTAAACACAATTGACTTGAATGCGATATTTTTTGCATCTGTCATACTTTATAACTTCTAACTAGAAAACCAAATTCAAAACAGCTACACACATTTTCTCTGCACTTACATTTTTCAACATACGTGTGTTACATTGAAAGTAATATAAAGCCGATCCTAATTCAAAACGTGCCCACAAGTATTTTACATTTGAAAAGAATTCAGGTTTTCACATTTTACATTAAAAGTATATAACGCCGATCCTAATTCAAAACGGTGCACGTCTAACTTCTCGATAGAAAACCGAATTCAAAACAGCTACACACATTCTTCTCTGCACTTTTCAACATAAGTGTGTGTTTCATTGAAAGTAATATAAAGCCGATCCTAATTCAAAACGTGCCCACAAGCATTTTACATTGAAAAGAATTCATGTTTTCACAACTATTTTACATTGAAATCATATAGAGCCGATCCTAATTCAAAACGATTCAGCCGTATTCTACACATGGAAAATACGTCTGTCGCGTTTTGAAGTAGGACCGGCTCTACCCCACTACTAGAAGTAAAATGGAGATCCCGTGTGTAAGTGTTGTCACACACGTTAAAGATCCCTACCTTGCTTGGAACAGCAAAATTTAAAACTTCCAAATAAAAGAATTCGCTTCCTGGCCAATGTAGAACTTTCGGGTGGAGTACTAGAAAATCAAATGTAGTGGGTAAACACTTCATAGTTAGTCATTTTAATATCTCTTATCACCATAGAGAACTATGGCACGATGTACAACAATCGTCCTGATCGATAGATTTTGTTCTTAGACAGACAAGCTTAGACTAGTGTGAGTCATCACTTTTACCATCGTCCAACACTTACCTATAACGTACATGTCCACTATTTAAATTTCTTCTACATGTTTTATTTATCGTTATTGTCTAATATTATCTTTGGTATTTCTGCCAAGAGTAACTATAATTGGTCCCTTTATGCACCGCTAAAAATTATTTGTATAAGGCAGCTTAGTAACACTGGCCGGTGAATTCCGGGGTTCCCATCTGCCTTTACTACAGTTTTGGATGCAAAAACTGAGCATGCTGCACCTTAGATAAAGTCTAAGAAGTGGAATCAACAAGTTCTAGTAAATATATATGATAATGATGATTAAATACGACAAAGTCAAGTTTTGTTCCAAAAAAATTCAAAATACATTATTTTTTAGTTTTTTAGAGTTTTCCTAAAAGGGTTGGTCACATTAAAGTTAGAACCTGAACAAAATATTTTGGTCCTTTATGCGAAACATGCTTTTTCCGTGAAAAAAACGCTAATTAACTGTGTTGCTGGGATTGGCGGAACAACAGTCAAGGTTTACTTATTGGAATTCTGGTCAAGCAGGAAAACAAAACATTAGGAATTCGGAAACTAGAACATGTTTATCAAGGCAAACAAAAAAGAAAGATGCCGGAAGGAAATAGTACATATCAACGCTTGACATATATGGTTTTTGAAATTGAAAACTGTCGATTGAGATTACGCTTTGCAAACATTAGATAATAGTAGTAACAGGTTTCGAGTTTTTGGCGGGTATTTGATTAAAGTATGACTATCCTACATTTATTACTATTTATTTGGGAACTAAAAAGTCTTGTTTTTTAGGTTACTCGTGGCCACGTTAAAAAAACTTATTAGGAAAAGATAAATTCTCAAAGAAAATTTGGAGAGTATTAAGACATTCGTAGAAAGTTATTCACATTGTCAGTTGTTTCAAGTTAATCTTCGTATAGCCAAATGCGGTGAATATTGAGACGGATTTGAAATGGTTCAATTCGATATTAAGAAACAGAACAATGGAAGCGACAACGTAAATTTTGAGGAACGAATAGCATTCGTGGAAAGCAGCTACTTTATCATTATTAATGCGTAACAGTAATGCTGATGTAGTAGAATCTAATAGTCAATCTCTGAGTGGGATAGCTGAAGCGTTCTTGGATCATATAGAGGTACCAAAATACGATGAGTAATATATAAATTGGCTTAGCTTTAAGGGCGCTTTCGAAATTATAATAGATTCGAACCCAAAACTGTCTTCTTATGAGCAGTTCTTCTATTTAAAGAATTCCTTGACGGGATCGGAGGCGGCTTTAATAGACAACATGCAAGTAGCGGTCAGTAATTACAAAAGTGCGTGGTCATTACTTAAAGAGGAGTGTCAGAACAATAAATTTATAACTTATTGTCATTTAGACGTACTAGATGAGTTCCCTTACCTGGTAAAGGTGTCGAAAGAGTCAATTAGTAATTTTTGGATGTAATTAGGTTAAACATCCGATTTTTAAATAATATGTTAAAAAATAAGATGGATGAATGAAATACAATTTTACTTTTTACTTGCAGAAAAAGCAGAATCCAATCACTAAACGTACTTGGAAGAGGAAATTAGGGTTCAATAGATTCACCACAATGGACGAATTTTTAAAGTTGTTGGCTCATCGTAGCAAAATCATTGAACCGACAACAGAGTGAAGTTAAGGGCTTTTTAAAACTACTCAATCGGTAGTTAGTGCCTGCAATGAGGGTAGAACAGAAAAAGGAGTCGACCCTAATAACAGGAAAGTTTTTATGACAATGAAAATTTAAGGATACCAAGTATGTGGTGATAAAGATAATCATCTATTATATACTTGTACGGTTTTTAAGAATTTAGATATTGGTGTCAAACGGCAAATTGTACGGAAGGCGGGTCTATGCTGAAACTGTTTAAAATTTTATTAAGGGGTTAAAAACTGCAAATCGAGTGTTCAAAAAACATGTGCTAAAGGGCATCATTCCTAACTGTATGTGAATTGCTCAGAAGAAGTCACAATGGACTATAATATAGGGCCGGTTATACAAGATTCTAGTTTAAAGAACGAAGGCTCGTCGGAAAAGAGTTGCATTTTAATGACAAAAAAGGATTTACGCAAATCTAAAATATTATTGGCTAGACTATGGTTACAAGGGTAGGCTACATACCTGCAGGACGTTACTGGATTCGGGGTCTCAGTCGTCCTTCATAAGAAAACAATGAGCAAACATTAAGGTTGCCATTAAAATGGTTCGATATGACAATCGTGGTTATTGGACAGAGTGTTGTGAATATTCAGCATTATGTAAATGCTGAGGTAATATCTAATGCAGGAAACTTCACGTTTAAAACAATCTTGTTAGTTATTGCCATGTTTTGGAAAAAAATACCTTCCTACTCAATGAGCATGACTAGTTTAGGGATTCCGACGGGCGTGGTATTAGCTGACAGTCGTTTGGGGTTTTGAGTTTTCTAGGATCTCATTTCAGGGAACAAATTCGTCTCTGTAAAAATATACCTGTTTTGCAGTGCACAAATTAAGTTGTATCGTTGCACGGCAGATAACGCGACGAGTTGATTGTTATCTAGTATCAAATACTGCAGTACAAGAACGATTGGAGGAGTTCTCGTTGTTAAAGAAATTTCCGCAGGAGAAACTACTTACTAAGGAAGAGTCAGGTTGTGAAGAATATTTCTTAAATTACATGGAACATGATGCATCTGGCAGTTTGTGGTTTCTCTACCAGTCTACTAAAATGGTTGCAAATTAGGGGTTCTTTTAAATAGGGCTTTAAAATGGTTTTATCAAATGAAAGAGAAGCTACAAGGGAATAAGTACATGGAAAATCGATATCGGCAATTTATGCAGAAATACTTGGATCTAAGGTATATAGAAAGGATTTCAAGTCTGACGTCCATTCAAGCAGTTATTCTATTTACCTCATCATGCGGTTATGAAGACTACATCGCTAAGTACAAAATTGCGGGTACTTTTTGATGCAAACGCCTGTTCGCATAATGGTATTTAATTAAATAATCAGTTTATGGTCAGTCCTAAGCTACAAGATAACTTATCCAGCATTTTACTACGTTTAAGGGAATATCCTGCAGGTAAATAAATATATCAACAGGTATGGATTAAAAAAAGATCAGTGAGATCTTTAACGGAACTTTTGCGGTTTAATACGAAACAAGATGTGGGTGCTTATAAATTAAAAACAATCACTTACGGGATAGCTTCAACTTCGTTTTTGGTGGGGAGGTGTTTGCAGCAATTAAGGCATGATTATAGTGGAAAGTTTTCGGATGCTTCAAAGGCAATTACAAGGGACTGTTACATGGACGATTTGTTGATAGTGTTGCAATCGGTTGAAGGAGCCAAATTACTAAAAGACCAAATAAGTTCAGTTTTGGTAAGTGCGGGTTTTGTAGGAACGGGACAACTACCAAAAGGTTGATTTTTCAGATAGTATATCCGAACCGCAGCATATACATTAGATAAGAACTCTAATCAGAAAATTTTTGGTATTACCTGTAATTCGGACAAGGACACTTTTCAGATTTTCAGATTGACAGGAATTCTATTGGACTTTACAAACTGCGATATACTAAAAGTATCATTTTATCTACAGTAGCGCAATTATTTGGTCCTATAGGACCAGTAGGTCTAGTGGTAGTTCGGACTAAACTAGTTTTACAATTTCTGTGGAGGATAAGATTAGGATTGGACTAGAAAATACCAAACAGTTTAAGAGTCTTGGATGCGACTTCTGAAGCAAATAACAGACTTAAATTACTTAGTCATACCACGACTGCTGTTTTGAAAAAGCGTCGGGGAAATTCAAGCTCATATCTTTTGTGATGCGTCTGAAACAGCATATGGGACATGTATCTGTCTTAGGTCAAGCGAGAGTACGGGATTATACACATCACAATTACTATGCTCAAAATCTAGGGTAGTTCCGCTTAAAGTTATTTTCTTACCTAGATTGAAATTATGTGGATCATTATTAGCGGTATAATTGATAAATAGTTATTTATTATACAAGGGAAAAAGTACTAGATTTTAGCTCGAGAGTTAAAACCTTACATTTTTACTCGTATATAATACACTATTTTTTTCTGTAACAGGCAAAGCGATGATTTAATATTGAAAAAATATTACAATATATTAAAGTCAAAAAATCAATTTATCCAAATTTCAAGTTTCAAACAAGTAATCAAATATCTGTCAATTTAATTCTGCGAGTGGTTTCAAAAATTGCTTACTTAAGTTGTTTATATCGGTTGTTTTGTACACGACGAAGTTATGATACGATGTTATGTTACATCCGAATATTACAAGTGTGGACCCGGCTTTAAATTAAATATCTTCGTGTTCTTACTTATTTGCACATACCCGGGAAAAAAGTACTCATTGCAAACTATGGTGGGAGGGTCCAGATTGGCTTTCTGATAGTGTAGAAAATTGGTCTATGTGGGTCGTAAAGGTGACAGAAGGGAAGACTTCAGATTAAAAAATGATTAAGCAGGTGTTTGTTACTAACGCGGTTTGCGACATTTTTGATAGATTTTCCAGTTGGACAAAGAGTTATTAAAAATAATTGTTTATTGTATGCGTAGAGTGAAATCGGAAAATAGGATAGGAAACCTTTCCGTAGAAGAGTTAGACATGGCCAAAAGTATGATAATTCAGTTAGCACAAACTCAAGAGTTTACAGGAAAAATATCGGTTTGAGAGGGAACCAGAGCCCTTTAAGAGAGTAGTAAACTATTATCACTTAGCCCATTTTTTGGTAGCAATGGTTTGCTGAGGGTTGGTGGACGACTAGAGCGGAAAATGCATTTTGGACGCTCAGCATCCTATTGTATTATTTTCAAATCACAAACTAATAGAACTATTAGTATTTCACGAACATCATACAAACCTACATCAAGGTCAACAAGCATTACTAGCGAATATTCAACTACAGTATTGGCTAGTGGGAGGTCATCGTTTAATTCGTAAAGTTTTGAGTAAACGTATTATTTGCTTTTGGGCACGACCAAAGGGTTTAAAATATTTAATGGGTGACTTACTGCGAGAAGGGATTGTTCCTAGTAGACCGTTTACTGTTAGGAAAATTGTTGGAACTTCCAAAAACATCATTTATCAATCCACCAGTGTAGTTATAAGTAATGAACTATTTCATTACATTGAAACAAATACTGTATATTAGAGATAAAATGTATTCAATATTTAATAATAATAATTTGACAAAACTAACATGTATATTAATTGAATGACATACTGTTACACCTGATTTTTTCTATGTAACTACTCCACTTTATAGGCGGCTGAGTCATTAGCAACTAGAGGGAGTTCCTGTCTAAAATTCAAGCCCAGGGTAAAATAAATGGAAAGCGGCTTTCCGTACAAAAGGACCCTCGAATAAGATCTTCCAGCCAGTTAAGCTTCTTCAACTTAGGGCAGAGCTATGAGCAGGGGTCGTAGGTTGGTATACAATAAAAAAAGAAAATTATAAACGCCACCGTATCTTAATAATAGTTGTAATGTCTAACAATCCGAAGATAAGATACGGAAATCTTCGAAAAGAAAAAAAAATCTTCTGAACAACCAAAACGTATAAACCTAATATTTAATTTTAACACTGCAAGCTTGAATTAGAACGATGATCTCGTACTGTCTGAAAATATAACCACCTCAAGAAATTCGTAGAACTAGGGCTTCACTAGAGCCTAGTCAAATTATCACAATAGAATGTTGGTGGTCTTTCTTTCTGTACTCGTGAATTTTATGAATTTGTTTGTACCAATGGTGAGAAACTTATCAACTTTAATAAAAATTAGATTTAGAATAGCAAAATTCATTCTCTATTTGGTTAAAGAAACATATATACATATTTTATACAACTTTATATACTATTGTTTTTTGTAATCAAGCTATCAGAGTAATTATACATAATCTCTCAATATTTAAGTGCATAATCAAGGATCTTAATTATTTATCAAAGTAATTTAAAGAAGGTATTGTGTTTTTTAATAATACGGAACAACTGTTTAATTATTACCAAAAAAGAATCCTGTTTTGGTTTACAAACAATTATGATAAATGATTAGAACTCATTTCATGTAAGATTGAATTTAGATATTTATAAAGATTTATTTGAGCGAAAAATCAACTAGCCTTGTGGTATAAAATAATCTGTGTATTATTATACTTTCGAGTAAAAAAACTGGATTATAGAATGTTACAAAAAAGCGCTAAAATGTCACCTGTTAAGTTCCAAACAAATCCTTGTTTAACCTTTACGATTTTCTGAAACTTATCTTTAAATTTTCAACGTTCTTACGAACATTTATACAACTCAAACTGTTAAATCTTGAACAAAAAAATATTTACAACAATTTAAATTACTGTTTAAGTTTACAAAAAAAACAACCACAACATTTTCTGTAGTTTCTTAGTTTAGCGAGAACTGAATAAAGAAATCACTTACATGACATCTATATAATTCCGGTAGCAACTAGTATTTACCAATTTATTCGAGAATGAACTTTGCACCATCGGTCATCAATTCTCGTATTCAACTCTAACAACAACTGCACGGCCTTCACATGTTTCTCGGATTACAAACTTGATTTCCATTCGAAAAGGAACGCTTAAATTTTTGTTGTTCACGACAAGGGCACCTAAACATTTCAACTTGAAATACTTAATAGCCAAAAACTTTACAATACTTATTTGTAACTAAAACTTGCAAAACTCAATAACTAAAACTTGCTCTACAAAGAAGCATTAATTGAAATTTAAAATGAAAATAATTACATACCGTGATGATGTTACTTCAAAACCATATTTTATAAATCATCTTAAGGGTCGACTGACTAAAGAAGAATACTAAACGAAAGCTTCTTCTTGATTCTCTAGCGTGTACCCCAGTAATGGTTTCCACTTCAAAGACTAAAGGAATTCTTTTTTTCCAGGCCACATGCCTGTCGGACTGCATCTTTCCAACCAAAACTATTCGACTTCGGGTCGAAAACTTGTCTATCTGATTACATCATCAAATTAAAATAGATTAAAGCAATTAAGCGTTTTACTACGCGAGCAAGCGCAGTGGACCGAATTCTTGCATCAACACATTAACGAATATCAGGGGAACCGAAATGCTACATTAAACCCAGAAACACAGATGGAGCTCCACACGACAACGAATAAATATTATATTAATGGAATAGAAATTTACGCTTTCAACACCGTAAAGGATAATTGTAAATTAATAATTATAAGAAGGCGTAAACTAGCTAGAAATAAAATTGTATTCGTTACAATACACACACTTGGATATTATTCTAAGCCTAAAACATTATGCTTTTTTTAATATTTACTAACTGCTGGACCGTTTGAAATTACGCTTAGTAAAACGCTAGGGCATGCTTTGATTAAGAGTTATTTATGCGCATTTGTATGTTTGCGACAAAGGCTGTACACCCAGAGATTGCCAGCGATTTATCAACATCTACATTCATGAACTATTTAAAAAGATTCGTAGCTAGAAAAAGGCTATGTTTTAATATTTATCTCGATAATGGTTCAAATTTTATAGGAGTGCGTAATCAGCTATACGAATTACATTCGTTTTTGTTAAATTTAAAGCATCAGAGTATTTTCACTCAATATTTCCTGAAATATGACATAAAATGGCATTTTATATCATTACATTTGATTTTTCAATGCTCCACCCGAAGGTACTACATTGGCCAGGAAGCGAGTTTTTTTTACCTGAAAAATTTTGAATTTTGCCGAATCCTTGCTGTTTCAAGCAAGGTAGGGATCTTTAACGTGCGTGACAACACTCACACACGGGACCTCCATCTTACCTCTCATCCGAACGAGGGTGTATTTTTGTGAAAAATGCTCGCCTAACATTTTTCAAGCGGACCGTGTCGGGATTCGAACCCGGGACCTTGAGCGTAGTAGTCACACACATACCACTACGCCACGGAGCCGCCTGAAGCATTTTATATCAGCTCGATCACCGCATTTGGGAGTCGGTATTAACAGCCGCAAAATATTATATTAGAAGGGTTATAAGGAACCAAAGACTAACGTAGGAGAAGTTATATACATTCATTACTCAAATAAAGTCTTGTTTCAATTCTCAGCTTAGTCGAACCTGGACTCTCAAGTCCAACTTTTTTTTACAGCATTAATCAATTGATTTTGGCTGTCTCGTAGTTAACTGATTTTACTGCTTTATAAGTCTTTGATTCTCTCCACAGAAGGTGTTAAGTCGTTTTTTCGCGTTTATCTTGCTGGCGGAAGGATTTATGTACTTGGTGTATGTGTTTACGGTTCAGTCATCTTATATGCTTCTGGGTGTTTTCCTGCGTTTGTGTGGGTTTCCGTCCAGCGGAGATGCGATGTGTTGAATGTGTTCGTTATCTGAGTTGTCAATTTTCTCTTATATATTTGAAGCCGGCGTCTTGAAATGGTTTTCTAGCGTTTGCAGTCTAAGGTTCTGCCTTAGAGTTTCATTTTTAACGAACCATGGTGCTCTGGTGAAAGTTCTAATGGTCTTGTTTTGGAATGCTTTGAGTTTGTATTTGTTTGTTTTTGAAATATAGGTGTACCATGCGGCCGATGCATAACTCAGTATGGGTCGTAGCTATGTCTTGTAAGTCTGGAGCCTGATGTCCATTGGTAGTCTGTGTCTGTGTACGAGTATTCTGTGGATGAAGCTTTTTGCTCTTCGGGCTTTGTTTGTCGTTTCAGTGATGTGTTTGCTGAACGTTAACTGCTTGTCGATGTGAACCCTTAAGTATTTTATTGATTTACTCCAAACTAGCACATGGTCTTCTGTTGGAACCAATCCGGTAGTGTGTGAAGCAGTTTTTGCAGTCTTGATTTTGTTTCTTTAGCGTTTTGTCCGGATGTCAGGAGCAGTGTCGTTGACGTACCTGCCACAGAAGACTCTTTGGCGGCATGGTAAGTCCTGGATGTATGCATTTAATAGCATTGGTGAAACGCAGCCTCCTTGAGGGACGCCGGCTGTGACGAGAGTTGGTGACAGAATGTCTTATACTTTCACCTGTATCTACCGGTTGGTTGGGTAACTTCGTATCAATTGGATGTAAGGCGTCGGAAGTTTGTGTATGGTGGCAAGCCTAAACTTCAGTCCGCTGATCCATATTTTGACAAAGGTGTTTTTGATGTCGTAGGTGATGGCGACTGTGGATAGTCCTCGGTTGTAGTTGGTGGCTATGTTGTTTGTTACCCGGATGGCTTGTAATGTGGTGGAGTGCTGTTATTTGAATCCGTATTGTTCTGGTCGGTCTTTTAGCAGTGGTTTCAGTCTTGTCAGTAGTAATCGTTCTAAGATTTTGGATAACGTGCTCAGTAGGGAGATTGGTCTGTAGTTTTTGGCGTCCATCCTCTTCTTCCCTCGCTTCGGAATCATTACCACTATTGCCGTTTTCAGTAGGTCTGGGAAGCATTTGTTGTTGATCATGCTGTTGAACATTTTTGTGATGAACGCCAGTGTCTTTTTTGTTATGTGTTTTAGCGCCATGTGCGTGATTCCGTCTTTTCCTGGATCTTTCCTGTTACTTTGTCTGATGATAGCTTGATTTATTTCTTGTGGAGTGATGTGTAGAATGTCGTTCTCTGCAGGTACTTGTAGTATTTAATCTACTCGTATGTTTATGAAGTTGGTGAATATGTTGTCTGTTATTGAGTTTTCTGAGAACGTATTTTGGAGAACTTTGACAAATTTGGCTGCTTGCTCTTCGGCACTGTACAGCATTCCGTTTTCTCCTTGTAGCGATGCGGGGCCAGGGTTCTTTCGTGTCATAAGTTGTTGGATTAGCCTCTACAAGATTCTTTCTGTTTGTATTGTGTAGTTGACGTAGTTGGTCCAGGATTCGTCGTAATGTTCGTCCAGCATAATTTTGATTGCGCATTGCTTTTGGTTAAGTAACGTTTTTATTTATGGATCTCGTGTGTTCTTCCACCTTCTGACGAGGGTTTCCTTCTCGTTGATGGCCTCTTTTATGTATCGTGAGATGTCAGGTCTTTTGTCTCGAGTAGCAGTCTCTACGGAACACTGTTGCATTGTTTCTTGGATGGTCTTCGTGAAATACTGTAGTGACTTGTCAATATCTTGTGTGCTGTTTATGTATGGGTTTCCGTCGGTGATTTTCCTTTGGAGAGCCTCGTTGAACTTTCGCCTATTATGTTTTATTCTGGTGCGCCTGTGTGTTGTATGTTGTTGTATCTGTATTTTGGCGATGATTGGTAGATGAACCGAACTGAGGTCTTGAAAAACTTCTATGTCCAGCAGGTACGGTATGTTCTTTATGATTGAGATGTCGAAGATGTCTGCTCTTTGTGTTCAGTCCGGTGGGATTCTTGTCGGTGCGTTCGGTGTTACGATCTTGCTGAGAGAGTGTGTGTAGAGGATGCGACCGCTCTTGTTGATAGTTATTGCACTCCAGAGATTATTGTCGGTGTTTCTTCCTGTAGAGGTCGTCGATATCTTTAAGGCGTATTTCCGTGCTGGTTGGACTTCTGTAGATAGTTATTGTTTTAAAGAATTGCCCGTTGGCTTTGAGCCTGACGCCTACGCTGACTAAAGCAGTCGAGTGTAGTTGGAGTTGTTTGTGAAGTAGTCGGTTATGTATCAGTATGGAAACTCCTCCGTGAGCTGGTTGTCCTGGTTTTAGGTTGCGTTTTTTCTGCAAATGTTGTAATTTGCCAGGCTGAATTGTTTGTGTAGAGGTAATTTGGTCATCCCAATCATTATGACGTCCACGTTGTGATGCTGCAGGAAGTGTTTCAGTTCGGTCATCCTGATCCGTATTCCGTTGGCGTTCCAGGAGAGGATTATTAAGTTTCTTGGTATTGGTCTATTGTCCATTATAGTTTTTCAGAATGTCGCACATTGCCGTCCATAGTAAGACAGTTTCGAATGTTCTAGCCATATAGGCACTTATGAGTCTTTGCGCCCATTGCAGTATTTTATTAAAACGTAGTGTCATCGTCGAGGCGAGGCTGATGGACGGCTCTGCTTGTAGTTGTGTGGAAGGTATTTTAGTCGTTCTGTTGCTTCGCTGCTCATCTCTGTTGCTTCTTGTTGTATTCGTAGGTGATTTGGTGTCGGTGGTGGTTGATGGCTTTAGGTTAGTGATGACTTTCTTCTTTCCCCGTCGTCTCTTGCTTTTGTTCTGTTTAGTTTTTCTGCGTGGCTCTTCTTCGGAGCTTGATTGTTCTTCGTCTTAAGCTGAACCAAGGTGTACAACGGCTAACTATCTTATATCAAGGGGGGTTTTGGGCTAACAGGGTTATTACACCTGGATTGCGAGGAGATGTCGCACTAAAATTACCTCAATTTTAAAAGTATTTAATGAAATGCTCTTAAACACATACGGCAGAAATGTCAGTAATTAATTACCTTAAGGTGCTAAACACCTTAATGAAAACTATAGTAATTAATCTACGTACTAATGAAATTAAAGTATTTATTTTTAAACTTAAAATGTACCTTAACCCGATACTAAAGTATGCACTTGACTTCAAACAAATGCGCCAGCAGCAGGAAAACCAACTACAACCAAAATGGTCTCGACCTAACCACTACTTCACAATAGAACTGCAATCGTGAACTCGACAATACGTAGTATCCTACGTTAAAATTTATCTCAAAAATTAACAGTATGTTGTTCCGACAAAGTTTTGAAATGTTAACATCAATCTTGGCCACACTTAACCTTCTACTTAGAATTCACTGAGCACTGTTTAAATCGCAAAAACCTCGACGCTGGTAAAGCGTTGATTTAAATACTTAATTTCTATTAAGATTGATACCTATGTATGTAAAATGAACGATCCTACCTGAATCGAATCGTTGGTATCTTGCTATACACAGCACAACTCACAAAACCTACCAGTGGTTCTAGACTTCATTCAGGTATACAACCTTATTTCGTGTTTCTTAAAGTAAGTGTTGGTAAGAAGCAGATTGTATTCTATATAAAATTCTACCAGTCGGCTTCCCTCTTCATTCCTTGCAGCCACGCCATGTTCTCCTACTGTTTTACCTTCTCTTCCTATTCTTACGAGTGCTTCCTTTGCCGTTTTGCCGTTACAATCAAATTTTCGTTTCCATTAATATACTTCATATACCTGTCCAATTTTTTATCATTGGCGTTGCTGGTAGGCATGTAGATATGTGGTATTGTGGTGGACTTAGGGTGTGTATATATTTTTACTACTACAGTTCTTTTGGTATGTTGTTCATAATAGCTTACTCTCTACCTTATTTTTCTGTATCACGAGTACGTTACACAATGAAACATTAGGTAATAAAATGAAGTTATTAAATGTAGTTAGTTAAATGAGGTTTTAGCAAGAAAACCATGACAAATTTCTAAGCTTTGGTAGCTTACATTTCATAATGTTGCTATTTCAATATAATATTAGTTTAGGATGGTAAGAAGTAAAAAAGAAAGCACCCAGTACACTAAACACACCTCTTTCTATTAAAGTCCAAAAAATGATATGTAAAACCGGAGAAATAACTTCATAATAATATTTGTACAAATTCACACTAGCTCAAGAAACAGTGGCCATAGAAGTTTACATCCCATAAACCACACTAATAAAACCAGTCATAAAAAATGTGTTGAGAACGAACAAATGATACAGATTATGGGTATTTTACCCTTCTACGTATTAAATTTAGAAAAAAAAGTACAAATAAAAATTGGAAAATAATCGTCCATGATAAAGTTATTTGTACACATTTACATGAATTAAAAATCATACCATTAATCATAGAATCGGGCCGATACACCCTACAAACACAATACTCATAAAAACAGCCATAAAATTAACGCGTTTCATGTAGAATTGTGGGATTGGATTGAGAATTCACACTGATAGAATGACTTTGAACTCGAGTATCGGACAGTTTAATCGCACAATGCGCGAGAATGAAGACAGCATTCAATGAACTCTGGCACTTGAAACTTATAAAGACCCCCGGATAATAGATGAGGGGATCGGATCAGATTCTTACTAAACAGTAGACAGAAAACTTTTGAATTCGATCACGATACGCAACGCCATTGAATAAACAGATCTGATTAATAATGCGATTGTTTCCAAGCTTCAAGGTCGCTAATGAAGGAACAGGTTTTTGGACGCGACGAACGTATATGTGGTAACCTGTTTCCTGGGAGAGTGGACCAATATTGTTAGCTTTTTTCAACAACAACAGGTTGAATTTTTACCTGTGACGAGTTTTGGAGAGTATAAAATAAAAACTAAGGTAATTGAATTTTTGTTATCCAGATTGTAACCGTCACTCATTGTTTGCGGTATTAAGTAATGTGATTGATTGTTAATATATGTAAATGTGTAGAATTTATTAGTAAGAAGAACTATTAACGTTGGTGCACGCTTATATAATTAAAGCGTATTGTATCAAATTTACATACATAAAAGCTCATAGAAGGAAATTAGTAAGTAAATTTTTTTAGTTCTAATCACGTAACTCTCGGGTCGTATACAGCGTCCTTACTCAACCAAGTCTCGGACACCACTGCCGTCCTGCGGCCCTGCGCTCTCATTCCCTCTTAGTAACCGCCAACTGCTGCAGACGCTACACACTTCACGCACATCTATTTTACATACTTTTATATAATACTTATGCCAAGGACATAAAACTAGCATTACAACTAAGAATAATGAAGGGAGTAATTATATTAAAGTAACCCTAACTCCAATTATTATTAGTAGAAATTAGGCATGCATAGCACAGTCTTCTTAGTGCTTGTGTCGTCTTTGGCGGTGGTCTTTGGAGTAATTATTGGGGCGGTTGTTCGAACTCCGTGACGTTCATTTTTGCTTGTAGTTAATCCGTCGTCGTCGGTTTCTTGTACTGTTGGTGGGTTGCGTCGTTGCTGAATAGCGGTGGCGTATCTTTTGCGGTGGCTTCTTGGCGTAGTTGGTATGTGTGTGACTACTACGCGCAAGGTCCCGGGTTCGAATCCCGACACGGTGTGCTTGAAAAATGTTAGGCGAGCATTTTTCACAAAAATACACCCTCGTGCGGATGAAAGGTAAAATGGAGATCCCGTGTGGGAGTGTTGTCACGCACGTTAAAGATCTCTACCTTGCTCGGAACAGCAAGGGTTCGGCAAAATTCAAAATTTTCAGGTAAAAGAAACTAGCTTCTCGGCCAATGTAGTACCTTTGGCTGGAGCATTAGAAAATCACATGTAAGGTGTATCTCTTGCGCAGTTGTTCGTGGTATGCAGGGCAATTTCGGTAGTTAGCCGGATGTGGGCTACTGCAGTTGGCGCATATAACTGTTAACTCCCTGCTTTCTTGCAATTCGCTGCCAGGTGCTGCTTGCCGCATTTAACACAGCGTGGTTCGTATCCGCATTTTAGGCTCGAATGTCCAAATCGTTGGCACGAAAAGCATTGTGGAAGTTCCACCCCGCTTTCGAATGCGGCAACTTTAATGTGGCTGCTGTAGAGTAACGTAGCAAGGTTGTAGATTCTAGTCGATGTCGGGTTGTTCTCCAAAGATACGAGGATGGTGTTACAGCATTCTCGTTCTTTATTCTGTAGCTTAGTCACATAGCTAATTTTGTACCCCATGTCGGTGAGTTTGGTCTTGATGTCTTCTGTCGTGATGTTGGCGGCTAAACTCTTGATTACTATTTTGAGTTCGTGTTCCGATCTGATTGTGTATGTGTAGTACTCGATGTTGTGCTTCTATAAATAGTCCTGCAGGTATCTAAATTGCATGCTGTCAGCGGGTATTATTTTTGCTCCTTGTCCAGATGCTCGGATGTCAATTTTGTTTTGTAGATGTCGGTTTAACTCCTTGGCGTGCTGAATGAAATTAAGGAACTTCTCGATAAAAATAGGAGGGATGCGGTTACTGCTTGTCCGTGTCTGAGGCTGTGAACGTCTTTCGGTGTCTGAAGTGTTTATGGTGGTGATAGTGGCGGTGGCGTTGGCGCAGCTTCTGCTAGTCGATGATTTGTCCTTGTCTGCAGTGATCGGAGTCGTGACGGTTTAGGAGCCTGGTGTCGTAGTTACGGTGGATGTCTTCGGTTTGATTCTTACTTTATGGCTGTCGGATTTCTGCTTCTTGTTGTGTTCCGTTTCGGAGGATTATCGGTCGTCACGTCGTCTGCGTTTAGAGGCGTTCTCGTAGTCCATGTCGGAAGTGTAATCGATAATGGAAACGGATGCCCGTGTCTTCAGGAAATCCTTAGCTGGTATTGACTCGCTCTGAAAGGAGCGGTTAATGACGATGGTGTACACCAAGTGCCGGGGCGCGTGATGTACTTCTCTTTAGGAACTAGAAGTTCAGCTCATTCGAGCGCCTTTGTTGAATACCGTAGAGATGAACAGAAGTTTCTCGCCGGAAGTAGATTCTAGTCGTTCTCACGCTATGTTAACTCTCTCGAGGTCTGACTAGAACTTTGTTTGAATTCTCGTCTTGTTACGCCTATATATGAGGATCGGACGATCTAAATTTTCTAACTCCTGGACATTTTTTAATTGGGACATTCATGACTGCTCTACCAGAGCATAATCTGCACCAATCATTTAAATCGATACCTGCAGGTACCCCAAATACTTCAGATTTTTTTGGTCGCGTTGGTCTAAAGATACCTGATGCAGTTACAACACAAGAGCAAGTTACGTGATGGTGCAGGTTTTGTACATGTAGGTGCGATGGTGGTAATTGAGGAAAATGTACCTTCTCTGTAGCAGCTAGCCAGAATTAAAAAGCTGCATAGGAGTGTGGATAATAGGTGTAGAGTGGTAATGTTAAAAACAAGTACAAGATTGGTTGAAAGGGTAGCGATCTGCATTTGTGTTCTACCTATTGAGATGAGTATTGCGAGCTGATTTGTAGGGTCTAAACTTAATAAAAAAAAGTACAATGTTTTAAAAAATTGAAAAACCTTTGTTCTCTCAAAAGATGCCTCATTTTGGGTGCAGAAACTGAGCATCTTGCATCTTAGATAAAGTCTGGGAAATAGAATCAAGAAGTCCTACGAAATATATATGAGAATGATGATAAAAACGTCAATCTCAAGTTTTGTTCCAAAAAAATTCAAAATAAATCATTTTTTTTTAGTTGTTTAGAGTTTTCTAAAGGGTTTGGTCGTCTTACAGTTAGGACGTGAACGGATCATGCAGTATAACGAAAACAATACAATAAATTAATTAAATAATGATTATCATTACACCAAAAATGGCATTTCAAACCGTGAAACCGGAACTGATTATGGAATACAATTGCTGAAATTCAGATATTCCAAAACAAATATTCTTACACAATAAAGAAATAATAAAATTAATTATCTTCTATTTTGGTTACAAACTTTTAGTTCTCTACATTGAAACTAATTGAGGTTGAAAATTCAGTTCTATTTAATTTGGTTAACGAATGAATCCACGTGACCCCCTGACTAAGGTGACCTATCAAAAGCTTGATCCACTTGACCCCTATTCTATTCTTATCTGCGTAAAATCAGTCGTACGTAAAGTAAGTTGGTGTAGTTAATTCCTCGAAGACTGTTTAGAAAGTTTTTTCCCCTAAACGCTTAGAGAGCGATTGGCTTAATTCCTATCAGTGAGTGTTTCCTACGACCGGTTTTGATGTACTCCGCCACATCGTATGGTAAAAAGGTAAGTTTATTTACCATTATTGAGGACAAAAACACAACGGATCATAGAAGACTCTTTGATTGAGCTATCTTTGTTGAGGTTTTTAAAGTTGGTAGAAATCGTAGCTTTTTACGACAACCTAGGAAGTAAGCTCTTAGTATTCCTACATAATTAATGACAAGGGTATGTACTAAATATAGCTCGTAGATTGTTTATCCGTAGTAATATGTTTCGCTCATTGGAAATGCAAGACGTGTTCAAATGGAAAAGAGGTTTATCAAATTTACTCCAAGTAATTCATTGTATGGCTTCTCTTATTAGAGTAAAGTAGAATACATTATAAAGTTACTGGGAGTACTTAATCATTAATAATCCACCTTATAACGTATATAACATTACATTATATAAAGCTAACGCGACGGTTAATCGAAGAAAATTAATAATTTAGAAAGTGAAAAATGTCAGCCAAAAAATGGGGCGAGCAATTTTTGCGAAGCTTTTTAAGGTAAGTGTTTCTGAAAGCACTGTAAAGTAACAATTTAAATTGCTAAAAACTGTTCCGGCCGTTGTCCAGAATAATTGCCCTTATTTATACACGCTAAACGAATAATCCTAAATTAAAAATTAAGAGGTTGATTTGTACTTCGTTAAATGGTAATGCGAACTAAGTGAAGCTTAGATCAACAACGAAAGAGAAATATTGAATTAAGAAAAATGTGTCTGTTTCGTTAGAGCAGTGATGTCTGTTAGCATATATTTAGCTTATATTTTAATTCCACATAGCTTTGAAAAATCAGCAAATAATTATTGTTAGAGAACTTATTTTTAAAGATTTATAATTTTTCTATGCGACTTCGTTTCTGAAAATATATTTATTTTACACTAGAAACTTAGTGGAGCTTCACTAAAGCTTGACGCTACCTTCGTTGTTTCCTATTCTAAGCAAACCTAGACGTTTCGTTGAAATGCTCACAACCTGCATCTTTCACTATCTGCGTGCAATAGTCTGATCTAAATCTATCTTTACCTCTTTTTTTCCTATCTCTGCTTGTAATATATCCTACACTATTCCCCAAACGCCTTAAAAGCGCCCTATCCTATTTCTCCTATCTTCTTTTTGCTTTCTACAGATATCTTTCTTCCTCTACTACTTCTAAAATCTTTTTGTTACTAACTTTGTCAGGCTATGGTATTATCATCATACATCTGAAGCACCACATTCTAAAATTCTTCGACCCTTTTTCTGTCTACTCCTTGTACTGTCCCTATTCCATAGCCATACAGTGTTGTGATCAATTCATATGCTTCTATCAATTTTTCTTTGTTTCTATGTTTGTTGTTTTCATAGCAGCAGCTTTTCTTCTTAGATACAGCTCCATTCCCCTCCTGTTGTTTTCTAAACATATACCTTATTTGATCGATATTCAGTGGTATGTGAAAATGGTTAAGCAACCTGCGGATACCAAGATCTCCTAACACTTAAACATTCACCGTTACTAATTTTCCAATAATTCCTTTTGCACAATAAACATTAGTTGAGAATATTGCAAAAGCAACAACTGTAGTTGCTTATAATAACATTCAGGTTTGAGTGCAATTATTTTGTTCATAATTAGGTTTTCCATCTAGCACTGGTTGGGCGCATTCCTCCATTGATTTCTATTCTGAGCTAGCCTACACAGTTGAAATTCTGACATCTTTGACTATTGTGTGCAATAGTCTAACCTAAGTCTACATCTACCTCTTTTTTATCCTGTCTTTGTTTCAACTATATATCGCACTATTCCCTAATGCGTTAGTGTGTGACCTATCATCTTATATCTCCTATTTTTTACCGTTCTCCACATAGTTCGTTCTTCCCCTACTATTTCTAGAACCTCTTTGTTATTAACTTTGTCTGTTCATGATATCTTCACACCACATATCAAAGACTTCTATCCTTTTCCCGTCCATTTATCCTACTATCCAAGTTTCATAGCCGTACAATGTTGTGCTCTACACATATGTTTTCAGCAACCTTTTTCTTGTTTCTGTGTCTGTTTTCTTTAAACATAGTGGTTGCTTTTTCTTTCTAAATGTAGCACGACCTTGTGCTAAACTTTGCTTTATATCATTTGCACTTTCCTTCTTGCGATATTTGACTTTCTTGGTAGCAGAAATGTTTAACCTCTTGTAAAACTAAAAAGAAATTAAAAGTATATAGTGAACCGTTTTCAATAACTACCTTCCATCCTAAAATTTAAATAAAACCGCAATAAAAAAAAATTATACAGTTATCTGTTTTCAGTCACTTTTTTAACCCAATATTAAATCTTTGATATGATAATAGTCATAAAAACCATATACTTACAAATTGTTTACAAGTAACTCCTTGTAAGTAAATAAAAAAATGTAACAATAAACTACAGCAATAAAAGAAAGAAAGCAGCTACAAGTCGAATTGCATATCGCGGTAGTCGTAAAAAAATTATTAGGAAAAAAGTCACACTTAAATAAGTGCGTTCTCTAAATTTTTATATAGAAAATTGTTGTGTTCGGTCAATGTAAAGCTTGATCTCTAAATAAACACCCAAACAGTAACAGTTATTGTTATAAGCACACACCGACGCAAATATAATATCAACACTGAGAAATTCAGAAATAATTCTACCCGATGGAAATCACCAAAGCGACGTTGAAAAGAAGCAGCAATCTCTGCAGCTGGGCATGGCATGATGCACCTATACTAACTTGATGGTACGCAGGTTTGTTATATCAATATATATATATATATATATATATATATATATATATTGTAGTGGTTTTAAAGGGTTAAATTTGGTGGTCAACAATGCAATTTCAAACACCCTGTATAGAGGAAGGAGCATAATATCCGCGCAAAATTAATTTCATTTATTTAATTTAAATTAGCAAGTATTGACATAATTTTATAACTAGGGATTAGAAGGTAATAGATTCATAAAGAAAATTAGCTTTATAAGCCAATAGAAATTAGTAATTAATTTAATGTAGTTTAATTTAAGGGGTTATAACGTCAGAGAATGCATAAGAGCAAGTAAAATCAATAAATCCAAGGCGAATAGCTTTCGTGGTAGCAAACAATTATATCGGTTAAATTGAATACCATGAAAAGAAACTCCTTGAAATGTTATTTTAAACGTTCGTTAATTGAACATCTGCATGTTTTGAAAAGTCGACTTCTATGTATTTTGGAGCATATCAAGGCAAGTTTCAAAGAATATTGTTCAACCGACTGTCGCAAAGCACGTACTCATCCACGTGGACGCGGGCAGCTATATCGATTTTCTACCACTTAAGCAAGGCTAGAATGCGACATTAAATATGCATAAGACGGGAATAGAGATATCACAGGCGAGGTTTTAAGACGTCACTGAAATGTATGATTGGTCGAAATAGTTAGTTTGAGAATAGACGAGCACGCGAGAATATTTCTAGAAGCGTAAAACGGTTAGACAAAATTTGGAGAAATATTATTTTACAATTAGGTGTTTCAGGCAAAGTGTGGAAAAAGGGGCCTAGCTGAATGATATAAATACGGGAACGAAATTAATAGGGATGTCTTTTATTCTTTAATCTTGCATCGCATAACGACATACAAAAATCAACTGGCGAGGCTTGTAAGTATTAAAATGTGTAAAGTTCAGTATTAACTTGGTTGTGACCTTATAGTTTGAGACGCGGTTAGTGTCGAGTTTATTTAAATTTAATTGAGGTCCAACGAATACTTTAACAAGCTCGTAAATTAAAAATGCGATAATAAACAAGTGTAATATACATGGATTTGGATATTAAAATTGATATTGGATGGGTAGCAGGAATGCACAATCAATAAGATGCCACAGATAGAGATGGGTATAAAAGCATTCGATTTCTCAAGCACGTATTCAATCCACGTGGACGCGGTCAGCAATATCGATTTTCCACCACTCAAGTAGGGTGGGAACAAAACATCCAATATGCATAAGATGGAGATAACAATATTACAGGCGGAGTTTTATGGTGACATAGGACTGTGTCATTGGTCGAAATAGTTAGTTTTACAACAGACGAACACGCGACAGGTGAATAAAGGTTTTCTAATTATATAGCGTGTTCACGAGCTAAATTTCGGGAAGTTTGAAGCGGTTATATCCCAAATTTGCAGAAACATTATTGTTAATTAAGTATTTCGCGTTAAGTGGGTGCGGGAAGTTACATTTGAACCGTATAAATACGGGATGAAAGTTATTAAGCCTCTTTTTTACTAGTCTTGATTTTGACATCGCTTTAACTACGTATAACAATAAACCGACGTTATAATAGAGGTTTGTGAGTATTAAAATTTATTTGTTACATAGTAAGGTAGCACTAGCTCTTATAACTTGGTATTTGGGGGCCTTATAGTTATTAACGCGAGTAGTAGCGAGTGATTTAAATCAAATAAGTCCAACTTATACTATGTCAAGCTAGTACATTAATAGAGCAATAAACATAAGTAATATACGTGGATTTGGATGCTGGAATGCTGGTGGATCCGAGCGCATAGACGAGAAGCATATGGGTTTTAGAAGACAGCATCGTCGACGGACATGGAGCCTTGAAGCATTTTCCAGGTAAATCATTTGAATTTGCTGTTACTTGATGAACTGTTGGAATTATTTGTGATCTGTGAGTGAACATTGGGGATTATTCATGGTTTTTTTAACGTATTGGAAAAGATACGTGTATTTGACTATGATGTGTGTATTCTAGATATTAAAAGAAAAAGGTGTATGTAAAGTGTACTAAATTTTATTGCGAATTTAAATTAGATTGTTAAGGGTACATGGGTTATTAATCTTGTAGTAATTTTATGCTAGGTGAAAAGCATACTTTAATAAACTGGGTTATTATGAGCTCACCATACTCCAGTGTGTAATAATAAATATAGGGAATTATTTGGGGGCCCATTTACTCCTGTTGTATTAAATGTGTTTACAATAAAAATGTTAAAAAGGACTTTACAAAGAAAATCGCACTTATTGAGTTGTAACTAGAGGACCTAAAAGTACATATCTGTGAATAATTTTGTAAATACCGGCAAATAAAAATTTATGATTGTTGTATTATTTTGTGCTTTTATCGAATGGTGTGTGAATGGGAAGGAAGAACGATTATAAATTTAGGTATCCACAAAGAGGCACAGCTGAGCTAGCCATGGAAGCTGCTGAAGATATTTTGTTGCAGCAGAAGAATCCAGGTAAGGAACATTTTTATAAAATTTTATGTTTTTTTGAAAATCGGTTGTTGACGTTGGAGGAAATTAATCCCGCCGATCCCGATACGCAGCACTCTTATGACGGCCCAACATTGGGGCTTGAATGATTTTTAGGGAGTTCCAGATATTGATCCCCTTTTTACTTGGCATACTCTTACTACAAACACAAAAAAAACACCCATGTACTCTTAACAAGAAAATTATAAATTCATGAGGAACGTTAATAAGCTTTATATACACCTTTAGATTTATATTCAAATACCATCATCAAAGTTAGTTATACGTATTATTTTCAATACGCAAAATAATGCAAAATACCATCAAAGTTCACTCTCGCACATCACAATAATTTTCATAGTTTATAAAAAACAGCAAATTCAAATGCGTTACCTGGAATTTCTTGAAGATCCCGACTCCGTTGACGATGATGTTAAGTTCCTGCACCCTCGGTCTCGTGGTTCTGCTCTGCTTGCCGCCTCCAGCTATTGATAGATGAACACCATCTAAGTTGTGCTGCATGCTATTCATTCAAGATCCATCCAAATCCAAATCCAAGTACATTACACTTTTTTATAATTGCTTAATTTAATTTACGTTACTTTACTTTACTTTACTTCACGAGCTTGTTAAAATATCTGTTGCACCTCAATTAAAATTAAACTCGACACTATCCGCATTTCAAATTATGAGGCCAACATTGTACTATTTCATTTAAATTTTTAAATACTTACAAGCTTGTGGTAGATTTCTGTACGTAGTAAGCAATGCAACTTTCACGAAGACAAAGAGCGAAGTCAAAAAGCGAAGTTAAAAGAGAGAGCTATCAATTTCGTTAGCTTATTTATATAATAAGCCAGGTTCCTCTTGGCCACACTTTACCCGAAATCCTAATTGCAAACTAACTCTTTCTTCAAATTTTGGTATAACCGTTTTCAAAATCTTTAAAATTTAGCTCGTTGATACGATGTTTTCCGAAAAATCCGCATTCAAATTTTCCCGTGCTTGTCTGTTTTACAACTAATTATTTAAACCAATGATACTTTTAGTGACGTTTTAAAAACACCGCCTATATTAACTCTATTCCTCTCTTATGCATTTAGATATTTCTTTCTACCCTCACTTGAGTGATAGAAAATCGATATTACTGTTATCTAACCCACGTGGACTGAATACGTGCGTTTCGAAGTGAACTGCTATTATGCCTGTCTCATTCCGAAGCATATCATTGATTGTCCATCCCTTCTGCGCTTTAAGGAAACTTTGGGTTAGCATTAATGCGAAACATCCGTCCGTTTCCACAATATACCTCGAATCTTGTCTTTTATCTACACAAAAATGGGGAACATGACTTTTCCAAAACATGCAGGTGTTCAATTAACGAACGTTTTAAAATAACATTTCTAGGAGTTTGCGTTTCAAGGTATTTTATATTCAACATCTGTTCGTTTGTTAGTAAAGCTTTTCGCCTTGGTATTATCGATTTTTCATGCTTTTCTGCCTATTAGACGTTATAACCCTTTCAATTAAACTCAATTAAATTAATTAATAATTTCCATTGGCTTATACAATTTATTTTCTTTACGAACCTACTAAATTTTAATCCCTACTAGTAAAATTATGGTAATGCTTGTTACTTTAAATTAACTAAATGAAATAAATTTCGCACGTAAATTTTGGTTGTTTCCTCTATACAGGGTGTTTAAAATTGTCTTGTTTACACCTAAATTTAACCCTTTAAAACCACTACAATATATATTACTGTGATAAGGGGTTGTGTAAGGGTGTATTTTATAGCACAGGTCGTGCAGGAATTAGAAATTATAATAGGAAGCAGAAAACTGCATTTATTTAATAGAAAATTGAAAAATGGGGATAGTTTGTAAATAGTAAGCAGTCAACACCATGTATATAAAATATAAGTAGTTTTAAGCGACGCAAATAGAGACTCGAAGACACATAGCGTAGAAACAAGGAATACATGCATTAAATAGGTAACAAATATTTAACACGCTGTAGATAGAGTTTTAGTTAATTTAGGTAATGCAAATAGCGATATTTTTCAGTGGAAGCACGCGTATTTATAAGTGAACATAATAAAGTGTAATTAAACACGCAATCAAAAAAATTCCAAACAGTTAGGATAATACGGAGATAAGAAATAGAGCTTCGAGAAGCATAGTGTAAATGCGTACAAGTAGTTAACAATTTTGATAAAGAAAGGTGATTAAAAATTGCGTAAATAACAAGCATATAAGAAAATTAAGTCGAATTGCATCAATTGTTTGTGTACACCATGGAAAAGCGATTAGATTCGTCAAAACACCGCATGTCTGATAACGAGGCACCTGCGAGCAAGCCACAATTACTTGAAGGCAGATAATGTTACATCAGAAACTACTTTAAATGCAAAGATTTGATTGGTTTAAATTAGCGACTACCTTTAAGCCATACCCACTTGCGAAGTAGGAGATCAATCATATATTAACCGGGACAGTCATAACAAACTCAGTTTTCAACTCAACAAAGGCCGAGGTGCGCCACTCTGAAACAAAGTGTGATACTTAAGAATAATTTAAAGTGAATTATTGTTTAAGTGCGACGAAGATTAAAATTATGATTGCCGATTAAACGTAAGTAGATTTTGGGGAATTAATTTAAACTAAAACATAATAATAATAGTGCTCTATGTCTGGGGAGAATTATGATCCATTTTCGAGTCTGGGGAGAATAATAATACAAGTTCTGGCCGGTGAGCGTAAAAGCCAAGTCTGGGGAGGATGATAATCCAATTCTAAGTTTGGGGAAATTGATGAGAATAAATTCTGAGTCTGGTGAGAACAAGTCTAAATGAGACGACAATAATTTGGGATGCATAAGTCTAAGTTTAATAATGGTAGTTTAGAGAGTGATGACTATAATTTAAATGCAATGCTTCATATTTCGAATGGGTATATAATAATTCTGAATTGAGGGAAAATAGTTTCGATCCAAATGGATGGCATAATGCATAGAAAATATTAGCTGATAATGGATGCGTCGATTGCAGGAAGGAGATAGCGAAGAAAATAGACCAGGTTAGATTTTTAGTTATATTTTCTATTTGAATTTAAATATAGAATATTGAATTTGCTTAATATAAATAAATGTGACGAAGTTAACAAAACAAAGGACTTGTATACGTATAAAGTGCGTTATATGATAAAAGGTTTTAAACGTTCCAAGCTTTTTTTTTTATATAAAAACAATAGATTTTGTGGTGACTTTAGATAGATTGAATAGTATATGATTTTTGATAAATGAGATTTACAACATTAATTAATTAAAAAGTGTATTTTAATAATTTTTGAAAACCTGTACATAATATTTGTTTTCATTATATGAAATTGAATTAACTTTATTTTATAATTCTAAATAAACGCTAGTCGAAGTCAAAAGATAAAGTTAACGGGAGTGTTATTTGATAATTCAAACAATAAAGGAGGAGCTATAGGTTGAATACGCCATTGATAACGAGTAAGGCGGTATCACATCAAATTTTGTTATTCGTCGTTACAAGGCCTTTGCAAGATAAAATCCAGTTAAGTTCCTGGAAGGAGTTCATAGCAATATTTATATGACAGCCCAACGTAGGGGCTCGATAAATCCAGTTAATACATAGCAATATATATATATATATATATATATATATATATATATATATATAGATATAAATTATATTCCAAATAATTGCTTTTAGCTAATTTATAAACAAAATAGTATGTAAGATGTATAAATACACACCCACTTTACGAAAAATCGAAAGAGAGTGTTAAATGATACAAAGCAAGCTAATATTTGCATAGCCATAAATGAAAGAATTTGTTTTTTTATAAAGGAAATAAACATTTATCGACTAGTTTCGATCTCTTTGAATCTCATCAGGATGAAGTGGTTTATAACCCTTATGAAACAACCAAAAACAATTGACAATAATAACTTCGAAAGAACTTATGTAAGATGGCAAAAATAAAAAGGAACGCCATCAGGTGTCAAAGTACAGAACTAAATTCGAAATTAAGTCGATATTTTATAAATAGCTATAACAAATACGTTTCATCTTTGGAATATCATTTTTATTATGATCTCTACCCTCCAAGGTATTATGCCGAGCGCCGCCAAGAAACGGTGTGCTATATCAACCAAACATACGAAGTATTTTTTGCAATAATTCTTGCCTATAGTACATCGAACAAGCCCAAAGGTGAAACGTATTTGTTATGGCCATCTATGAAATATCGACTTAATTTCGAATTTACATCTGCACTTTGACACCTGATGGCGTTCCTTTCTACTTATACCATCTTACAGGAGTTCTTTCGAAGTTATTATTGTCAATTGTTTTTGGTTGTTACATAAGGGTTATAAACCACTTCATCCTGATAAGATCCAGAGAGATCGAAACTAGTCAATGAATGTTTATTTCTTTTATAAAAAGAAAAAATTCTTTCATTTATAGCTATGCATTAAACACTCTCTTTCGATTTTTCGTAAGGTGGGTGTTTATTTATACATCTTACATACTATTTTGTTTATAAATTTGTTAAAAGCAATTATTTTGAATATCATTTATATTATATATATATATATATATATATATATTGCTGTGATATTCGCCGCCCCTACGAGTGGGTGCAATAATTTATGCTGTGATAACCCCTGTTACTCTCTCACAGCCCCTTATATCACTCAAACACTTGTGAAAATGTAAATTTATAATTATCTTTTGCCTCGACTAGCTGATTCAATTCAATAAAGCACTTCTATAATACATGGTATAATGATTGAATATTTACAACATTTAACTATCTTCTCCTCTTTTATATCATATACATCTGTCAAATTATTAGAAAATCAAGCCAGCAAAACGAGCATTTTATTACCTTTAAAGACTTATTAAAACGTTTCAAGCTGTCTGTAACTTTTCATAAAACTTTTGCAAGAAACCCCCAATTTGTTGGCTTTTACACTTTAAATTATGATTGAGGTAAAACAGTATAAAAATAAATCATATCAAAAATATTTGAGATAAAACAGTTTCAAAAATAAGTCATATCAAAATCTCTAACCTGAATTATTTTCATGGATGCTCCCAAGAATTAAAGTCGATATCCAAATCTTTATTGGTGCGTTTATTTATCATGAATTTGCTTGACCAGGCAGCATTCTCCAAAATTGTATTTTGATCGTAGCGTCTCGTAATTTGAAGTTCTACAGGAATCGTAACATTATTTTACTTGTAATTTATGATTGTAATTTATATCGTAATTGAGATGGTCATTCCGATGGTAGTTGAGATGGTAAATTCAGATTTACATTCCGAGAGGAATTTAGATCAACTTTCAGAGAATAATTTACATCGACATTCAGATCGCCATTCAGAGCCCTGTTTTATTTATTATTAGAAATGTTATAATTTCCTAAATCTTATTTACTTACGCCTCAGAAATACGGCATAATTTTCACAATTCTACACTTTAGAATTTCACTGTTAACAAATACTTATTATTCACGTAAATATTTGGCACTTTCAATTATAGTCACTGCCCAGTTTCAAAGTATACTAAGTTGATATTTAATTCTCCAGATATTTATAAGACCGTCCCACTCTTGTTTGTGATTCGCTGGCTTCACGTGCTAGGCGAGGGCAAGTATATTATCACTTGTTATGTTTGGGAAAATTTACCAATTGTATGTATTTTAATTGTGTGACGCGGTGCTTGAAGTCACGTAATTCAATTGTTATACCTTATATTTACTTCAGGAATCCCAGAAAATTCGTACATATCGAGCACGTAGTCTTGTTTGTTAGCATTATTCTGATCTAAATTGAATAAATTTGGTATTTGTTTATTTCCCAATAAATTGGATTTTCGAACAACTGTGATTCTCTTAGATTACGTACGCTTTTAAATAAAGCATAATTTCGCGTGCGTTTACGATAATATCTTTACACACTTTATGAATGTTTATCAAGCCACTTCATGCAGATTTTTCACTGATTTAATTTTAATGCGTTTCGTTACCTTTTTAATTTCTAATCTCTGCTAGTAGCTATACTTGGATATGTGTTTTAATTGTTTGTACTGCTATATACAGCGTGCTCGCAACTAATAATTTTTATAATAACCTATTTACTCTCCTAATATCTATAATTTCGTGCTTTTGTTGCTTAGGAGTTTCCCTTGCTTATTCTACGACCCCAATGACTTAACCTACCCCTAAATTAACCCTATAATTACAGCATTAAATATATATATATATATATATATATATATATATATCTCATTTATATATATATATATATTGCTGTGTTACCCTGTATAAAATCGAGCCTACGAATTGGGCGCCAAATTATGCTGTGAAACCTCTTGAATCACCTGGTCCGTTGATTTTCTTCTGTTAATCGCCTCGGCTGCTCCTCTAGATAGCTTTCATCCTCATACATAAAAAAAAACACAGCACATTCCTACCACAAACATCAACGTTAACTCTATTTACATCAATATTCAGAATACATTAAATTTTCAAATTAAATTTCAGCATAAAATTCAGTTTTAAAAAGAATTTCAAAATTAATTTTATTATCACTTTAACGTGCATCCAGAATTAAAGTCCTTGTTGGATGCCTACTAATTAATATAACAATATAATCAGACCGGAGTCTGAGTATAAAGGGAGCATCTACCACCCCTTTACGTTAATTAACCCGGTTTGTCTAATTGAGCTCAAAGACATACCCAAATTTTCATCATATTCCCAAACATCAAAACCAAAATACCCTTTTACTTAAACAAGCAAATTTCATCTTAAAATTAAACTTTTATGGTTAGAACAATTTCACTAATGTCCATTTAAAGTAAATCAATTATAAAGTCATTCAATACACACAAAATGTCAAACAAAATAGTATAATTTACCTGAAGGTTACTGTCCTCGTAACTTCAAAGTATCGTTTCTTTAGTTAATCACACCATTCAACAGGATTATATTTACGGCTTCTGATTCTCTACGCTTTTAAAATTTGCTCCATCACCATCCATTCAAAGTCGTTTCTGGGCCTTTCCGGAACTCATCTGTGTTTATCTGACCCTTGATTCATGGATCCAGACACGTATTTGAACCATTTAATTATTAACACCCCCGAAAAATAGCAAAGACAGTCATGCTTCTGTCACCAATATACGCCAAAACTGCCTACTTTTGTGTATACATTCGTCGTTGTAAATTTTGCTAATTGGTACAGTGAAACTAAATTTTATTACCTTGTATCTAAGTGCACTGAAGTACATTCATGTTAGCACGTAAATAACAAACTATTTTGAATCACTAAATATACTAGCAAACTTTAAATTATTTAATCAAATTAAAATGCACGGTTTAACATCTTCAATCAAGTCGCGTATGTACGAGCTTTTAACGCATCGAATCGTCAAAAGTCTCCGAGAATTTGTTTACATTCATCTCGGTATATATAGCAAAAAGCCTGTCTATCGGTCTGTTCTCTAAAACGGCCAGTTTCTAGAATTTCTCATGCTCTGTTCCCAGTCTGTCGCCCGCACGTCGATTTTTACGAATTTTCACTCGCCCCATTCAAATCTCAGAAAATTTCTACACGGTACGCACGCATGTCCGAGAAAAACTAATTGATTTTGTACAGAAATCGTTGTTTCTACCTCTGATATTTGCATCCTATTTTTAACCAATTGTAACCCCATGACGTTGTTTAAATCCCGCCTTTTAAAATGTGTCTTTGCTTGACGCATTTTCTCTTTCCTTCTCTAACCTGTTCGTATTGGTGCAACTTGACACTCTTCATTATCGATTATTTCAGTCCACGCGGACTGTTATCTGGGTTTAATAAACCCGTATCGCACATTCTCGTGAATATTAAGCCCAGGTTTCTCCAAGATTCTTTGTAAACATTAATTATCTGCAAACTTTTCGCCGTATTTGACATTTAAACTACGCAGGTGTTCAAAATATAATATTAATTCTCAGAGCTTTATTCCGTGGTATTTTAATCTTGGGTTTTTACAAGTTTCTATGCTTATTATATGTTACTAACGGTTTAATTAACTCCAATTAAATTGATTTCTATCCTTTCCTTTTTAGCGAATACAACTTAAATATTAATTATTATATGTACACTTTGTTTTACTACCGGTTACTTAAAATGAGTTAATTAAGATAAATTTTGCACGTAATTTAGATTTGTTTATTTCTTAGGAATAATTACATTACACGCAGAGCTTTTCAATACTGCTTCTTTTGATACAAAGCGTCTTATAAATAATTTAAATTTCTTATTTTTACTGAAACAACCGAGTTTATTTATGCTTCATGGTTTTAATAACGCGTATTATCTAATAAAATTCCTTATACACGGTGATTAAAATTATTTGATGTGATTATTTAATTTTCTACCCTGGTCTAAATATGAGTAATATATATATATATATATATATATATATATATATATATATATATATATATATATATATATAACAAACCTGCGTATTATCAAGTTAGTATAGGTGCATCATGCCATGCCCAGCTGTAGGGATTGCTGCTTCTTTACTACGTCGCTTTGATGATTTCCATCGGGTAGAATTGTTTCTGAATTTCTCAGGTTACTCATCGCACAACTTAAAGTGATGAGATTATATTTGCGTCGGTGTGTGCTTATAACAATGATTGTTACTGTTTGGGTGTTTATTTAGAGATTAAGTTTTACATTGACTGAGCATAAAAATTTTCTATATAAAAATTTAGAGTACACACTTATTTAAGTGTGACGTTTTCTCCTAATAATTTTTTACGACTACAGCAATATGCACTTCGACCTGTAGATGGTTTCTTTCTTTTATTGCTGTAGTTTACCGTTACCTTTTTGTATTTACTTATGTTACTTGTGAACAATTTGTAAGTATATGGTTTTTATGGCTATTATCATATCAAAGATTTAATATTGGGTTAAAAAGTGACCGAAAACAGATTACTCTATAATTTTTTTAAATTGCTGTTTTATTTAAATATTAGGATGGAAGGTAGTGACTGAAAACGATTCACTATATATTGTTTATTTCTTTTTTTGTATATAAATATAATTATTGCGGTTAACAATTAGTTTAGGGTAAGACAGGAATGTATAAATTATTTGTGCGTAGATTTTTATACTGTGTTAATCCTTCGTGATATTTTTTGGACAAATTTTTTTTTTTATACGAGTTGGTTTTCACTTTATACGTTCATTTTTTAGGCGTTTGTAAATAGATCTTCTCTCTTGAGGCGTCCTTTTTCTTTTTGTGTGACCAACCCCATTCTATAACTTTCCGACCGGCACGGTCTTGTTTTAATTCTTTTTCTTTGTGGCGGTGTTCGGGGCGCGCGATTTTCTTTGCTTGCTTTGCTTTTCTTTCTTGTCTACACGGAATACCGTAACAAAATCCCGTCTACTCATAAAGATTTTTTTTAGAAAAATGTTCAAGTTACTTATTTAAGGATCACCTCGGCGGTTCAGCAAATGCCTAGTTTATCTAGTATGCGAAAAAAAGGTTACCAGGCACAACTTGAAGTTATTGTTGATGATTAAGACAAATCCCACAAAAGAGTTTCTTTTGCAAATACAAAGAAACATAAGAAAACTAAATGGAATTATATTTAGTGTGATAAATGTTCCCTCAGAACACATTACCGAATGGCGTAGAAATTGCGTTCAAAATGGAAACACTGGCAACTCAAAGGAAAACTAATTTTAGACTACATCTGCCGTACTTATTTTATGTGTTCTTTAGGAATACAATTATTAAATACAAAGAGTCGAAGAAAGCATATTGAGTCTGGTTTCATCGACCAATTATAAAATAAATGTTACATAAATCATATAACACCGAACGATTAATCAGTTTGTCTTCTTATATTTAGCAATACTCTGTAATATCTTAAATATTCTTCAAAAGAAATTCATTCGGTTTACCTCGTTAGTTACTAGTGAGAGAATTGAATTGTAAGTGCAGCTTTTACATATTGAGCAACGTCTCCGTAACGTTTATTCAGAGACAGTGAAAATACTACAACTTCCCGTAGTAATGCCGTTTGTTGACGTATCAAGCGTAACATCTTTGTAACTTTTCCCTTAGGTAAAACTAACACAGCATTTCTCATTACTTTGCTTTATCTCCACTTTTCTCACTTAATGTGAGCGTGGAACTTATGAGCACTTAGCTGTGTTCGTTATTGGCCATTGTTAAGTGTTACTGTGCAGTAAATACCTACAGCACACAATCATTATCGTTGATTCTGGCTTTCTTAACAAACAGCAGCTAGAAGTTTCTTCCATTATTTAATTTAAAATGAATTATTGGGCATAACTAGAACGCTAGAGACGGAAAAACTTTTCGAAAATGTATAGGATAATGTTAAAGTAGCAAGATATTTTCCTTCTCTATAGAAAAATATTAGTTTTGGAGAAAAAGCATTTTGGATTATAAATTTATATAACTGTTAGTTTAATTAGTAAGAATTATGTTGCTATAGATGATCAATAGGAAATCCGATTAACCTTACTAGTTAAAACCAATTGCATAAAGAATTTTAGCATTCGAACCTCTGCGAACAAGACAGATGCCAATTATTATTCTATTTCAGCAGATAACGATTTTAAAAAATTACTGCTAATCACCGCCTTTTCATAATTCATATTGGCGACGTATAAGTTCAAAGCGTTGATGGCAGCGATATTCATGATGTCGAAAAATACCGTCACTGGCCTAAGTCGACTATGTTAGAAAATATCATATATCGTACACATCTTGTTGACTATCTACACCAAATTTGGTACGATTGTATTCCATTATTATTTCTGACTTCTAAGTAGTTGCATCAGTTTCTTGATCGTGATGCATGGTAGATATTGGTTACACGTTCTTATACTTTTTTGGAATGTACGACACAGTAGTGCAGTTTTTTTGATAACCAAACATACTGGTTTCTATTGGTAGACTGCTCGTATTTAAACGCTCTAGAGCAAGCTTTTCTTTTGTTGAATAATATTTACATCGTGATGGCGGGCGTTAATGCTCTCTTTGTCGCAGTGACGTTATTAGTTTTACTTTACGGCGTACGCGAGTTAAAGTTCGTGGCTGCGGGCGGTCCTTTTTAAAAAAACTTCTTGAACTTCTTAACACATTTATTTGTTTATACAGAAATTAACATTGAATTTTGATAATCTTGAATTGAATTATTCAAGTCGAAAATATATTAATTAATTGTACAAAGTGAGTTATCTAACGAACTGCAATGCTAAAGCTGAACGATGGATTAACTGCCGGTGAGTGGATCTCCCGGGCCTTTTATAACATCCCTACCCCCCTCACAAGTCTGTGGGAACTTGCAGACCTAATGTCTGCTTACACTTGACTCTTATTCATAATACATTGTTGTAATCTTAAAGCTATTCACAACTACTTTGTTGCGAGCTTACTTCTTTGTAATCTCGGTACGTGACTGTCTGTGACCACCTGTGACCTGACATCTGCAGTGTCACTTATCTCTGTGCTACAAAGTAGCGCTTCCGTTCCCATGAACGTTAATAAACTGAAATAAAATGTCCTTCAATTACATTGTTGCGCATTTCCTAATATTTCTAATAACTTCTTAATTATTAGTTTTGTATATATATATATATATATATATATATAATAAATGGGGGATTACATAACTCCTCCCGACGTACATTAAAAATGAAGGGTTTTTACATTTCTTGATTTTTAATTAAATAAATTCGTTTAATTTCATTTCTTAAAATTCATACTTTCTAAGGGTACATCTGTTTCTTTGGTTGCTGTAAACCTAAAATTGTTTCCTTTATTATTTTTATATCTAGTATACATTTTGTAAGTTACATAAATGATCAACAAAATCGTCAATATAATCAATATAATTGTTCATACACTAATATTATTGTAGTGCACTTTGGGTGTTTTGAGTTCGTTCAGGTGTTCTTTGTAGTCTTCCATGAGTTTCATGGCGTGGTTGAGGTTGTCTAATCCCAGGTGTTCCAATTGCAGAAGTTTTTGAAGTATTTCTTCGTCTTTGTCTTGATTAATCCTGATTTGTAAATCGGGTAGATTTGCTAACTTCTTGGTTTGTACGGGATCTTGGTAGACTCTAATTATTTCATTTTTCAATTTCAAATAACAATTTTCCTTAAGGGTGATTAATTTACTTCCGGTTAATGCTAAATTACTTTCGTCCTGATTGCAGTACATTGTTGCGATTACTTCGGTGGTGAAAATGGCTATTTATTTTTTTCCGTTGCTTTCTGGATTTTCATATTGGTGATTTGTACAGGTTTGGCTTCACAATTTTCGAAATGATTAGTGAATTTTAGTAATTGTACTTCACAAGGGCTGTCTTCTTGAATTGTTGTTGTTGTTAATGATTGGCATAAGTATTGATTGGGTGTGACTTCATCACATTTTTCGTTCGTATAACCAAATCTTTGTTCATTTAAGGATAGGAATTTGGTTTTTGGAATAATAACTTGGTATGTGCTAGTCATTTTCATTGGAAAAGCAAATAAATGATAATAATTGTAATAGTTAATCTCTACTATTGGTATTTTTATTAAAAATGTTATATCGTTATTTTTTACATAGCCTTTAACTATAGCTATTTTTTCAAATATCAAAATGTTTGATTGTATTACATTGAAAGGTAATTTACTGTTAGTTATAAAAGATTTTATTCTCAATAATTCTTTTAATAAATCAATTGGTTCTATGATACTTGAATGTAGGGTATTTAGTTTGGCAAAGGTTACTGCGTTTTCTAATGTTGCTAGAATTTGTTGAACTAAGGTAAGGGTTGATATTATCTGGTTGTATATCGTGTTGAATCTGATTAAATCTTGCATGCCTAACATGGTAGTTTGCATGTTATTTTCTAGGGTTTGTATTCGATTGGCTATACTATCTTGATTTCTAACTAATTTTCTTAGGGTTTCATTAAATTTGGTGATCGTTGACCGAGTTAACAATATTTGGTTACTAATTATGGTTTTGATGGCGTTCTGGTTTTCTATTAATTGTTGTATCGCGTTGTCATAACGTTCTGCGTCTTAATTTTCTAAATTGCCGGTAATTGCTTTTAATATGTTTCCTAATCCGTTGATTAGTCCTCTTTCTCTTCTTGCCGTCTGTTCTTTAGGTATTAGTCGATTAAATTTGTCTTTTATGTTTTTCAAAATGCTTTCTGTTATACTGTCGTAGTTCATCATTTCTATTGCGTATTCTTTTCCGAATTTTGTTGTGTCCATTGATTGTTTCAGTCAGTAATAATTATTTTTGATTTTTTGAAATTCTTGTTTCAGTTCGGTTAAATCAAATTTTTGTGCAAAGGTCCAATAATCTATAGTGTTCTGCATACTGCCTAATTTTATTGGTAGTGTACCGGGGTTATTCTTTGTCTTCAATTATGATTTCCGTGTCCGTTCTACCTGGGTGGAGGTTGACGGTAAGGGTGATGATTATCCATCTGAAAGTACAGTGTGTTATAAATTTTTGAGGTGAACATATTTTGTTATCTTGCCGCCGTCTACTACGGCTACGTTTTTGTCGGATATTAGTTTGATTTTAAAGGGGCCTAAATTTCTCGGTGCCGTTTTGTGTCTTTTACTTTGGTAATTTTTCTCGAATACGGTTTGTCCTATGGAAAACTTATTTATATCAGTGTTTTTATTACGGGTCGCGGTAATGCGTTCTTTGTCGGTATCTAACTTATCCTTTACCTGGTCATAAGTTATTTTTAGTTTCTCTTTGTGATACTTGGCGTATTGCTGTTGATTTCTTTGTTATAAATGTATATCATAGGGGTTGCGTGAATCTGAGTGTCCTAGGGTTAGTTCTAATGGTGTAAAATTTGTCGATGAATGAATTGTGTTATTATAGGCGATTAATTCGTATCACATTAGGTTAGTTAAATGTTCCTTCTTGTAATTGATTCTTAGTAATCGGATTTGTTCTAATAGGGTCGAATGTAGTCTCTCAATTAGTCCGTTGGATTCAGGGTGGTTTTTAGTTATAAAATGAATTTTTATTTTGTGTAATTCCAAAGTGTTTTGAATTGTTTCGTTTTTGAATTCGCTTCCGTTGTCTAACGTAATTGTTTCGGGCGTTCCATAAAATGTAAAATAGTGTAGAAATCCTTGAGTTACGTCTATACTATTTTTAGAAGTGATTGGTATTGCTTGGCCTATTTTTCTAAATGCGTCCACGATTGTTAAGTAACTTTGTGCTTCTACTACTAGAGTACCCGCATGTAATTTCTGAAAAGGTTTGTCTGGTGTTTTGGTTAACATTAAGGGTATTTTCGGGGGTTTTCTGTCATATTTTGCTCTGTCAAATAGTTCATATTGATTGATATAGTCTGTCGTTAATTCTTTCGTGTCTTTGAAATAGTAACGTCTCATGATTTACTTTAGGGTCTCATTTATTCCTCGATGGTTGGTCTTTCCTTTGTGTTGGTTTCTGATCACGTCATTTATTTCGTCAGGGTCGTCTAATGTTATTAATTTTCTTGTGCATCTTATAAGTTCAGGGCCAGAATTGCTGAATAGTTTAACATATATTTCCAAAAATCGTTTATACAAATTTTCCGTGTTAAAGCAAAGTAACATCGTTTTTTCTCGGGGGTGTATTCTATTAGAATTTTAATTATTTGTGATTCATTGTCGTCTTTGGTTATCTGAACTTGGTAAATCTTTTTGTTATCTACTTTTGTATATTTTACAGGGTTGGGGTTGTTTAAAACTTCTGTGATTATAAATTGATAGGGTTTCGTGTCTATAGCTTCGTTTAAAATTTTAATTGCGGTTTTCGGTTCGTCACTTTGTGTCGAATGTATGGTTTCCATTTCATCTGGGTCTTCTCTGATTTTGGTCTCGTCTACATTTCCTATCACTGATTCTGCCGCTAGTGCGTTAAGTTGGATTCTACTTAAAGCGTATGCGTTATTATTGTAAATTCCCTTTTTGTATATGATCTCGTAGTCATATTCTTCTAGTCGGATTCTGCATCTTTGTAATTTTGAGTTGCGTTCTTTAAGTTTGCATAGCCATACTAATGGTCTATGATCGGTGTATATATAAAATTTTCATCCGTATAGGTATGGTCTAAAATACTTTGTTGCCCAAATTATGGTTAACAATTCTTTCCCCTTTGTACTGTATCTTTGCTCTGTTTCGTTGAGGGTTCTGGATGCGTAACTGATGGATTTAACATTGCCTACTGTTCCTTGGCTTAATACTGCGCCTAATGCTACATTTGATGCGTCCGTTGTTAATATGAATGGTTTCGAAAAGTCGGGGTATTCTAATACGGGGTGATTTGTTAATATGCTTTTGATTTTATCTACTGCTTTAACAAATTCCGGGGTATGTACAATTTTGTTTCCCTTTTTTAAACAATTGGTTAAGGGCTTGGTTATTTGAGCATAACCTTTAATAAATTTACGGTAATAACCGCTAAGGCCTAAAAATCCTTTTTTATTCGTTTTGGGTATGGAGTAATTTAATACGGCGTTTGTTTTGTCGGGGTTCGGCATCACTCCTTGGGGTGTTATTATGTGTCCTAAAAATGCTACTTCTTTTTGTAGGAATTCGCTCTTATCTAACTGTACTTTAAATTGTGCTATTCTTAATCTTTCGAACACTTTTCGTAATCTTTCTATGTGCTCCACTAATGATGTTGAATACACTATTATATCATCTAGGTACACAAGGCATTTTTCGTTGTGTATCCCTCGTAGTATGTTATCCATTAGTCGTTGAAAAATTGCGGATGAGTTCTTTAGTCCAAATGACATCTGTTTATATTCGTAGTGTCCTCTAGGTGTGCTAAAGGCTGTTTTTTGTGTATCTCCTTCTTCCATTTTCACTTGATGGTATCCTGATGCTAAATCAAGCGTCGAAAAATATTGGCACTTGCCTAATTTGTCTAAAATTTCTGTTACATTCGGTAACGGGTATTTATGGTCTGCCGTTTTTTTTGTTTAATTTGCGGTAATCTATTACCATTCTATATTTTCGTTTTCCTGATGCGTCCAGTTTCTTGGGTACTATTAATACGGGGCTGCTCCATGGTGAATTGGAGTGTTGTATAATATCTTGATCTAATAGATCGGCTACTTGTCTGTCAGCTTCTTCCTGACTTGCCTGGGGTAATCTGTATGCTTTGGTGAATATGGGTTTGTTGTTTGTTAGCTCAATATTGTTTGTAAAGGTTGGGGGTATTCCTTCGCAATGGAATATGTCGCGGTATTCCAAACATAATTTTTGTATTGCTATTTGTTCCTCTGGATTTATCTCGCGGTTAAATCGGATATTATTTAAATTTTGTCTTAACATTTCGTCGTTTTCTACGGGTTATAATTTTCGTTTGAGTTTTCGTCTATTTCCATCTCGTTAAAATTTAATTTTTCTACGTTAATCGGGTTTGTTAAAGATAGTTCTACGGGGTAGTCGTTTGAGTTTAATATTGTCGTTGTGGCATAATTATCTTTAATTTGTACCAATGCGGTTGAGGTCTCTACTCCTTGTTGAAAAGTTAAGTGATTTATTATTCCTAATTTATTATTTGAATTTACGGGGATTTTTATCTTTTTTTCTGTTCGGGGTTCTAATGTGTATTTTCGTCAATTTGGTTGTTTTGAAATTTGTTGGGAATTCGTCCATATTTAGTTCTTAATAAACGGTTTTTAATATCTATGTTGGCTCCTAATTTTCTTAGAAGGTCCATTCCTAATAGTCCGTCATATTTGTCATTAAATTCAAATATGCAGAATTTATGTTTCATTTTTACGTTAAATGTTTTTGGTAAAGATATGTTTGCTACGAATTGGTGCAGGGTTGTTTGATGGGCGGTTTTAATTTTGAAGGGTTTTCTTTCTACATAGTTTAAGTAATGTTTCTTTACTGTTCGCGGGCTTATTAATGTTTTTGAAGATCCGGTATCGATTAGTAATTTAAATTCAGCGTGGGGTATGTCGATATAGGGTAGTACAAGGTGATTCATATTATTTAGGTTTGTTACGTTTGGTCGTTTATAAATTGGTCCATTTGAAAATTTGAGCACGCGTTTTCTTCGTCGTCCTCTTCATAAGTTTTGTAAGGTTCTTCGCGTTCATAATGGTTTGATTGGTTTTGTTCGTTATTTGTACACGGTCGATTGCAATTATTCTGGTCATCTTCATATTCTTCTACTTCTTGATGAAATAGCTCTTCTGAGGTGAAGGTTCGTTTTTGATTGGGGTTTGGTCTAATGTGTGTTATTTTCGTGTTGGGTCTGGTGTTACCAGATGAGGTGTCCATTGGTGTAGGTATATAATAGTTATTAAGATTATTATTGTTTACCATCGGTGAGTTTTTAATAGGATTCGCGTCGAATGCTGGTCTTTGCTGATTTACATTTTGGTTGAATCTCGGTTAAAATGCGGGTTTTGAAAAGTTTGGGTAAAATGTTGGTTTTGGGAATTGCTATATTGATTGTTAAAGTTGGAGTTATTAAAATGTGGATTATTGGTTCGCGTTTGGCTTGTTTGTGCATTGAACGGGTTGAATTTTCGTTGTGGATTTATTTGTCTCGCGGGTTGTATAGTTTTTATTGGCGTGTAGCTTTTATTCGCGTTGGGGTTATATAGTCGGTTTCTGTAATACATTACGTTTTCTTCTTTGATTATCATGTTCATTGCTTCTTCTAAGTTTTGGGGATGTTGAAATCTAATTTTATATGAAAGTTGTTCGGGTAGTGCATTTAGATAGGTGTCTAATGCCATCTCGTCGTACATTTTTGTTGTTAGAAGTCTTACATTTGGGTAGGTTTCTTCAATTTTGAGTTTTGTCAAGATTAAACTTTTACATCTTGGCATTTCATTCCAAACTGGTATGGGGATTGGTTGTGTTCTTTCTAAGGTTTATCAAATCTTTCACTAAACATTTTAGGTTTCTCCGGTTTCCAAAATATGCTATTAATATGCGTTTGTATTTGTCCCACTGGTCTACGTTTTCTCGACTCGCGATTAATGTTAGTGCCTTTCCGGTCAGCTTACTTATTATAAAGCGGATAAAGTAAAAAGCGTTTCTTTCGTTATCACCGGGCTTATAGAACGTTTATAGGAATATTTCACAGGCTGAAATATAATTACTTAATAAACACTGATCACCGTTAAAGTTGGGGATCAGGTCCATGTACAGCTTCATTTTATTAGTCATCTTGGCTGGGGGAATGTTCTGGTAAATTTAATGAAAATTTATTTTTTTTTTGACTTTGGTTATTCTCCGATTTTTGAAAAATTTGGGTTTATTTTGTAGTTTGTGGTGTTATTCCTTGCTTGGATTTATTACTTTTCCGTTTAGATTGCATCGGGTTACTTGCTGTTTTTAGCTTGGGTCGTTTCGGATTATTTAAAAATTGACTTGCTTAATTTGTGTTTACTTGCACGGGTGTGTAGTTATTTAATAAGTTTTACGCTTGGTATTGGTTTGGTTACGTTGATTTTTAATTTGCCAATGTTAGTTTTAAATTCTGGGGTTTCAATAGGATTGAGTGGTTTTTGTGGTAATTTATCTTGCTTGTATGCTTTGCGTCAGTTACAACTTCTCTATTCTTAATTATGTCGATTTTGGTTAGGTGTGTAATAATTATCTCATCTCGTGGGTTTATACGATTGTAAGGTGTCTGCAATGTTTACAATGTTGTAATCTGATGCAGGATGTTGCCAGTTACCTAGTTGCGTTTGTGTTTCTGTTATAGGTTATTTTTAAATATACTGTAGGTGTTATTCAGTAATCGTGGTAATTTAATACAATGTCGTGTTTGGGAATGATAGAATTTTGCGCTGAAATATTTAATTAAAATTTTCAAGTCTGAATAAGGTTGTAATATTCGTTTTTCAGTAGTAATTATTTATATATTTCCTGAGTAATTTAAATTGATACTTAATAAAAAGTTTCCGATCGTAATTTTATGCTATTTTAATTTACAATGCTGAAAGGTTTTTGCGATGTTCTAAGTAGCTTTTGTTCAGTAATTTTAATTAGATTTATGCGTGGTTATCCAAGATTAGGATTTTATTCACTTTTAAAAATGAGACGATGAGGTTTTGCGTTTGAAATTGCGCTTTGTTATTTCTAGTATTAAAGATATGGTTTTAATAATAGATTTGCACGTTGTATATTTATGGAATACGATGAGTTTTGTCTGGATAATTTATTTGCTGCGTTATTTTGCTGCGTGGTTATAAGATTTTGGTTTTAATTTTTTGTGATTTTAATTATCGAAGTATTGTGTTAGTTAAATGCCGGGTTGTTAAATTAGAGGTTTGATTTTGTTTCTAAAAATTTCTTTGCGTTAGTTAAAACGTAATATAGTCTGTTGTGCGCTTAAAATTTGCAGCTTTTTAATTTTTTCTGGTTTTCATGTCTCAGAAATAATTTTTCTCAGTTCTTATCTCTCTTTCATATACAAATTATAAAATAATAATGAAATTTCAATAACTGCTTGAAGATAATCTTTAGTAATTGCTAAGTAGATTATTTTCAAAAAATTGCATAAAATAGTTGTAACAATAGTCAATATACATATATAAACCATAAACTAGCAAATATCAAATATGTTTGTTAATAATAAAATAAAAGTCAATTGGTTTAAAGGAAATGAACCTACACTAGTTGCTTTGTTGATTTCATTGATTTCTTTCTTTGTTTTGAATTTCTTTTGGATTTGATCTATTCTTGTATCGTCTCCAATTTTTCTTTTGTTGAATTTGACCTATTCTAGTTTCGCCTTCAACTTCTGTTTGCTGGGATTGAACGATTCTTGTTTCGCCTCCAACTTTTGTTTTGTTCTGCCAAATTCGGAATTGAAATTCCAATCCACCTGATCGGGTAACTCAGGGTAGGTGGAGCAAAGTAGGCACCCCTGAAGTTCCACCTCCCGGAGCAGTGAACTGTAATCGATAAGGGGAAGGCACTAGGGGAAGAAATGCGAAGATTCGAAGGACCGAATAGTAGGAAATGAATACTATTGACAATATAACAACTCACAACGACAATATGGTGAACTTTATGGAGTGAGTAAATTAATTAATTAATCGTACACCGTATAGTAAGAGGATCGTATATTATAACGTCAATAAGAATTAGAAATACAGCAAAAAGCACAATTTACAGTATATTCAATTTCTGAATTATTCGAATTTGTATAAATGCACTACTTTAAATCACACTATTATGAATTTATAGTACATATGCTGTGTATCAAGTTCATTAACGTATTTTTTATGATACGTCAATGGAAAGTGTCATTGCATTAATACCACACAAGCACGAGATAACTTGTTGTGATACCAGATTAAGAAAATTGTTATTAATTACTATTATAACCGGAAGAATCAATAATCTTTGGACGATTTGTAAGAAATTTACATACATCCGGAAAAACACGCACCTGTGTTGAGAGAATACAAATTACTACAAATAATGATCGCCTCGTATTTAAGTTAATCAGTAACTATTACGATAGAAACGAACCATTACAATTTTGCACACTAGAAATAATTTATAGAACAGCGTTTTGGTATAAAGGTAATTGCAACCCGCGCGAATACGTCTATAACTTAGAAAAGCTGGAAGCAGACTCTGTTGTTTGTTTATTAGAACGAAGGCGGGTGAGCGCTGCACGTGCCTCAAGGTTATCTTTCTGCCTGTTGGACAGGCAATTAAATGGAATTGAATATTGATATGAACTAATGAAATAAGAATTGAGCATTTTTAAACGTAATTAATCTTATAGAAAATAAAGAGGATTTTATGAAAAGGAAATAATTTACGAAACTCCAACACCACCAGTTCCTCGATTTTGGATTCGCTAGTGCCCTTTTGATATCCGTTACGTCTGCGCCAGTTAAGGTTCGTGGCTGCGAGCGGTCTTTTTTAAAAAGACTTCTTGAACTTCATAACACATTTATTTGTTTATACAGAAATTAACATTGAATTTTGACAATCTTGAATTGAATTATTCTAAGTCGAAAATATATTAATTAATTGTACAAAGTGAGTTATCTAACGAACTGCAATGCTAAAGCTGAACGATGGATTAACTGCCTGTGAGTGGAGCTCCCGGGCCTTTTATAACATCCCTACCCCTCACAAGTCTGTGGAAACTTGCAGACCTAATGTCTGCTTACACTTGACTCTTATTCATAATACATTGTTATAATCTTAAAGCTATTCATAACTACTTTGTTGCGAGCTTATTTCTTCGTAATCTCGGTACGTGGCTGTCTGTGATCGCCTATGACCTGACATCTGCAGTGTCACTTATCTCTCTGCTACAAAGTAGTGCTTTTCGTTCCCATGAACGTTAATAAACTGAAATAAAATGTCCTTCAATTACATTGTTGCGCATTTCCTAATATTTCTAATAACTTCTTAATTATTAGCTTTTTATATATATATATAATAAATGGGGGATTACATAACTCGCGTCGTAATTTATTCATGTGCACAAAAAGACGGTTTACCTAGTAACCATAGACTTATTCCTAACCCAAAACATAAGAAAGATATTACAAATTAGCACGGATTACGATTTAGAATCTGACCACTTTGCAGTACTACTGCACATGTCTACAAAAGGGCACCATGTACAACACGAAAGAATAGTAAAAACCACAAACTGGTCACTGTATAACCAAATTATAATGCACAACAAATACGAAAAAGGAAAAACCATAGAAAAATAAATAACAGTATCTACTAAGAAAATATAGTGCGGAATAAAAAACGCAACAAACACCCACAAAAGGAAAACAACATATGTCCACCCCACACAAGAAAAAAAAGAAATTTTAAGGAAAAAATATAGTGCCAAACAAACATATAATAGGACGAGGGCGGCGCAAAACAAAATTAAACAATGCAATCGATGCATTAAAGAAGATGATAAAGAAAAAAGGGGCGAAAATGGGAGACAACCATTGACGAGATAGACGCTAACAACGCCACAACCACCCAAAAAAATTTTGAAAATTACTAGAGCGTTTTGAAAAGAAAGAACAGAAAACCATGCGATATTTTACAAAAATATGTGGGTATTCTCTGAAAAAGAGAAAGCAAAGAGCATAACACAACACCTAAAGAATCAGTTCCGCATTTCTTTACCTATCCAGATACAAATACCAGATGTAAACGAAAACTACACCACGGAACCGTCCCCCTTCATATACCTTACATGTGATTTTCCAATGCTCCACCCGAAGGTACTACATTGGCCAGGAAGCGAGTATTTTTACCTGGAAAATTTGGAATTTTGCCGAACCCTTGCACTTCCAAGCAAGGTAGGGATCTTTAACGTGCGTGACAACACCCACACACGGGACCTCCATTTTACCTCACATTCGAACGAGGGAAAAATGCTAGCCTAACATTTTTCAAGCGGACCGTGTCGGGATTCAAACCCGGGACCTTGGCCCCCTTCATATACTACTGAATCTTAGTGAAATAGGACGTATAATTAGAAAAAAAGGAAAGGGAACCGAGCTGTATATATACCGTTGTTGGAATTTCAGGGAACTGTGTAGGCTAGCTCAGAATATAAATAAATAAGTGGAAGTACGCGTTCAACCAGTTTCAAGACCGAAATCCTAATGACACAAAAATCAGTGCACTTAGATCTGATGGTTATTATAAATAATTACAGGCGTTGGTTGTAAAATATTTTCAACTAATATTGATTGTGCGAAAGAATATATTGGAAAAACTAATATTTCGGCAAATGTTCAAGTGCTGGGGAACTTGGCAGCCACGGGCTGTTTATTCTTTTCACAAATCGGAGAAATAGGGTATATAATTGTAAAACAATAGAAGAGGACCGAACTGCATCTAACATGGAAGAACAGCAGTTATGTTCAAAGACAACAAACATAGAAACAAGAAGAAATTGTTGAAAGCAAAATGTGTGTAGCACAGTACAGTATCTCTATGAAATAGGGGCAGTAAGAAAAGCAGGCAGAAAGAGATAGAAGCCTTCTGAAATGTTGTGCTTCAGAAGTATGAGGATGATAGCATGGACAGACAAAGTAAATAACAAATAGGTTACAGAAATATTACGGGATATATTACAAACAAAGTTTGGAAAAAAAGAGATAGAAGTAGACCTAGATCAGACTATCGCACGCAGAGAGTGACAAATGCAGAAGGTGCAAATTTCAGGGAAATGTGTAAGTTAATTCAGAATAGGAAACAATGATGGTATGCGTCTAATCAGTTCCAGGACTAAAGACCTAATGATTATAAGATGAAAATGAAACTATATTTTACACGTTTATAAATGCATAAACTCCTTGTAGTCTTGTGTATAAATTAAGAAAAGAACAACATTTTTCTGAATATAAATTAAGGAATTATAAAATCTTGTCGATTTACTACATGAGAAAATATGGGTATAGGTACAAATGATTGGCTCCAAAGAGTGTAAGTTCATCAGTACCTTAAAGAAAGTGATTAAGTTTCTTTTTTTTTGGAATTAAATTTCGTTAAGGCTGAGAAACAGGAAATATTATGAAACAGGAAAAAACACTTCATTTAACATCTGAAACACCTTGATACGTTTTTACCCCTTTTAATTTTTTTATGACATTGTGAGGTACTAATGGTGTCTCGTATTTCAATAAATAATCTAGCTTTTATTACAGCTTTCGTTAGAGTTTTTGCCAGCTGTTTAAAATTGAAGGTTTAGTATTTTTTACAGGCAACACTATCTAGGCATACTTGAGGATTTTCGCATCTTTCCTTAAGGTGTATTTATTTTTACAGTTAGATGTGGTGGCGCACACCTCCCGTTTATTGGTATTTACCCCTTTTAGTTTTTGTATTGCTTTAACAAGTCTAATTAAAGAACCACCACCATTCTTATGTTCACTGCAGTGTCCATAACTCGAACTAGCTGGCAATACTGGCGCGATCAACAAGTGGGGCTCTTCTTTTTACCAAATACCACCTCTCTTTTTAGTTATGTTACATTGTGGCTAACTTGGGATTTCTCTCCTATCGGTTTACTTTACAGCATAACCGAAATCAAAAGTTGATATTAATACAACGACCATGCGCTTTTATTATCTATCTCCTTTTCCCCCGTATAAAGTTCACATCAAGAAAGTAGCATAAAGGTTACTTTGCTATTGTACCTATGCGTTTAATTTGAGATAATTTTTCATTGCAGAACATACGATAATCATATACTCCAAGGTTTTACATATTTAAATTCACAATCCATATTTATTATTTCCGGGTAGACGTTTAACACCATACACATAAATGGAAATTAAATCTTCAGTTCTTTTATGAAAAGTCTTCACGTTCCTTTACTCTTCCTGAATCCCACGTAACTGTTATCGATACAGGATGAACACCTATAAGGAAACATTGATGAAATGTAAGCATCCAATAAAGAAGTGGTCGCTTCTATAGAAGCGTGGAGCTTTATCTTGATCGACCCTTTCAAAGAGCGATTTGGATACGGACATTGTGAAATATAAGGGTATATTTTGGTGGTTACGATGCCACTGCGGCTCTAAAAGATTTCCTTATCATAAAAGCTATCGCTGAAGGAAACCTTAACCGATTTGTTTTAAAAATTGCGACTACTTTATAACGAGAGAGCTTCTTATATATTTATATGGTTAGGCAAAGAATTGTAGTTCAATTTGGGAGTTCGCTTCACCAAAGCTTTAATACGGTAATCGTCTAGCTATCGTTAAAACAACTGACGTAAAGAAAAGGAATAGACATAGATCAGTTGTTAGTAAGATTAATTAGATAATGCGATCAGGACGTACAAGGTCTACTATGTAGGTTAAAGACCATACATATTGCTATGATAATAAAGTAGTTTAAGGGTAGGTTAAGTTATGGGGGTGGTAGAATAAATAAAAACAACTTCCACTTTAAGAAAGGCACACAATTCCAGAAATTACAAGAGTAAATCGGTCACCCTACATATTGTTAATTGAGAGCACACTGTATATAAAATACACGAGATTAAATGCATGAGAACATAAAGATGTCTAAAAGTAGTTTACAAGTAAAGATAAGATTTTAAAACGCAACAAATTGCATCAAAATTAAATCACCGGGAAACCTAGATAAATTGGCATTGCAAAGCTGTAACAATTGCGTCAAAAATATCATCGTACACGCATTCTAAATAATTCATTATTAGAAAATCTTACGTGACAGGAAGAAATGACATTTGTTCATAAATCCAATATTCTGCAGAAATAAACAAGCACCAGGCAATTCAATATAGATAATAATAATTTACAAACATTCGAATACGTGAGTTGATAAAAGGCAAAAGTTGGAAATTCTCATATAATACGACGATATGCGGGAGGCGTACGTGACAGTCAAAGCATGCATTGAAAGATTTGAAGTAAATAATTGGTAAAAGGTATGCGAGATAAAGCAGAAGTATCGTCCCAGAACGTAACTAAGCCAATGAAATCAGGTAGAGGTACGGCTTATATATACGAGAATGACGAAGCGACAAGTTAGTCTATATTCAAATTGAGCTACGACTATGTTCAAAAGTATTAAAAATTTACGTAGCCTGTTAATTTGTTATACGTTTAGATGACGTTAAAGTTTATAATTAATTATTGTCAATTCTTTAGCATGTATTTAATTTAGTATAATAATATGTATCATGTACTCTATGCAGCAGAATTAGGCATTGTTAGGGAAACGAAGAGTGACAACGAATAAAAAAGTCAGATTACAAATTTGGAAAACCAAAAACTCTCTAAAAAGGGTAAATAATACTGCATATAAGCGCGGGAATCATAATTGCTGCATTAAAAATTTGTAATTTACCTACAAATAAATTCCACAAGAAGTTATGCATGTTTATTCACAGATTTAAAATAGTGATTCCTATAGGGTTGCCCGAGAGTTTTACAAATTAACATCTTACAAATTTTTAATCCTGTCTACACTCAAGAACACGAAACTAAACGCCATTTGATCATTGTACTCAAGAAACCACATTGTATCGAAGAATGTCAGCAAAAGAGGACATTATGGAGTTTAACTGTGGACTTTGTGATAAAGTAGACACCATGGATATGGTACAATGCGATAAATGCGACACTTGGTACCATTATAGCTGTGTGAATGCTACTCAAGAAATAGTAGATTCCTCATTTATGTGTATGCAGTGTGAGAATCATAATAACAGCAGAATCCCTGGAAAAGATAAAGAACGCATTGCAAGCTATGCAATTGAAGATAGAAGTCTTAAGGGACCTAAATCACACGTGTCTAAGACGAAAACAAAAGCTTCACGCTCAAAGGCGAAAGAATTGTTGAAAGCTCTAGAGGAACAAAGGCAATTGCTGGAGGAAATAAGAATCAGGCATTACAATGAAGATTGTCACTACTTTAAAGAAAAAGTCAGACTAATAAGCAAGATTGACGATTCTTGCGAACCCGACCGCTTCAATTCAGAAGAGGAAAGCGATAAAGCTTTCAGACTCGCATCAGTAATGAGATGCGCCATGAAACAACAATCCCATAGCAATTCTCACTTATTAGAGAAAACGAACACTCCACGTAACGCTTCAGTCTGTGTTCCTGGGACAAGCGCTAGAAACGTAAATGAAGAATTACGTATTGGTAGTACAAAAAAGTACCTCAAAAGAGATGCTGTAACTCATTTATCTCTCGTCAGGCGCCTGATCTCCCTACCTTTTTTGAGTCTCCAAATGAATGGCCCATGTTTATTTCAAGCTACACACGATCGACAGCTGCGTTTAACCTAACAAATTATGATAATTTAATCCGGCTCCAGAAGGGTTTGAAAGGTGACGCATTAAAGTTAGTACGAAGTTCTTCTTAATCTTCTTTGGGAATGAAACCACTCATAGTTTTTAAAATCTATTTTATTTACGTTTCGATCCATGACCTAGGATCGTTGTCAAAATAGTCCTAGGTCATGGATCGAAACGTAAATAAAATAGATTTTAAAAACTATGAGTGGTTTCATTCCCAAAGAAGATTAAGAAGAATGCTAAACAAACTACAACAAACATACAGGGAGTATTTATTAGTACGAAGTTGTCTAGTGTATGAAGAGGCGGTCCCAAAGGCAATTGAAACGTTACGTTTGCGATTTGGAAGATCCGACCTAATTCTAGAAAAGATAATGGAGCAAGTTGGGCAATTGCAAAAATTAATCCTGAAAAACTGGATACAATTCTAGACTTATTTATAGCTGTACAGCATTAATGCATGACAATGAAGGCGTCTAACATATTACAACATTTAAGTAATCCGATGTTACTTCAAGAGTTGGTAGACAAACTTCCGGGTGCCCAAAAATTAGAATGAGCAGCATATAAGCGCAACTATAGAACTGCAAACCTTTCAACGTTTGACGATTGGTTAAGTGAATTAGCAAATAAAGCTAGTACGGTAATGCCTAGTGGTTCCACACCGCTTTGAAGATATGAAATTAAACCATCGTACCATACCAATGAAATCAAAAAGGAACACTTACACGCTGCACATGCAGACAATTTGAATCGACCAAAGTACGATAAACAAGAGTACACTGCAATAAACCGGAAATGTGACATTTGTTCTATTGATATACATAATGTTGAAGAATGCCCTACCTTTAACAACAGCAACGTAAGTTAGCGTTGGAACTTAATTAAAAGGTTTGGGCTTTGCAGGAAATGCTTGTCAAAACATTTTTGGAAAAACTGTAAAACTCATAGGATGTGCGGGGTAAGCAATTGTGAATACAAGCATCATGCGTTACTTTCGACCCCAATAAACATTTCAAAGCAACTTCAGAGGCTACTATCGCAAGTACGAAAAAGACCCCAGACTTAAACGTGATAGCTATTCATTTCTTACTAAGGGCTCAGATATATTTTCGCATTCTACCTGTTCTTTTATATAGACCTACAAAAAGTATCCGTATATTTGCATTTCTTGATGAAGGGTCGTCTAGAACACTTCTTGATGAAGAAGTTGCTAAATATTTGCAACTTGAAGGGCCAGTAGATCCTTTACATTTAAAATGGACGGGCGAAACAACCAGGGAAGAGAAAAACAGTCGTCGTCTGTCGTTAGAACTTTCTGCCGATGGATGCAATAAAAAACGATACCGCATCTCAAACGTTCGAACTATCGAGAGATTAAACCTTACCAGACAAACTCTCAATTTCGATGCAGAGCATGCACGGTATAGACATCTAAAAAACGTACCAATACCTACATACTGCGATGCAAAACCACAACTGCTTATTGCAGTTGAGCATTGGCGGCTAGCGTTACCACTAAAAGTGAAAGAAGACGACAGTGAGGAACTAATAGCAACTAAAACAAGGCTAGGGTAGACGGAAAATTGGAAATGTTGATAACGCCAAGCTCCTTGAAGAGCAAAAATCAACATTACTATATCTGCGACTGCACGACAGATAATGATATCCACTTGCAAATAAAAGAATTTTTGCGGTAGAAAGTATGGAAGTTAAAGTACCACAACGAATATTAGAAATTAAGACAGACGAACGTGCTAAAGAAATATTACGTTGCACGACCAAGTAATTAGAGAACAGATATGACACTGGTTTCCTATGGCGACATGATAACATAATATTTCCGGACAGCTTTCCTATGGCCAGCAGCAGACTATTGTGTCTTAAACGAAAGTTAGCAAAAGATCCTAAGCTTGCGGCTAATATAAAACTACAAATTCAAAACTATATCGCTAACAGGTACGCACGCAAGCTGAATTCTGATGAAGTCGAAAACAGAACACTTAAAACCTGGTACCAACCAATGTTACCTGTAATGAATTAAAACAAGCCGGGAGAAGTACGGTTAGTTTGGGATGCTGCAGCAGAAGTTTCTGGAGTGTCTTTAAATTCAGTGCATTTGAAAGGACCCGACTTGCTATATTCACTGTTGGAAATTTTGTACAGATTACGACAAAAGAAGTTTGCAATTGCAGGTGACATCAAAGAAATGTACCATCAAGTGGGCATTCGAACCGAAGACCAACAAAGTCAGCGGTTTCTTTGGCGTGATGATCCATCTCAAGAAATTGGTATTTTTGTCATGCAAGTGATGACGTTTGGAGCTACTTGTTGGGTACCCACTAAATGCAACGTGGCTGATGAGACAACAAAATGGGCAAAGCTGCCAAGCATTTCAGATCAGCACCGAGGGTACGTTGGTCCTAAATTTTTGTATTTACCCGAAAGTGAGAGGCCAAAGGAGGAACAAAAGGGTAATAAAATGAATTCACTTAACGAACTACGAATTCAGATGTCGCATATAGAAATAAATCTAAACCCTATAGCTACGATTACTGAAAAATGTTCAAAATGGCGACGTGCTTTCAGAACTATTGCGTGGGTGCTTAGATATGCAAATAATCTGAATAAAAAGCGACTTAAGTATACTGAATGAAATCCGACAAGCTAAAGGTAAGCTTTATGGACAGGCTCAACTAATGTTTTACGGTGAAGAAATTGCCTTCTTGAAAAAGCATCCTAAGCAATCAGTACCTAAAGACAGCGTTCTCTATTCGCTGTCACCTTTCCTTGATGACTTATTGGTGCTTAGAATGAAAGGGAGAACCAGTAAGATGGTTGATCTGGGTTTTGAGAAGATCAATCCTATTTTGTTGCCTAGTGCTCACCAAGTAACACTACTAGTGGTGACGCACTATCATGAGCAATATCTACATTGTAACAACGAAACTGTTATAAATTAGATCCGCTAACTTTATGTTATATCTCGTTTGCGGACTGTGCTCAATTTTGCATAATCGCTCGTGCTAAACCAAAACCTCCAGAAATAGCTGATCATCCAATAGCTAGAGTAGCGGCGCATGCTAAACCATTTTCATATGTAGGTATAGACCGTTTTGGCCCTTTAGAAGTTGTACTGGGACGACGTGTTGAAAAGAGGTGAGAATGCCTCTTTACCTGCCTGACTATAAAAGCGATTCATATTGAAATAGCTCATTCTTTGAATAAAGATTTCTGCCTAATGTGTATCCGCAACTTTATCGCTAGAAGAAATATGCCAATCGAAATTCGAACAGATAATGGCACCAACTTTATTGGAACGCGCCGAAGTAAATGGTATAAAAGTGGAACCTATTAAAGTAGAAGATGTGGTAATATTAATGGAAGAAAACCGGCGTAATTCATGGTTAAAAGGTATTGTGTTAGAGACAATAACAGGTTCCAAGAATGGTCAAGTGCGACAAGTGGTAATCAAAACCGCACATGGTACCTATACGCGACCGGCATCCAAGGTGGCAGTACTGGATGTCGTCAAACCAAACGACGTAAATTGTTAAACCAAATTTTATTTCTAAAGTTATTGACTTACCGTGGGGGAGAATGTTAATTCGTTATACGTTTAGATGACGTTAAAGTTTATAATTAATTATTGTCAATTCTTTAGCATGTTTTTAATTTAGTATAATAATATGCATCATGTACTCTATGCAGCAGGATTAAGTGTTGTTAGGGAAACGAAGGGTGACAACGAATAAAAGTCAGATTAAAAATTTTGAAAACCAAAAACGCTCTAAAAAGGGTAAATAGTACTGCATATATGCGCCAGAATCATAATTGCTGCATTTGAAATTTGTAATTTACCTACAAATAAATTCCACAAGAAGTTATGCATGTTTATTCACAGATTTAAAATAGTGATTCCTAGAAGGTTGCCCGAGAGTTTTACAAGTCAACATAGCCAGTGAAGCAAAAATCAAAGTAAAATAAGAATTAAAAGGTGCGAAAATTTATGCCACGAAAATAAGCCGCTCTATAACTAGACGTAAGTAAAACGACAAAATTGAATCCTTTTCTAATATTAATGTAACAGGACTTTTAATTTCAATCTGGACTTCAACTTTGGCTTTCAATATCGGCTTTTAATTTTGACTTTCAATTGGAGACATATTTTGATTAAGTCGACTTTAATTTGGGACTCCGAAATTTGAACATACTCAAATTTTGGATATAGTTTAAAAACGAAAGTATTCTAATTTCGACATATTCTGACTTGGTACGTTTTTAATTGGAAACAATTTATTGGGCAGGCACATTAATAAGGAAAGCGGACACAGAAAGGGGATGCAGATCATGGACTAGGATGGAACTACAGAACCCATTCCAGGTTAGCAATCTTAATACACTTTATTTTTGAAAACTGTTTTTAATTTAATATTTATCACATTGTGTATTTGTAAGAGTCAACAAAAAGGGTCACTTAACAATTTATGACAAGGCGATAGGAATCTTGGAACGTTCGAAGGTCCCTGAATAAGTAAAAGATATTTTTGCTGACTTTCAGAAAACCATAAACCTGGTATATGTAGATATTCTGTAAAAAGGGAAAATTTTGAGAGCTGTAAATACTATCAATGATTATATTGTGGATTATGGAATTGCTTTATTTGATTCACTAAGATTCACTCGGGGTAAAAGCCTAATTTAACATTTCATAACATTGGGGCTTAAAATAATAAAGGAATCGGACAGGTAATATCACAGAAAATTTATGACGGCCCAACGCTGGGGAGAATATCATAGCAATTTTATTACGCCCAAATCTATATATATATATATATATATATATATATATATATATATATATATATATATAAGATAAGTAAGTTTAATGAGTCTTCAATTAATAGAAAGTAAAAAAGAATTATGGCAAGTAACTCCTGGCTGAATTTGAGTCACTTGCCATAATTCTTCTTTTTAGTAGAATCGCTAGGCACATCAATGCCGAAAGATACAACCGTGGCTCAAGAAGGTCTCCGAGCAAGTGAAATAATGAATGCTTCCACAAAATAAGTCGACAACTATTACCTAATGAGATTACTATGGAAGTACGTCAAGATGACAATGCCAGCTAGTCCATCTATGGCGTTTAAAAGAATATCATCTGCTGTCGGATACCGCACAAGTAAAATGTACGAATCAAAACGTCGAGGAGTATAAGGAGAAAGGTTATGTCCGAAAGATGTCTCAAGAAGATCTCCATCGACCACACGAGAGGGTTTGGTATTTGATTATATTTCCCGTAGTCTTTCCTAACAAACTCAAACAATTCTGTATATTCTGGGATGCCGCGTCAATTGTTAATAAAATTTCGCTAAACAATATGCTCCTTAAAGGGCAAGACCTAGCGCATTGCATTCCCTACCGTGAGAAAAATACTTACATTTTATAAACACAACACTTCTCTAATGTAATGCGGAAAGATAGAGAGAAATTACAAACTAAAACAATTAATTATGTATACCCAGGGGAGGCCTGACGCACGCAAAACTAATTAACGACTTACGCAACAAATATTTTGTTTCAAAGCTGCGTGTCGAGTTGAACTCAATTAGGAACGGCTTTCAAAAATGCCATTTAATTTTTGCACGACCCCTAGAGCCTGAGATATATCAACTTCTAGATGCACGACTATCCTGTTATATTAAACCATTTACCTTCGTTGGGCCTTTGGCAGTTGTAGTAGGTTGAAGGAAAGAGGAACGACGGGGCGTGGTGTCTACTTTTTTGACAGTTGGGACAATTTATATTGAAGTTGCATGTAAGTTAGATGCTGATCATTCCATTTTCTGTATATGAAATTTTATGGCCAGAAGAGGGTAACCCAAAAACATGTTTAGTAACTGTGGAACTAACTTTGTTGCTAGTTACGTATTTTGAAAGGAGAACTCAAAAACATGAATACGCAAAAAATTACTGACAGATTTGTAACTTTTGAACTAAGGGGTGAGCCAGATATAAGTTTTTTTTTAAAAATGCAATAAAATAAACACAACTAAATTTTTTTCCATGTGTTACGGCTTTATTAGTAAGAGCAAACATTCCCATTTAATGTGGAACACAACATCGTTCAAGTGGCTGGCTCGGCTGGCTTCGCAGTAGCGCAATCTGTCACTCCAATTTTCCAAGACCTTGTTGATGGTTTCGGGCTGTAGCTCACTGATTGCTCGGATGATAATGGCCTGAAGTACTCGAATCGTTTTTGGATTGTTGGTATAACATCGCTCTTTCACGGTTCTCCATAAAAAAAATTCAGAAGGGTTAAATCGCAACTTCGAGGCGGCCAACTGACATTGTTAAGACAGCTGATAACATGATTTGCGAATTTGATGCGCAAAAGATCGATTGTTGCATGGGATGTGTGGCATTGCGCGCCATCCTGCATGAACCAGAGGTCGTTCAAATCTATGTCTTCAATTTCAGTTAAAAAAAAGGTCGGACAACATGGCTCTGTAATACTCACCGTTGACCGAAACGTTGTTCCCAGCCTCATTTACGAAGAAAAATGGTCCAATGATGCCAACCACTCTACAATCCGCACCAAACTGTCACTCTCTGTAAATGCATTGACTTCTAGACAATAACGTGCGGGTTTTTTGAGCCCCAGCCGCGGTAATTTTGTTTGTTTTAACGTAGCCACCAACATGAGAATGTGCCTCGTCAGAAAACATTATTTTTTCGCCCAAAATCGTTGTCCAATTCAAGTTGCCCTAAGACCCAAACTGCAAAGCGATAACAAAACGGATGGTCGTGTGCCTTCAATTTCTGAGTCAATTGGACCTTGTAAGCGAATAATCCGAGATCTTTGGCAGAATTCTTCTCAGGCTAGTGCGTGAAATGTTGAGCTGTTAAGATAGACGGCGAGTTGATCGTGGATTGAGTTTCACACTCTCGGCTACAGCACCCACATTCTCGTCTGTGCGCACCGTACGAAAACGGGGACCATGAGTGTTGTTAGCATGCCAGTCACACGAATTATTTGCACAAACTTGCGTACAGCAGGCGCAATGGGTGATTCATTTCGGCCAAAACTTCTTTTCAACAAACGCATTGTTTGGACTATACAGCACTCACTTTGGAAATAAGTTTGCAATACTTCCCGACGTTGTTCAAGCGTAAAGCGACTTATTTCGTAGCGCGTAGGTATGATACTGACTTTCTGTTAAGATTTCGGGCGGAAAAAGCTGTTAGGGTCAAAATAACCTTTAATTTAAAAAGAAATCACTAGATTACTCACCCAACCCGCTAGCATCGCTACATATGTATGGTAGTTGGAAATGGTTAATTGAAGCAACTAAGCTTGCTGTCAATGACATCCTTCATACTCGAACCTACTACGTAGCTGTTTTATAGCTGCCGAAGGTTTTGTCAGTTTTAGGTTGCTGGCATACTTGCCTTTAGAATCCATACATTCAGAAGCACTAACTCCTAACCACTTCTTGAGGGTTTCAACCGGCAGGAACAAATCAATGGTAGCGATTAATGATTGTGCAAAAGCTATACGCAACAATTATAGTTATTGAGAACAATTCGCCAATCAATGTTGGAAGAGATTTATCACAGAGTATTTGCCGAAGTTATTGTTGCGTGGTAAATGGCAAAAACCGCAACTTCCACTAGAAATCAATGACATTGTACTAGTCGTTGATAAAGACAACCCTAGAAATAACTGACCAAAAGGAAGAGCAATACAGGTTCGTAGGACTGCGTACAGGCAAGTAAGATGTGCAGTTTTTCAGGCTACAAACGGCTTACTAGTGTGTCCAGCAGATAAACTAGTGCAGTTGGAGGTGGGATTGCTAAAATAATTGTGCACCAATAACTGTTAAAATAATGCACCAGGGGAACTGTTTGGATTTTTTAATTCATTTTGTACATAATAGTTTCAACCCTTGCACGTAATCAAGGTAGCAGGGCGTAAAAATTGACACAAAATATCAATTTTTTATTACTGAAGATAAATTTTTTTCTTGTAGAAATTTGTTCAATTTTAAGTTTCTAAACCTTGCAGTTATTCAATATCAACAAGGTAGTATGCGAATAAGGATTACAGTAAGTAGTTGTTTATTCCTTGCTAAGATCCACTTCAAGGTACTTAGGAATTTGAGCTGTTGAACAAAGAAATGTTGCTGTTCGTTTCAAGTTTGAACCCACTTGTGTGGCAAGAAGAAATCTTTACTGGTGCTGCAAACAGCCCTATGTAATTTACTGCAGCCCCTACAATAACCTTTTGAATGATTACACTGATCATCGTCAATCATGCCAATGAAATCGGCTTCTAGATTACTTAAACTAAGATTCTCTAAGGTATTTCCAGAATCATTGAAGGAGTCTACGGTCGGGAAGTATGACAAGTAGGAAGTTGAGATATTGGCAGTATTTACAGTATTTATAAGATAATTAGGAATGTGTAGAAAATTACAATAAAAAAATTAATGGATACAGGGAAAAAAGAAGAAGTTTCATTTAAAATTAACACCGCATGCATAATTTGAATCGTGCCACAGAGTTCTGCTCTCTTACTTAGTATTGATTTTTCACCATGTTACAAGATGAAATTGTATCTAAAGTTTTTTGTTAATAAAATTTGGTAAAGCTACAAACACAATGGCCTGTATTCATTGGTAGAACGTATATTGCTTTTTGGAATGAAAAGTGCTTCTATATAACTTTTTACCAAAGTTTTTGGTACATTATATAAACGAAAATACGCTTTTCTTTATTCAATTTCTCACTGATTTCAATGCTGATATAAATACCCATTTCCTTCAACGCGACTTGTAATTTATTTGGACAGGGCATTCGTTTGAACTTTGCTTTTAAGGGTAATGAGGTTAGCGTATACAAGCGTTTTAGTAATTGGAAATGCTATGAACGTCAAGGTCTAATTTAGTTAGAAACCTAATAAATAATTTTTTTGGATTAATGTTGGCAAATCATGTGTTTGGTATTGTGCATAGTTGTTGTAACGATAGAGTTAGTAACAAATTTATTTTAAATAAAGTCTTGTTTATATAGATTTCTTGTCTTAAAAGCTTTATACAAAATAATCAGAAAGGGTATGGAAAAGAGAATAGAGGAAAGTGCCCAAAACGGGACCCCCATTTTATTTTTACTAATTAAAAAATTGAAAACTAAAACTATGTTTTAAAAGCACGTATTAATTACTTGATAATGTTTTGCGCTATTTAAGTTTTATTTCCAGGAAATATTATTATAAATTAGTAATAAACAAAATATTTTACAAAACCTTACATTTCGGAAATTCTAAAAAAAGTTGCTTAAAATGGACCCCTTGAAAAAATAATGGAAATAACACTTAAATGAATGTAAAAAGGGATTAAATCACTTAAAACATGATTAAGTTAAAAGTAAATTATAAGGTATTTAATAGTGATATAGTACGGTACAGAGATGACATTTTTAACAGCAAAAATCACATACATAAATGTCTTTTTCTGCCCCAGCACAGTCCACATGGGCCCACTGTGAGCACATAATGCACATCACCCAAATTCCCACTTAGAGTCCTCAGAAAATCTTCTGTTGCAGAATATACACAAACCATAATTTTTTGATGGCGTTACTCCTGGCAAAGGCTCCATTACAGACGACCCAGAGGAGATACTGTCATCGTCACTGCTTGATTCTTTCTTGGCGTTCTTATCAAAGTTAAAAAGTTTTTTTACAAGCTTTTTTCCTTTCCTTGAAAGTCCTGCTGAACTACTTCTACGACCATGATTAGTTTTGCATCCTCGAGCTTCACTCCGAGCTTGCTGTTCAGCTTCCTTGGCCTCTTTAGCTTTTTTAGCTTCCAACAAATGTCAAATGAACTTTTACACTGTACACTGCCCTGCTGAAGATGTTGAAGGTTGGTTAGGGTCAAACCGTGCAATTACTTGTGGTTCGTCTACATAGAATTCCTCTGTAACCTCAGAAAACATCTAATTTTCTGTGGTTTTTCTCTTTAGCACTGATTCATAGAACGATAACTCTCGTTTCTTGTTTGCCCCTTCAACGAATTCAGCATCTGAGAACAACTTCTTATTCAGAGGATATATTCCCGTTACTCTGAAACCATTTATGGCTACTTCAGCTGTTTGGCATTTAATGTAGGCCTTGTCAAACAGTTCTTTTACATCAAAAGCACTCAGAGCACGTTCATTGAGTCGCAACCATTGCCTGATTTCCTCACTGTAGTAGACTTTTAGAGGACCCATGAAGGTTGTATCTAGAGGCTGTAATTTATGTGAGCAATGAGGAGGCAGTGACACAATGGTAACGAAATTGGCTTTTGCCAAATCAGTAACCTCAATGTTCTGTGTGTGGCTAAAGTGCCCATTCAATAGCAACAACACTGGTTTTTCCTTGCTAGGATTTATAAACTCGACGAAGTGTTTAAACCACTGAGTGAAAGAGTTTATTTGGATCCATCCTGATAGGTGAACTGCGAATTGTTCCAGGTAAAACCCCTTTTTTCAACTGCACACTCATGTTTTTCCTTGGAAAAATCACTAAGTGGGGAACAAATGAGCCACTAGCACTCATACAGGCAACAACAGTTATTAGAGCACCACGTTCTCCCGATGTCAGGGCAGCTACCTGTTTTTTGCCTTTAAGGCCAATTACCTTTGCTACTTTAGATTGAACCACAGTAATGCCGCTCTCATCGACGTTGTATATTCGGTCTAATGTGAATTTTCCTTTGTTGTAGACATTTTCCAAAAGGTTATAAAATGTTTCTGTGTTCTCTTTGCTAAACTCTAGGCTCTGCTGTACGACGTTCCAGTAGGTTTCCTTTCTCACAGCTTTGCTTTGTGGCGTTTAAGAAAAAGGCTAACCCACTTTTTACCTGCAATATCATCTTTGAAAGGATGTTCTATATATTTTCTTTCTGCCACTTGTACGGCCATCCTTCTCAAGTCATTCCGAGTAAGGCCAAAAAAAGAAGTTTCCATAGCAAGGCAGTACTGAACTAATTCTTTTTCAAGATCTTTGCCCAAAACTGTAGGCTTGCCTCTGTTTGTTTTAGCTGCTTCCTCAGGTGTACCGTATTTCATGTTTAAAACCGCATAAGAGTTGTTTCTGGTACATTAAATTGCTTAGAAGCATCCTTTCAACCCATCTTCTTTTTTCGAACTGCGTCAATAGCTTTAGCCATTTTCGATGGACCCCACTTCCTATGGTCAATCTTCCCCATTATCCTCTTGAAATCTTAAACAGAATTCAAAGAGAATAATAGTGTGCAGAGACATATACAGCAGGTTTTTAAACATGACAAATAAGGGGTCCACTTTAGGAAACTTACGGGGTCCCCTTTGCGCGACTATAGCCTAAATATTGTTTACAAATAACTTTTTAATGGAACATTCAAATACGATAGCTTCACGATACATATTATTTACATTCCTTACTATTCAAGAATATATATATGTTAAAAACCTTACCTGCCAAAATATAGGAGGAATGTCAAATAACGTATTACACTGAAGAATGTTTATCTAACAACAAAACACGTAATGGCGAACTGACAGCCAGCGGGTGAAGCAGGTGACGTGAGCGCTCCACTTTGTAGTGGTAAAAGTCTAAACTAATAGTTACGATTGATTCCAAAAGAGTTCAGCACCGTACAGAGCCAGAAAACCAGGGGTCCACTTTAGGGGGAGGGATCCGGTTTTGGTACTTTCCTCTACTTCTTAAATAGGTTTAAACCTCCATCTAAATTGTAATTATGTTTAAAGCACGTTTGCGGAACTGAGCAATTAAAACAAACACTCGACATGACCAAAACCGCAAAATTTTTAAATTATTCTGTAAATATCCTCAACATCTAAAAACCTAAATCTTTTTAACACACACAAACGCACCAACCCAGGTAATAACGTACGTATGCACACACATAAGCACACACATACCTACGCCCACATACACACGCGTGTGAGAAATTGCAGCCGCACAAACAGTCTCACACGTGCGCACGGTCGAGCGCATACACTACCGTGAACGTAGCCATCTACCAAGATATCGACGCGCGACGACATGCACACGCAGGCATGCACATAAGTGACTACAGCTCATACACCCACACACACACGCTCACATACACACGTCTGCACTAGAATTTGCATGCCTATGCGTAAACGCACGGAAGTGTAAGCAGTACACACATACGCACACGCGCACAAATTCACATTTACACACGAACTCATATGAACAAACACGAACACACGTGAGCACACGAACACATTGTAATATAAATAAATGACGGCTTTTGTAAAAAGCGATAAATTATGTATCAACTTCATTTTGTTATCTCGTCATGAGTATTATTTTCTTTTCATGTTATTCAATTGCTTGCTGAATCAAGGAACGATAAATTTAAAATTAGTTCGCATTATCCTTATTTTAATAAAAAAATTACTTTGTTACGTTTATTTTCGGCATAAATTAAAATACACCTTTCTTCTTTTAATTCATTACCCATTCATATAGATTCTGTTTATACTTTTCAATACTCCAATACCATCCTGTATATGTATTTCACCTTTGCTACGGGCATTGGACGTAGCTGGCAGCACAAAGTAAGGACTGCCCGAGCTCAGTTGGCGAGTAGGTGGGGTTTTACACATACAAAAATTAAAGAAAGGCCTTAAATAAAAATACACGCACTCATTTATAACTCACAAGAAAAAAAACCTAATTAGAAACTATGTTACACATGAGTAGTAATATAAAAAAAAATGAAAATTAAAAATAATGAATTGCAGTAGTACCAAAAAAATGAAAATAAAAATAATTAATACCCTCCCAAGTACTCCGTAAAGTAATTGATGTAACGTTCCGTTTATTTTGTTACCTTATATTAGAGAAATATGTATATAAAGTCAATTAGTTTGTGTAAATAATTCATCAGTTTAAAATATAACAAAGAGCGCATTGCCCGCACATCCCTTCATAATTTCGACAGTTTTTTGGAGGTAATCAAGAGGGCCGAGGTCTGTGACGTTGATGAGTGAAGTATTGTCAAGTTGAGTTTTGTGACATGAAACAAATCGCTTAGAGCGGATTTATTCAGTTTTTACATAAAATATGTAGTTACAATATCATAGTTAATCGATCGTTTATTTTGGAGGTTCAGGGGAAGTTATAATACAAGTGCCGAGTTTTGATTGTTGATCTTCGCTAATAGCGTCACGTGCTACACGTGGTTAATCATTCTGTTGTAGGTTGATGCATCCTCTTTTGTTGTTTACGTTTTAGAAGTATTAACTAATGCCAATGAATTTGGGAGTTACTGTCTGGAGGATGAATGGAAATCTCGTTACGGTTGCGTTAGGCCCGTAATATAACCCAGTTGTTGGGGATCAAGTAATAGATTAATTGTCACGTGATTAAAAGTAGAAAACTCGACACCCCATAATGTTGACTGGTACAATCCACCTTACAAGGTAAGCGACTGTATTGATAGATTTTGATGTGCAGCCCAAATACGTCGATTATAATTGAATGTTTGTGCAATTAAACTAAGCACAACCCGTACATGAAGTTGTGTCAATCCTTATCACCGAGTCCTAAAGTGTGTGCGCTTTATTGATACTTTACCGTGGTCGTGAACAACAAACTTATCTAACTAGTATAAATAGTTAATCCATATTATTTCCGATTAACGTAATATTTGAGACAGTTGTACTGATACTTCCATTTATTCAAAATTATTACGATTACATATTTGCTGAATTAAGACCACCATTTACATTTTGAATTAAAAGTTATTGTTTCCGTTAAGTTAGTAGCGTAGAGTTGCATGCACACGGCGTCCTACGCATTACGTTTCAAATATTTTATTAGTTACTGTGTAAGTAGAGCAAGTGGGGGTGCCCTGTGCACTCAACTCCACCTTAATTTTATTACACATTGCTTTACTGTCCAGTACACCTTATAGTATTAATAATGGTATGCCGTTTACTTTATCAACAATATTACTTGTGGTAATGTTTACATTTACTTGTTCATATATGTATGTGCCATATTTGTTTATGTAACCAACCCATGTATTTATTTCATTCGTTGGGATTTGTTAATAGAATTAAGTAAAGTTGTCTACGTGCATTATTTTAGTAAGAAGTTTATGTTAGTAGGGTGAATTCAACCTCTTTACTCTGCGAGATTTTCCGAGGATTTTATGTTAAATATTGAGCTGCAAGGAGTCTACCGACCAGTGACGAGATTCTCCTTTTGTCATCTAGCATTGTGACATTACTGGTGGTGCCCACCCCATTTTTGACGTTCTACCGAATTCACATCTCATTATAATTGTCATCTTAGGGCATTTAGCAATCCCAATTAATTATGATGAGCGCTTGATGGAGGAAATTAAGCGTCGCACCCAAGGCTCCGAAGAGACTATGGGGATTTATATTGCAGTTATGCTGAACATGTTTAGTAGGTTAAGTGAGATTGTTTCGGAACCAGACCAACTTAAAATTTTAATGCGTAATATTGCTCCCTTTTATCAAAATCAGTTAGCGCTTGTTGAAGTGCGTTGTGTAAATAAACTATTGTCGTATGGTAGGAAGATGGATGAGAGACGTTTTTCTATTGATACTTATGTACCGCCTGGAAGCTGATTTAGCTTATATGGGTTCTCCTAGATATTTATGCACTACCGAAGTTGCTATAACTGCAGGTCGAAGGTTTGGAGGCGATATCAGTCAGAAAACACTCCGTTGTTGAAATTGTGATAAAAGTGATCACAGAGCCAGTCAATGTGATGTACCGCGCCGTCGTCAATATTGCTACCATTGTGGAAATCCTGGTTTTACCGCGAATACTTGCAATAAGTGTCGTAGATTGTCGGGAAACGGCCCGAGGGGAAAATTGAATGGTCGAGCAATTGTGTCCCGTACGTTTACCAACTCGACTTTTTATGTACAAAATTTAGTTAAGGTTCAGAATGCCGATTTCGTTAAGAATAAAGGTATTCTGGATTATGTTTTTGAGAATTCTACACCCGATGCGCGACCTCATGTTACTGTTGATATTTTGGGTTATAAGTTACTTGGACTTTTAGACTCTGGTGCTAGTAGAACAATTTTAGGTTCGACAGGTTGGGATTTATTACGTTTGTTAAAGTTACCGATAAGAAAAGATTCTCGTCCCGCCTGTACCGTAGCGAATGGTGAAAAAGTTAATAGTTCGGGGACAATTATGTTACCGATTACTTTGAAGGAACGAACTGTTACTGTTGAAGTATTAGTTATGCCTAACGTTAAGCATCTGTTAATTTTAGGAATTGATTTTTGGTCGTCTATTGGTTTAGTCCCAGATATTATGAAAGGTCAATGGCAGTTTACTAATCCTGATGTTTTGTCTGTTGATGATACGTTGAGTAATTCTGTTCTACAGTCTACCCAAGATTTGTCTTTTGAGCAGCGTATGAAATTAGAGCGGTTGGTAGATGAACATTTTGCTAAACATTCTGGTGAATCTCTAGGTTGCACGAATTTAGTTGAACACGAAATTAAGACCTCTTCAAAACCGATTAAGCAGAGATATTACCCGGTGTCGCCGGTTATGCAAAAACATATTGATGACGAATTGGAGAAGATGTTAAAGCTAGGTGTAGTGGAGCGATCGAACAGCGCTTGGTCTAGTCCGATTTTGTTGGTGAAGAAGCGTGATAATACATTTCGATTTTGTGTAGATTTTCGTCAAGTTAATAAAGTTACGGAGAAGGACGCGTATCCTTTGCCATATGTTTCATCTATTTTAGATAGTCTTCGTAATGCAAAGTATATTACTTCGTTAGATATTAAGTCAGCGTATTGACAGGTCCCTGTTGCTAAGGAATCCCGTCGGTATACAGCTTTTACGGTACCAAACCGTGGTTATTTGAATTTTGTCGTTTGCCGTTCGGATTACATAATGCTCCGGCTACGTGGCAACGTTTAATAGATACTGTGTTGGGTCCCGAGTTGGAACCCTACGTTTTCGTTTATTTGGACGATATAATCCTATGTACACCTGATTTTGAGAGACATCGAAATGCTACAAGAAGTATTTACCCGTTTAAGTAATGCCGGTCTGACGTTAGGTCGTGAGAAGTGTCATTTTTGCAAACCTGAACTTAAGTATCTTGGATACATTGTGAATAGTAAGGGGTTACTCCCTGATCCTGAAGAAGTTACCGCTATTCTAAACATACCGCCACCGAAGTCTGTTAGCGAAGTTAGTAGAATTGTAGGTATGGCTTCGTGGTATAGACGTTTTATTCCGAATTTTTCGTCAATTATCGCCCCGGTAACGGCTTTGTTAAGAAAGAATTGTAAATTTGATTGGTCCGAAATTTGTAATGTTGCGTTTACTACTATTAAGAACCATTTGCTTTCCGCCCCTATAGTTAGATGTCCTGATTTTGACTTACCGTTTTGTGTACAAACAGATGCTTCTGGTTATGGCTTAGGCGCAGTCCTAACTCAAACCAAGGATGGTCAAGAATATGTTGTATGTTATACTAGTCGTTCTCTTACTAAAGCTGAAAGAAATTTTTCCGTTACCGAGCGTGAATGTTTAGCCGTGATTTGCGCTATTGAGAGGTTACGTCCGTATCTTGAAGGCGCTAGGTTTACCGTTATTACGGACCATCATTCCCTAGTGTGGTTAAATAATTTAAAAGAGCCATCAGGTAGATTAGCCAGATGGGCTATTAGGTTACAGCAGCATGATTTTGAGATTTTACATAGGAAGGGTAAAGACCATCATGTACCTGATGCGTTATCTCGTTCCGTGCCTGAGGTTAATGTCGTCAATGTGGTTGTGGAGGAACGTGAAGAGGTGGAGCCTCCTGTAAATTCGAAAATTGATCGCTGGTATAATCGTATGTGTAAGCTTGTGCAGACTAAACCGATTGTCTATAATAGTTGGAAAATTGTTGGTGATACTCTGTATAAGCGGATGAAAGTTGATTATCCGGATGTTTCTGAAGAAGATGATTGTTGGAGAGAAGTTGTCCCGAAATTTCGTTGTAAAGATCTTTTAGTAAAGTTTCATGATGAGCCTACTTCAGGTCATCTAGGTATTTTTAAGACTTTTAGTCGTATTTCTCGTTTATATTATTTGCCGAAAATGAAAGCTGATGTTACTCGTTATGTGAACCATTGTAAAGTGTGTTTAGAGCAAAAGCCTGAGCAGAAGAAACCTGCAGATCTGATGTCCAGACACCCAATTGTTAAGAAACCTTGGCAGATGGTATCTTGTGATATTATAGGTCCGTTACCGCGTTCTTCTAGAGGTTATTGCTATATTTTGTCAGTTACCGATTGTTTTACGAAATTTTCATTGTTTTTCCCGTTACGTTCTGCTACAGCTTCAGCTGTGGTGCAACGTCTTGAAGAAAATGTTATTTTAGTGTTTGGTGTTCCGCAATATTTACTTACCGATAATGGTGTTCAGTTTCGTTCTAAGGAATTCAGCAAGTTGGCCTCCTCGTATAAAATTCAGATAATATTTAATGCTTATTATCATCCTCAAGCGAATCCGGTTGAGAGAGTACATAGAATTTTGAAGACCATGTTGTCGTCGTATGTGAAAGATCATCACAAAGATTGGGATCGTTATTTACCTAAAGTAGCTTGCGTCGTACGTACTGCTATTCATGAAGTTACCGGTATGTCGCCATATTTTGCTAATTTTGGTCGTGAGATGAATCTTGAAGGAAGTCTCGATGTGCCTGATAATTCTCGTGATTTAAATGGTGTTGATTTTGCTGATCAAAAAGATCTCCTATCGCATACTGCTGCGATGCAGAAAATTTACGATGCTATTGTCAAGAGACTTAAAGTGGCATATGATCGCGCTAAAATCAAATATGATTTACGAAGGCGTCCGCAGATTTTGAAGTTGGTGATTCAGTGTGGAGAAGGAATTTGTTTTGTCTGACGCGTCGAAACATTTTACCGCGAAATTAGCCCCTAAATTTGTTGGGCCTTTTATTATTCGTAAAAAAGTGTCTTATTCGACATATGAGTTGTCCGATTCGACTGGCATGTCTAAAGGTGTATGGCACGCCAAAGATCTTAAATACCATCCCGATTAGTTGTTAGTGTGTTTCGATTTTGTTTTTTTTGTGTTGTTTAGTTAGTTTTGTTTTCTTTAGGTTTATGTTTCCGTTTTCTTAAGTCGAAAATGGGATTTTCGTCTTCGAGTGGGGGAGGTGTAACGTTCCGTTTATTTTGTTACCTTATATTAGAGAAATATGTATATAAAGTCAATTAGTTTGTGTAAATAATTCATCAGTTTAAAATATAACAAAGAGCGCATTGCCCGCACATCCCTTCATAATTTCGACAGTTTTTTTGGAGGTAATCAAGAGGGCCGAGGTCTGTGACGTTGATGACTGAAGTATTGTCAAGTTGAGTTTTGTGACATGAAACAAATCGCTTAGAGCGGATTTATTCAGTTTTTATATGAAATATGTAGTTACAATATCATAGTTAATCGATCGTTTATTTTGGTGGTTCAGGGGAAGTTATAGTACAAGTGCCGAGTTTTGATTGTTGATCTTCGCTAATAGCGTCACGTGCTGCACGTGGTTAATTATTCTGTTGTAGGTTGATGCATCCTCCTTTGTTGTTTACGTTTTAGAAGTATTAACTAATGTCAATGAATTTGGGAGTTACTGTCTGGAGGATGAATGGAAATCTCGTTACGGTTGCGTTAGGCCCGTAATATAACCCAGTTGTTGGGGATCAAGTAATAGATTAATTGTCACGTGATTAAAAGTAGAAAACTCGACACCCCATAATGTTGACTGGTACAATCCACCTTACAAGGTAAGCGACTGTATTGATAGATTTTGATGTGCAGCCCAAATACGTCGATTATAATTGAATGTTTGTGCAATTAAACTAAGCACAACCCGTACATGAAGTTGTGTCAATCCCTTATCACCGAGTCCTAAAGTGTGTGCGCTTTATTGATACTTTACCGTGGTCGTGAACAACAAACTTATCTAACTAGTATAAATAGTTAATCCATATTATTTCCGATTAACGTAATATTTGAGACAGTTGTACTGATACTTCCATTTATTCAAAATTATTACGATTACATATTTGCTGAATTAAGACCACCATTTACATTTTGAATTAAAAGTTATTGTTTCCGTTAAGTTAGTAGCGTAGAGTTGCATGCACACGGCGTCCTACGCATTACGTTTCAAATATTTTATTAGTTACTGTGTAAGTAGAGCAAGTGGGGGTGCCCTGTGCACTCAACTCCACCTTAATTTTATTACACATTGCTTTACTGTCCAGTACACCTTATAGTATTAATAATGGTATGCCGTTTACTTTATCAACAATATTACTTGTGGTAATGTTTACATTTACTTGTTTATATATGTATGTGCCATATTTGTTTATGTAACCAACCCATGTATTTATTTCATTCGTTGGGATTTGTTAATAGAATTAAGTAAAGTTGTCTACGTGCATTATTTTAGTAAGAAGTTTATGTTAGTAGGGTGAATTCAACCTCTTTACTCTGCGAGATTTTCCGAGGATTTTATGTTAAATATTGAGCTGCAAGGAGTCTACCGACCAGTGACGAGATTCTCCTTTTGTCATCTAGCATTGTGACATTACTGGTGGTGCCCACCCCATTTTTGACGTTCTACCGAATTCACATCTCATTATAATTGTCATCTTAGGGCATTTAGCAATCCCAATCTACGACTTTTGTCTGACCTACCCCTCACCGGCTAGAGCTAGGCCGCTCACGGGTCCCGATCCGTCCCTTGGTGTCGTAGTGCTGAATTGACCCGTAACATTTAAAACAAAACAAGGATGGGCTACTTTCAGTCTGATATATTTACAAGGATTAAATTTTTATTGCCAAAAGATTTGAACTTTTAACAAGTAAAAAAATGAAGTGTTACTTACATATTGATCGACATTACCGATAATTCGTTGCTGTCTGAATGCATTCGTCCAGCTGTGGTAAGTCACAACATTGTACCTAAACCGTATACTCTCGCTAAAACAAAACATATAAGCAAATAGCAGGTAACTAGGTAGTAGGGTTAAACTTAATAACTCTATAATCCATAGTGTATCCCGACGATCGGGAGAGAAGTGAATCGCTTGCCAATATCCCAAAACTTGACAAAGGAAAAGACAAAAAAAAATCTAACTCCAATCTATTGCTGGTGAAGTCAACACCGATCGTGGGGAAGTAATCAGCTGGCGATGATGTTCCGCCTCACTTTATACGATAGGAAAATTAGTTTTGTGGCTATAGTGGTTATTCGCTATTCCATATTTAACGTTCAGTTGATACTAATGTACTCCACCTTTAGAACTAGCACGTCAGTCCGCGGTCAATGCAACGGACGATCATGTCACCAGGAGGAAACTACAAAAAGTGTAGTTACAGATTAGACCCTTCACGAAAGAAAGTATGTATTTTCTTTAAAAAATTAAAAGTATTCACCATACGACGTGTGCACGAAAATTTCGTAAATAACGAAAAGTAAATGTAACGACGAGTTCTTAGGTCGTGTTCAGAAAAGAATTAAATTGAAATTGTTTAAATAAGAAAAATTCGAATTTAAATCCTGGCCTTATCAAAGGCGATTAGAAACTCCAAACACGCTTATCAAAAAATAGTATGATCTATTATTTCGACGAATCTTTTGCTCGTAACAGTATAAGAATTTAATTATACGCTATAGTAATGTGTAGCAAGCTCACGGATACCTAAAACAAGATACTGACTATTTAATTTATAAAATAAACTTTTCGTTTTAAAGTAAATATATATGAAATTCAAAATTATTAGAATTATTGTGGGAAGGCCTAATATACCGGGTGTTGTTGGAGGATTTGAGCAGAATCTAAGTAAATGAACAATGAAATACCAAACAGAGGTAGCTTTAAACGGACCATCGTAAAGTAAACGTAACACCTTCTTACAATACGTTCTTTGATTATATTTTCAATGAAACTCATTTGCTGGAAATTTTGAAAGCTTCCGTTCTAAATGAAATAGTATGTACCTTGTTTTAGACGTCCGCTGGTTTGCTACATATTCTAATAACGTAAAATTACTTCCAGAATGCTACGACCTAGAAACTCTTCGAAATAAGCTATCGTACTATTTGATAAATGTTTTGAGTTTCTAATCACCTTTTGCCATGTTGTGATAACGCGAGGTTTGAATGTTGAATTATCAAAAACGAATTTAATCTGATGCTGCAGCACGTACTTGGTAGTATTTTCGATTTACTCGTTCTGGTACTTCAAGAGCTATGTACGTTTTTTTTTGTTGATAAGTGGCGAATATCTTGGGTGCATGCGTAAGTTCTCCATTGCTTACTAATACTAATAAGATTATCTTTTAGCTCTTAACTATGGGGCAAATTGTTTGTTTATGTGGGCCCGACTGTTCGTTGCCACAAGCCAACTGGTGCTTTTTACTTGAATCTGTGCTGTCGTCCGCTGGCGTGTAAGATGAGGAGCCACACACGTGCAAGTGAATGACTTGTTTGCTTTGTATGTACATCAAGAGATTACTCTTTATCAACGTTTAATATAGTTATGTGCCAATAAACTTGAAAACGTAGGACTATTGCTGGTTGCTATACATAAATATTAGACTCGTCCTACAGGTACAATGAGCAATTTTGAAACAAAAACAAAAACGTTTGTCAAAAGAAACTCACAAGTTTTTATGATTAGTTTGATTAGTTTTACTGCTTAGTTTTTTTTTGTTTTTTTTTGTCAAATAAGAAATGCACACTTCGTATTTAAACAAGTAATTTGTTCATATAGTATACTTGTGGGTGGTTAAATGACAACCCTCAGTTCATTTCTTTTTCTGGTTTGAATAAAATTAATTTTTTTGTATTTCTTAGTTTTGGGTTGTACATTTTTCTGGATTCATTAACACGGGAGATGTTACCATCTAAATTAGTAGTGAGAAATTTAGGAAGGTACTAAATAATGTTGCCGTTATATTCTTTATTTTATACTATAGAAATTCTTTTGAAGAGTATGACAAAGGAAACCAGTGTTTTTTTAAAGTGGGGTTTCCCTTTTTTATGTAACATCTTGCATATGGGATTTCCCTTTTTTATGCAACATGTTGCATAATTAGACGTTTTTCTATTGCATGGTTCTTTTGTTCTAAATTAATGTGTGCTTTTATTTCATGTCTATCGTTTGCTTTTATATTGGTAATGCCCCGCTCACTCGCCGATTGAGCCCGGTCATTCTTGTTTTTATATTTCAGGCTACGTTGATGTACGTAACATAAATTTTGACGCCCTGGAGGGGGGCTCCGATTTTGTTTTGGGTAACTTTTGCTTCGATTTTATTTCTCTAATTTTCGGGCACGATTTGTTTTGTTATGGCTTTTTCTATATTATCCACTTTTCTCGGCCTGATGCTGCTTATTTTTTTTCTCTTCATGCTCGAACTGTTATTTAATTATTTTTTTTTTCCGATCTTTTGGCGTTCCTCATATGAGAATCGATTTTCTTAATTTCTTGTGCGCGTTCAATCTTCATAATGTTATCTATATATTTTTTATTATTAATCTATTCCACAATAAAATCGTGGTAGGTTTAATATTACCTATCGAGAATTCTTATGTAACTGTATCAAGCCCAGGGTAAGGTTTGGATAGAAATTGGCTTATAGTAAAAGAACACTCTTAAGACTTTTAGCTAACTGAGTTTTTGGCCCACGGTCGCATGAGATTGGGTCAGTGGGTATATTTAAGTTGAAAAAAGCAAAATAAAGGACACCACCTAAATTTTTTATAAAGCAACTGACTAAATGAATTTGCTTAAAGGAAAATTTGGAAACCTAAGTTATCGCTAACCACTTTAAATACAAAGTTTGATCGTCACAAATATGATACTTACATCTGATCGTCTTCTTCAAGAGTCTAACGATGAGTAGGGCGATTCTGAAACATAATTTCTACCAATATAGACACCCTATATATTTTACGGACCAGTATGAATATGTAATCTTTGGATTAAGTTCAATTTGTTTCCACTATATCGGGGTACACTTTCGAGTAAGTTTACCTTGTATATACCTAACAAAATTTGAAAAATTTAATGATTACTGAGAAATAAACTGAAGTCAAAAAAAATAACTCTATATTCTCTTTAAAGAAAAGTAAATAACATTATAAATTTTAAGTGTACTTAATAAAATTTAATTCTTATAAATGTAATTTTTGAATCAGATATTTAATTATAGACATTAGTTTTCATATTGAATAGTCACGGTAGCGCTACTACAACCTCACAATGTTTAAAAAATTGTTACTCAACTTTTGGCAAATATTATAAGTTGATAAAATACTCTAAGTTCAAATTTCATCATACAGGACTCAGGTCCCATAAATTAACATATTAGTATTTTAATTTGTGATAAACAAGATAACTGTGACGATAGTATGTCTACATCTGTACAACCAGTAAGGTATACTATCATAGGTTGAACATACTATTAATTACAAAAAATTGTAGTACTTATTGTACTTTATACTTTAACAAAATGAGCTTTTGAAAAATTATTTAACAAAATTATTGATACAAGTCATAATAAATTACATACAGCAACCTGAAGTAAAAACAAGCTTCAAAAGGAAATCATTACATGCAAAATTTACGTAATGGATTTGGTTATGTTAGCATTATTTTAGAACTATTATTTTCTTACCGATAGCGGCAAACACTTATAACCTTCAAACGACATGTACATCAGGTGAACACGTCGGCTGCACAGCAGCCATGTGTCGAACAAAATCGCTTACTCATTTACATCTTACGAATTCCATAAAATTTAATTGAACCAAACTAAATAAAATATCTTCCGATGAACTAAGCCTGCATCGAAATTACGTGGAATTACAACAAAATTATAACGGAATTATCAAAGTTGCACTGTAATTAAATAATTAATTTTAAGATGCTTACACATTTAAACAAATCGTTCGCCAAGAAGAGTTGTACACTACGCTTTTACTTAAATTTTTACGGAAAATCTATTACGGCGCCTTTGCCAGGAAAACTTGACTTTCCTGAACATCTTAAGTGTTTTCCAACACCAAGCGACCTTCCAGTTTAACTAAGAAACGAAAAGTGACAATCAATCGCCAATCGTCGGAACAACTTGAAAACCTTAGATACTTCAAGATGTAGGAACACGCTATCAAGTTTGTATATATATATATATATATATATATATATATCGATAAGCATGTAAGTTTGCTTAAGTATTTACTAACCGCTTTAGGACATAAGTCTGTAGAATTGTAACTGATGTACTGTAAATGCTAACTAACTAAAATTATACGCCTTGACTCCGGAACTGTGTTCTTCAACCGTCGAAAGTATTGCAGTATGAGTGAGAACATCGATCCCGCAGTCGACAAGACTAGTTGCAACTACCCACGCTTTGATGGCCGCTAACTAACCCCCTAGGCCGAGTTATGAGTTTTTCGAGAATTAAGGTATAAGTGTGCCCACAAAGGGTAGGGATTACACCCCCAAGGGTGCACAACAGTATATAAGAAAATAAAACAATCCCAGTGTAGTTATGTATGAGTATGTGTGTGCGTGTGTGTGGGTGTGTAAGAAGTGTGTGCGTATGTGTTGGACCGCTTTAGTCGCCTCTTACGACAGGCAGGTCGTACCATGGGGCTATTCTATTCCCGAACCCATACAGGTGAAAGAAAAAAAAGGAAACCCAGCAAAACAGGGAAGTAAAAAGAAATCGTAACGTTCAGAAATTAAGTCCCAAGGAGAGCAAAATCGGTTTAAGAATTTACATCGCGAAGACTAGATATTGGGCTTAAGACGTTTGCGCCGCCAGCAAGAAAACAAAACGAGCTCAAGGACATTAGGATTTTGCCGACATATAGCCTCAGGTTCGGAATGGGCATAGACTAATGTCTGCCTCTTTTGGGCAGTTTTCTGCAAAACAGGAACAGTAAGGGGTGTATTAGTCGTAGCACGAGGTTGAGAAAGTGGTGGCAAGGGTAGTTTATAAAAATCAAAACGCGTCATAGAAGGAAATTGTTTGTTTTCAGAATTGGTGGTAAGAAAGTCAACGTAGAAAAGGAAAAAGTATGGACTGTACGAGAATAAACCTTAAGAAAAGAAACATCAACAGAGCACACTACCTTTACGTTAGATAAAGGGACAGAAGCAGATAAAATTTCATTGGCGTTAGATGAACGACTAGCGGTATCACAGTTAGGAAAGAGAACAGCATTGGCTGTAGGAATATCAATCTTAGATAAGGAGCAAAATCCGATAACACTTCAGTAACATTACATAAAGGAACAGAACCAGGTAGAATTACGTCAACTTTACAAAAACAGATAGCATCAGGAAGAACTTCAACAACAGTAGATAAAGGAACATCAGCTAGAAGTTCATTAAACTTAGCTAAAAGAACAGAAGCAAGTAGAAGTTTGTCAGCATTAGATAAAGAAACACAATCAGAAAATATTTTGTCAACATCAAAATCAAGTAAGACTTTATCACTGTTAGACACCGGAGTAGGAACAGACAAAACTTTAGCCACAATAGGAACTGATTCCTTGACAATAGTAGATCGAGAAACAAGATCAGGTAAAACTTTGACGACAACAGCACCAGGCATTATAGCTACGGGTTCGCTAACTTCAACCGGACCTTCTCTACCCTTATTAGAAGTTATCGTCATTTTAGCTACAGCTGTGATTGCAGACACGACAAGTATTTCTTGAGTAGAATCATTTAAAAAAACGGGAACAAACTCTTGAAAAGCTAGCTGCAAGTCACTAATTTGAAGTATGGGTTACAATGGTGATGGATGCACAGTTTGAGATGGAGGTGAAAACGTAGGATCTATTTGTTCTCTTTTGAATCACAAAGGACAAAAGAAATTTAGTTCTTGTTAGTAGAGGTTTGGTATGTAGGGGCGTGATAGCCATAAAAATCAATATTATAGTTCAAAGACTCATATGGCTAAAAAGGGTACGAGGTAATGGTAGTAGGGCGAGTAGAAGGAGGTGTAGAAAGTGATGTAGAATTAGAGACGGAAGAAATTTTGTTCGAAGCTATATTGGCCAAAGAAGGGTATGTTTTGAAAGCAGTGGCAGGATGACCTAGATGAGGTACAGAAGAGAACGTAGTGTTAGCGGCAGAAGAAATTTGATTCCTAGAGCTGAGAAGGGAATTGGAAGTATGATTCGAAGACTTACTTAGTAGTAGAAAGACAGTGTGAACGGTTACGGCGAGACACTCCCTTATATCTGCAACCATAACAATTGAGTACTTGCGGACGAGTACAACGTGTCGAAACATGACCAAGTTTGTCGCAATTAAAGCATATGCCCAGACGAGCAGAAGCGGAGCTAGGAAGCTGAACAGTAGAAAGTACGGAAGAAGATTCTGATCTACCCGTAGGCGTAGGAGAAACCTTAACAACTTAGTCATGTGACGCAAAAGTATTTTTCTCAACTATAGAGCAGACTTATACGCAAGATCCGGTTTTTGATTAGGTGATACGGATTTATCGGCCAGAATCTTTGCCGGTTCTAATTTCAGACATTCGTCCTTTAGCTGTTGTAAGCAGCGGACGGTAGGGAAATGGGCTCGATAGAATGGAACGAAGTTACGAAGCACAATGGACAATTGATCATCCTCTTTAAAAGATCCATAGCATTGAAACAGGGTCGTCATCCACGTGAAATAGTCAGTAATGCTTTCTGATGACACATGCTCTCTATTGTAGATACCATCATACAGTCTTATCCCCATATCAGTCATCTTGAATACGAATACAGAAAAGAAATTGGGAGAAAGTAACTAAATAAGGGCTAACCGTAACTCGATAAAAGCTCAAACCATATCCGACGGATAAACTTCGGGAACACCAATAGGAGCAAACTAAACTCAGCGGCTGTTCTACCGCAGCAGAACTTCTCATTCATCTATCTCTTAGGGATGCGATCAAAACCATCTGGCTAGGTAGACGGGTGTGGATTTACTACACTATCCTGGTTAAGAACTGGACTACGACTCTCCTCTCGTGGCCTTGTCCTCCTTGTTTTATTAACTTCAGGCGGAGGCATCGACACTAATCACGGGTTTCTCAAGAGTGTAAGGACTGATTACTCAACGGATTTTCGGTTCTTGAGGTTAGCCGCGTTGACTGTATATTTACGTCAACTTTCCTTGTAATGCGGAATTTGATAAGCAGTTCGTTGTTCAACTTCCTTGAGAATGAGATTGGCACACTGTGTGTGCCGAATGATTAAGAATGACATCAGACTCTGATTAATTTTACTTGTAATTAAAATCCGAGAAATAATTATATGTTCTTTTAAATTTATGATAAAATTTTGCAATTTACCATTTGGGAATATAACAATACTATTCCTATGGGTTTTTTATGTAGTTCTTGGTACTTGTTGTCTAGTGTTATTCTTTTTGGTTTTTTTCTTTGTTCCTTTTGTTCCACTTTCCTCCCCATTTTCCTGTGGCTGGTGTTACTTTCTGTCGGTCTTCGTTCTGACTTGGTATATTTTTCGTTCCACTTCCTGTGGTAGGTGCTTTCTAGTCCGTTTTTTTTCTTTGGTTCTTCGGTTGTTGCGATTCTTGGGTACCACAGTTTGAAGTAATTTAATTTTTTTTTATCCAACATTTTGGGTGTTTCCGAGCATACTTTGAAGCTTGACACTTTTGTTATGTTGACTGTTACTGTTGGTTTTCTTCCTCGCTTCTTACTTTTACGTTGGTTTTCTGTAGGGAACCAATCTTCGTTTGAGGTTGAAAACTTTACTGTTTCTTTTCTGAAGAAGCATCTGTCCTTTGACGACTTTAATAGTGTTAACGCCATTCTACCTTTTTCCTCGCTCATTGCTACTACCTACCTATCTTTCCCTGTGCTTCTCTTCAATTTCTTTTTTTGTTTGTCTTGTCACCTTGGTTGGTCGATAAGAATTTCTTTTTTAAATTTTCTCGCTCTTGGGTTTTTTTTTATTTCGTTTAGCGAATTCCTTTTTTTATTCTTTCTATTATTGTATGTTGGGCTTTCGAGTCGGATATCCGTTTTTTTTTGGGTTGATAATTTACTTAAGCGATTTTTTTTTCTTTTCTCTTCGAGTATAGTACTATTCGCTTCCTTACTTTTGCTTTCCTACTCTTTAATTTTGCTGGGGGTGGGGGTGAATTTGTTACGTTTATTTTCGGCATAAATTAAAATACACCTTTTTCCTTTTACTTCATTACCCATTCACATAGATTCTGTTTCTACTTTTCAATAGTCCAATAACATTCTGTATATTTCACCCTCTTGCAATAAGTCCGTTTATTGTATTTTCAATGAAACCCATTTGCTGCAAATTTGGAAAGTTTCTGTTCTAAATGAAATAGTATGTACCTTGTTTTAGATGTCCGCTGGTTTGCTAGATATTTTGATAACGTAAAATTATTTCCTAAATCCTACGACCTAGAAACTCGTCGAAATAAGATATCGTACTATTTGATAAGTGTTTTGAGTTTCTAATCACCTCTTGGCATGTTGTGATAACGCGAGGTTTAAATATTGAATTTTGTTTTCAAAAATGAATTTAATATGATGCTGCAGCTCGTGCTTGGTAGTATTTTTGATTTACTCGTTTTGGTACTTCAAGAGCGTTGCACGTTGTTTCTTGTTGACAAGTGGCGGATATTTTGGGTGCATCGGTAAGTTCTCCCTCGATTATTCATACTAATAAGATTATCTTTAAGCTCTTCACTGTGGGCCAAATGGTTTTTTATGTATGCCCAACTGTTCGTTGCCACAGGCCAACTGAAAAATCAGGTGGATTAGCACTTAACAACATTTATTGGACAGACAGTTTAAAAACCTTTCCAGGTAGATGCACGTGAAAGTGTTGAAATTTGTAGACCCCTAAAAAGATCTACATTTGCTTTTACAGAATATAGCCCTCATTATTGAATGCTAACTGGTACGATAACTACTGTTGCGTCTCCTTGGTAAAGTAAATTAAATTTAGGTTATAACATATCTTCTTGTCGAGATTTATAAATGCGTAGATTTTCTGCTTTATTGCACACTGTGTGTTAGCTGTTTTATTAAGTAATTAGTTTTTTAATACTAGTTACTATCCAAATGTTAGCAGTATAATCGAGCTATGATTCGAGTATTATTTTAAATAAATAATATGGGCGTTAGCTTTATCGTATGGTTGTTTGTACTATGTTCAATTACCAAGCAGCGAAAGGTCGTTTCGCTAGTACGCCAAATCGACAGTTTTAGCTCTCGATTCATAAACTAGAAGGAATGTGAGATATCCGAATCGCCACTTTATATTTACATCTTTAGATGAGAAGATCCCATGTAAGCTATGTTCTCCCTATAAATGGTAGTCAGGTAAAAGTATTAAATTTACTGTTGTAATTTAATATGATTTTTTTACGGAGGGTTTGAGGTCAGAGTTTGAAACACTGACTTTCTAAATAGATTATCTGTCAAGGATTTTTTGACCAAAACAAACCTTACACGTGTGGGAACCAAAGTCAGGTAAATTATCTACAAGAGAAGAAATTTGAGTTCTGTAAATTTTAACCTAAATAAGGTGAGAAACAATTGATAATTAAGTAAGTAAGTACTTGTTAGGATTAAATTTATGTTTGAAAGAATCTACGTTGTAAATGTTCTATATTATTTTGTATGCGAGTAAATATTTTTGACTGTATAGATGCTTTATGATATTGCTGTGTTTGATTTCATTTTATACATTCCATTACTTCCGCTGAACTAGCCAAGCAAAGATGAGTTAGAGAAAAAGTTTAGTAAGAAATTTCAAATTTTACAATTTGCTGTATCTGTATCACAGCACTCATTTAGCAACGCTCCAACGCGGCAGGCATCACAGCAATATATATATATATATATATATATATATATATATAAATATAATGCAGTGATAAGGGGTTGTTTAAGGGTGTATTGAGCAGCAAGTTTTTAAAGACGCATAAACGAAAACAGCATTGAAGTTACATCATTTATTTTGTACAATTATTGAAAAGGTGATATCTACACAAAACAACGTATGGTCGAAGTAACGAATAATAAGGTATCAAATAAACACCTTACACGAAAAACCAAAGAAATTACATCAGAAACAACTTTGAAATGCAAGAAATATTAAAGACCTGGTTGGTTAAGATATCTACAAGAGTACATGTAAGTGGGGTGAGCCTATATTAACACAGAGCAATGATAAGACTGGTCAGTTCACAACTCAAGCAGGGCGAAGCTGCGTCACTACTAATCAGAAAGTTACGCGTAATTTAATATTTAATAAAATATCAAGTGTTTGTCAAGTGATAATAGTGCTACAATTACGAAGAGTTTCTTTTGCTGTTTAACGTGAGTAGAATTTGGGGTAATTTGTTTAAACTAAATATTAATAATAATAGGGCTTCTAATTGGTGGTACATTTATAAATAACTCGAATCTGTGAATGTGTTGATGACAATAAATCAAATTTGGATAGATTTAATATTTTGAATCTGTGAATGTGTTGATGACAATAATTCAAATCTGAGTCAAGGTAATATTTCAAATCAGCGTCGACAATTATATTTTGGTACAATTCTGGTACAATTTTGAGTTGCGAGATTCAAGGCATATAAAATAAACACGAAATAATTTTTGGAAAACGAGGGGTAATCGAACTCAAACATTGGTAGACGAATAAGGACAACACAGGGGTATTGATCCACAACCCGAACAACCTGTAGTTGGTCAGATCCATTTAATTTTAAGACATTTTTCTATTTAAATTTCAATACTAAATTTATTCAATTTATATAAAATTTGTAATGAAGTCGACAATAAACATTGCATACGTTAAATTTACGTAATATATTATAGAGAGGTCTAGAACGTTCCAGGTTTCTTTGGTGAAAAAGGTAGTTTTTGGTGACTTTAGATTAAATTCAATGCATATAAATTATGGGATAAATGATACATATGATATTAATTGATTGAGGAGTGTATTTAAATATTTTTCAAAAATTGTAAATAATATTTCTTTTCATTATAACAAACTAATTGAGTTCGTTTTATCAATTCAAACAAATAGGTAATCATAAAGGGGTGGAGAAGAGAAAAATTGATCATCGTAACGTTGTGCACTATGTGTAGATTGAAAAGGGCTAGCCGTGGCATAATAATAAAATTAGTAAGATTAAATTTGGAGTGAGAACACAGAGCGGTGACGTTAAGTAAAAACGTCATAACACCGAGTATCATATATCATATATATATATATATATATATATATATATATAATATTGCTATGACAAGATGGTAGTTTAAGAGTAGATTAAGTCATAAGGGTCGTAAGATAACTATAAATATAATTAATGTTAAGAAAACCAAATAATTCCATCATTAAATAGGAGTAAATCGAATATTTTACAAAAGGTCATTAGGGAGCACATTGCATATAAATTATAACTAATTTAATTTATATGAAAAAGCTCATTTTGCAATAATTAGATAATATTTAGCTAAAATAATAATGTGTAAATTGTATAATATGCTTTAAGTTAAAGAAACGAACAAAGATAGGGTTTTAAATTCATCAAGTTTCATCAAAATAAACACGTAATCGGTAAAGATAAACAATCTGGCATTCTAGCTATTTAAAAATGTCATTAAAAATGTCAACGTATAAATAAACAAACGCATTCAAATACATCATTATCAGGAAGATGAGTACGTGACTGGAATATCATATTTGCATAAAAATCCAACATGTTTGGAGTAACAAACAATAGATAACAGGCGGTCCGCAACATGATAAAAGTTTGGACTATAATCGACAAACATGAAAGACGTGACAAAAATGCAATGAATATTTGGAAATTTTGATAATATGCGGCAAATTTTGAACGTTTACGTGCGAGATTGATTAAAGGGACAACAATTAAAACCAGGGAATTTTGAAAAATACCGAGTTCTATAGAGATATGCGCAAAGTACAAGCCTTAATCAACAAACACACCCAATAAAAATGTTGATAAGTGGAGCTTATAAATATCATAGGAAACTCGTAAACATTCAGTATCTTTTCAACAAGGCACAAACTACGGCAATTTAAAGTGAAAGGTTACGCACAAATGAAACTTAGTAAAAATGAATAAATTGTTAAAAATTGTGGAAAGTAAAAGTGCCAATTTATGCAACGAAGATAGCCGTTTTACGCTTAAAACGGCTCTAATAACACCTCTAATAAATATCCAATTATATATCCAATTAAGCATTTAAAACGTCTAAATAAACGTCTTTATTAAATATCCAAATACTTCGAAAATATTATGAAACGTGAAGATTCTCAAATTGGACTTTAAGATACTCAAAGAAATCCGAGGGAAAAATTCAAGCAACCATTAATAAACCATTCTGGCCAACAAGTGAAACAAGGCAAGCTGTAACAATTAAGGAGTGCGGACCACCGATATTCAGAGGCAGTTCCTAGCAAGAAAAACACAGGTTAGAGAGCTTATTTATTATTAGTAATAAAAGATTTTCTATATATCAAATATCTGTAAGGGTCAACAAAAAGGTCATTTGAGACTTTGAAAAATAGAGAAATCATAGTTTGAACGTTCAAAGATACTTAAGAGTAATTACAGAAAATTTTTTGCTGGTTTTCAGGAAATATAAATTTAGTCGAAAAATAAATGTTAATATTTTATTCAGGGGATAGATTTTGAATTGATATAAAACTGTACATATTATAGATCATTACATTGTGTAATTTTTGGATTGCTTCATTGAAATTATTCCAACAGATAGAAAGAAAAAGGGTTAAACAATCTTTATTGTTGTGAAATAGAGCATTCTGTGTTTCATTGATTGAGATAGTCGTGGAAAACAAATTTAAGAAATCATAGAATATTAAAAGGGGTTGATATTCACACCAAAAAAAATTGCAACACCAATCATAAAAGGGCATATCACAGCAATGAAACTGGCCACCCAATCATAGGGGCGAGAACACCATAAAAGAAATTTAGAAATTTAAGAATCTTGGGGCGAAAACACCACAAAAGTAATTTAGTAATTTAAAGATCGCAGGGGCGAGAACACCATAAAAGAAATTTAGAAATTTGACAATTGTAGGGTCGCGAACACCATAAAAGAAAGTTAGAAAATCCAAAATCGTAGGGGCAAGAACAAATATAAAATTTAGCAATCCAGAAAACGTAAAAGTTAGAAAAGTTAAAATTTGCATAGGAAGAAGTTTTTGAAATATTAAAATTTAGGATATAGATAAAAATGGATGAACGAATAAGGAAACCTAGAGAAGCTTTAAGGAATGAAGGGGTAGAAATAGGGTCTCAAGAAAGCGTAATTTTACATGATACACCGACGGAAATACACGGGCAAGAATTAGCACGAAGTCAAAGTGAAGAATAGCAGATATCACAACAATCCGAAATAATGTCAATTTTATTAGCGTTAAATAGAAAAATGGACAAAAGCGAAGAGGCCATAAAAAACATTACGATGCAGATTAGTAAAAATGGAGAAAGGTTAGGTTCCGAAATAAAAATTTTGAGTGACGGATTAAAAGAAACGAATCAAACGATCGCGGAAATGGAGGTACAATTTCAAAATAAAGTCACGAGAATTTTAGATGATATATATATATATATATATATATATATATATATATATATATATATATATATATATAGTTAGGGACGAAGTTTGTGAAGTTAAGTTAGATCAGGAAACGTGTGAAAAGGAAACTAATAAGAGGATTACAGATTTAGGTATAAGGATGCAGGAAATTCAAGGAAATTGTGAGATAGGATTTAATGAGGTAAATAGAGAATTAGGTATTTAAAAATCAGAGTTTGAAAATTTTGGTAGGAGTAAGGGGTAATACATTAGGATAAATAGACCGGAAACACCAGTTGAGCAATATTCGAAATTTTACGGAGACAACAAGGTAAATCCAAAAATATTTTTAAACAATATAAGAAAATTAATACAAGGATCGACCGATGAAAGGTACAATTTGAACTTAGTTAGGTCAATGTTGAAAGGAGGCGCGGAAATTTGGTTTGACTTGATAAAAAATGAGATAAGAACATTTCAGAAATTTGAAGTTAGATTTTTAAGACACTTTTAGGGGACAACCATGTTACGTGCCAATCAAATTGGCCCTTAAACATTGTTTTTAGGTTAATTTTGATGTACGGAAGTTTCGCGCCACAATTTCAAAAGACTCGGGGCGCGCATTTTCGTTACGTCACAGTGCGTTGCGCCAGATCGCGCGACGCGAGTGGAGTAGGGATAAAGTGGTGAGAGGTTTCCGTTAGACGCTTGAACGTGGCTGTTTGCCTTGGATCTTCAAGGAGTGTGGTTGTGTCAGGAATCGTATCGTGCCTTATCTTTACTTATGTAGATTTCCTTGCCTGATTGTTTTTGTTTGTCGACCTGTACCATGTTCCCGTCTTTCCCTGCATAGGTAGGTAATCTGCAGCCGTTGGCGAACCGTACTGCACGACCCTAGACGAGCCGGATGTCCATGTTCCGCCGACAGCACCGGAGCAGTACCATCTTTAACTGCCTAAAAAGGGCCAGCATGCCGCACTTATGGACGTGCTGACGCCGTCTTAACCTATCCTGAACGACGATTGGCGTACTTCGTGGGAATCTGGACCTATTATGTGAGTACTTCATAGTTTAATTTGTTCGCGGATATGATCAATTGTCTTTAAAGTTATGTTTTCCGATTATTGCGTCTTAATTTTGTGCACTGGTGACGTCATTGGAATATGGCCGCGCTAAAGCCTGTGTAAGCTTGGAGCTACCACCTGCCGTGGCATCGCTTTTTCATCGCGCTTGCGCGATGTATTTATGAACTTTTTAACTGTATTTATCTACGTTTTTAAACTGTAAGAACCGTTTTTAAACGTAAGAAAATGACGTGGTTTAAACCGTAAAAACCAGCAATACAAAGCAAGAGATAATTTAATCATGGGAAAATATACGCAAAACTTAGGAATTACGCGAGAATTATACGTCATACAAAAATTTAGTGTAGCAAAGCAACTAGATCCTTCGTTGGAACAGAGACAAATTATAAAGTACTTATGCGGACATTTTGGAGAGAAGGTAAGACATTCTACTACGATTCAAAATATAGTGGATAGAGAGATATTCCTGGAATATATACAACGTTGTGATAAGTTGGGACAAAGTCGTGTTGTGTAAAATAAAATACAAAGGCAACAAGAAACCGTGGTTAGGATGCAAAGGAACACAGAAAGTAATAGGTAAAATTATCAAACAAATAATAGAAATTATAGGGGAAATTTCAATAGAAGCAATTTTTATAACTACAATAATTATTTTAGACGGAATTGAAATACAGGAAACACGCCAAGGAGAGAAACGGAGCAAACCAATCACAACAAGAACATAAATCAATATGTACGCCAACAACAACAGAGGGAACAAACGTCACGACCTAGCAGAACAAACCGCTCCTATGCAGAAATTACGAGTCAATCAGGAGCAGCTACGTCGAATCAGGATTTTTGAATGAGGACAAACCATGTAAGCCCTTAAGAATTAATGAATACGAACACCAGTGCGAATACATAAAATATGAAATGGAAAACGATTTAAATAAAAGCTTATTACCGATAAATAAATTGAAAGTGGAAAATAATAGAAGTAAAATGCTCATTAATACGAGAGCAGAAGCATCGCTAGTGTCTGAAGATTTTGTTAAACGGAGAAGGTTATTGGAGAAGATGATGCCTATTAGCAAGTGTAATTTGATAGCACCGAATAGCAAGAGATTTGCAAGTGTGAATAAAATGATAATTCTGGAATGTGAAGTGGGAAAGATAAAGTTTGAAAACGAATTTATGGTAGTACCGGGATTAAGGATAAATGTGATATTTGACATGGATATAATTGAGAAGTTGGGATTAAAGATAAATGCCGAAGGTAAAGAAATATAGGTATTCTCAAAGTACACACGGTTATTTTCCGCTAGGAATTGCAACACAATAGAGACCATCAGAAAATTAAAGCAATTCATCGCAGAAGAAGGAAAATTCAAAAGAATGCTGGCGGACAACGCGACATATTTTAATAATGCTAGACTTGTGTCACACTGAGAGAACCAACAATAGGGGTTGTTTTCTGCAGCATCCGTCATCCGCAGGAGACCCTGCAGAAAGATACATTTAGGAAACATGTAAATTTTTGCGCATGACATCATATCAAGATCACCTAAGTTGGGAAATCAACTTGCCAAAAGTTGAAGAATTTATAAATCACACACCTCACACGGTCACTGAGGAATCTCCCATAAGTTTAACGAGAAGACTGTATCCTGATCGGCTGTGGAAAATTATACCAAGAGAAGAGGAGTTAGAAAGAAAATTGCCCAGAGCTAGGAGAAGGCTACAGGAGAGAGCACGAAAGTACGTGAACAAGATGAACGAGAGGATTAAAAGGAGAACTACCTTCCAAATAGGAGACAAGGTAATCATCAAGAACCTAAGGGTAGGAAGAAGGCACCTGCACACATGTGCCAAGTTACATTTACCATATGTAGGTCCATTTCTGGTCAACAAAGTCATAGGGGGAAACACGTACGAACTCAAGCATATAGATTCAGAGGCGATCAGGGGAGAATTTGATGTCAATTTAATATACTCATATAGGAAATAGAAGCAATTGTACAAATTGTAAAATAAATAATGTAAATAGGGGAGTTAAATCGGGATATAATTATAAGTTAGGATAAGTATAGATAAGGGATTAGAATAGGGACATATTCATAAGTTAAGATAGGTACAGAGAGGATTTAGGATATGGAACTAGATATAGGAGTAATCAGACTTTTCAAGAAAACTTGGGGGAACAACTAGGAACAAAGGAGACAATAAAAATCTATAAAAGGAAATAAAAATATAACAATTTAAAATCAATGGGGATTTTGTCTTTATGTTGGGCGCCAAAAATGGCATTGGTAAAAATTTTATATATTAATTTGGGGGAATAATGCTATGCCAAGAGAGTAGTTTAAGGGTAGATTAAGTCATAGGGGTCGTAAGATAACTATAAATATAATTAACGTTAAGAAAACCAAATAATTCTACCATTAAATAGGAGTAAATCGAATATTTTACAAAAGGTCAATAGGGAGCACATTGTATGTAAATTATAACCAATTTAATTCATAAGAAAGAAGCTCATTTTACAATAATTAGATACTATTCAGCTAAAATAATAATGTATACGTCTTGTAATACGCTTTAAGTTAAAAAAACGAACAAAAATAAGATTTTAAATAAATCAAGTTTCATCAAAATAAACACGTTATCGGCAAAGATAAACAATCTGGCATTATAGCCATTTAAAAATTTGATTAAAAATGTCAACGCATAAATAAGCAACTCCAATCATAATAGAGCATATCACAGCAATATATATATATATATATATATATATATATATATATATATATATATATTGCTGTGGATATGGGACTTACACTTTTAACATCGGTCCTTTACCACTATTTGTTCGAGCCTCACGAATTGGGCGCCATAAGAGTGCTGTGGATCGTGGACTCATTCTCTGGATCTCCCTGAATCCTATTCAAATTCTAACGTTGGGCCGTCATAGGATTGCTGTGATTGGACTTATGGGTTTGACATCGCCAGTGTCAACACTGATTTTCAAAAAAATTTAAAAAAATTATAAAATTTATTTTTTACCCTGATTTCTGCTTCAAAATATCCTCAGCAGCTTCCCTGGCTAGCTCAGCTGTGTCTCTTTTCGGATACCTAAATTTACAATTATTTTTCTTCCCACTCACACACCATTCAATAAAATCACCAAATAATACAACAATCATACAATCTTTATTTACCTCTATATACAAACAATTATTCCCAGATATATACAGTTTGGTACACTAATTACAACTCAATAAGTGATATTTTTGTAAAGTCCTTGTTTTAAATTATTATTTCTAAACACATTTAATACAATAGGAGTAAATGGGCCCCAAATAATACTCTATATTTATTGCACACTGGAGTATGGTGAGCTCATAATAACCCAGTTTATTAATGTATGCCTTTTACCTTGCATAAAATTACTACAAAATTAATAAACCCATATACCCTTAACAATCCAATTTAAATTCATAATGAAATTTAGTAAGCTTTACATACACCTTTTCTCCAATATTTTAAAAGAACCCTACTAATTGTCAAGTACACGTATCTTTTCCAATACGTTATATAACCATAAATAACCCCAAAGTTCACTCACACATTACCAAATAATTCCAACAAGTTTATCAAATAACAGAAAATTCAAATCAGTTACCTGGAAATGCTTCAAGTCTTCATCTCCTTTGATGATGCTCTACAAAACCCCTTGGCTTCGTGACTATGCGCTTTGATCGTCCAGATAGATGACAACCTCAGTATACGCCGAACTCCTTGCTACCAATAACCATTTCATCACAGCATACAAATTCACGTATATTATACTTTTGTTTATTGATTTATTAGCTTGTTATGGTATTAGTTGGACCTCGGTTAATTTAATTCACTCGACACTACTTACGTTAATAACTATAAGGCCTCAACTTACCACGTTATGAGTGCTAATACTACTTTTACTGAATTATAATCTTTTTTCAATACTCACAAGACTCTACTCTAACGTCGGTTTGCTAATATAAGCAGTCTAAAGCGATGACAATACAAAGAGAGCGCTACTAATTCTCTTAAAGTATTTATACTGTTAAAATGCCACTTCTCGGCCACTCGTCAAGCAAAAAGCTTATTTTAAAATAATACTTCTGCAAATTTTGATATAACCGCCTTAATGCTTCCAGAAATTCACCTCGTGGACGCGCCGTATGATCCGAAAAATCGCCTTCACCTGTCACGTGTTCGTCCGTTGTAAAACTACCAGTTTCAACCAATGATACTGTTCTGTGTCGTCATAAAACTCCGCATGTAATATTTTTATCTCTGTCTTATGCATATTTGATGTCGCGTTCCAAACCCCACTTCAGTTATAGAAAATCGATATAGCTGACCGCGTCTGATGACTCCACCTGGATTGAGTACGTTTGTTTTGAATGCTAATGCTTTTATATCCGTCTCTATCCGTAGCATGTTACTGATCGTGCATCTCCTCCGCTCTTTAAAAACTTTGTTAGCTTGTTATTCGAAGCCCCTGACGGTTGGAAATATATTCTATGAAGCCCGCTTTATTATGTAGATAATTTCAAAGAAGGTAACTTTTCAAAATGCAGGTGTTCTTAATTATTGACTGTTTAAAATAACAATTCTTGGAGTTTGTATTTCACGGTATTCGATACAACTGACGTCCTTGTTTGCTACCACGCAACCTTTTGCCTTGGGATTATTGATTTTCTATACCCTGGCGCGTTTTCTAATGCTACTACACGTTGAATTAAAATAAATTAAATTAATTATGCGTTTGTATTTGTTTTTAAAACTGATTTTCTTTACGTACTTCTAACTTTTCAATCATTAATTATAGAATATGTCAATACTTGTAAATTTAAATTAAATAAATGAAATAAATTTTGCGCGTAAATAAATTGTTCGTTTCTCTATACAGGGTGTTTAACATTGCATTGCTTACCCCAAATTTAACCCTTTGAATCCATAACAATATATATATATATATATATATAATATATATATTGTTATGGATGTAGGTAGAATAACTATAACAATTTGTAATTGCGTTTATTATTTTTAAGACGCGTTTTGGTCTTCAGGACCATTATCAATTACGTTCTACAAAATATTACCTATAGAATATGAAAAATATTTTTAATAATTACATACCTAAAACTTAATTGTAGATTGCGTATTTAAACTAAAGTAAAACATTTAAACATTTGTCACAATTATAAAATTCTCTGATAATTATTATTTCATAAAAATAAAATTAAGATGACGTTTTTCGTTTAAAAATACAAGAACGAACCACATTTTAAAAAGTATACGAATGTAATAATATTAATTATTTAGTCTAAACTGTTAAACAATATAAACTGTAGTGTGTGGTGATAAGTAAAAGTTGTTTAATAGTGGTGGTATATGTATGAAATATGTGCAATAGGATATTTATAACAAAGTGCAATTCACACAGTTGTACCAAAACTTAATAGCATAATTGCACTTTGTTATAAATATCTTATTGCACATATTTCATACATATACCACCACCATTAAACATGCTTTACTTATCACCACACACTACATTTTATATTGTTTAAAAGTTCAAACTAAATAATTAATATTATTACATTCGTATACTTTTTAAAGTGTTCTTCGTTCTTGTATTTTCAAACGAAAAACATCATTTTAATTTTATTTTTATGAAATAATAATTATCAGAGAATTTTATAATTGTGACAAATGTTTAAATGTTTTACTTTAGTTTAAATACGCAATCTACAATTAAGTTTTAGGTATGTAATTATTAAAAATATTTTTCATATTCTATAGGTAATATTTTGTAGAAAGTAATTGATAATGGTCCTGAAGACCGAAACGCTTCTTAAAAATAATAAACGCAATTACAAATTGTTATAGTTATTCTACCTACTCTTAGAAATAACTATAGATATACATTGACCAACGTCCAAGAAATTTTAATATTATATCTAATACAGATGGTCAAGATATTGAAATAAAATTATATATATATATATATATATATATATATATATATATTGCTGTGATAAGGAGTTGTTTAAGGGTGCACTTATAGTAAAGGTCATTTAGAAATGAGAAATTTCCATAGGCAGCAGAAAACTGCATTTATTTAGTGAAGAATTGAGAAATGGAGATAGTTTGTAAATAGTAAGCAGTCAACACCCTGTATATAAAGTATAAATAGTTTTAAGCGACACAGAGAAACATAGGAAGACGCATAGTTAGCGTAAAAACCAGGAAGACATTCATTAGGTAAATAGAAAATATTTAATACCCTGTAGATAAAGTTTTAGTTAATTTAGGTAAGATTTAGGCAGATAATGATATTTTTCAGTGGAAGCACGCGTATATTTATAAGTAAACGATAAAGTGTGATTAGACACGCATTCAAAAGAGTTCCAAACAATTATTTTAATACGGAGATAGAAATAGAGCTTAAGGTAGCATAGGTAAAAGCGTGTAAATAGCTAACCATTTTTGATAAGAAAGCAGATTAAAAATTGCGTGAATAACATGTAAATATGAAAATTAAAAGTCGAATTGCATCAGTTGTTTATGGAAAAGCAATTAGATCTATCAAAACACAGCATGTTGATAACGAAGACATTACATGTGATTTTCCAATGCTCCACCCGAAGGTACTACATTGGCTAGGAAGCGAGTTTTTGTTACCTGGAAAATTTTGAATTTTGCCGAACCCTTGCTGTTCCAAGCAAGGTAGGGATTTTTAACGTGCGTGACAACACTCACACACGGGACCTCCATTTTACCTCTCATCCGAACGAGGGTGTATTTTTGTGAAAAATGCTCGCCTAACATTTTTCAAGCGGACCGTGTCGGGATTCGAACCCAGGACCTTGGGCGTAGTAGTCACACACATACCACTACGCCACGGAGCCTCCCTTGATAACGAAGACAGCTGCAAGCAGGTTACAATTATTGGGAATCGTGGAGAATTACATCAGAAACTACTTTGAATGTAATTATTTGATTGGTTATAAATGAGCGACGAGTTCTAGACCATACCCACTGACGGAGTAGGAACTGAATAATATATTAGCAGGCACAGTGATAACGAAGACAGTTTGCAACTCAACAAAGGCCGAAGTGCGCCACTATGAAATAAAGTGATACGTAATAATTTTAAAAGTGAAAGATAAAATAAGTGCCAAGATGAAAACTATAATTGCCGATTAAACGTAAGTACATTTTGGTGAATTTATTTTAAATTAAAACATAAAAATAATAGGGCTTTGAAGTACGGGAAGAAACAAAATACAATTTCTAAGTCCGGGGGAAAATAGACTACGATTTCTAAGTGTGGGGAAAGAATAATACTATTCTAAGTTTGAGGAAATTGATTGATAAGAAGTAATAAGTCTGATATAAAACGACAATAAATTGGGGTGCATAAGGTAATGGTAGTCCAGAGGGTGATGGCAATAATTTAAATGCAATGGTTTAAGCGTATATTTCAAATGGGCATGTAATAATCCCACATTGAGGAAAGATAATTTTTATTCAAATGGAAGCGTCGATGTGAAGAAAATAGACCATGTCAGATTTTTTAGTTATAAGACATTTTATTTTTTTATATATTTTTTATTTTGAATATTGAATTTGTTTAATATAATATGAATGTGAAAAAGTCAACAAAAGAAGTTGCATACGTATAAAGTGAGTAATATGATAACAGGTTTAGAACGTTCTACACTTCGTTGATAAGGATAAGTTTTTTTGGTGACTTTGGGTATTGAGTAAATAGTGTATGATGTTTAATAAATGAAATTTACAACATTAACTAATTGAAAAGTGTATTACAAATAATTTACAAAAACTGTACATAATATATTGGTTTCATTATATAAAATCGAAATTAACTGAATTTCATATTTCTAAATAAATGCTAGTCGAGGTCATAAGATAAAGTCGATGGAAGTAATTTGTTAATTTAAATAGTTCAAGGAGGAGCTACGAGTTGAATAGGAAATTGATAACAAGTAAGGCGGTAACGTACCGAGTTTTGTTATTGGTTGACAAGGTTGGTTCAAGATAAAATTCAGTTAAGTTTCTGGAGGGAATTGATAGCAATATTAATAAGACATCCCAACGTCGGAGATAAATACAATCTCGTTTATTCATAGTAATATTAATATGGTCGCTCAAATGAGGGAGCGCGAATAATTTAGAGTACATAGCAAATAATTTAACAGCCCAAAGTAGGGGCTCGATAATTCCAGTAGTAGCATAGCAATATATATATATATATATATATATATATATATATATATATATTGTTATATTTTGGTATATACTGAGTTATAGAGAACCCTTTTATAATCAATTACCACCTATTTTGTATTGTTTATTCATGATTACAGGATTGATCTTTCTTTTTTTTTTATCTTAGGACAATTATGACAATTGCAACCGAATACACAAGCATTATATATACTGTGATCCTACCTTATTAGTGATAGGCGTAATATATCTATCTGTCACTCCTTGTCTTATTTTAGAGCCTTGTTGAGTTATGCCACACAATTTATCTTTAAATATTTTACACGGCTGCTGCACTTAAATATTTTACAGGGCCGTCAAACACGTGGCGGAATATACCTAGGGTGGGTCCGTCCTAAGCAAACACCTCTCAACTAGACACCCAAACAAATATTCAAGGATTTTTCAAATAATTTTAAAAGCCAAAAGTATTCCCAAACACTAGTTCCACTTTTATAAATTTGATTAAAGCACTGCGTAGATATTAAATACTAATACCTGGAATCCAGATACAAGCGCCGCCTTCCAGCCGTCCTGAAGCCAAATGACCAACTGCAGGCACCTCCTGTAAATAATAAGTAACTCGAGCAACTGGTAATCTCCAGACTATAAAACTACTAATATTTCTACAAATTTTATGTTATACAAATACTCAGATAACTCCAATTCCACTATGCTTTCGTCTTCAAACAATAACGGTACAGACCAGCACTCCCTCTTTTAATTAACTTTTATTCGCCGTAAAACTGCTACTATTTGCTATCTCCAGGTACAACTTGACTTTCAAAACTTTCTCGTAACTTTTTAAATGTAATAAAACTCATAACAGTACAAAAACACGTCTATTTTTCAGTAATATAAATTTGAAGTCCCTTATAAATAAAATCCGTCTTCTTTTGTTTCCGTTGCCATGACAACTATCTCTACGCACACTATGTAATTTATAATTATTAATAATTGATTTATAATACAGTTGTTTTCTCTAGATACATTCATTTTCTAGATGGTTTGTAATCCAGTGATTTATGTATATTGAACTTTTTACAATATTGAAAATAGCTAACAAACTTTGATGGTTCAGCTTTTAAATTGTACGTAACAGACATTTATGTCTTATTCAGTAAACGTCCTGTCATTACATAACCAATCTTTAATTGTTAAAACATATTCAAACTGAAATTGATTTACAAATTTTACGGGAGTATCACTTAACTCCTTAAAATTTTAAAAGCGTGCAGTATACCACACAATTTTGATATTTGTTTTTACATTCAAAAGATTCTGAAAACGCTAACTCCAAATTAAATTTCATATACGTGCAACCATAACAATTAAAATACGTATACAATGCAAACTTATAACTAGCTTAGCCTGGTCTATGGCCGGTATATGTTGTTGAATGCAATGCAGTTTCAAAAGCTTTATAAATTTATAAACGTGGAATAGTTGTTGTTAATTTATAAACCAAAAATACCTGAAAGAAAATACTCAAACAAAACCAAATATACCCCCATTCTAGCAAAGTCGTTTCGAAGCCCTATTTAAACATTTTATAAGCCCACCCCCTTCTTGACAGTATAATATATATATATATATATATATATATATATATATATATATATATATATATATATAATTGAACGAAATTGAATCAAAACAGTTGATTATATTCATGTTTAGATTAGGAAAGTATTTACCTTTAAAACATTTTAACATTTATCATCTAACTACAAGCTAAGTACAAATCTTTGCAGTAAAAAAAGTGTCCTAGAAAACACATGAGTGAAAAGGGTAAAACCAAAATTGATTTCCCGTTAAACAATCTACCAGAAGGTTTTGGCTATGAAATATATAATGGCGCATTAAACTTCAGGAAATGTATCTGATACGCTTACAAAGAAAATATTTGGAAAACTTTGGTGTAACAAACTTTGTTAAGAACGTAATACTGTTTCTCTGAAACATTCTTGTACACTTTTAATAGGAAAAGTTCTTTCCATATGGCTGAAATATGAAAAAACTTGTCTACCCTTTAACTCTTTCCTTTTAAATAGATATCGTCTATGTTTTCCAAGTTGGAATTGCTTTCAACATATTTGCTCTTTAGGGAAACTTCTAAATGACTGAAACGGATGTTATACGGTTTTATGTGGTGATTTCTACGATCTATGCAAGATATTTCTATGTCTTCAACCGCATACATTTTATATGAAAGTGGAATTAATAAACCGAACTTTTCAAGGTTCAGTATCGCACCCCTTTGAAGATTCTCATCATTGAAAGCCGCTTCGGTCATTTAGTGTTAATAAATGGAAAGGAATGTTACATATTTCTTAGCCTTGACTAGTTTTTACTTATACACAGTTAGTATAACCTTGAATTTTTATAAATTGTGTAAATCGAAAGACAGGGCCGTTTGGCCCTAATCTCGCTTATCGCTTTTTCCTTTCAATCGTCTTTTATTCAGACGAATAATATAGTTAGTATTTCGTGAAATAGCAGGTAAATGAATACTATTATTACTATATGATGGCACTGTTATCAGTATGCTCAGGGATTTGTGAATCTTCACTACCACCTACTTCATGTAAATCTTCTGTATTTTGTGTTATTTCCGTATTATATTCACCATAGCTATTTTCACTGGAATCAGGCACTTCGACTTCAACGTTGTCTTCTTCCCAGTCACTACCGCTATCCTCGAAAGGTTCAGGATCACTTTCTTCTCCATTCATAATCCTTTGAACAATAGCTTCCAATTCTTCATCAAACAATTGTTTTTTAGATGCCATTTTTCTAAGGAATATTTATTTTATACTAAAGTTATCAAAATGTGCAATACCATACTTACAGCAAGTCAAAACAGTACTCAAATATAACAATTCATAAAAAAACACAAAATCATTAATTATAACGGAAATACGGGACTTTCGTAATTCTTACGACGGCTGTGCAGAATATATAAGATCGGGAACAAATTTTTCACACCTGAACTTACTAATGCTTACTATGACACTGAAGAGGAAGGTACTGAACGTATCAAACATGAATGTATATCGGAAATATCCGAAAGGCACCGAAATAAATTGACAGTCGTAAATTTTACGAATGTCCAGTATTCTAGGGTTTGAAAATTGAGGTGCCCACCACTGTGAGATACGATCTGTAATTCGATTCTTGAGTGGAAGAAATTTTACTGTTAGGGATTTGTGTTTTAATGCAAAAAGAATGCGTGGGGTAGAAGCGCCGCCATATTTCATAATTTTCTTCTAGTCCGGTTTGACTTCGCTCTTCATTTGTATGAAGATTCCGCACGTGCCTCGAAGTGAGCACACTTGTATTTGTATTCAGAGTGCCTCAGTCTGGCAATAATGTAATAATTAATTAAATTCTGTTCAAATTCATCAATTACTTCAATGTAAAATATATATTTTATTTATTCAAACACTTTCAATTACTTCAAGACTTAATAGTTCAATAAAAGGAAGAAATACACCATTGCAACAGTTAAGTTGGTCCTAGAGCAAATTTCGATTACAATATACGTACAGGGACGTAAAGATGTCGAAGAGGTTTTACAGTGTCTAATGACTATTATTGTAAACTAACCTCTTTCTCGTATTCAATTCATGAATCAATGTTGTTGTGAACTGCCTTATGATTTGTGTATAAAATGGACTTGAGACACAGAGTCAGAGAATACTTCAAATGGCAATACAAACAGCTTAAGGACAACATTTAAGTAAGTTGTTGAAATTAAACAACGGTCCAACAAATCAGGTAACTCTACAATGTATGCTTATGGTTACGGGTTTCAAAATAGAAATCATAACTTCCCGAATGTTTGCTCAAGAACAATATGATGATGAGCCCTCCGGCTAAACTAAAGAAGTCCCTCATTGTTATCAATATAACAATTATTGTTACATTTCTAAGCTTGAACCAAAAAAAATATGATAAAAGGTGGCCAGAAAAATAAAAATATCATGACACACCGCTGCAGGTATGCAATCGAAGTCCCATCTAACAAACTTCCTAAGCATCATTGTTAATGCGGCGGCTACCTACGATAACCACAGATGGTGAGATAAGTGGATATGTATACGAGAACAATAAGAGTAGCGGAAACCTTCAAATAGTTACCTGAGTTATTAGATTTAGCGGTGTTTGAAGAACTAGTAGTAAAAAACGTCGACTTTTACAGGAGGTCGACTGTCTAACAAAAAAGCATTGCAAAGCACAGCACACTCTTAACTAAGTTTTAGCGGTACATCAATAACACAGAGTAGCTTGAAGACTGAATCGCGACAAATCTAATGACATTTAATGTACACAAGGCGGATGCGAGTTTACCTGCGAGCTAACATTGAACTGAACGTGCAAATTGGAATTATTGAAACACGTAACAAAATCAATTATCATAGGTTAGATAAGGTTATTGGTAAGCACATTGTGCATTTATATTAATTATTTATATGTTATAATTCTGTTATAACTAACAGTATATTAACTATAAATACAAGCGGAACAATCATAGAAACGAAGACGTGAACGTCTCTTAATAATAGACTCGACTATCAGCACACCTTAAAATCCAACAAACTCGCCCGGATTCTCCGATTATTAAAATACAAACATTATTTATAATGAGCAAAGCGGCAAGCATTACAATCTTAAGATGAATACTTTCGTTTGTGTCTGGAGATATGATAGCATGCAATAGCCATGAGCAAGCAATAACTTCTGGTTTTCTGAGTTTAACCTCTTCCCACGGTGCACCAAAGTCTGGAGGTTAAACCAGAAGGTTGTGCTTTATGCACTAACGTGGATACTCAACGCACTGCCGGCAAGGTGCTCCAAATCCTACCACCAGGGTTTGGACTTCCACCAAAGGAAGTTACATCGTAGAATTATATTTGTATCAGCATCTACTGCTGGATCCATGCTCAACACATCCCACTGAGACGGGATGTCCGAGACGTCCTTGTCGCCCTCGTCTTTGCAGCTCGCTATTACTGAAGTGGACATCGGCCTGGACGTGTGAAAACCACACCCTGCACCAGTTTCGACACCTACTACAAAGAATCCGCCATCGTTATGGCGTTCCACGCCTAATATTGCTGATAAAGAAACCTACACGGCACCTACATTGAATGACCTGCTACATCTAGCACCGTACGCAGGCTTCGATCCAACAAAACTTCTACCTGCTGATCCCAGCGTATCTGTGAGTACGTACTCCTGCGCTAATTCTTTTTAGCGTAGGTTTCTTTTTGGTCGCGTTTATTCACAGAAACAAGCGTAAAAGTTCCAAATTAATCCTGTGCGCAAATTTCATTTTTTGGTAAATACTCCCTGTATTTTGGTGTACAAACATTACATCCTTTCAAACCCGCACTATAAATTTTCTAACGTTAAATAACATTTGCATTTCTAGCGTTAACAAAATTTGTTCACTTAAAGTTCTATTCCCATGCATAAATTAAAGAACACTTTTAAATTGCATATGCATGTAGAATCTTATGTTTCATGTTATTGTATGTATTTCATACAGCCAATGGTTAATTCTAAATCTGTAAATAAATTGTACATATTTGTTGTCTCTGTGCATTAACGACACCAAGGTGACTCCACAAAACACAGAAATCGTGATCTGAACATCCACAATTGGTGAAACCCAACGTGATTTTCAATCGTTTGTAACATACTGTTTCAAGACGCTCTAATAGTTCTATTATTTCTAAAAAACAGTTATTTTCTAGTATAATTTTAGCATTCTAATTATTAGAATGAAGGTCTTGTAGCATAAGTATGTCTGCAATTGTAAACGGCTGCAAGATTACCCAAGTAGCGTCCTAGCGAAGTTCCAGGAAGATATAATCCAAGAGTTAATTAATTTTTCTAAAGGCACTTTCCTTGAAAGGCATTAAACATGCCAGATTAGTTGCTATCTATGATTAGATGTCAATCATGTTCTAGGACCCTATTTATGTCTGGGTGGTCGGAAGGAATTTTTCAATTAGCGAAGTACTCAACTAAAAATTAGTTCCGAGATCTACTTGTGTGGCTATCTTAGTGCAATTGGCAGTTTAATTAATCTTAAAGATTTACGACCGGCGTATCCTTTGTCGAGTATGAGAGCTAGGCAAGGGGTTATTTTTCAATTAAATTAAATGTATATAAGGATGTCAGCCGGGGGAAAACGGGGTTGTTTATTTCCAGACGCGTTAGAGGTTAAAGCTGGCGGTTACTTGCAAGATTGAGTGAAGTGTTTTATTTCTCTGAAGTCAAGTGCGTGCCGTTATATTCTAAGTTAGTTATTTCTCTGAGTAAGTAATTAGTATATGTGGTATTACCATGAACTCAAGACTGTGTTATGCAGCATAAGTCAGTTATTTGTTTAAATACGGTACTTGTCGACTTCCATAAAATACAACTCCGGGTTAAAGCTCAGTTCAAGTAAATTGATCCGTTAGATTATTGTTTTAGAGACCGCATCGTTTTAGAAGGGTCTCCTATTATATTGTGTTTCGACGGTGTCAGAGGCCGTTAATCACTAAGCCACGAGACTACCTGGAGTATGCAAAGCTCAGGTCAGGAGTCACCTTACTGTACTATTTGACCCTTGAGAAGGTCGTATTTTTCCTGGTGTTGATGACCCCGTGGTTAAAGGAGGGTCGTTGCCTTATGCAAGTTAAGTAGACTACGGTAGAATTAATTAATTATTGTATTGGGGTGGTTTCACCCAGAACTGTTATTAATATTCATAAAATAAGGATTTTAGTTTAGTTTAGTTAAGTTGTGTTTGTGCTACCCGGAGACTTTAAAAGATTAGCCCCTGTGAAGTGATTTATTTTCTGTCCCGCAATCTTGGTTCATCGCCCACGAACAAAGTGCGACGAGAGCTATTACCGCGATTGGTCCATGGGCCGTTTAATTCCCATGGTGGCGCCCTATTGTAAATAATGTTATTTACTGTATATTTTTGTTATGCATATGTAATTAGGTGAAGTTTTAGTTAGTAGCCCATTTAATAAAACAATCGGAATTTCGTCTCAGTGTGTTTGTTTAATGAACCCCCTCTCACCGACTGCTGCAGCTTGCGAGGCAATGTCCCGAAACGTGAGGGTATGATAGTGCTAGAGGTCCTGCCATTTATTATTTATTGTTAATTGGATACCCTCACGCGGTAGGTAAATATTTTAATTACACGTTAATGCTTTGAAGATAACAACCGATTAAATTCACGCTATTAAAAACAATTTAAACCCGAACAATGACCAAGGAAATAAACAAAGTTGCCGTACGTATTCCTCCATTTTGGCCTAATGATCCAGAACTACGATTTTCATAGGTCGAAAAAAGCTTCGAAATTAGTAATATTACACAAGTCGCGACTAAACACGCTTACTTAGAAGCGCGATTCGCAGAAGAAATTCGGGATATCATAATCAAACCGCCGGACACGGATAAAGATAACAAATTGAAAACCAAATTAATCCGACGATTATGTTCTACACAAGAACAACGTACGCATAAGCTTGTAGAACACAAAACTTTGCGTCAACAAACCCCGCCACAACTTCTGCGCCGATTAAACGAGAGAGTGGTGCCAGATGCACTACTCAAAACAATATGGTTAGGATGTTCGCCAACGCAAATGCTAGCGATTGTAGCCACACAACAGTAAACTTCCTTGGAGGATGCTGCACAATTAGCGGACGCCGTACATGATACACAATCAACCAATGCTGTTGCAGGCAAACGCGACACCATCCTTAAAAAACTAACAAAAGAAGTTAATACACTCAAAACAAAGCTCCAGCATACACAAAATGCTGTAAATAAACAGCATCCCCGGAGTCCTTCTAGAACGCGACCGCATAACCAAAGCCCGTAAAACCAGCCTGAAACAAAAGGCCTGTGCTAGTTCCACAATAAATTTAGAACCAGCGCACGCAAATGCATATAACCCTGTAATTTTGCGGTACCGGAAAACTCCGACCGCGGGAATTTCAGGTGGATAATTCATTGCAATCTATTTCACTCCGCTTCTACATAAAAGATACCGCAGTACAATTCCTGCTCGACACTGGTGCGGATCTTTGTGTTTACCCATAAAACAACATTAGTAGAATACGCAAACCGACGAACTACCAATTGTTCGCCGCTAGTGACACAGTCATTAATACATACGGTACAATCACACTGACACTAGATTTGGGAATTAGGCGATCATTCACGTGGCAATTCGTCACTGCTGAAGTTAAAAAACCCATCATCGGTATTGATTTCCGTGCACACTACGAATTACTCATTGACGCAAAAGCAAGAGACTCGTCGACTCACAGACAAAACTCTCAACTAACGGTTAATCAGCCGATAATACGTATTACCGTGTTTAAAATGAAATACCAACAAATCCTAACTAAATACCTGGACATCACGCGTCCGAGTGGCCTTCCCGACCTAACAAAATACTGTACCGGACATCACATCCTAACAACACAAGGGCCACACGAATACTGTCTTCCACGCAGATTGACGCCTGAAAAACTCAAAATCGCCAAAGAAGAATTTACTACAATAATTTAGCTAAGAATTGCACGGCCATCTAAATGACCATGGGCATCTCGCCTACATTTAGTGGTCAAACAGAACAAAGAGTGGCGATCCTGTGGCGACTACAGTGTTTAAACGTTCCCACAATCCCAGATAGATATCCCATCCTATTTGTTCAAAATTCTTCACAGAATTTTTTTTCTACAATCGATCTTGCAATGACCTATCACCAAATCTTTGTAATAATAATCTATAGGAACACTGTGGCACGATTTAAATAAAATTAAATAAAAACCCTTAACCACAAAAAATATTTAAATAACTAGATACGTATTTCGACCACTATGTGGTCATCATCAATGAAAAAAAAAATATTAGCTGTATAATTTACTATATTGTTGCTTTAAACACTATCGAGGATATTCTCCTCACCCGCAGGCTGGTGTTCTCAACAACAAACAACAATTCACTTGTTTGTTGTTGAGAACACCAGCCTGCGGGTGAGGAGAATATCCTCGATAGTGTTTAAAGCAACAATATAGTAAATTATACAGCTAATTTTTTTTTTCCCTACTGATGATGACCACATAGTGGTCGAAATACGTATCTAGTAATTTAAATATTTTTTGTGGTTAAGGGTTTTTATTTAATTTTACTTACTACATGTATTTCTTCCTTATCTGTTTGATAGATTTTTCTTGATTTTCTTCCGCGAATCCTTTCCAATAATACTTCTCGCCCATTTTTATCTTCAGAATTTCAATAAGGAATGAACAGATATAGAGATATCTTCATAATTCAATTACATCAACCTACTAATTAGTGATTTTGATAATATTAATTTCGTAATAACATATCTAAACCAAGAATTTTAAGTGTTCAGTTTTTATGTATATATATATATATATATATATATATATATATATATATAGTAAATTATAGGTTGGGAAGGTTCACTTCAGCCTAAGTGGTGAGGAAAATATCCTCTGAAGTGTTCCAGAACAACAGCAATTTTTTTTTTCTACTGATGATGACCACATAGTGGTCGAAATACGTATCTAGTTATTTAAATATTTTTTGAGGTTAAGGGTTTTTATTTAATTTTATTTAAATCTTTGTAGTTGAAAAGAACATAGAGACAGCTATCACGACACCTTTCCGTCTATTTGAGATTGCACACATGACCTTCGGATTAAGAAATGCTGTACAAACTTTCCAGCAATTTATAGACGAAGTTTTATGTGCTTTAGAACTCTGCTATGGCTACATAGTCGACATACTGGTAGCATCTTAATCTGACGAAGAACACCAGACCCACCTGGAAATTCTCTTCAACAGATTAAATGATTATGGCGTGGTCATAAAACCAATCAAATGCATAATCGGGAAAAATGAACTTAAATTTCTTGGCTACCTCATCACCAAAGATGGTACCAAACCACTAGCAGAAAAGGTCAGCATAATACAGAATTACACGCAACCTGAGATAGCGAAAAAACTCAGATGATTCTTAGAGACGTTGAATTACTGGAGACGATTCATACTTTACATGTGATTTTCCAATGCTCTACCCGAAGGTACTACATTGGCCAGCAAACGAGTTTTTTTTTACCTGAAAAATTTTAAATTTCCTCAAACCCTTGCTGTTTCAAGCAAGGTAGGTATATTTAACATGCGTGACAATATTCACACAAGGGAGCTCCATTTTACCTCTCATCCGAACGAGGACGTATTTTTGTGAAAAACGCTCGCCTAACATTTTTCAAGCGGACCGTATCGAGATTCGAATCCGGGACCCTGGGCGTAGTAGTTACACGCATACCAACTACGCCACGGAGCCACCGCAGACGATTTATATCCTACATGTGATTTTTCAATGCTCTACCAGAAGGTACTACATTGGTCAGGAAGCGAGTGTTTTTTACCTAAAAAGTTTTGAATTTTGCCGAACCCTTACTGTTCCAATCAAGGTAGGGAACTTTAACGTGCGTGACAACACTCACACACGGGACCTCCATTTTACCTCTCATCCGAGCGAGGGCTTATTTTTGTAAAAAATGCTCGCCTAACATTATTCAAGCGGACCGCGTCGGGATTCGAACTCGGGATCTTGGGCGTAGTAGTCATACGCATACCAACTACGCCCTGGAGCCGCACAGAGACGATTCTACCGCGCATTTGCATTTCCAATACTCCACCTGAAGGTACTACATTGGCCACGAGGCGAGTTTTTTGTTGCCTGGAAATTTAGAATTTTGCCGAACCCTTGCCGTTCCAGGCAAGGTAGGGATCTTTAACGTGCGTGACAACACTCACACACGGGACCTCCATTTAACCTCTCATCCGAACGGGGGCGTAATTTTTGTGAAAAATGCTCACCTGCCATTTTTCAAGCAGTCGGCCGTGTTCGGATTTGAACCCAGGACCTTGGGATCCGTAATCTTACGCTTACTACGTTGATCCACGGCGACGCCCAAACGATTCATACCATGAGCCGCTGATTCAGAAACAACACTGAATGATCAAGTGAAAGGCAAAATAAAAGACAACGCGAGATAGGTTTTGGACCTTTGGGAGCTTCTTCTTAGAAAGAGGCTTTATTCCCAAAACACTTCTATCAAGTGTATTTTTATAATAAATACAATAATTTTGACAATTCTACGTTATATTCATTAACGACTTAGTTTTAAAAATAATCAAAGTTACTTTTCACTAATTAATTTTAAAAAACTAAAATGAGTAGCTTGAACAACCTACAATGTTAGAGTTGTGAAGCTCGAGACTGGCTGGCTATCTTGGGCTCCTGAGGGTATTTATAGTATCCCTGCCCTTACATCACTTTGTGGGAAATGCAGATCTCATGTCTGCTATTTCTTGATACAACACAAAGTATTGCATTTTAATAATCTTAATTCTAATAATTACTATCTTATTGTCTACTGTGACATGCACCTGCAGTGTCATATTACGTCTGGAATACAAAGTAACTGTTTCCGTTCTCATGTCTAGTTTGTGAACTTTCACTAGTCTTTTATTATGTCCTTCAATTATGCAATGTAATAATATTTCTTAAGACTTAATACTTTCATTTAAATATACATATATATTGATTTGGGGGATATGTAACTCGCGTCAGTAACTTGGACAAGCGAAGCAAACATAGCTTTAGAGAAGTGCAAAACACAGCTAGCACAAGCTGTGCTGCCTACGCATCCATCCCCCGATACAATACTATCTATAGCCACAGACGCTTCAGAATTTGCTGTGGGTGGAGTGATCCAACAATGTGTCAATAAACAAGGGCAACAATTACCCGTTTCTTCAAAAACTAACAAATGCCCAAACAAAATATTCCGTTTACGACCGAGAACTTCTCGCGATCTATCTAACTATAAAAAAGTTTAAACACATGTTAGAGGGGGATACTTCACGATCTACAGAGACCACGACCTCTAGCATTCGCTTTTCAACAAAGGCTAGAAAATGTACTCCCAGACAGTTTTGGATTACATAAGCCAATATTCAACAAATACTAAACCGACATCGTCTCAGACGCACTGTCAAGAATTGATAGCATCGACTACATTATAATTTGAATAAGAGCCGCTATACTCGCGGCCATGTCCTCAATGCTCCACCCGGAGGTACTACATTGGGTTTAAACGCGAAAAATAATCGTGCTTCTAATTTAATCTAACTTCATAGTTGATCCACCCTAAATAAAAACTAAATAAAAATCTAACAAACCTAAAAATCTAACAAACCCAACAAACTCTAACAATCTAACAAACCTAAAAATCTGACAAACTGAAACAAAACTAAAAACAAAAACTAAAAACAGGGTTGTAAATAATGGTATCCCTAGCGCTGACTTTCGAGTGTACCCGATCAACAAGACACAAGCAAAAATGAAAGGGGGAGGGATCCGTAATACCGGATAGCAGACACCGGCTCTGCTTACCAGTGCGACCTGAAGGGTCGTCTTAAAACTATCCAAATCTAGCTAACTAATTTAAATCCATCCCTAGCTTTTCCTATCATTCCCTAACTGATTTATATTATGATTACAATCTTCGCAATTATACTCTTCCTTCCCGAATATATACTGCTACCAAAATGGCGACAGAACGTCAAACAAAACAAATAAGCCACATAATACTGCAATACCTGCTAATAAATAAATAAATATAAAGTGTAAATATAAAATATAAATAAATATAATTATATAAATATGTAAATAAATGTTTAATAAGCGTTAAGCATATAGCAGTGCACAAAATAGCAAAAGCATCACCCCATCTATCAGGTGTACTCGCACAAACATTATGTCGGCTAGCGTCTTTATACACCAAACGTGCTTGTTAAATTATTTCAAAAACTACTAATTAATGTAAATCAATGCTTGTGCGAGTACAGCCGCCACAATTTACGCCTTACCTTGATAATAAAATTCTCCAGCATCCGAAGATCTGGTCGTCTGCCTACATCTAACTGTAACTTACTTCTAAGGGAAGATGGGGTGCACTGCTAAAGTCCTGGTGGATATGCACTAAATGTTCTTGGGGATCACAATCACTATCACTATCACTTCACTTTTAAGTCCTGGGGGATGCGTGGTTTCACTCTATTTTATTATATTTGTTTATTTTATTGATTTAATTTAATGAGGGTTTCTGATTTATTTGTTATTGTTTATTTGTTGTTATTTATTCCCGATTTCGATTTTCCGCATAATTATGAAGATAGGCAGTGATTGTATTAATGGTGTGGGGTTTCTCGTGCATATTGGACATTTGGGTATAATTATCATGTTATTTTTATTTTATTTTTTATTTATTTATTTATTTTTTTTTTTATCAGGTTTTGGTTATATCTATGCTCGTATCCTTACTCACGCCAAGTCAATCTAAAATTTTTCAATCCTCCCACCAACCCCACCAAATTTTACACGCGGTTGTCATTGTCTAATCTCGCGACTCTTCCCGCGAATTCTTTTAAGGCAGTCCAGAACGCCTTCTGGTTAACCACTTCCCGACTTCCTCTAGGCTCTTTGGCCATGTCAGACCTAGAATAGCTAATTTGCTATCAGCCAACCCTCGATTTGCCGCTTCAAGCGGGCACTCAAAGAGCACGTGCTCTGCGCTTTCCGCGCCCTCACCGCAGTCACAGCGGTCGCTGTTGGTTAGACCGAACCTTTGTAAATACGCCTTCAAGGCGCCGTGTCCTGTTATCAACTGAACCATTTTATGATCGAGCTTAACCTTAATCCTACCTCTAGCTTCTAAGCTCGGTATAAATTTGTGGGTCAACCTGCCCGTGGCAGCGTTGTTCCACCTCTCTTCCCATTGTCGAATTGATTTTTCGCGCAGCTTTCTTTTAATTAAAGACCTCGGTAACGACGAATGTGATATCCGAAAGTCTCCCGTCGCGGCTTCTTTAGCTAATTCGTCAGCCCTATCGTTTCCTACGTTGCCATTGTGCGACCTGACCCAACAGAACTTTAAACGTCGAAACCCGAGCGCCGTACGCGCTATCCTCCAGACGTCCGTTTGGAGGTCTGTCGAGGTGTTCATATTAGTTAATGCCGTCAGCGCTGATTTACTGTCGCTGATTATATAATACTCGTCTCTGCCCGTGTGATTTATTACGTAATCGATAGCCTCTCGTATGGCTACCAATTCGCACTGGAAGATAGTGCTCCAGTTTGCAAGTTTGGTTTGAAACCGAAACACCTCCCTTTCCTCCTTAAACACGACAAACGCCGCGCCTGCTTGTCCATCGTCCATACGTGAACCGTCCGTATAAATTTTAATACCTATCGCGTCCTCATCACCTTCGACAAACTCGATTCCTCTAATATCAGCCGGGTGCCCCAACTCAGATACAACGATCTTTTTTGCAATTTCGCTATTACCAAGATTAAGATCTTCGATAATTTCGCGCCCTTTTCCTATATTTATTAATCGCCTATCTCTAATCTCCCTAACGACATATTCGATAGGGAGAGTCCTGCTGATCACTAGGACCGTCTCCGTGGAGGTGGTCCTGTACGCCCTCGCGGCTTTTACCGCGGTTATGCGTTGTACGCTCGTCAATTGACGCACCTCCCTGACTTTACAACCTTCTGCCCATACAGAAGCTGCGTACAGCATTGCCGGCTCAATTGCTCCGGCATAAACCGTCCTCAGCGATTCGCCCTTAAAACCCCACTTTATTTTAGCCGCCGCCATCATTTTATTTGATATTTCGCGGCCCTTGCTTTTTACGTATTGTACGTGCGCTTTCCAATTTATTTTATTGTCGATCTTGACGCCGAGGTAGGTAATACAATCTTTAAACGGGATTTTCTCCCCTCCTAGCTCTAGCCTAGGAGGTCTCTGTCCTGGTTTCGTGCCGAAATAAAGCGCCTCTGACTTCGCCGTGTTAAATTTTAGTTTTACCGCCTGCGACCATTCGTGTAATTTGTTAAGCGCCTCGTTCGGTTTTGTGCGCATATCCATTAACAATCTCGATCTTACAATTAAAAGCGTGTCATCCGCAAACCCAACGATTGAGCATCCTGCGGGCAACTTGACCCTAAAGATGCTCTCATACAACAACTTCCAAAATGTGGGACTAGAACATGACCCCTGCGGGCATCCCCTTTCCACCTCACGCGACAGAACCTCACCCGGAATTTCAACCTGTGCCAATCGCCCCGAGAAATAACTCTTGACCAAAGACATCAAGTTTCGCGGACAACCCCTACGATCTAACTCGCAAACGATTAATGGCCACCAGGCAGCATCAAATGCTCCTGAAATGTCCAAAGCAACAACGACACAGTACTCTTTAGCATCTCTCGCCTGCTTTATTTCTCCGACAACAAACTCTAACGCGTCGATAGTCGACTTGCCCTCCACGAAACCAAACTGTCGGTTATTAAAACCGCCGCTGTCTCGCACTAGGTGCTCAACACGCGTAGTCATAACGCGATCTAAAACTTTCCCCAGCACCGGTAGCAAGCTAATTGGACGATAGCTGCCCGGATCTGACGCATCCGCCTTTTTAGGTTTGGGTATAAATTTCACGTTCTGGATTTTCCAACAACGCGGAAAAACACCCCTTTCTAAACAAAGATTAAACAACCCGACAAAGACACACGGGGCTAACAGGCACGCCTGCAGAGCTGCGTCTGAAGTGATTCCATCATGCCCCGGTGCTTTCTTAGGGTTCATCCTCCTAAGAGCCCTCACGACCTCGTGAACTAGGATTGCCTTATCGACACCTGTTCCTTGCGCTTCTGCAGCTTCCCGACGTACTAAATCGTGCGACCCTTCATCCCCCTCGGGATTATCCGATGGGAAAAATTTCTCTAGTAAATATTCCGCCGTGGTTTTAAAACCTTCCGTGTATTCGCCATTTGTTTTCTTTATATTACTGATCGCAATTTTTTGTTGTTTTCCTCTAATTACGCGGTATGCGGTTCCCCAGGGTTCTTTCTCTGAGTTTCGCGTGCAGAATTCTTTAAATTTATTCGTTCGCGTTTCTTCTATTAATATTTTATATTCGCGGTAACTTTGATTATATTCTATTCTCCGTTGTTCTCTTATATCTCCCGAGGCGCGTTGATAGCGGCGCCTTAGGTTACGTGTTTCTGCCCGCTTGGTGGTTAGTTCCCGGGTCCACCAGGGTACGCTGTCTTTAAATGTTTTCTTTTCGGCATGGAATACGACGACGCGTCTACCACCGCGTCGTTTAATTTTTCGCGAGTGTTTCTACTTCGTCTGCCTCTCGGCAGTTAAATAGCTCATTTTCGAGCACAGGGATACTTTCGCCAAATTTTGTTTAAATCGCTCCCAATTTGCTTTTTATTACAGAACCGCGGAAATACAGTTAGCTGCTCGTTTGCACTTGTTTTGGTTTCAACGTCCCATGTTATTAATTTATGATCAGAGAGCGTTTCCTCGTCCGACCTTAATTTCCAATTACAAATCGTTTCTAACATTTCGTGCGAGACTGCAGTAATATCTATAAAACTGCTGCCTCTATGCGTCTCAAACGTAGGTAAATCATTAGTGTTTATCACACTAAGATCCCATTCCGTAAAAGATCAGCAACCTGCGAGCCTCTATCGTCTTCGATAGGGCTGCCCCATAGTGGCGACTTGGCATTAAAATCTCCCCGATGACTAGATTTTTATTTCTGCCGATTTTACGAATAATATTATCTACTTCATTTATCAAGTCTTCGGTTTGGGATTTTCCCGCCGGGATCGACCGGCGGGAGGTACACGCTTATTACATAGAACGCATTTTCCTCTGATTTGATTTCGGCCGTCGTTACAAATTCGTTCGATAAATTATTTAATATAATTCCGACGCACGTTCCATTATTTATTATTATCCCGCTACGCGGTCGTTCACTATTCGCGTTTAAGACGGTAACCCCCTTCCCAAAACCTGTTATTTTGTGGCCATACAGGTGCGGTTCCTGTATAAACCCGATGTCGATATTATTTTCGATGAATAACTTTACGAAGTTATTTGTTGCCCCTCTACCTTTCCCGAAATTTAGTTGCGCGAATTTAATCTTCTTGCTTCTTATGGACTTTGTTTTATCTTCACAGTCCATAATCGATGTTTCGTGTGATTGCGTGCTTCAGACGTTGCATCGTGGGGCATCTACTCGACTTGGCGTCGTGGCTCGTATCGACCTTCGCGCCACCGCCAGTTCTGTCGTTTGCCCTAGCGCAAACCACACAGCAGGGGACTGCCTTCCGGCAATTCTTGAATTCATGCCCGACCTCGGCACAGTTACCGCACCACTGTACCTTCTCCCTGCACTCCATCGATCGATGGCCGTACTCGTAGCACCGGTAACACTGGGTCATCGAGAAGTGGTCCCGGGCCCATACTCTTCGCCACCTGAGGTTAATAGCATCAGCTAATATACGTCTTCGAAGTGTGGGGTCACTTGAAAACTACGTTGGCGAAGGGATCTCTAGGGCCCTTTCCGCCAAACCTGAACTTCTCTCAGGTGGTCTTCTAGCTTCAAATCGCCGAAACGGGGATTCTGGCTCGCAATCAACCGCACGAGCTTTTCAGCCTTCATCCCCGCTTCGACCCTCGGAAGAACGACCCGTGGACGTTTCTTCTCGATGGTCTTCGCCACGAGTTCCTTGCAGTTCCCGCCGACCTTCAACTGCAGTTTCTTGGCGTCGTCGCGACCTGCGCACTCCACAACGACACCGCCCCGGCGCGTCCTACGAGCTCCAACAACAACAAACCCATCTCGAGCGGGATCGACCTTCTGCTTCAGGGTCGTCATCACGTCGTCCTACTGGCCTGGCCTGGCGTCGACCCTTACAGCAAACGTAGGGGCAGATCCTGAAGCTGCAGCGGCGTAGGAGACCTTGCGCTGCACCGACGCACCCTGACTCTGGCCTCCTGAAACGACAGAATTCACCTCCGGACTTCCCCCAACAACACTTGCTCTCCCTGAACCATCTAAACAAAGACGCAGCGCCCTAACCATACCTATCAGTTGGTTTGTCACGTCACGGATATCATCCACGGCGTGCCGAACCATCTTCCTATCCTCCACGACGATAGTGGCGGAGGTCGTCGGCACCTTCCCATAGACGGCAGCGTGCGCCTTCCTCACCCTAAACTTTAAGAGTTCCAGCTCATCGAGGTCGCTAGCATTAACGCTACCGTTGCTGCTAGTCGACATCGTGCGGTGGGCTCTCGAAGTAGAGGGCAATTCTGGCGCCGCAACCACCACGGGAAGCCCCGACTCCCCAGACACGACCGCCGCAGACGCAGGCTTCTTCCCTACCTCCTGTACCTCCTCCTGAGTTTCTAACAAGAAGTCCTATAGCACTACCTTAAGCTTTTTCCCCCCAACAGCGCCCTCCGCCGCCGACCTAGCAGACTCCGACCGATCGCCCCTCTTCCTCATGGGTAGCGGCTCCTCATCGCGGTGGACCACCATGCTGACAAAACTAGCAATAAAAATGACACCTAAAACGCAGCTCAAAAAAACGTCCTAACCGTTACGACGCTAGAAGAACGCAAAACGTTGGTCCAATAAAAATGTTTTGTTTAAAGGTGAACCGTAAACAACCTTGTATTTATTAAAACTTCAACCGCCCAATTAAATATCAAATTTTAACAAAAATACAACAAGCACTAAGCGTCAAAATAACAACTAGAATCAAATAAATTTCATAACGCAATAAAAATATCTCGATTTAAAATGTACCGTAAAGAACGCTATTTAATTATTTTAAATTTTTAAACCGCCAAATCAAATTTAAATAAACTAATTACTTCAAAATATTAAAATATCTAATTTATAAATAAGAACACTTTATTTTTAAATGTGTAATTAACAAAATAAGGTCGAGCGCAATCGGAATGTGGTAACCGGAAATGACCTTCCACTTTATCGCTTGGAAACTAGCACAACCCGTAACTGATACACCGCTTACTTACACCAAAATCGATTTTAAAAGCACTTATAAGTACGCGTGTACTTAAATTTATATTAAAATTGTTTTAAAATTTACAGTTTTTGAGTTATTTATTTGATTTAAAAAGGGCTTAGATTTTTGTTTTTTTTTTGGTTATTATTTGATTATACGCGCACTATAAAAATTACACACACTTTTTGGTTGTTTTACCCGGTTTTTACTCGATTTACGCGGTTTTTATTTTAAATTTATTATTAAAAATGCCTTTTTAAGTTATTTCGAAATTATTTTGAGTATTAGTTTAGTAGATTTTTGTTTTATTGACCCGAAATTTATGTAGTTTATTTTAAAACGCAGATTTGGTTTAAATTACAAGGACAACGTGATTTATTTAGTTTAAATTCTGTTTTAAAATTTTTATTTTACGGCCTTGTATTTAAAATTTGATGGCACACAATTATAAAAATAAAACACAATAAAAAACAAAGCTTCAAATAAAATAAATTAAAAATAAATAATAAAAACCCTAGATAAAAACTTACTTAAGAAGCGGAGCTCTGCTAAACACGTCCGCTCGCTTCAAGCGGTAACTAGAATATAGCATCGACTACAGCCAGTTATCCAATTCACAAGAAACTGACGAAGAATTCAAAAATTTCAGAGAAAACAACAAAACTGATACAAATACCAAACTCTGAGCAAAGCATTTTCTACGACGTTTCAACCACGATAGCACGCCCAACGTTACAAAAGAGTTACGAAAAGAAGCTTTCGCAAGCATGCACAACTTAGCACATCTAGATATAAAGCAACCACGAAACCGGGATGGCAATACCTTTCATGAGTTGACAGAATGATAAGTTCGGTTAATCGGTGCCGCTGAGGCAATAACGCAGGAAACTTTTCGGAATAGGAAAGCGAAGAATGTGTCAAGCGCCCACCTACTCTTAAGATGTTTTGTGGATCAACAAATGGGAAAGTTTTCGCAAGCTTTTAGGTAATTTACGGTTTGCCTTAATCGAAGCTATTTCCTTTAAAATGTAACATTTTGTACATGCCGAACGATAATCATGAGAGCATTGTGTAGTTCAATGTCTGTTAAGGGACCCGTATGACGTTGAGCCATGGGTTTAGAAAATCTATAAATGTAAGCCACGATGCCTTGGATTTTATATAACGATGAAAAGCGACTTAGTAAAATGTCAATGACGTTTGGATCTGTTTGAGCGACAAATGTTAGGATCTTCTTTCCGTAGTTACCTCAGCAATTGAGGTTGACAATGTTGGTTGAGGCGGCCACGAGTCACTAGGGTAGTGAAGCCATTCAGGCCCCGCCCACCATAGCGAACATGAAATAACCGCGCTTGGCATTAATCCCCGAGATGCAGGATCAGCCGGATTATGCGAAGATTTAATATAAAACCATCGGCTAGGTGCAATGATTTCTTGAATGTGGCTAACACGGTTTGCCACAAAAGTTTTCCAACGAAAAGGTGGAGAACGTATCCAAGTGAGAGCGACCGTAGAATCACTCCACGCTGAAACATCGGAGATGTCAATCAAGCCTTGATAAGACCGAATGGTAAAAGAAAGTAAATCGGTTAATAAAACGGCGGCACATAATTCCAAACGTGGAATTGAAATGCGCTTAATTGGAGCTACTTTTGTTTTAGCGGTTACAAATTGTACAGTTATTTCTCCAGTAGTTTGATTTATGAACTGAAAATACACTACCGCTGCATACCCTACCTCGCTAGCATCGCAAAACCCATGCAAATGACAAGTAAAAGGATCCGAAGGGGGTAAACAACGTGGTAACTTTAATGACGATAATAACGGCAACTCTTCTTGGTATTGCTGCCATTGAGACGAAATGTCTGCTGGTGGGATGTCATCCCAATTTAAACCTAACATCCACAGATGCTGGATTAGGCGTTTTGCAAAAGTGTTAGTGGGGCTAAAATCCTAATGGATCATATATTCTGGCAACTTGTGAAAGTATGTTGCGCTTTGTACATATTTGGTTTAATGGTTTAACCCGAAACGAGAAAATATCTTCTGTAGGTGACCATTGAAGACCTAATATTTTATTGATTCGTCAGAATCGAAATCGAGAGAAGTATATTGGCAAAAATCTGACGGAATGCCCTCCAAAATAGAAACTGAATTAGAACTCCATTTTCGAAGTTCAAAACCAGCCAAATGTAAAAGTCGGATAAGTTGATCTTTAATTTCGCGGGCCGATTGTATAGAATCTCCACCGGCGACGAAATCATCAATATATAGATTTGACCGTATAGCCTCAGCGGCTAACGGAAACCTTTTGCCTTCGTCAATGGCTAATTGCTGAAGAGTCTTTAATGCTAGATAAGGCGATGACTTAATACCATAGGTCACTGTATTAAGCTGATATGTCTGGATGGGTTCTTCTGCGGAGAACCGCCAAACAATTAATTGAAACTTTCGATGTTCTTCGGTAACCAAAATTTGTCGATACATTTGGCGAACATCACAAGTAAAAACGAAACGATGAGTACGAAATTTCAGTAAGATTGACGAAATGTCGTTTTGGAGACTAGGTCCAGCCAATTGAGTGTCATTAAGTGACACGTTGTTTTTAGCCTTTGCAGAGGCGTCAAAACCACACGAATTTTAGAAGTATGACCTTCTTCTTTAAACACAGGGTGATGGGGTAAAAGTAATTATCGTTCCCAACGGGCGGAGAATCGAGTAATGCCATATGACCCGCATCAAGATAGTCCTGCATGAAATTGTTGTATTGGGCGCGTAGCTCCGGTTGAGCATGTAATTTGCGCTCCAACGAAAATAGTCTTTTTAGCCATCTCAAAGCAATTATCAAAAACGGGCAAAGTATCGTTGAACGGTAACGCAACAATAAAACGACCGCTAGGGTCACGAGAAAACGTGTTTTCAAAATCAAATCTGCCTTTTCTTCTTCTGGAGAAGTATAAGGCGTGGATGGCAACTCTTCTATCTCCCAAAACCGCCTTAGGGTCTGGTCGATAGGATCTTCTACAGAAGTAAAAATGCTTGGACAGTATCGGACTGCAAGCTTTTGTGGGACCAATAATAGTCCAACCAAAATTGTATTTATGGCGGCAGGCTGAAGAAATTTGCCATGTATAACACCGCCATTAACGATGAACGGATAAACATCTGCTCCAAGGAGCATGTCAATGGTTCCTGGGAGTTCCAGGTCGGGTCTGCAAAGTGCAGGCCGCATAAGTGTTCCCAATTATTAGGAACTTCAACGCTAGGTAATTTGCCAGATATTGACGAAAGCACAAAAGTTGTGACTTCTAGAGATTTTTCAGAGTCTAACATAGAGCGAATGGTGCAGCTGACGGCACCCTATTGACTGCTGAAGTTGTCTGCCCAAGTCCATAAATCGGAACTTGAGAACGTATGCGTGGAAGCCAAAGTTTGCTCACGCAATCGTCTCGAATAAAGCTAGCTTGGGAACCAGGATCTAAGAGTACCCTGATCGGTTTGTATCTACCAGAACGATCTTGAACTTCCACAACAGCAGTGGAGAGTAAGACAGTAACCCCAAGATTTGAATTCGTCTGTGAAGACAAAACATTTGCCGGAATAGGAGAGGCTGACTGCGTCCTATTGGCATTTTTATGCATGTGTGTAGCGGTCGGTTCAGCTGAACGGCTAGAAGCAGGTTGCGATTCAAAATGTAGCAAGGTATGATGCGGCTTGGCGCAAGTTCGACAGGAATTATAAGATTTGCATTGCATGGACGCATGGTCTGTTCGTAAGCAATTTAAACAAAGGCGTAAGCGTTTGACAATGTCGAAACGTTCCGTCGGAGTTTTCTTTAGAAACGATTGACATCTATAAATTAAGTGATTGCCTTTGCAGGAAGGACAATGGTGCGAAAATGAATTATTTGAGTCACTGGAGCTAGTTGGTGTGTCCAGTGAAACTACGTTAGAAGAAACTCTTGGTTTAAATTGAAACGCTGAGGATTTCTTAGGCACTGATGTGCGATGTATGGACAGTCGTCGAATAAGAAACAGGTGCGGTTGAAGAAAAGGTTTCCAACGCTGCACATTGTTGGGTTAAAAAATATCTCAAATCCTCGAAATTAGGTATTTGCTTCGGATCCGATTGGAGTTCGAAGCGTTTTCTAGTGAACGGATCAAGTTTTTCTAAAAGCAAATCGACCAGAATAAAGTTCCAATGTTCAGTGGGAAACTTTAAGTTAGTTAGAACAGCAAGGTTCTCCGAAAACAATCAATAAGTGCCCTAAGTTTCTTAGGGTCTTCTGATTTTAAAGGTAGAAAGTCTTTCATTGCTTTCCAATGCAAAGTTGCCAATAAACGCGGATTGCTAAATCTCTCACGCAAGGCGTTATAGGAAATAATAAAATTATCCCCGAAATGGGTACAGATTTAACGATTCTTAAAGACTCCCGGTACAACAACTGATAAGATAATTTAATTTTTCGATATTGGACAGCGACGCGTTATTATAGACCAGGCTGTCAAATAAATCGATGAAAGATGAAAATTCAGTTACCTCATTATTAAAAATTTGGAGCTTTAACGGTAACAATTTTGATACCGTGCTGCTTGGAGCATTTTCGATGATTTGTGGTGCTTTCATTTCTTGCATCGTATCGAGATGCAGCAGTATGAAAAAATAAGCGGAATCTACTTCCTTCCGTACAGCGTTGTAAGTTAATGAGTCTACCTCGTCACATGAGGCCAAGACAGCGACTAAAATTGTATTGAAATTTGCATAAAGGTCATGTATTCCCTTGTTTGAATAAGGAACAATGCCTTTAAACTTGGGTCACTTTGTATAGAATTACAAAGCTCAAATATTTCTAAAATCCGTGTTTTCAGTAATTGGAGTTCTACCACATGTGCTTTCTTTGGAGCCATTCTCAAAGATTCTGAAAGGACTACAATAAACTGTTGTAAAACGGTAAAGCTAAATGTGCACTGAGAAATATTAAAATATTATGAGTTGTTCAAAGCACGAAAATGTAAAATAGGGTATAACCAATAAATCACGTTTTATGACTAACGGTTCGTCAAACAAAAGCGTGAATATAAGATGTACCGCTTAACAACCCGAGCGGCTTACCATCAAAAGCTCACAGAAACGTTTAAAACATGTGGCTTAACATATTTGCCGAAAGATGCAACTTTACAACCTTATTCCTCTGCAGATATTTTCAATATTGTAATACAAAACGTGCAATAGCTTTTAAATACAAAGCAAATCCTTTACCTTTCTTGTTTAAGAAGTATAAAGCGATTTATAGTTTTCAGGTTGCTTTCTGTTTTATGCCGCTAAAATGAATTTAAAACTGAAAACTGACAAATTTTATATTATGAATTTCTTTGTAATTAAAACGCTTGCTGGTTTCAATTACGGCGAAATCGCTTAATTTAATCTAAAGACAGTATAAATAATGTTTACACATTTTAACCCGCTAAATATGGGCTTTAAGCACAAATTTAAAACTGAAATATTAATTAATTAAAAACTCGCTGAAATGCACAATAATATTTAATTTAGGACATGTGTATACCACAGGACTAATGAATCCGGCTCGACTTAGGAACAATGATTGATTGGGGTTAAGGAGGTTGATATAAATGTGTGATAAAAATATGCAAATTATAATGAAGGACCAATTGCTTTTATAGCAATAACGATAATGGTGGAGCGGTTATGTAATAACAAAAAAAACTACACCAAACTACTTAGTAAAAGGGTATAAATACCTTAAGTCCTGCGCCGCTGGGGGCAATAGACACTTTCACGCACAAAAGCTTTTACGGAGAACCAGAAACACGCACGAAAATGGTGTCGGTCTCGCTTTCAAAGCTCTAACACAACCGTCCTTTTCAAGGGTTCGAAGGCGACTTGCTTCTTTAAAGGCTCGAGTACGACTGTCACTTTATGCACTGTTATTGCCGGTATATAAAATGTTTCACTCAAACTGTAGGATGCACGCACAAAGTATTTATTGTCACAAAATACCGAATTGTTCGATGACGACGTAACAATGGGTTCCATTTGACAATAGACTATATTTAATCAAATGAAAGAGCAAGGTGTGGTGGTAGCTCGTTGTTCGTTTATTTTCCGCAAGGAAATATGGCCAAACGGTCGAATTCGCTGGATAAGTAGATTAATTCCGACGTTTTGTTTTCACATCAAAAATGGGCGTATTTGATTCCTAAAATTGCTACATATTTAAATCACTTCATTTATCCTAGTGCAGGTTTTACTCCGTTGGGACTCCAAGAAAATAGCACCATGAAATTGAATAACTTGGACGTTACTCCGTTTCCGAATTATGATACGAGTGTCATAAATGTGGTAGCGCTTGCTCGATCTGCATTAATATCGCACGTAGAAAGGCAAATATTAAAATATGGTTCGTCTTATAAATCGATTTCTTTTAAGTTGCGGATTAAAGTGCTGATTAAAGCCACGAAACGTCCTCAGGTGAAAATCTTAAAACTAAAAAGTTTTTCCTAGTTTCCGGGTTCCATGCACTATACAAGAAAAGTTAATAATGCTTATCGTGTGGTGGAAGATTGTGCTGGTATGCCTCTAGGTACTCAGAATATTTGAACGATATCAATTTTCAATTCATGTTTGAGTTTCCGGCAACTAATCGGTTTAGTTCTAAGTTTATTACGTAAACTTAAGGGCGCGATCGGATGTATGGTTGGCTGCCTAAAATCCATCAAAAAACAGGTTATTCTGTTTGGTAAATAACTTTTGTTGGATTAAAAATATGCAAAATGTAACTTCACCATTAGACTCACAAAACTGTGTACTTTCTAACGAAGGTTTGCTTTTTTTCTAAAGTGCAGTAATAAGTAAGAAATAGCTGTTGAAAGTAATGGTAAAAATTTATTTACTTTATTTTAGTTACTACATTTAACATAATCAATTTGTATATAAAAAAAAGCATTCGTTGGATAGCAGAATACATATATAATCGTTTTATTAAAAAAAATTTCAAAAATATTGATCATGATAGCCGTAGTGTACTGAATGGATTTTATTGAATTATAACATTAATTGTACGCCATTTTAATAGAAGTTGTTCACGACTTTTTCCGAAGATGGCACTGTTAATGATGTGTTGAATAAGGTTTAAAACCAGAATATTTCAAATTGAATTATTTTGAACTTTGTTTTTGTCGCATTGAAATGAAGTAAACTAATAATATAAGGTGAATTACCATTTGATAAGTGTAATATAATAATAATTGGATTAATTGCGAATATTTATGAAGCCAAAAATGATATAACCTCAACATCCATGGTTGTTTATAACAGTTTATAAACTTCCATGTTTATGTTTACAAGCGATAAGTAAATTATTACAGCAGTGTTACTTTGGGAAACTTATATTATGTTATAATAGTTTTTAAAAAAAGGGTAGTGTGCCGTATCCCAAAACGTAACTAGAAATTCTACAATATTCAATGTAAGCAAAATATTGCTTCAGTTAGCAAAAGTGAAGTTTATTAAAATATCTTAGTGGAACCATCGCAGGGAAATAGGATACATTTTGTTCCAAATTAGGTTGCGAGTTTGGTACTCAGCAAAATGATTTACAAATTTGAACGATCTGGGGGAGGACGTTCTCAAAAAACGATAATTATTCCTACATCATTTTACACTTCACTTTGGGGAAGTTCATTGTCTTGTGTATCTTACCAGGGGTCTGCAATGGTAATTATATTTTCGATTTGAAAAGTGTCAAAATCAGCTCTAAATACATAGGCAACTTATTAGTCTTTCCATTCTTTACCCCCACATAGCAGGCTTCAAAACTCCCACTAATCATGAAATATATATTAAGCTAAATTAAAAATAAAAGCGTAAAAGTTTGTTTAGGATTAAACGAATTACAAAACTAAACCTATCTTTAGGTGATTAGAAATAAACAATAAAAAAATTTCTTTTTGGTTTATTCTGTCAAAAAAATAGCTATTTTGTTACATTAAATTGCTTTGTCAAAAACAAGTAAACGTTTATTTCAATAAATATTTCATTACTAATAGAATATTTGGGGTCTTCGGTTTAATATACTTCATCAAATGCTAATATCGAAGAAAGTATTTCCAATACAAAAAACTTTGACTTGTTACCTGTAAAGTGTGCTTTATTAAAACAAAGTTATTACAAATGTTTTATTTTTAATGAATAACTAACGAAATAAAAATAGGTTCAATTGTTGTAATATTTACACTAATGTGTATATAGGTATTTTTAACCGTTAAATCATTACCAACCAAAAATTTAAAAGGAACACTGTTTTACACCATACGTAGCAATGTAAATGATATAAAACTATCGGTAAGAAGAGGGAATAACAGGCATTTGTAAATATTTGTTAAACCCCATATTTTAAGGTCAATACATAAATGTTTAATAATAAATATACGAACAGCTTTCGAATTGAAATTGACTTTATTGTTGTTAATATTACATTAAATATTAGTATATGACATATTTGCAGGTCCATGCAGGCGAAGTTTAGTCATAGACTACTTTTACACCACTACATATCTCTACAAGAAAAATTAGTGAAACAAATGAATAATTACACAATAATTGAAAAATATACAATTAGGCTATGTTCCTGCTTATCCAAATGATTTGTTTACAAGAGTAGCACATTCACACGTCTTACTGCTTCGACATACTCGCGATATTGCAAAACGAGTGATTTAATATCTTCCAACCACAAATGCATTAGTTTCAGAATTAATAATATATTGTGTATTTGAACGATAGTATTATCGTTCATCATAAAGTACGAGTCAGAATACAATATGAACAAATAATAAATGTATAGCCTTTGCAAATAATTTTTTGAATTGGGAGCAGGTAGACCTTTCACGTAGTAATGGACCAAAATAATGAATATATATGAATTGTGAATGATCATCAGATGAACAGTTGGTAGTACTTGCAGTATTAATTTCTTCTACAGAACACCTGTTGTAATGGCTTATGTGGACATGTTACTAATTTTTTTTGTAGACTGAATATTGATCTAATGGATCATACTTTTCTACATCTTTACTCAAATGACACAATGTGTGGATATTGTACGCAAAACATTCTTTGCCATAAAAATTTCACAATGTTTCACAAAATCTGTAAGAAGTGAATTGTTAGCTAATTGGGAACCAAATATTTGAATGTGAGAACTTGGAAATAAGGGTATGCCATCAATATTGAAACTCGATTTGATTTCTTTATCAGGAAATACGCTATTTAATGAGATGTGCGGCAATAAATTTACTACTCCTAATTGACCAATATCCTTATTTATTGAGTAGTATGAGTTTTTAACAAAGTTTTGCAGTCCAGAGGTCGGATAAATGATATTCAGACACAATCCGCAGCAACTTGGTAGTAGCTGAGTGGGATTTGTTACGATCAGTTACCCAATTGCTTAATTTCATAGATAAATTAGTTTCAGAGACATTAAGAGTATGTTATCAATCCTGGGTAAGGCTATTTGGGAAACTAGATTCATCGTTCGACTCACTATTATATACAAACTCTTGTAGTGTAACCGACCTGAAGGCTGACCCAAACGCTCTCTATAAACGGTACACCGGGCTCCATGATCTAACATCTAGTGGCAGTGGCTCGACGACTTCACCAGGAAGATAAAATCTGCCTTGACTACCAATGTTCCTCCCCGCACGGACATAAAATGTTAGTAATATTGAACAAGGTTCGATCATTCGCACCCACGTACATACATTAACAGTTTCCAGCCCGTGTTACAAAATATTTCACAAAGGCTAGCCAACTTCCTATTATTTGCAAAAGGGTACACTACAAGTACATTGACAAGACAACATGAATCACTGAAATGAACCTATGATATGATTGCGCTTAGTTAAAAGACGCTAGCTATTTAATAGACTATCTCCAACATATTCATGAGCGATGCAGTGGAATATATGGTTAATAAGCTGAAATAAAACAATTACACATGATAAAATGATAAATGAAACATAAAAATATCAAACATTATTAAATAAGTTGAAAGCAAATACATGCCAAAATTCTATAGCACAAATACAGTCCCAGAGTCAGACACTAAATGTTTATATAAATGCATGTTAGTTAAATATATGAAACCTAGTAAGCGAACGTTAAAAAATATTCATTTTGATAGCATCAGTTAAAACGTACCTTTTAAAATTTAAACACATCCTAGCATTACAAGTTCTAACTAAAAAAAAATACACAACAATTTTGTGGTGAATTCAAGTTCTATCTTAAAACCAAAATAAATATAACATAGAAATATAACACTGTTCATATTCAAACTTGCCTAATAATTTTATTCAATACAATGTCAGTATTTATCATTAATTGTCGTAAAATTACAGTAATTATTATTATTTATTATTATTACGTACTCAACAGGAATAATCCAATTATAGAGTAACGATACATACAGATATTTTATAATAAATATCTATAGTACTAACTAGAATATTACAACATGTTAATTAACATGCTACTTAACTCCTTGTAAGACAGCCCAAAAATATCACACTGATTTGCTATATTATTTGTACAACCTACACATTGTGTATAGTGGTGAATTAATCAAAAGATTTGTCCTAGGGGTTTCTGCTAGATAAAAGGTACTAGGTAACCGAGTGGGGTAAGTCGGAACATATATGCTAATGTACTGCAAAACATGTGAGTTATCTACCTTCCCATGTACTAGTTTATGCAGGTAAAATACGGCGTTTACATTTTCTCTGGATTCCAATGTTTGTAAGTTAAAGAATCCCAGTAAGTTCTTTTTTGACATATTCCAGTCATAATGCCCTGTTGATTTATAGTAAAAAAAAGACCGATTATTTGTTTCAACGTCCAACAACTTATGTGCTTTTTGTACAACCAAATCGAGTACCCCTAAAAAATGACACAATTTAGGTTTAAACATTCAAAATCTGTAATAATATACCATTTATATGCAATAACAGACCAGTGGCTTGAATATTTGTGACTTGACTCTGTGTGCTTTCGCCAACATTGACACAATATGAATATTTGCAGTTCCGATGATCATTAAAAACATGGTTGGGTGTATTTAAAATATCTTCTTTTAGCACCTCCACATCCCCATTTGCATTACTGTAAATCACACTTTGAACAGAATTTTCCAGCTCAGCAATTATGTTTTTTGTCAATTGGTTTCTAGCAGGCAAATTTACACTAGTATCCTTTTTGATGCACCTTAATGCTTTTCCATAATTTTTAAAAACATGGTTAACACATTCAATTTTTTGTACAGTCGTACCATATTCCACATTTCGTCTAATACTAGCAAACACATTAGAATCTCCATCGGCAATGAAGGTTTTGTATCGAAGTCTATGCATTTCGATTGATGTTTTAAAACCTTCGGTTATTATGTCAGCTTCCATTGCTGATGAACTTTCAAACAAATGTGTTTACTTGGAGGAAGTTTTTTGTTGGTGGCTCTAGCACAAATCGAACAGTATTTGTTACGAACTCCTAAAAACAATAACTTTTTGGTGCGCCTTCCAATGATTGCAGCCTAAAAAATTTAAAACATTACTGCAATATTCGAACAACGCAATGGAAATTTTTATATGTAATTATTATATTTGTAAATAGAGTTTTACATCTGTTATGTTATTACTTGTATTATTAATTAAACGTAATTAATACTAAAACACAGTTTGTAATAACCTTTATTTTGATAAAGGTTATTACAAATTGTGTTTATGTAGTGAGCAACTGCTCAACAGAGCAAAACCGTTTTGGCCAAACTCTGGCATAAGACTTCCTAATGCTCTCCCTCCACTTTATACATAACAACATCAATCACTTGAAAGTTCATAATATTCATGCAAAGACACCTTATATACAACACAAATATAAACACTTGATATACAGGGTGCATATAACATTTTTGTTCTAGCAATATTAAGTTTTATGTTTATTATTTATTTCATAGCTAAATTAATAGAAGTCATAATAATTATGCATACATAAATCTGTGATATAATGATCTTTATAAGTGTTTGCTAATTAATTCTCTAATGTCCAGATATACATAAAAATGTTATAGTACAAATACTGTAAAGTATTTCAAAATATAGTAGAAAATATTATTTTATTATAATTGCATTAAAGGTTATAGTAACGATACTCACCACTCTCGAAGCAGCATCATAACTATGGCCATATGACCTTTTGCTCCAACCTCCATCCAAATATACTGTAATATATGGAATTCCATCTGCATCGACATCAAGGTTTTGTTTTGCCAACTCTAACTCTACTTTTCCATCTTCTTCCATATCTTTCATAAGATTGTCCTTCTATACCTAAACAAACTGTCAAGTAAGATATTAAACAATTAGATTTTCTTACAGCTCCTAATTTGGCTTCAATTTTTTTAAATTGGTAGAGTGTCATGGGAGGTATATCCATAACTGCAAATAGTTCCTGAGAATGGCCATATGTACTGCCAGTTGCCAGAGTACCCCAAACAAATCCATAATTAATTTTTGATTTTTGTGAAATATCTTCAGTGTAATGCTTGTATATTTTATCACACATTGTACATGCAAACATAAAGCAGCTTACTAGACCTAATCCTCTGTTACATTCCTCTTTCAAATATAGTTTTCCACCAGTACAAATTTGTGAATGTCGGTATTGCAGATCTATGGACCAACTTAATACATATTGCAAATCCACAATGCGGTTTCCACTAACAGTTGGTTCTTTAGGAAAGCAATTTACACAAATTGTTGCCTGTATTATTTTAAAAATTGTTTCATATCTACAGGGTGTTCATAATTATATCAATATAAATATATATATATATATATATATATATATATATATATTTATATATGTATATAAATATTTTAGATAGTTAATTACACACACACACACACACACACACACACACACACACACACACACACACACACACACACACACACATTTTTAGTGTGGCAACGGTCAATAACTCCGTTATTATAAAAGCTACGTAAACCAAATTTGGAGGCATATTAGGCATGCCTAAAGTGCACACTTTAAAAGTATTTGGAAGCATACAGGGTGTTTCATAATTCCAGGGCATATTAAACTTATATTTTTTAAATGGAACACCCTATATATTATTACATTTTTGAAAAGCCCATAAAAAGAGCTTGAATTTGATATCAAATTGTATCTGCCTATTCCTTTTACTTTTTGAGATATTCAACTGTTTTTAGAAAAAATGACCCCGATTAGATATATTGCCACTGCACTAATACACAACTTATGTTAATTTTCAAGATGCAGAAAATTTTACCATATACCATAGTATATTTGTAAATATCATTTTTTTGAAATTTCTTCACAGTATACAGGGTGTGTCAGGTTTCGCAAAATGCAATTTTTAAAATTTTTTTTAAAAGGCATCCTACCAATTTTATTGCTAAAATGGATAGTTCATTAAGTGTCCTTTCATTTTTGTTAAGCATTCCCTATACTTAAATCCATTACTTTCTAAGATATTTTTGATTTTCTTCAAATTTTATTAATGTTTCTAATTTACATAACTAAAAATAACTTACTATTGGAGAATATTATAAAACAATTAATACATTTTGATTAACAATCAACTACACTTATCCAATAACAATTTTTACTAAAGATATAACATCCTACAATAATACGCTATCAACAGAATTCTGCCAGATCAACAATATGCATTTTCTAGAAAATGTTTAAGCAGGAAATCAGGCAGGCTTTGAAAAAAATAATTATTATATGTAAAGTGTCATTTAGGTTTATTAATTGTAGTGTGTTGTCATTTAACAGGATATATCTCTCTTGGTATATTCTTGAAGTAAGTAGGAAATTTTTTAAACTTGCTCCCAATACTCACATCATATTTATTTGTTCTTCCACTGTAAAATTCATTTTGAAAACTCCTTCAAAGATTACATTTAAAACAGAACTGATAATAATTTGATATAAAATTAAAGCTCTTTTTATGGGCTTTTCAAAAATGTAATAATATATAGGGTGTTCTATTAAAAAAAATATAAGTTTAATATACCCTGAAATTATGAAACATCCTGTATGCTTCCAAATATTTTTAAAATGTGCACTTTCGGCATGCCTAATGTGCTTCTAAATTTGGTGTACGTAGCTTTTATAATAACGGAGTTATCGACCGTTGCCACACTAAAAACTCACCCTGTTATATATATATATATATATATATATATATATATATATAATTTTGGTATAGATTTTGAGGAAGCAGTCAGACTTGTCAGATTCATTAAACACTCTTTTAATCATTCGAGCTTTCGATAAATTTATTATCTTCTTCAGGAATGTTTATGTGAGTTTATAAAAGAATACAACTATGGAAGTTGGACATTACTTCATTAAGATTAAAAACAAACATCTCAAAAGTGACAGACAATTACATAATCTTCATAAAGTTATGTAATAGTCTGTCACTTTCGATCTTATATGAAGTAATGTCCAAATTTCGTAGTTGTATGCTTTTATAAACTCACATAAACATTCCTGAAGAAGATAAAAAGTTTATCGAAAGCTCGAAAGATTAAAAGAGTGTTTAATTAATTTGACAAGGCTGAGGAAATCTATACCAAAATATATTTCAAACAGTCGATATATCTTATTCGTATATATATATATATATATATATATATATATATATATTACTCATATTTAGACCAGGGTAGAAAATTAAATAATCACATCAAATAATTTTAATCACTTTGTAGAAGCTTTGGGAAAAGGTACGCGTTATTAAAAAACCGTGAAGCATAAAAATTCATTCGTTTCATTAAAAATAAGGGAGTTAAATTATGCACAAGACGCTTGCTATAAAAAAAAAGGAAGCAGTATTAAAAAGCTCTGCGTGTAATTTAATTATTCCTAATAAAGAAACAAATAGAAAATTACGTGCAAAATTTATATTAATTAACTCAATTTTAAGTAACCGGTATTAAACAAAAATGTACTGATAATAATTGAATATTTAATTAGGATTCACTAAAAACTAAAGGGTATTATTTTAATTGGAGTTAATTGAACCGTTTGTAACAGACAATATCTATAAAAACTTGTAAAAACCCAATAAAATACCATGAAATAAAGCTCTGAGAAGTAATATTATGTTTGAGCACCTGCGTATTTTTAAAAGGCTCATTCTGCGTAAATGTTGCAGATAATTAATGGTTACAAAGAATCTTGGAGAAACCGTGGCTTAATATTCACGGGAAGGCGCGATACGGGGTTATTTAACCCAGATAGTCCACATGGACTGAAATAATCGATAATAAGGAATATCAATTTGCACTAATAAGAACAGGGTAGATAGAGACAGATAATATGCGCAAGACCGAGGCACATATAGTAAAAGGCGTGAGTAGAGCAACGTCATAGGGTTGCGATTGGTTGAAAGTAAAAGGCAAAATTTGAGAGGTAAAAATAACATTTCTGTATAAAATTCAATTAGTTATTTCCAGACGTTGCGTGCCGTGTCGAAATTTCTGATATTTAACTGGGGCGAGTGCAAAATTCGTAAAAATCGCATGCCGGGCTGCGGAATGGGAACATAGCATGCGAAATTCCTTAGAATTGTCCGTTTTGAGGACTCGACCGACAGACAGGCTAACCTCTATATATACCCAGGGGAATATGAACAAGCTCTCTTAGATCTTCGACTTGATTCAATGCGTTGAACAGTGCTTTTTAGTTTTCCGGTTTTGATTAAATAATTTTAAACAGTTTGCTCGAATATTTTTGTGATGTAAAACAGCTTGTTCTTTACGTGCTACAATGAATGTACGTTAGTGCACTTAGAAAAAAAGATACAAGGTAATAAAGTTAGTATCACTGTACCAATTAGTAAAATTTACAACGACAAATGAATACACAAAAGTAGGCAGTTTTGGCGTATATTGGTGAAAGAAGTATGAATTTCTTTGTTATTTTTCGGGGGTATTAATAATTAAATGGTGCATAAACGTGTCTGGATCCACAAAACAAGGTTCAGATATACACAGATGAGTTCCGGAAAAGCCCAGAAACAACTTTAACAATTTTAAAAGCGTTGAGAATCAGAAGCCGTAAATATAACCCAGTTGGAATGGTGTAATTAACAAAGGGACGATGTACATTGAAGCTACGAGTGCAGTAACCTTCAGGTAAATTATACTATTTTGTTCGAACTTTGATATTTTGGTGTGTGTTGAATAACTTTATAATTGATTTACTTAAAATGGACAGTAGTGAAATTGTACTAACAATAATATTTTAATTTTAAGGTGAAATTTGCTTGTTTAAGTAGAAAGGGGGTATTTAGTATTGATGTTCTGGATTATGATGAAAATTTGGGTATGTTTTTGAGCTCAATTAGACGAACCTGGTTAGTTTACGTAAAGGGGTGGTAGATGCTCCCTTTGTACTCAGACTCCGGTCTGCATATATTGTTATAGTAATTAGTAGGCATCCTACAAGGACTTTAATTCTGGATGCACATTAAAATGATAATGATTTTAATTTTGAAATTTTCTGATATTAAAATTTATGCTGAATTTTAATTTTGAAATTTTAATGTATTGTGAATATTGATGTAAATAGAGTTAACGTTGATGTTTGTGGTAGGAATGTGTTTGTTTTTTATGTATGAGGATGAAAGTTATCTAGAGGAGCAGCCGAGGCGATTAACAGAAGAAAGTCAATGGACCAACACAGTTAAGGTAATTAATAGCTTTTTGGTGGGTTCACAGCATTCTTGACGCCCAATTCGTGAGGCTCAATTCGAAAAGCGTAGTTCACGGATTTTGTAGGTTTCACAGCAATATATATATATATATATATATATATATATACACATATATAGCTACTTTTGACATACTAAATGTATCACCCTGTAGATGAATTTCCTATCTATACATAGTTTCCGACATGGATATGAAATACAAATAACAATGTCTTACCTATTATAGTCTGCTTCTGGTATAAATGACCAATTATCTGGAAGTGTATGTGACCTTTCCTCGGTTGATTTTTCACATAGTTCTCTGAATATGAAATACAATGATATAATAATTTGGATTATTTATACAAATTTGCTTACTTCGTCCCAGTCTGCAAATTCATTATTTCTGGGTCGAAAGTTTCTTCAGATAAAGTAGTTGGATTACTAACTACCGCGGGTAATCTTTGCAAATCTGAAGGGCCAGGCTTGTCAAAATTATCTGATATGGATTTCAAACTGAAAAAGTTTGGATTTTATTATGACATCTAATTAATATGTATATTTGTGAAATTATAATGTAACAGGGGCATAACTAGTGTAGTTAGCTTGAACCATTGTTTGCAGGTGAGGCAAAATTACTCATTTTTAGTGTCAGTACTTAATAATTATATAAAAATCATATGACACATCCGATAGCTTACTTCGTTCAAAATAGCACAAAAATTGTTCGCATTGTTGTCTAAAACAATCAAAAGCTTATGAAATCCTATAGAATTTTAGAAAAAAATTAATAATATTTTGTAAAACACAGCTATCAAAATTCAACGAGGTAAAAACGTAAATGTTATTGTTATGTATGTGCCCTACAAATTTGATGAGTATTTCTAATACAGTACAGATGTGCTATTCTGACGTATATTTAAAACTATTCATTGAGAAAATCCGATGTAATTTTTTTTTGTACATCATATTTTCAGGGTAACCAGGCTAACTTAGTTCTATCAAGAATACGAAAACACTAATATTTTTAGTTTGCATTATCATATTTATAAATTCCGAATAGTCATAAGTGGAAAGTCAGGTAATTTGTGGTTTTCTATTCTCAAGGCATCTGAAGAATGTATTATTTTTGTGGGTGGATATGCGACATTTAAATAGGTATATTTTCATTGCTTTTAGATTTTATATTCCAAAACAAACAGCCTCATAAAGATATCCTAGCTACACTACTGAATGTATTATAACTTACAGCGGTAATTGTTGCATTTTCTGCCATCTTAAGCGGGCCGCTTTAGACTTAAACGATGGCTTTCTGGTACCACTGGGATTTTGGCTATATACCTGCCTATGTTTACCCATCTGTAAAATGTAAATACGTAAATAAAAGAAACTTTACACCAGGCGACAACAGAAAGTAAGTATACTGTAACTTTTTCCGTATTTCAGATAAATATTTGAAATTTGGAAGGCTTGTACAAGACAAAGCGGGAGTACACATTTTTTGAAATAATTGTGAATTTCAAATTATTTACCGTCTGACTAGAAGTGAAAAGTACTGTATAAACTACACACCCTATAGTTTTGTACATTTTTAGAATCAGTTGATCATTTTTAGTCCTAGGACATTATTTTAAATTTTTTAGAAATAGGTGTTTTCTTATTTAAGTTTTGAAAAGAAAAGTAAGCGACTTTAATTCTCCTAAATTGGCGTATAATTGTGAGAAAAATTTGAAATCTAACGACTTTTCATGTTATTAGTAATAGTTATATTTTCGCCAGAAATTTCAAAACATTGTTTTTTCTTAAAAGTAAGATTTTGCAAAATCTATTAGGCTGGATCTCGATAAATTTTAAAAAGATTTTTTTAAAGTTTTGGTACCCTAAATAATCACAACATGATAGGACATTTTTAGGGGACTGCTTAAATTATAAATACGATTTATGTCGTTTTTAAACTGATTTATATAGGACAAAAAAGGTTAGTGTACCCAGTTTCTGTCATTTTGACCATTCGGTGTCATAAATTAAATAATGAATATTTTTGATAAAATAATGTATGCAAAACAAATAATTTATTTATTCAAGAAGACAGTAATTGCTCGACTAAATCAAATCTACAAAAATTAATGTCAATATTTGAACACGCATTTTTAAAATCGAATGAAATATATAATTAATTTTGTCCATTACTTATCTGTCTATCCACAAAGTATAAGAATTTTAGAATATACGTAACCCTCAAGCACAAATACACTCACATTAAATAAAGCATTAAATGTTTGTTTATAATAACGAAATGTCACTCTATGAACAATAAACTACACATTCAAAAATAAAAATTAGCGAATACCATATGCACATAAATGAAATAATACAATACAATACAAATTTGTTTCGGCAATCGACCTTGGTTATTATTAGAATGCACTATGTATCTAACGCTTTGCGTGCTGTTCAACTTCGAATTCGCTGGAGGTCATTTACGACGAATGGTTACAGGAATGGGGAAAATAAACCAGCATCGTGACGTATCCTAGCAACCGTTATTTGCCTAACTTGGAAACGAGCCACTAAACTACTAAAGTTAAAATAAAGTAGTTCCTTCTATCATGCGAAAGCTATACCACAAATGCGGCTATTTTAAAATTAGTTCGTGTTATGAAAATAGAGGGATGCTATCGCGTCCTTAAGGAACCCTTTAATTACAATTTATACCCTTAGCGCTTTTTGTATGGGTGCATTTGCGTTTTGGGTTATTACATTAATTTAATATTAACCGTTTATATAAAAAAGAATTAGAAAGAAAAGCGATGCCATTCTTGGGTCTTTGCTACGTTTTTGTTGGTGATAATGAGCACTCGCATGTTAAGATTATGGTTAGACGACATTATTTGCAAATAATTAGTTCAGCTTCAGCTGTCGTGCTAGACGCATGCGATAATTTAGGATTAAGCAGCATACATTCTCGTTAATTTTCAGTTGTTTGTGTACAGTAAATATTTAATAAAATAGCCTTGTTTACGTTAATGGAAAAGTATTTTGCGTCTGCGCTGTTTGTATTTGTCTGCGTAGTTTCTTCTTCGAATAAGTAAAGTTTGGGTGTGTGTTGGCAATTCAATCACGAACCCTATAAGATCAAACTTTCTATAACACTCTTAAGGAATTGTTATACTGAAAGCTTTTTTCTGTCTGAATTATTTTCGGGACAGATTTTAGTTCATTGTTCAACCTTGTACTACCTATTCTCGATTATATAAACTTTGGTTAACTTAAGCAACACCAGAAACCTACTGTGCATTACAAGAGCTTTGTGAAATCTGGTATCTCTATTCAAGATCTTAAAATTGCTATTTAATAAGTGCCTAAGTGTAAAAGACTTCATTCCCAAATCCGACCCTTTCCAATTTACCACGAAAATAACTTAAACCTTAACAAATGTTAAGAAACGAGAAATCCTGGGTTAACGGTGAACAACTCCTAGCTTTTTAAAGTTTTTCTACCTTACTTGCATAAAAAATCCATAAAGTTAACGCCAGGCTTTGTTCGGTGCCGCATTAGTAAAGTTTATGTTCTCCATGGTTTAATTAATGTAAACAACTGTGTCACAAAACAGTTTTTTGTCCCACAGGCAAAGCTCAACTTAGTTGGTAATGTGCTTATTAATTCAGGGTTCCGCAAAAACCCTTTAACTGAGCACAATGAGTGTAAAGAATTTTCAGCTTATGTATTCGAGGCATGTTTTGTACTTAGTTTGTATAAAGAATCGATTAAACTAAATGATTTATACTGTTACTATTATTTTAAATACTTCAATAAAGCTTTCGGAAGAATTTAATCTGAAAATTGTGTGAATTTGCACATCGATTTATTGTAGGGATTTAATTCATTGAGCGTGTTTCTTCACATTTCAGTTAACTCACAGTATAATCATAACTTTTTAGACAAGTACCAAAAAGCAGTAGATTCTATATAATTATTCATCACAATCACAGTCTTGTTTACATTAAAATAGCTTAATTACTACTTATAGGCACTAATTTAATCTTCTGAGCATGACGAGTTTAACGCTATTATTAGGACGGAATTCAAACCAGTATTAATCTGTCGTAACGTGGTTTGCACTTAATACAATAATCCTTTATTAGAGAAAAATAGGATGGGATCTAGAATGTGAGTCATCAAACCTTTCAAGAACAACCCTAGTGTATTACGATACTTGTCAATCACCATTTGTTATTGGTACACATATGTTATTGATACAAAGTAGGTTAGTTGGCTAAAACTTGGCTTAGTTTAGACACAAAAGTAGGTTTTCGTTAAACATACTAAAAACTACATCACATTGAATTCAAAGCAAGTTAATTGTTCACGAAAATATGTACTTATTTATTATTTATTACCGACTTTGTTATTGTTTAAAATTAATAGAATGCAAGCAAAATGGTCATACAATAGTTCACGGAATATGATTTTCAAGAGACGTTTCTAATAGTTTACGAGAAAGAGTTTCAAAGAAGTGATCCCGTGACAAGAAATAAGAAACGGTACACTTGGTAATGGATAATACTTCCACTTGCATGATATTGTTAGGCCCTACACCGAACAGAGAAAACTGCTATGATAAATATAACAGCGACTTATGCATTAGTAATTCGAGTATAAGGACAGCTATGTAAAATTTGCACCTTCCATCAAACTTATGCCAATTTAATTGAAAGTAGAAAATTCTCATCATCAGTAAGTTTTCAATTCTGGAACTGGTTAGCGCGTACCTCTATTGTTTCCTATTCTGACCTAACCAACACGTTTCCCTGAAATTCCCAGTCTGCATCTGTCACTATCTGCGTGTAATAGTCTGATCTAGATCCACATCTACCTCTTTTTTTCTATATCGGCTTGTAATTGAACCCGCACTATTCCCCAAAAATGCCTTGTTGCGTTTATTTTTGGGATAAATTAATTACCCCTTTTTCCCTTTAATTTGTTGTTCAGTTAAATCAATTCCGTTGCTATTCGTAAATCCTTTATCAACATCCTGTATATTTTACCTGTTCATGATAAGCCCGCTTTACAATAATTGAATAACTCGAATCTATTTGCTTGGAAACGACAAGTTTTATAATAAAATTTAAATAAATCAATACCTTGTTTTAGGTATCCTTTAATTTTGTTAAACATTCCAATAACGTATATTGCTTTCTTTATGGTTTGAATCTAAAAACTCGTCGAACTAAGGTCGCGTACTATCCGATAAAAGCGTGTTTCCAAGTTTTTCTAATCACGCTTTTTGATAACCATAATACGACTTGGAGCTGTGGTTGTTTAATTAAACGAATTTATGTTCACTTTCTTTTCAAAATGTTAAAAAGTTCTCGTCGTAATTGCTAGATTCTTCGTTCCGTTTTTCTTTATGAAAATTTCGCGCACGCCTTACAGCGTGATGGGTATTGATGGTTTTATTAACCCGTACTTGTCGACGTAAATAAATTAATATTTTTCGTAATCATTCTAGCTTCCTGCGGTAGGACACGATAGTCCCTTGAATTACCGCTTTTGGAGTATAGAAGGCTGCACCCGATACGGGATCACAACTCCAACTGGCCCGCTCCGGTCCGAGGAGCGAACGAGAGCTCCAACACTGTAGAAACGTGGGTGAATGTTTTTTTCCTGCTTTGTGTCGAAGCCCTGTCCACTTAGATATTACTATTTGAGGCTCCTACAGGTCTCGAATTAATTGTATGTACGAAAATGATTTATGATACGAGGACCTATTGTCATGGGATTACGATATTACGCTTAACTTTAACTACAATCTATTAATGCAGAAATGGGATAAAACTTGCTGGCACATTGGGAAACGTTATTGCCATTGTATTTGTAATTGTAGGTTATATGTTAGCATTAACAGAGCCTATGTGAGGTGTCATAATATTATGATTACTAAACGAAATTGTGAAATCTGGCATACAAATACACTAGCTAGCAAATACCAATATATATGGTTTAGTTTCACTTACTTAAACTGGGTAAATACCCATTGTAATGTTTCTTTTCTTTTTATGCTAATTAGTGTTCTTTTGTTAATGTGTTATTTCCTTTTTTTTATTTAGATATGACTGCAGGCGGGAATTTCTCCTACAGGTTGTACAGAGCGGTTAATAATTTATTTTTACTTCAGGTCTTATTTAATTTTTGTAGGTATTATACCCCGTCCACTCACTGACTGAGCCCGATCAATTTCCTTTTCTTTCTTCTTTGCTATTCTTTTTCTGTTGACTACGTCGCTGCACGTAGCATAAATTTTTGACACCCTGTCGTGGGGCTTTGATATTTTTTGATTAACTTTTGCTCCGATTTTGTTTTAGTTAATTTATTACTCCAAGTTTGTTGCAGTTAATTTTTTTGGATCGATTTTGGTTTTTGGTAATTTGGGTTCCGATTTGGTTTCGCTTAATTCCTAGTCCGATTTTTTTTGTTGGCTGCATTTCTTGACCTGATACTACTTATGTTTTCTTCCCTTACGCTCGAACTTGTATTTATTTCTTTTCTTTATTTCTTGTGGGAGTTGTGGGATCTTGTTAAATTTTAGTTGTGGTTTCTTTCTTGATCGCTTAATATTAATGATTGGTTAATTTCAGATTATTGGACTTGTGTTTTCGCTAATAATTCTAGATCCTTTGAAAACCCTGGCGCCCTATTTCTCATTTTATTGACTTTATTCTTTTACGTTTCGTACTCTTTTTAAAATTCAATCCTTTTGTCACTTTGGTATTGAATAAAATGGTTTTGTCGCGACTCACTTCTGATATTTTATAGTTTATTCGTTTGAAGTTGTATTTCACATTACTCTGGTATACAGTGTGTATTTATTTTGTCACAATGGTTACGTGGGGGTTGGATGTAAATAGGCTGTTAAAACCCGAACTCCAATATGAGTTATCTTCTCGAGGATTTGACTCTGACATTAAAGTCGAGGGGTTGCGTAAAGCCATCCGCAACGCCATTCAAGTGGAAATGAATAAGTCTTTCACTCTTAGCCTTTATACAATTACGTTTACAGAGAATCATGAGGCGATTAAACGCGCGCTTACTTAGCTTGGACCGTCTTCTGACGTTTTTACTGGGGATGTTACTGATAGTGAGTTTGTCCGTTTACGCTGCTTATGGGTACACATTCAGCGAGGTTGTGAATTGATGTTGGCTAACTCTGAGGAGGAAGCCCTTACGAAAAATATATTATTATTCGCTTTACAGACCATTCGTTTGGATGTTGAGGCGACTATTAGAAAATCCAAACGTGTTACTTTTGCTGATTTTTATCAACAACCTTCTTCCAATCCACAAACTCTTAATGTAGCTACCGTCGTTACCGAAAAAGTTCCTTATCTTTCTTCTGATTCCGAGGAAGAATCGGATACTTGTACTGCTGCCAATAATATGACCCCTGCTAAAGGATACCCGCTCGCTAAATTGAATGTCTCTTTTTCACGTGAAAGTTCTCAACCGGAATTCATGTTTCGTATTAAGGAATTCAGTGTTTTGCGTAACATTTCAGCTCGGCAACTTTTTTGTATTACTCCGGAATTACTTACCGGAAGTACTTTACTTCCCTTCCGCGCACATCACCGTTCCCTCAAATGTTGGAACGACGTTGGTACTTTATTAAACTCAGAATATCTACTTCTGGATTTTGCTTATAGGTCATCTACTATTGAGGAAAATACTTTTACTTCATATGATCGAGTTGTTAAGGTTTTTCCTACGCCTATGGGTAGATCAGATACTTCCTCCGTACTTCCTACTGTTCTTCCTTCTAGTTCTACTTCTACTCGTCAGGTCGTATGCTTTAATTGCGACAAACCTGGTCATGTTTCGACCCGTTGTATTCGTCCTAAAGTACTCCACTGTTATGGTTGTGGATATAAGGGAGTTACTCGCCACAACTGTCCACACTGTCATTCTACTCCTAATAGGTTTTTGAATAATCCTTCAAATTCTGTCCTCACCTCTAGATGCCTAATTTTTTCTGCTTCCTACCCTACGTTCTCTCCTATACCACATTCGGGTCATCCTGCTACTACTATCAAAACATACCCTTCTTTGGCAAATATAGCTTCAAATAAAATTTCTTCCGTTTCTAGTTCTACATCCTATTCTACTCCTCCTTCTGCTCGCCTTACTTATTCAGTCTCACCCCAGACTGTGCCTCCAACACCAATGCAACCCATACTTCGAATTAGTGACTTTCAGCTAGCTTTTCAAGAGGTTTGTTCCCGTTTTTTTAAATGATTCTACTCAAGAAATTTCTGTCGTGTCTGCAAGCACACATGTCGCTGAAGTGACGATAACTTCTAATTCAGTTTGCAAAGGACCTCTTGAAGTCCATGAATCTGTATCTTTAATGCCTCTTCCCGTGTTTATGAAAATTTTATCTGTTCCTGCTTTCTTAAATGATTCTAGTCAAGAAATTTCTGTCGTGCCGACAACAACAGCCGCAACTGAAGTAAAGATAATTTCTAATACGGATAGAGAAGGTCCTGTTGCAGTTAGTAAACCCGCAGCTGTAATGCCTGTTGCTGTCAAAGTTTTACCTAACCCTGTTTCTTTACCTACTATCGTTAAGGAATCAGTTTCTATTGCCGTTGAAGTTTTGTCTGTATCTACTCCGTTGTCTAACAATTACAAATTCTTACTTGATTCTATTCCTTTATCGGACGTTGATTAAACGTCGCCTATTCTTACTCATTTTTCACATGTTGACAAAATCTACTTGCTTCTGTTCTTTTAACTAAGGTTGGTTAAATCTTAGCTGAGATCCTGTTATCTAATGTTGACAAAGATCAACCTGATGCTGCTTCTTTATCTAGTGTGGATGAAGCTCTTCCTGATGCTGTTTGTTCTTGTAACGTTGATGAACTCCTGCCTGGTTCTGCTCCTTATCCTAAGGTGGATACTCCTACAGCCAATGTTGTTTTCGTTCATAACTGTGATACTTCTAGTCCTTCATCTAACGTCGTTAAAATTTTATCTACTTCTGTCCCTCTAGCTGACGTAACGGAGGCGTGCTCTGCTTGTGTTTCTTTTCGCAAGATTGATTCTCGTACAGCCAATACTGTTTCTCTTTCTACCGTTGACTTTCTTAATCCTAACAACAAACAACTTTCTTCCATAACGCGTTGTGAGTTACATAAATTACGACAACCACTACTACCTCTACCCTCGCTACCTCCTAAACCGCGTACTACAACTGCTACATCCCCTGCTGTTCCTGTTTGACAGAAAGCTGCCCAAAAGAGGCAGACATTAGTCTATGCTCCTTCCGAACCAGAAGATGTATGGCGGCGAAGTCATAATGTCCTTGATTTCGTTTCATTTTCCTTCTGATTGCGCAAACCTCTAAAGCCAAATACCTAGTCCTCGTGCCCCAGATTCTTATGCCGACTTTGCTCTCATTAGGACCTGATTTCTGGATTTTACGATTTAGTAATTTACTTACCTGTGTTGCTTGGTTTTCTTTTTTTTTTCTTTTTTTTTTCTTCCACCCCGTGTGGGTCCAGCAATAGAATAGCCTCACGGTACGACCTGCTTGTCGTAAGAGGGTACTACAACGGTCCAACACATACACACACGCACACTTTATACACGCACTCTCTTACGGTTTTCTGCGTTTCATAATATTGCGCAATCGTTTATTATAACATAATTACGCGACAAATTGTATCAAATACTAAACACGTTTAAAAGTAATACAATGGTTAAAGTACAAGCACAATATAAATACAACGAGTACTCACGTAGATTTCTTTTACATCTCAGGGTCCTCGTTGTTTCTGGGTGGGTCGGCTACGCCAGCGTTGTTTCAGATTTTATTCGTACATTCCCTTTTGTTTGTTCGTAGGTAGGACTGGAAGGATACAGGTAAAGGTACGATAAGGCAAAATAAGATACGGGAACCTACATCCTACAAAAAAGAGAAAAAAAACACCACGACAAAGGTAGCTGTTTTTGACTTCAGGCCTCGTAATCTAATAATGTTTCATCACACACGTGCACTTGCGCCATTCACTCCGCGCCTGCGCATTGTTTTGCGCAAATGCAACTGTTCGGAATGACGGATATTAACAAGTATATTTAAAAATATTCGCGGGAATTACCTTATAATTTATACTTAATCTAAAGGTGATACAAAGCCGATCTTTGGCATGTAATAACTACACATACACACACACTTGTTACACACCCACACACACAAACACCCACACACACTCACATATTCATACATCAAAACACACACACACATACACACACGCACGCACACGCACACAGATACTCGTGCATAACTACATTGGGATTCTGTTTTATTTTTTTTTGTGCGATTCTTAGGGTATTTTTTTTTTGGTTCTTGTACTTGTTGCTTGGTGTTATTCTTTTTTTCCTCGTTCTTTTCGTTACACATTCCTCTCCTTTTTCCTTTGGCTGGTCTTCTTTGCTGTCGGTTCCTATACCGATTGTGTTTCGGCCATCAGCTCCTGTGGTAGGTGCTTTCTAGTCCGTCTTTTTTTCTTCGGAAACAACGACTTAGTCGACTTTAGGACTAGTTAGCATTTCTTTTCTTTGGTTCTTCGGCTGTTGCGATTCCTAGTTACCAAAGTTTGTAGTATATCGTTTCTTTTACCAGCGCTTGTCCTATCTTCCTCTCGTTCTCCTTTGTTACTTCTTTGCATACTTGAGGCTTAACCCTTAGGTCCTGTTTTGGCTTGTACTGTTGGTTGTCTTCCTCGTTCCTTTTCTTACTTTGGTTTTTTTTGCGAGAAACCAATTTCTTTGCTTGCGGTTGAAAATTTTACTGTTTTTTTACTAGAAATATCCGCCCTACAATGACTTTTCAGCAGCATCGATGCCGTTCCATGCTAGTCCCCGTTGCTTGCTTCTTACCCGTCTTCCCTTCTCTTTTTTCTGTTGTCCTAGTACTCGGTTCATTCCAGTGAGTGTTTTGTGTCGTTTTCTCTGGTAGTCCGATCGTTACCACTATTGGACTTTCGAGCCGGATGAGAGTTCCTTTTTTCTTTTTTAGGTCTATTTGTTTGTTTGTTTTCGTAACGAATTTTCTTTTGGTTCTTAAGCGGATTTTTTTGGTTGTTTGTGCTTTTTTGTTTGTTTTGTTTTGTACTGTCCACTCCCGTACCTTTGCTTCCCTACCCCGACCTGTTAATTTTGCTGGGGGGAATTTGTTACGTTTATATTCGGGATAAATTAATTACACCTTTTTCCCTTTAATTTGTTGTTCAGTTAAATCAATTCCGTTGCTATTCGAAAATCCTTCATCAACATCCTATATATTTTACCTGTTCATCATAAGTGCGCTTTACAATAATTGTTTAACTCAAATTTATTTGCTTGGAAATGACAAGTTTATGATAAAATTTAAATAAGTTAATACCTTGTTTTAGGTATCCTTTAATTTGTTAAACATTCTGATAACGTATAATTGCTTCCTTTATGGTTTGAATCTAAAGACTCGTCGAACTATGGTCGTGTACTACCTGATAAAAGCGTGTTTCCAAGTTTCCTATTCACGCTTTTTGATAACCACAATATAACTTAGAGCTGTGGGTGTTTAACTAAACAAAAGTTATGTGCACTTTCTTTTCAAAATGTTAAGAACCACTCGTCGTAATTGCTAGATTCTTCGTTCTGTTTTTCTTTATGAAAATTTCGCACACGCCTTACAGCGTGATGGATATTGATGATTTTATAAATCCGTACTTGTCGGCGTAAATAAATTAATATTTTTCGTAATCATTCTAGTCTTCTGCAGGGGACTCGATAATCCCTTGAATTACCGCTCCTTGGGGTATAGAAGGCTGCACCCGTTACGAAATCCCAGGTCCATCTGGCCCGCTCCGGTCCGAGGAGCAAACGGGAGATCCAACACCGTACAGACGTGGGTGAGTGTTTCTTTCCTGCTTGTATCGAGACCCTGTCCATTTAGATATTACTGTTTGAGGCATATACAGGTCTCGAATTTATTGTATGTACGACAATGATTTATGATACTAGGATCTATTGCCATGGGATTACTATATTACGCTTAACTTTAACTACTATCTATTAATGCGGAAATGGGATAAAAACTTGCTGGCACATTGGAAGACGTTATTGTCATTGTATTTGTAATTGTAGGTTATATGTTAGCATTATTCCGGCCTATGTGAGGTATCATAATATTCTGATTACTAAACGAAATTGTGAAATGTGGCATACATATACACTAGCTAGCTAATACTAATATATATGGTTTATTCTCACTTACTTAAACCGGGTTAATGCCCATTGTAAAGTTGCTTTTCTTTTTATATCAATTAGGGTTCTTTAGTTAATGTGTGATCTCCTTCTTTTTTCAATTTAAGTATAACTGTAGGCGGGGATTTATTTTTATTTCAGGCCTTATTTAATTTTTGTAGGTATTACACCCCGTCTACTCACCGACTGAGCCCGGTCAATTTCTCTTTCTTTCTTCTTTGTTGTCCTTCTATTTCTCCTTTTTGATTTCCATAGATATCCTTATTCCCCTACTATTTCTATAACCTCTTAGTTATTTATTTTATCAGTTAATGCTATGATTATCACACATTTGAAGCATAACATTCCAAAAAACTTCTTCTTTTTCCTGTCAACTTCTCCTACTATCCGTTATTTAAGAGGCGTACAGTGCTGTACTCCACACATATGCCTCCAACACTTTTGTCTTTGTTTCTATGATTGTTGTATTCGAACATATCCGCTGCTCTTTCTTGCTAGATACAGTTCGGTTCTCCTTCTATTGATTTGTAAATATAAACTTTATTTCACCGATATTCAGTTGTTACGTGTAGCTTTCCAGTTTTGAAGTTATTCTGTGTTTTCTGAAAAATCTTATCCGGTTCTCGAGGTTAATTTCCAACTCGCTTTAATTCTTTGTCTATTTCTATTTCTGAATGGGTCGATTATCTTATCTAGCAGGTGTAGTGTGCCTGATGTTGATATTCATTGTTTTGTTTGAAGCTTGTAAAAGAGTAAAGTGAACACTCTTGGTTTTGTTGTATAATTTTATAAGTGCGTACTGAGCATTTGTTTTAGCATCATTCTGTGTAGACTTCAGAAAATTGAACAAAGTTAGTAAACCCGACGCGTACCCACTTCCATACGTTAGTAGGACGTTAGATAAACTTAGGGATGCCCGCTTCCTGACCACTTTGAATATAAAATCAGCTTACTCAAAAATCCCTATGTCTGAATCATCCCGTCAATACACGGCATTTACCGTTCCCAACCGGGGACTTTTCCAATTCCGCCGAATGCCATTTGGCCTACATAGTGCCCCGGCTACGTGGCAGAGATTAATTGACAGGGTCATCGGTGCCGACCTCGAACCCTTTGTGTTCACATATTTGGATGACGTCATCATAACTACCCCTACTTTTGAAAAACATCTTGAAGTGTTAACAGAAGTTTTTGATCGTATTACAAAAGCTGGCCTAAGGCTCAGCTAGGAAAAGTGTAATTTCTGTAAACCAGAACTCCGCTATCTCGGATATATTGTTAATTCCCACGGACTGCAAGTAGACCCGGAAAAAGTTGCCGCCATTATGGAACTCCCTACACCTGCGAATGTGAACGCAGTACGCCGAATTATCGGAATGGCTTCGTGGTATCGACGTTTCGTGCCAAATTTTTCCTCCATTATCACACCACTTACTAAATTGTTGAAAAAGAACCGAACGTTTGTATGGACTGACGAATGTGAACATTCGTTGCAAATTATTAAAGATTTCCTTATTTCTGCCCCGGTGCTTACGTGTCCGAACTTTGATCTACCCTTTGTCGTCCAAACCGATGCTTCTGGTTACGGTCTGGGCGCCGTCCTTACTCAATCGGTCACTTACTAAAAATGAAAAAAAAATATAGCACTACCGAGAAGGAATGCTTAGCTGTGCTATTCGCTATTGAAAAATTAAGACCGTATATTGAAGGGTCACACTTTACAGTCGTGACTGACCACTACAGCTTAAAGTGGCTTAACAATATCAAAGATCCTATTGGCCGCATCGCGCGTTGGGCTGTGCGATTGCAACAGTACGATTTCGAAATAATACATCGGAGAGGCAAAGACCATTTAGTACCGGATGCCTTGTTGCGTGCCGTGCCTGATATAGGAGCAATTGAATTCCCAGCTATTAACAATGTGGCCGATTCATGGTATCGCCGTATGTATACCCAAGTTAGTGACAATCCGCAAAATTTTTCAGCCTGGCGTATTTATAATGAACAGCTATATAAACACCTTCAACCTCGTTATAGCGAACTATGCGCCGACGATGATTAATGGAAACTCGTCGTGCCCAAAGAAAAACGTATTGAGGTTATTTCCCAATGCCATGACATACCCACCAGTGGTCATGCTGGTGTATATAAAACATTCCATCGGGTTAACCAGACTTATTACTGGCCCAAAATGCATCAAGATATTGCCAAATATGGTCGCCGCTGTGAGATGTGTGCCCCCACTAAACCGCTCCAGCAGGCTCCGATCGGTTTAATGGGGGGACATTCCCAAATATCTCGCTCTTGGGAAGTTATTTGTGGGGATGTTATCGGTCCGTTACCGCGCTCTACGCGAGGGTACGTCTATGCTTTAGTTATTGCCAATTGTTTTAGTAAATCCCTGTAGTGTTTCCCCTCCGCAATGCTACTGCTGTTTCCATTACCAGATTAATTGAAGAAAATATATTTTTACTCTTTGGAATACCCCTACGTGTCATTTGCGACAATGGCACACAATTACGTAGTCACCAATTTGTTAATATGATTAACGGTTATGGTTGCAAACTTTCCTACACCGCCAACTATCACCCGCAGGCTAATCCTACGGAAAGGGTGAACCGCGTTTTGAAGACTATGCTTACCGCTTATGTGTCAGACAACCAGAAAGAATGGGACCGTTATTTACCGCAAGTTGCTTGCGCCATACGTACCGCTAAACATGAAGTTACGGGCATGACTCCCTACTTTATAAACTTTGGCAGGGAAATGTCAATTAATTCTACCAAACCGTTAACCGTTGAGACTGAAGAAGACGAATACCGCGATTTAGAATTTAGACGAGACGAAGACCTGCATGAACGTTCGAAATTATTAAAAAAGGTGCACGTGAAGAAACGTCTTGGTACGGCATATGAAAAAGCTAAGAAATTTTATGATTTACGTAGACGGCCAGTGGAATTCGAAGTGAACCAATCTGTGTGGCGTCGCAACTAATGTCCTCTCTGATGCTGCTCGCCAGTTTTCTGCTAAGTTAGCGCATAAATTCATTGGTCCATTCACCATACATAAAAAATTATTGCGCTGGGTGTATCAACTCAAAGACCCAGATGGGCGTATTGTTGGAAATTGGCATGCGAAAGATTTAAAGCCGACTGTAGGTGCGCATGAAGATGAGGTCATTGAATAGTGGTACACTTCCTTATTGCAACTGTGTGAATATCTTTATGTCGTTTTTCTTTGTCCTTGTATATGTGTTTTGTGTGACAGTTGGTATGTGAGCGGACGTTAGTTTCTGAGCGTGTTTTCTGACGTGGAAAGTCCCCTTTTGAGGGATCTGGAGATATACGCTTTGTTTGAATTTCGGGAGTGTTCTGTGGTTATGAGAAGCTCCTATCTTTATTGGCTTTTTCTGGCTCTGGTAGGTGGATTGAGTGTTGAGTTTGTGACTTGTTTTTGTTTTTGGTCCTTCGTCTGGAGAAAATTTTTTTTGTGTGAAAAATTTTCTTTTGGTGGGAGGGGGATCTGTTACGTGTAACTTTCCAGTTTTGAAGTTATTCTGTGTTTTCTGCAAAATCTTATCCGGTTCTCGAGGTTAATTTCCAACTCGCTTTAATTCTTTGTCTATTTCTATTTCTGAATGGGTCGATTATCTTATCTAGCAGGTGCAGTGTGCCTGATGTTGATATTCATTGTTTTGTTTGAAGCTTGTAAAAGTGTAAAGTGAACGCTCTTGGTTTTGTTGTATAATTTTATAAGTGCGTATTGAGCATTTGTTTTAGCATCTCCTTGGGGAGGATCTGTAATTATACAACAGAAGTTAGTGGCGTTTGTCCACTTCCGTTTGTGGAATTTATTTGCGTCTCCGACTCTTCGCTTTTGCGATAAAGCCGTCCAACGTACGTAATTATTTAGGTACAGTATTGGTATTCTAATTATTTTTCTCTCATTTTAGTGGCCTTCTTCTTCGTTTTTTGTACCATCTTTTAGTACTACCTGCTTTAGACTGCCGTCGGTACTACTTTTAGTAGTACCTTTTGTTTTTGCTTTCGATCACCGTTCCTGCTTGTTCTTTGCTTTTGTTTACAAATTTAAATTTGCTGTTCTGGAAGGAAGCAATAGTCGCCCCGCCGATTATCGAGCCCAGAGCTGTGTTGCTACTACTAAGAGTACTCAGGACACCTGGATCTCGAAGGTCGTATACATATTTACTTTAATACCGGTTTTTTTTTGGTATCGCCTCAACAACCAATTTAAACTACGTTATCAGCTAAATTTATTTACGTTTTAATTATTATTAAATCCAGTTTTATCACAACGAAAGTTATATTTTTACATTTTTGGAAATTAGAAGTAACGTTTGATAAATTCTTTTGCTTTCACCTCGGTGTTTACATGTTTAATCACTATTCAGGCGAACTATTGTGTGTACTTTTTCTTTAGATACCGAAGTTTTGTAGTAACAGTTGTCACCTACAGTGTGTTTATACTTTTTTTGTGATCAGCTTTACTATTAATTTCACCAGTTTTATATGCTATGTATTTTGCCTTATTTTTCAGGTTTATTTTTATGCTACGATATTTTGTTTTGTAAAAGATCCACCAACGAACGCGATATATTTATAAATTTTAGAGATTATTTATCTCCGCGCTTTTATATAACGGATGAGCGGCATGCCTTTCGTCGCGTTTTAACTTGCGTTAGTTACAACTTATTCATTCGCCTATTTTGCGGTACCCCGTGTATGTACCGAACCGTTCGTGGGTATCCACGCATCACTTTATTGTCTCTTTTTTTTGTGCATTGTGTCACCTGTATTTGTGCCAAGTAAATATTATACGTGTTCCTTGATTATTATTTTTATTATAGTTTTGAGTTAGCGCGTGACGATTGTGCCGCTTTGTGCTGCTTGGATATGGTATTTGGGAACTTGTGTATGAGTTGGAACCTTTGAGTCACGGTTCTATATTTTCTTTGTGGCAAGACTCTGGCGCACTTACTCTTCGAGCTTCGCCATTCTGGTCCTTAGTCGAAGCCGTCAGCCCACGACCTCCTGGCTGAGCAAGCCACCCTTCCCTTCTGCCATCGTTACAACAGGGACCAATTACCTATCGTTCTATTTCTGGTTTACCATCAGTGGTGACACAGTGGTATGTGAAGAATTGAAAACCTAGTAATTAATGCGACAGTATTCAAACACCGGAACTCTTAGCATAAACATGCTCTCTGAACACGAATGCGAACACGCGAGTTTATACACCCGTAGTTAAAGTTAATATTGCGCGCGTTGAAGCTTTTGTGCAACTCCTGCACTAGAAGCCGACAAAGCTTTAAGGAGAACAAAAAACTGTAAATCGAATGAATTCCTGTTATACACTTTATAAACATCACATGCTGTTTTATTGTATTGAATAATTGTGTATTATGGTAAATATGATAATGTGAAGAGCGTATTATTAGTAAAAAAGGCAACATTGATGCACACTAATTCAATGGGTATTGTACAGACCGCCTTTTTATACAGAAAAGTTCCCAATTGTAGTCGCATAATTCATTTGTAAAATTAAATTGGTTGAATTTCCAACATTGATATTAAGTAGTTTTCTAACTACACGCATATTCAGCTAATTTGGAGCTAATTTCTAGCTTGGTATTTCCTACAATCTTTGTTGAGCGTCAACGTACGATTTTTTTTAATCGTATATGTAGGTACTATGATAATAATCTACTCGTACACAAAAATGAATCACTTCGCATTAGTAGGAAGAATTATTTAAAAACAGGTTCGGTAGTTATGAAACACTTGGTTACTGCAAACATTTAAATTAAGAACTAAACCAAATTATTATCTATAGATCGGTGGCACTAACAACTATAAAGCCGGCAGCAGCCAGCTCCATAAATAACAAACTATACGTTCCATTTGCAATACGTCTAAACCCTTCGACTATTTAAGCCCGATTACCCGAACCCAATGAGCCACACGCTTACAGCACTGGACCCGTTACAGAAGTGAAGTCAATGCCAAAATGAAATTCAAAGTTCACGTCAGACACCGCGAAATAGTAGCAACGAAGTCAGCTAGAACTGAACCACACCCCGAAACATACCGATTTGAATTAAGTACCAGGATTAAAATTGTCAACCGGTTGCTAACACCCCAAGTAATGTACTGACACTAAGGCTGGACATATGACTCTTCCAAGATCGAAGTTAGTCTAGACAATCCACATAACAAAATACTTTGGAAAACATTAGACGTCCGTTACAATACTTCCAACCAATCACTCAAGGAGAAGCAAAAGTACAAGATTTGTATGGAATTGCACTTACAAGACTAAAATGTATGATCCGCTCGATGTAGGAGAATCCGGACTATAGGTTATGAGTCATATCCGAACGATTGGAAGGAGAAATATAAATCACTTTTAGTGTTGTCCATTGTCAAAATGCGGCGTATGAGCAGTATCCCTAGACTTGAAAAATTGGAGGTACGAGAAAAAACGCATGAGTTTAGTGGCTAAAACTGCACCGCATTATATAGCAATTGCTGATATAGCAAGGCGCTTGGTAGCATCAAACTGCTTACGGAAGTTAATTCTAGGCCAGTAGTGCATTCACCCTATTTCGATTAGGATTTCTTGAGGTTGAACATGCAAAAGTGAATACTATTAAAAGCTAGCGTTATTGTAAAACTTAACGCTTAGCGAATAAGGAGTCTGTATAATACAACATGTACAAAATATTCTCTTGCAATATGCATGTCGACTTGGACTACGATGCTTGTGCTTTTCACAAAAGTTTTGTAATAACCTGGAAGTTCGACGCCTCGGTTTTATTATTTTTGTGCTTAGTTGCAGAGTTTAGGGCACATTTATGTTATGTGAGAACGAAACTTTAAAGACATTTAACTTGCTTAGTCTGAAAGGCTACGAGATTGTAACTAATTAAATTGGTGTGAAAGTTTTTCACAATACCTATAAGATTATTTGGCCAGAAGGGATTGCTTGTTTGACTGTTTTAATAGGTTCAAGGTTTTAGTTGTTTGGGAAAGACATTAAACATAACAAATAACTGTTTAAAGTTTGTAGAATATAACCGTAATTTTAGATTTCTATACACAATGTACTTCCGTTAGTTTATCAATGCCTAACAAAATATATTTGAATTGCAGTTTTATGTCTCATCGAAAACCATTCACTGCTTAACATGCGTTCCGTGATAACATGTATTTCCATAACCCTTAAAAACCCCTTTAGCTTTAGATAATTGCACGATTCTATGAATTGACAATGTGTTATGACGTAGTAGACAAAAGTAGGTCTGCAGATTTATTCCTGATTTTGAGTACAGAACAATATGCTCTAAATTCCGACCATCGCTTTTAAATTTAAGCAGCGAAGGTAATTTCTAGTCTATTAAAATAAAATTACTAAACAATTATTGGACACAACATAGCAAAATGTTCTCTTTAACTTTTCTTTCAAAATAGAAATAATATGTAACGTTCTATTTAAGGCAAAATAAAAAAAGAAGTGAAATAAAGTTGAATATCAGGGGTGCTATTCTCAACACTGAATATATGCGTCTACTTGTACAATGACGTCATTCGAAGGATAATATTAAAATCACAGTTCTCGACTCTTCGAATATCGTACGCATCGAAAATTCTTATACGAATACATTCAACCGAATTTTTGTTGATGGTTTTGTAATGTGACAAATAAACCCTTAAATCAATTAATAATATTTTAATTATTTATCCCAAACATTGTATCTCCCTTTCTTTAATTTAAAGTCATCAAAAACGACGTTTTTACTAAAAATCTAGAACGTTCAAGACCTTTCCCTTTTTTTTACGTAAATTTCTACGTATTAAAAAATATTTTTGTTGTCTCCTTACAAAATAGAAAAATATAGTCAGTGTTTAATTTAAAATTTGAAATGATTCGTTACACTAGTTAGCCCTGACCTGTATGGTGTGCCCTTTTTCCTCTTTGGTCTGCTGCTACGTGTTGTGGATCAACACCCCTTTATTATCTTCAATCGAGTTGCTTCGTTAAAACAATGCTCTGCTTTGTGCTCCTTTACGTGAGTTTGAACTAATAATTTTATTCAGTATTGTTAATTTTTGTTCCCAAAATTTACCTCGTGCTTTACTTGGCTTTCCAGGGCGCTACTCAGATTTCCCTGAATGCTACTCAGATTTCCCAACTTAGATTTCTTAACTTAGATTTTTTGGGTGCCACTCAGATTTCTCAACTTAGAGCCTTACATTATTATAAATATTTAACCTAAATTTAATTAAAAAATTTCTACTCACGTTTTCAGCAAACGGCGAAAGCTTTTTTATATATCTTTACTATAATTTGTTCTCAAATATCATATAACACCACTTTTCACAAATTTTAATAATTTAATTAGAAATTCATATCGACGTGTAAATTTTCGAGTAACAGTGATGCAGCTACGACGTGGTTCAAATTGAAACTGAGTCTCTTATCAAACTCTGGGCGTTATATACCTTACGCTATCTAAATTTCATTGGTTTATCTGAACTGTCATTCAAAGTCTTGTAGCTAACCATGGTCGTTTTGGATATTCTTAGGAGTTTTACAAGTTTAATTCTGATGAAATTATTCAGCGGTTAATTATTCTCCTCGTATTTTTATTATTTCTCGATATTTACCGCTTGTTTTGTTATTATTACTGGAAATTTAAATTGACCTTGGTCTTTAATTTAGCTTATGGCTCTTGTTTGTGTAGATAAAGCTTTAGGTGAATTAAATAAATAAACTGATGTAAATCAACATGTTTCTGTTTATATCTTGTATTTAAAACTTATCTTAAAAATGTGCGTTTCTTATCAAAGCGCTTTACTACATTCTTTCTTTATCGCATGCTTAATTGCGCGATGACTTACTAGGTTTTATCTTATTATTCCATGCGTATCTTTTTGTTTATAAATTTATGAACGCTTCTTGAAGTAGTTTAATTGCATGTATAATTATCTCTCTGCTGAATATGTGTTCTATTATTAAAGGACATACTTACTGGCCTTGATTAAAGGTAATTGCGGTCCTTATACAGGGTGTTAAATGTTTGCTCTTTGCATAATATGCGAATTATATATTTTTATGTTAAATAAATTCAGTTTTCTAATTCCTATTGCTATTTACATTTACCACGCAACCTTTACGCCCTAAATAACCCCTTTATCATAGCAATATATATATATATATATATATATATATATATATAATTAAATATTAAGTAATTGGCAGTAAACGTAGTTTAACTAGAAGACATTTAATTAACCCTTGGCCTGTCTTGACTGTAGCAACACGCACGGTACCATCCCTGCCAGAATAAAATTTACTACTCTTCCTGAACGCCACTGTAGAGGGGGTTATTTTCTTCCTTTAAGAGGACAAGCGAATCAATAGGCAGGGTTACGAATTCCTTAACCACTTACCTTTCTGTTGCAGCGTGTGCAGGTATTCAATACTGCATTTTTTCCAAAACTCTTGTTTCATTTGCTGCAACAGTTGCCAGCGATTTAAACGAGAGAGGTTCAACATTAAGAAAATGACCCGGGCTCAAATACGAAAAATCATGCGATTCGCAACTCAGTGTACCAAGTGAACCTGAATTAAGAATCGCTTCGACTTGAATCAATACCGTCGAGAATTCTTCAAACGACATAATTTGTTCACCAATAATTCTTGTCACATGGGATTTTGTTGATATAATCCTGGCCTCCCACAACCTACCAAAATGAAGAGCAGCAGGAGGGTTAAACACAAATTCGATTCCCTCAACGCCTGTCGAGAAATAAATCTAGGTAAAGCACCCAAGAAGGCATCTATCGACAAGTTGGACACTAATTCCAAATGGATAGCTTTAGTGCTGAAACAAATAAATAAGCAAATGGACGCTTTGAATGATTTTGCGCTACGACACCGATTCATCGTGATTCCCGTATGTAAAAACGCCTTACCTGGAGTTAGTCTATAAGCTGGTAAATCCTCCATATAAGAGGGCATACACCCACAGGGTTTACACGAAAACAACGAATGCAGGATTTCAAAACATTGCCGAATAGCCCTCTTTGCGAACAAGATCCAACAATTTTGAGTTAATAAAAATTGAGTTATTCGATTTCCAGGATGTAAATATCTTTCATGACAATCTAATATTATAAATTTAATATTTTAAACGCAAATCCGCCGGACATTGAACATTAGTAATGAAGTGACGAATACATGTAATAATCCTACAAATTTTCTGCAGCTTTGAAAAATTGTCCAATAATAAATCTAAGAAATTCTCAGTCATAACGACTGCTAACGACAGAGTACTATATTCGACATCCATCTGAGATGAATCGATAAGTGTTGGCAGCGACATTACTGGCCATTCTTCGCTACGACGAACTAACGGAAGGCCCTGTCCCCCATAATGGATGATGAACCAACTGTGAAGCCAAAATTCCACGTGAGGCATAGTCCGCAGGGTTGTTCTGGGACTTAACATGAAACCACGAAGATGGAGGAATACTTTCTTGAATATGCGAAATGCGATTGCTAACAGAGGTCTTCCATTTATGCGAGGAAGACCGAATTCAAGACAAAACAACAGTGGAATCTGTCCACGCAAAAATATTACTAAATGATAAACTATCTGTATAGGTATTTTTGACGAAATCTACTAAATCTGTCAAGCGTACGGCAGCAAACAATTCGAGACTGGGCAATGAAACGCGATTAGTAGGAACAACCTTCGATTTTGCGCATACTAATGACATGGCAATATTACCTTTTAAATCGAACGAAAGAAAATTGACGACATCTAGGTACCCGGCTTCAAAAGCATTACAGACCCACGTTTTTAAAATTATTACTTACGATGCGACGCGAAATCTCAATATTAGAAACCACTGGCAATTCACCCAAAAAAATGTTTCCATTTTCTATGACCTCCAATGGCGGCTTTTGGTCCCAACCGAGGAACCCAAAAATCTTGAACTAAATGTTTAGCGAAAAGTATTAAAGGCGCTATCAAACCGAGAGGATTAAAAGTTTTTGCGATAACTGACAAAATATTATGCTTTGTGCAAGTGCACTTTTCGGCGTTTAAGTTGTATAAAAATACATCTGTAAGAGCGCGCCACGAAAGGCCCAAAATTTTTATTGAACTATTATCTTTATCTTGAAATGTAATTGCTTCCGAACTGGACAGGGACTCCTACAAGTTGGACATCACTTCCCGGCAATTACTATTTCACTTTCTTAATTGAAAACTACTACTAGCGCAAATACTATTCAACTCACCAATTAATTGATTAGCAACTTCAATCGAATTGCATCCAGTGACTAAATCATCAACATAGGTATCGCTCGCCAATACCGACGACGCGAAAGAAAAATTAATCAATTCTAACCTTGCCAATACTTGAACAGTACGCAAGGTCAAAAAGGAGACGCCGAAACTCCATAAGTCACAGTTTTTAATTTAAAGTCCATAATGGGATCCAACGTGAAAATCTCCATACGATACGTTGATAATCACGATGTATCTTTAACCAAAATCTGCAGATACATTTGTTTAATATCAGCTGTAATTACGATAGGATGTACACGAAAGTGCAATAACAAAACTGCAATGTCTTTTTGTAGTGCAGGGCTACCAAGCTACCATTTAACGAATTTCTAGATTGATCCTGACATGAAGCATCGAAAACCACACGCAATTTGGTGCTAGTGCTATCACGCTTATGTACAGTATGACGAGGAATGTAATACATCCTCTCCTGACCCGACGAATTTTCAGGCGATTCCACTTATGCCACGTGACTGCTTTTCATTCCTCCAAAAAATTTTTATGATCCGAATAGAATTCAGGATTGTTTTTAGCTAACGACGTTCTAATAACAAAAATCTTTTAATAGAAATCGATCTCGTAGCCACGAATGAGGGTTCAAAAATTTTAAAGGGCAAGGACGTTACAAAACGACCGTTCTTGTTACGTCTATAATTTACTACAAATTCCTTTTCACACTTTTCTTCTTCAGGAGAAACGCTTTTCTTGGAGGGAATATTTTGTAATTCCCAAAATCGACGAATGTCGTTGTATAGGGGTTCAACATAAGCACACAACAACGTAATAGAATTATTCAAGGAAAAGTCTTTTCCCGTTAAAACCCAACCAAAGGTTGTTTTAATAGCAACTAGCTCGTTAGCGATACTACAACGAGATTTGTTCAACAAAAGCTGAGCAAAGATTTCAGCTCTGAGTAGCATGTCAATCTTACCAGGAATATTAAAATTTGCATCAGCTAAGGCCAAACCTCGAGTATGCGACCATTCCTTGACCCCAACAGACGACGAAGGTAATTGTTTACAAATGTTAAGTAAAATAAAACAATCAATTTCATATGCATGAGACCTTGCTTCCGAGGGGCTGACTGCACACGATAGTGTACCAGACACTAACGACGAATTCAAGCCAAATCTTTGAACAGTGACATTGGCTCTTCGATTCTTTAAACCTAATTTCTGACTGCACATTTCAGTAATAAAACTTTCCATGGATCCGTTATCTAAAATTATACCAACAGGCTGCAATTTTTCTGTATAATTGAGCATCGACACCATTGCCGTAGCTCATAGGATGGTTATATGTTTTAATGACGTCGAAATAAACGAGCTAGTGACAGGTTGTTCATGCACAACCGCCGACGACAGATTGCTATCACTAGGTCTACTGGTAGAAATACGTCTAAGCGCCGCTCTCTACCGAGACACTGACCTTGGACGATGAGTTTGTCTGCGTGGAGACATCGATTTTTCTCGTTTATCGAAGTGAAGTAACGAATTGTGTGACTGTTGACATTTTCTACACGATCAATCCAACTTACAATTTTTCACCAAATGTGAAGTATTTAAATATTTTATACAAAAATTTTTAACCTTTACCACCTCAAATCTTTCTTGATGAGTTTTATCGAGAAACTGCTTACATCTATAAATAGGATGCACAGCTTGATCAGACCACAATTTTTACCATCATTGGTGATACCAACTAAAGAAGTTTTAGCCAAAGTGCTAACGAACTTTCCTTTTTCCCCTTGTTTCACAGAATCATGAGACTTTAAGCAAGTTCTTGAAGCAATATTATTTATTTTCAATACTTCACGTAGTTTTTCAATGTACGACTTTAAATCTTTGAACGAGGGAATCTCGTCACTATTTTCTAATTCGAAACGCTTTAATACGTTTGTATCTAATTTTTTCGATAAAAGATTAATCAACATGAAATCTAATAGGTCTATTTCCATCTGCTTTAACGCGAAGATATTCTCATCAAAACAACTAATTAATTGTCAGAGTTCCGTGTGCGAGTCTGAGGGACTTACCTTAGGGCGACAAAAAGATGAAACAGCAATGATATCAAGAAACTTCAGTTAAAAGAACGGCTAGATACTTACCTACGAAATAAGGATGCTATGCGGAAACTAAAAGAAAATGATACGCGACTGCTTGGCCATTTTTGATCTTGAGCAAGTTTTACAGTGTCCAAAAGTAGAGGTCGGTAAGGTTTACTATAAATTTAAGGTAGCTACATATAATTGAACTGTATATGAAGCCGGAAGAAAACAAGATTATTGTTTTTATGTGGCACGAAGCACGTGATACATGTGAAATTGGACGTTACCTTTTGGAATTTGTAAGAAAAAATCACAGGATGATTGCACAAAACTCTCATTTTATACCGACAATTGTGCAGGACAAAATAAAAACAAATTTATATATGTCATGCTTCTATAAGCCGCGATCAAGTACAAAATGAAAATTACTTTACGTTTCAATGGAAGTTGGGCACACTCTAAATGGAAGCGACTATGCACAGTGCGATTGAAAGATGCGCCATACGAATTCCCATTCATACTCATGGACAGTGGTATGCGATTGCTCGTACTGCGCGCGTAAAAAACCATATCTTGTCACGGAAATGAACCACACCGATTTTTTAATTTGAAAGACCTGCTGCAAACTACTACGAAAGAGACAAAGGTGAATTCGGGAATGCCATGCGGTGGTCTGAAGTTAGCTGCATACAAGTTGATCATGAATACCCACGCCTTTTAAAACTCTGTTACAGACTACAAGCAGATTCAATTGAGTGCAACGTAACAGAACGCTCAAGAAAAGTTAGCTTGTCTTACTACAAACAGCAACTAAGAAGTAACTAACTACCAATTTCCAAGTTTAAATATTATTCCATCGTATAGTACTGCAAAAATAATGCTATTACAAAAGTATATCAAGACTTCTTTTTTAATTTACCTCACGAATTTGCTAGGAGTAGAGAAATTTATATAAACTAACTCATTTTTGTTGTGTTAATTATGTTTTGATGTCTTATTAATAATTATATATAGACATTAAACATTCATCATGTTGCATTTGAAGCTGTAGTATTCTTAGTCCATACGAAAAACTCTTCAAGTTATCCTTAGTCCATGCACAACCGTGGGCTAGTTTATTATTGACGGAACCAGTGTGCACCCAATATCCTTATTAATGTTATGTTGTTCATCAATCTGTGTGAAACCTTTTGTGATTAAATAAGTCTGTTAAAGCATAAACATCCCTATAATTGTACAAATAACGCTTCAATAATAACCTAAGTAAGAGCAATACAAAAATCTTTGACTACGTTTTTCTCAGATTCATGCAGCACTGGCTTATGATGGTATTGCACCAAACCGACGAATTGCATCGCATGATATAGCAATTGTTGATGTAGCGGACCGCTTTGTAGCATCAGACTGGTTAAGGAAATTAATTCTAGTCCAGTAGTGCATTCGCCCTATTTCTATTAAGATTTCTTCATAAAAATGAATACTATTAAAAGCTAGCGTTATAGTAAAACGTTACGCTTAGTGAATAACAACTCTGTATAATACAACCTGAACAGAATATTCTACTGCAATATGCATGTCGACTTGGACTACAGTGCTTGCGCTTTTCACAAAAGTTTTGTAATAACCTAGAAATTCGACGTTACGGTTTTATTGCTTTTGTGCTCAGCTGCAGAGTTACGACACATTTATGCTAGGTGAGAAGGAAACTTTAAAAAGACTTTTAACTCGCTCAGTCTGAAAGGCTGCGAGATTGTGGCTAATTAAATTGGTGTGAAAGTTTTTCAGAGTATAAGACTATTTGGCCAGAAGCGATTGCTTGTTTGGCTGTTTTAATAAGTTCAAGATTCTAGTCGTTTGAGAAAAGCAGTAACCTCAACAAATAACTCTTTAAAGTTTATAGCACATTACCGTATTTTTAGATTGTTATATACAACGAGCTTCCGTTAGTTTATCAATACCTAAAGGAAAATATGCTTGAATTGCAGCTTTTAATGTTTCAGCGAAAACTATTCACTGCTTGACTTGCGTGACGTGATAACATGTATTTTCGTAACCCCTAAAAGTCCCTTTATCTTTAGATAATTCCACGATTCTGTAAACTGAAAATGTGTCATGAAGTAATAGACAAAAGTAGGTCTCCAGCTTTATTACTGATTTTGACGATAGAGCAATATGCTTTAAATTTCTACCACCTCTTTTAAAACTAACAAAAGAGAAGGTAGTTTCTAGTCTAATAAAGTATAATTACTAAACAACTATTGGGCACTTAAACGGCAAAAAAATCGCTTTATCTTTTCTTCCAAAATATAAATAATATGTAACGTCCTATTTAAGGCAAAATGAAGGAGCGAAAATTGAATATCAGGATGGTTGTTAGAAATATAAACTGCCCCGCTGTACAAAGTAGCTTCTTGTGAAGACTGGGTCGATAGTAAACAACTTATGGCGGACATTGAATAAACAGATAGCTCGAGAGGAAAAAGAAACTTGAAAAGCCCCGGGGACGATATAGGAAAGGAGTCAATGTTGTGGTCCCACTGCGGACAGCAGATAATAATACACACTCCGGAGGGAAGGCAACGAAGCACGTAGCAGAGATATCTTTTATTTTTTACATACTAGGACATAGAGAGCGTCACTAATCAAAATCAACGCTAAAAATTGATCTGAATTTCTTTTAACCTAAATCCAAAGTTTCAGTACGATACATTGTAGCTACAACTAACCGTCATAGTTAACAGGTTAATTGAAAAATAGAGTTACACCCTGAAACTTCTTCAGCAATAATTTTTATAATGTTTGAAGATAATGCTTCGTCGAGTTGGTTGATGTTTTCGGCAATAAAGCAGATCAGTCGACAATTTCTCCTTGCCATGGAGAATTCAAACATGGACGCATTAGTCTTAGCGACAATCCATGGCCAGCTGTACCAAAAACAGCAGTCACTCAGGAAAACGACAATGCTGTGCTCAAGTTCATTAACGATGTTCGACCTGTGAAAGTGATGCATCACTGGAGATCTCTAAGACTTCAATTCAAAAAAGTTTGCATAAAAAATTGTGCGTAAAAAATTAGTTTTCTGTTGGACACAGCATCTGTGGACCGAAGAACAGAAATCAACTAGTGTGAATTGTAGCGTCAAGAAACTTCAGACCGCTTCAACGCAGGAAACTTTAAAAACCGTGTACAACATCGCGAGTGGTGATGAACCTTGGATTTACTTATACTAGCCAGAAAATAAACGCCAGTCGTCTGTTAGGATGTCCCAAATTGAAGAAAAGCCGACAAATGTCATCTGTTTTCAAAGTTTTTATGAAGAGATGGTGGCAACATTTATCTTGAAAGCAGGTCATGTAGTAACAATTCCTCTATAAGATCAAAGAACTGTTGATGCGGATTAGTATACAACCATTTGTTTGCCGCAAGTCATCGCGGAGCTTCAATAAGCCAATCCCAAACGACAAATTATCCTTCATCTAGACAATGCACGTTTGCACACAGTTCGCAAAGCAATTGAACTTTTACGCAACAAAACGTCGAATTATTAGAGCATTCTTCATAGTTTCGACCTATGTCCCATCGATTTGTATACTTTTCCGAAAATCAAGGACGACTGCGTGGTAAAAAGTTACAGTCTACAGAAAAAGCAGTCGGTGCTTCTAAAATGCAATTTTGACTATACCGACAAACGAGCGGAATAACTTTTTCCAGAGTTGGTTCAAGCGGATCCAAAAGTGCATTAATCTTTGCGGAAAATATTTCGAAAAACACTAGGGTCTTTAAATCTATCTACTGTTTTATTTCAACTCTATATGCAAAACTTAAGAAACAACCCACATAGTATGGTAAGGTAAAGGGAGCGTGAAAAATAACGAATTGAATAAGAAACAGTCAGAACATGCATTTTGGTTTTTCTGAAACAAATTGTTGGATAACAAATCAATCGCCATATTTGGTAACGCTGAATGATAAACAGGAACGTAATTACAACTGATAACTTACGTATTGGATGTTGCCTAAAAATTAGCTGCATCTATGGTAGAGTAATCTTAAATACTGGCAGAGACTAAACGAAAATGCGTTCGGATCAGTTCGCATGCAAAAGGGATACAAAATGACACTAAAAACAAATACACAGGAAAGATACTCATACAATTCTAAATACAAAACATCTATTAAGCAGAACTAAACTACACTGTGGTACAGAATATGTTGGAAAGGTAGAGTTAGTATGTGATTTAGTTGCAGAAAAATTATATAAGCAGTCCAAAAGTATAGTGCTAGGTAATTACCACAGAATCCTTGAAATTTTCAATATTTGCGTGTGGAGTTATCACCCTCTCGGAAGTGAAGCGAATAAGTCATTAATCTTAAATCTCGAAACTTTACTCCATCAGTATGATCAAGTCATGAAACGAAATAACAAATGTTTTAAGTAATCGTCTAAGAACGAGTAGCGCATGAAGCAATGCGGAGTACGGGATGTGAGAAGCAATACGAGATAAGAGTAAAGTAGACGTAAATGAGGGCGATCCGGTAAGATTAAAAACACATTAGTAAATAAATGAACCCTAGGAGCAGCCTCAAAAGTCACAGGATGTCCTGCAGAATATCAGGATAACTTCTTTTTCTATTAAAACTGTTACATGCAGAACAGAACGAATTATGACCGCCAGATGGTAACTATGCGTGTCGTCGATACCAAATTCCTAAACAAACAAGGTACGTGTTAAAATAGAAACAGCTGACATCCAGCAGATATCCGCAGATACTAATTGCTAGGAACGCTACGTCAAACTCGACACTAAAGTGAAATACAGGTTGAGCCAAGCTATTTAGTTTTTAAAAAAAAATTTATTGTACAGTCGCTAAACCTTATTACACAATAGCTAAACACTGTATTAAATTTATTTAAGGGTAGCAAAAACAATTAATGAAACTATGGTACTCCAGCAGAGAAGCAACGTTAAAGCTTCGGCCGCCGGTACAAATCTGTTTTTTCTATTTTATTCTTTAACCCCTTTTTGGGTTTTCTTCCTTCTCAACAATATATTCATATCGCTTGACATTTAACTTATTCCATTAAACAGTAGATAACTTAGACCATACTTATTTCATCATTAATATTTAGTGGTCGTTTACAGTATCCGTCCATTTACTTTAATTATTATTAGAAATATTAATAATTCTTAATCTAGACTGAAAGTTATAAAAATTTCAGTAAGGTTCCTGAGAAATTACCAGAGTATCTTTGTCACACATAAATTAAATTAAATTATTGATATTGGTGTTAGAAGTTAAATACGTAAAGTATACAAAACATAATCTTAGTGGTAATGGTTTCCCTAATAATCAGAATTAAAACGACAATGTTACTTCCTTTCAGTTTCACTATCAACTTATAACAATTACGTTTCCCTAGCACTTAGTATACTTTAAAAGCATTTATCTGTACAAGGTGCTTGCGAAGCAACTTTACAAATTAATTTTATCAGCACTATATATAGCGAACCTGTAGCTAGCGCAACTTAACAAAGGAGGGTAGGATCAGTATTACACGCTCAATAATTCAAGAAAATGTGCAACTTAGAATTAGCATGTTACAGGCATCTACTTTAGCAATCATCGTCAAACTACAAATAATGAAAACAATATTTTTTTTAATTGATGGGCAAAAATTAGAAATCTTAGGTATATTGCTTTTTGAGCGTTCAGGCCCGGTTTTAAAAATTTTGGCACACTATGCAAGAAGATTATTTTTCGCTCTTGCGTTTTTAAAAGAAATCGTATTCTTTAATTATTGTGATATTTTCATAGTCGAACATCTAATGATATGTTCTAGAGCGTTTTATCAAGTAAGACATACTGCATGTTTCAAAATGAACGTGGTGACATCGATAGAAAATAGTTCGATAAAATTCTTTAAAACGTCAAATTTTTAAGTAGTAATGAATGTAGTTATGCAATAGTAGACTAAATAACAAAAAGTGTATTTTTAGATATTTGAGCTTTTGCAAAACGTTCTATTACACGCTACAGAAAGAACAACCACAAGTGATTTTCGGTACAGTTTATGTAAAAACTAATATATTTTGTATAATCTATAACAAACCTTTTGGTAAATACTTTTTAATTGTTTATATGAGTTAAAATGTAGCTTGGTCTACAATTGCTAAAAAACGTTATTTTCGTTTTATAGAATAGCAATTATAGGCAATACGTCAGATGGCGCTCAGTCTACGAATGCTTAAGATGGTATTTGTGATAGATAGTCTATGGATGTGTAGTCTGATAAATCAACAGCTGGTGGAATTCCATAAAAAAACAAATAGTATTCTAAAAAATATATTTTGAATAGAATAACTGAACAAAAACCACATTTCTTTTTTTAAAGATAAAGTGTACTACGCATTTTATTTAAAAGTTCGTACAGAAACACTGTGCTTAAGGCTGAAGACTGTGTTATTCTAACTCAAAGTCCAGAGCACCCGAGAATCCTTCAATGTCATCTGTTATAGAATCATTACTCCGTAAAGTTTTGTAAAAATCCAAACAGTCCTTTGGTATTAAATGATACATGGACTTTAGGTCTTGAAGTTTTTCTCTGCTTATAGGCTTTCCCTTGGGCCATAACGGTGTAAATTTATAGAGAAAAATTTGCTGTGACTGCTATATTGCTTAACAATACTGCACCTAGTTTGACGAGACCTAGCACGATTGTTGCTGTTGGTCCGTTTTGACGTTTGGTTTAGCATAGAGTTACTTTTGTACAGCTTCTTACCAATGTTGACTTCAACAAAGTTTTCGTGTCTTAGGTCACTTTTAACATATATTGTCGAAGAATCAGACTTCCTTATCTGAATTATTTTATATTTCAACCAGTTTGCTTTATTACCTGTAACACTCTTTTTCTGGTTTTTGATTGCGTCTTCTAATTTTGCTGTACTAACAAAATCTTCTTTTTTCATCATGTCCACTTGGAGCTTGTTTTTTCCTACAACATTTAATTATTTCCAAATAATCAGCAGGCACATAATGACGTTGCTGCAATTTAAGGCATGATGCAATTTCTGAAAAATCAGAATCATTCATTTCTCAAAAAATTATGCCCAGGGACCAAAAAATGTTGGGTTATATCTTATAATGTGGGGTGCTCCTCCAAAAGCGCCTTTAAAATCAAAACTATCCTAATATTTCTATTTTGGCTGCCACAGGAATCGGACCACGTAATAAGATGCTTTGTTCCTTGTGGTACGTTCTGAATGATATGTTTCCTTAAACATGATCCAATTTCTTGGGCTCGACGTCCGACACTTCCTTCTACCCAACTGTAGCAAAATCCTCTGAGAATCATAAACTTCAAAGTTATAGCACCATAACTGTCGTTTATAAAACACAACGTTGGTTGGTATTCTAGGAAGAGGCAATGTTTTTCCGGATCGAACGATATACACACAGTTTCTTTAAGTTTGTCTTGTTTTGATTTTTTAAAATGTCCATTCATTAAATTTTGTGCAGATTCAACCATTTCGAAGTAAGTTTTGTGTTCCTCTTCTGCTTTTTGTTAAGAGTCTGCTGTGGTTGCATTTTTTTTTTTCTGAACAACAAGACCATCACAACCATTACAGGTGTCTTTTTTTAACGGCTTACGCTTGAGATTAAATTTTTTGTAGAATATTGTCTTGTACAATACAAGGGAGACAGGGTTTTCATAATCCTGGCAATAGAATTTATACATCAAAGGAAGAATCTTGTCTGCATGAAGATATTCAGTTTCTGTAGATGACCGACAATAATGTGAAATATAGGTACCGTGGAAATTTGGATTCATGTTGCATCACTTCCTCAGTTTTAGAGTCGTGCTATATACCTAGACGTAGCTAGAAGAAAAGTAAATACTAGGTAAACTACTAACCGCGGAGAGTGGGGGGATTCGCCTACCTACCAAAAAACAAAAGAAAATAAAGTACGTCGCCCACGATTATCTATTAACACATAAAAATAAATAAAGGATTCTGTACAAACAACAAAAAGAAAATAAATTAAGCGATACTATTTCAAAGCAAACAATTAGGTGATATGAGCAATTTAGTACATTGGATACAAAGTGCGCATCTCGTATTTACACAAAATAAAATCAATCAGTAGTAAATCAATATGTGAGAGCTTTTGTCAGGCGTTTTTAAAATTTCACCGAATACTTTTTGTAAAATAACAAATTAGTAGGAAAGAATTAACGTGTGAGAGCTTTTGTCAGACATCATCTTTTAAATCGTACATAGTAACTTTTGTAAAATAAACCAATCAGAATAAAAGAGTAAGCGTATGTTTGTCCAACATTTTTAACAATGGTACTTCACACCTGTAGAGCGACAATATCGCTTAGTAGCAACAATAGTTTTACAATGTCACGTAACTACACCAAACGTTGATACGGAATATACCATTGACATACACAAAAGAAAACGAGCTGCGTAGCTGTAGGTGTCCGGATACTTAGCTTGTAAACCGTCGGGGGTGAGTCAGCACAGCAACGCAATGGTCGTCAGGATATATTTACTCTGCTACCATAACTACAGCAGCAGTCTACGGCAAAAAGCAGTTGGTCTACATAAAGAAAGAACCCATTTGGCCTCCAGCTATAAAAAGCTAAGGAGAGAATCTAATTAGAATGGGTACGCGCGGGGAGACTCACCAATACACGCAAGACACCTCCTAGTTGTCGAACAAAAAAAACAAACGTGCATTGCTTTTGAAATGTGGCAACCATTAATGTATAAAATATGTCGACGCGCAAGCTGTAGAAGGAAATTCAACAATGATTTAAATAACACGAATTCGAACTGCAAATCCTCGCTTATCGAAGCGCGATTCAAACTAGAAAAGCCAGGTGTTATCGGATAGTGCGCGACCTTATTTCAATAAGTCTTTACATTGGAACAATACGCGGTCGTAATGTATACCAAGATAGCGGGTACCTAAACAGGATATAAACTATTTAATTGTAGCATAAATTTGTCGTTTCGAAATAAATAAGTTCAAAATGAAAATTTGTAGAAAGCATATTTATTATTAATTATGTTGAAGGATTTAACAGATTACCGTATACCTAAAACAAGGCATAGACTATTTAATTTATCGAATAAATTTTCGTTTTAAAAGCAAAAGGAATTTGAATTAACCAGGGAAATTTTAAAGCAAAATTGGAGCGTAACAGTCGGACGGTTAATGTGACCTTCAGTTTCTCCTCGACCATCGTCCACAGTACCATCTTTTTTCTTTTTCAATGTCACATTTACTGAACAACTTGAAATTTGTACAGTTTGCATAAATATGTTTTTACATACTATTGTATTTGATAAAAAGTACTTCCTTAAAGTAGTTTTCTTATCAGATCCCTTTATGTCTTGCGTTTAATAGAAACTTCTTTGACCATAGTTGGTATTAATAAACACCTGGCCTCATACGTACCAACTTTATAAAAATTACAAAATATTGATTTCCTTTTCTCAATCGACAACTGCACATTACATTTCAACCTGCCATTATATTGGTAATCTCTTAATTCTTTAACAAATTTAAGGTTTCCCTTAGTAGTTATATAATCTTGGTTAGTATTAACCTTCCTCTTTTTAGTTTCCCTAGTTTGATTCTGAAACTTTTTCTTTCTTCCCTTTTTAGGACGACCTGTGTAGGCTGTTTCTTTGTGATTGTTAAAACCTGCATCAACTACATTTTTAGTTATTTCTTGCTGGACAAGATTTTTGTCAGTTCTATTAGCAACTACGTTATTATCTGGAATACTCTGTTCACTTCCTAAGCTTTCCACATCTATGACTATTATTTCAGTTGTGATTTTTTTGAGGTTAGTTTATAGATCTATCACTAGCATGTAAAACGAGGTCTGACGCATCCTGTATTGATTTTAATAATTGCACTGGACTAAATACTCATTGGGTACTTTTGCATCGAAAATGAAGGATGGAACGGTTTTATTATTTATTGTGACAAAAATATCAATCTGAAATTGCTGGCTTACCTACTTAATTTTACTTATAACTAATTCAACCCTCGTTATTGTTGCGTGTTTAACTGGATATCGTAAATTGATTAGTGAGGCTGTCGGTTCTTCTTTGATAATTATACATAAATAGCAGTAACAATGATTACTGCTCGAATTCTTGAATCTTGTGTAGCTCTTCTCGAGAATAAAAATACAATCATTACATTCCGCCTGAAGTACGGAGCCGACTCCCGCTTTCTGTCTTGAACCAACCCCACATTCTAACAAGCTCCCCACTCCACCCCAAGCGAGAAACCAACACATCACCCGTTCACTTAAAATTCCAATAGTAGAAACCACTACACAGCTCCCCAAAAGTTTTAAACTAAAGATTGCGTCAAGTCAGCTGAAGGTTAAAACTTTTCAACACCTTTACTTATATTTTAACAATTCTGATCTTCAGAAAGCATACCAAATCAAAGTTATTCTCCTTGTTACTTAAAATAATAATGGAGTTGTTATAAACTCTTAACTAATTGCACTAACTTATGACAAACCAAACATAAAGCCAGCATAAACCTGTTTTACAATAAACGTACATAAATTCTTACAACAAAGATCCTTTTATAGCAAACGTAAATTTAAAATCAGACATACATGAAAAGTAAACCAGCTTTCTTTTTCAAATTCAATATTCTAATACATAATAAAAGTTACTTATCTAATATTTCAAACACTAGAAAAACAAACATTTATAAGGCAAACAAATTACATTCTTACATCATCAGGTTTCTTATAGGGTATCAAATTTACAATGTTTTGAATATTCATGGGTAAACCAGACTTGTCATCAACAATTTCATAGGAATTTGGAGCTACCACTCTAGTAATAGTTCATGGACCTTTGTATAAAAGGAAAAACTTTTTAATTACATTATCTTCATGTGACGACAAATCATGCGTTTTGATAAGGACTTTATCACCTACTTTAAATGTAATAATCTTATGTTTCTTGTCATGTTTGTATTTTCGCTTTTCTGCCTTAGTCTTTAATTTTTCCTCTACTAACTGGATAATGCTATCCTTATTTAATACATTTTGTGGCAATTTCAAATTTTTCAATATTGCACTCACATCAGGACCATATTGAATATCATTAGGTGTAAAACCAGTATTAATATGAACGATACTGTTCAACCAATCCTGAATCATTTTAATTTTTATTGCCCAACTTTGATGTTGGTTATAACAAAACGCTCTCAATAGTCTGCCTATTTCTTTGTTTGCACGTTCGACCATATTATCAGCTGGAAAATAAGTGGACGTGTGTAATAATTTTATTCCTTTCCCCATCAACGTATTTAGGTAAATTTTGCTTGAGAATTGACTCCCATTATCGCTTAAGACACTACATGGCAACCCAAATTTATCAAACCATTGATTTAAACACCGTAATATAGCTTTTGAAGTAGCTCTTTTTAATGGAAATAACTGAACATATTTGCTAAAAACATCCAAAATTACAAATAACTGAGTAGTCCCACCCCGCGAAATAGGCAAAGGTCCAATAAGATCTATACTTAACATTTGATTAGGTTTTTCTGTTACAACACTATACATTTCCCCATGACTTCGAACTGTCGCCTTTGATTTTTGGCATAGGTCACAGTGGGACGTAAACTTTCGGAATAACTCCTTAGCTTTCGGATAATAAAAATCTTTACTAAAAGTTAAATAACCTTTACTAGCACCAAAATGACCCTGTTCCTCATGAATATATTTGATTAAAGATTGTATTTGTTCTTTTGGAACTACAAGTTTGTAACCCGGTTCCCTAAGTGATCACTTTTTCAACAACATTCCTTCATATATTTCAAACCATTTGAATTTTTGGGGAATTTCGTCCCTGCCTTTTCCCGTTAATTCTGTTTTAATTTTTGAACAAAACTTATCAGCATTTTGTGTGCTACAAACAAAATTTCTGTTTTTAAAGAAATTCATCTTTACCGTATTTATTTCTAATTTTCATTAGAAGACTTGTCAATGAGCAAGTCGTTTCCCTCAGGATATCTAGATAAACTATCAGCAATATAGTTGTCTCTGCCTCGACAATATTCAAATGCAATGTTAAATTCTTGGATACAAAGCATCCATCTACGCATGCGATTATTTACAAACCTACATCTGTCGAGAAAACTCAAAGCTCTTTGATCAGAACGTAATATAATTTTTCTCCCCAAAATTAATATTTTCCAGTGGTTCAAGGACGCAATTACCGCTAAAAGCTCCTTTTCACAAACTGAATATCTTATTTCAGCACCTTTCAAAGCTCTACTATAATAAGAAAGGACAAGAATTTCATTATTATTTGTTAATTGATACAGACATGCTCCAATGGCATACCCGCTAGCATCTGTATGAATATAAAATTCTTTCGAAGCCTCTGGGTGATTTAATGCTACAACCTTAGCAAAATCTTGTTTAACAGACCCAAATGCCATTTGCTTAACTGCTCCCCAATGCCATTTTACATTTTTACTTAATAGTTTATTTAAAGGAATCATATGTTCCGCAAAATTTTTGACGAAACAACTGTCATATTGAACTAACCCACAGAAAGCTCTCAAGGTCCTAACATTTATGGGGGTTTTAAATTCCAGAATTATTTGGATTCTACCTGGATCCATTTCAAACTTATTTGGGGTAACATAATGTCCCACAAACTGTAATTTGTTCTTAGCAAATGCACATTTTCTTAATTTTATAGTAACATTGGCATTTCGAAATTTTTCAAAAACAATTTCCAGGTGTTCAAAATGAGTTTCAATGCTTGGAGATGTTATTAAAATGTCATCTACATATGGCATGACAAACTTAAGACCTTCCTCGCCTAAGACACAATGCAAAGCTCTCAAGAATCCTGCTACACTCGTGATAAGACCGAACGGCATTCTTTTAAAGACATATGTTTGCTGATTAAACGAAAATCTTAAGTACTTTTGATGTTCTGTTAACACTTCCACTTGCCAATATGACGATGTTAAATCTAATACTAAAGAGATCTGACCAGGCCTAAATTTGTAAAATATTTCCGTAGGGTTAATTGGGATAACATGATCCTTTTCAACTCTTTTATTTAAATAACGGCAATCCACACATACACGCAATGACCCATCATTCTTCTTAACAACCACAAGTGGAGAAACGTATTCGGTTTGGCGCTTTTCCACAATCCCTAAGTGTACCATTTCATCAATTTGTTTCGTCACCTCATCATAATAAACAAACGGAATAGGATACGGCTTGATATAAAAGGGCGTATCATCTTTTACAATAATTGGATGCCGATAACCTTTAATTTTTCCTGGTAATTCAGAAAAAATATCTTTATATTTGTCTAATAAACACAATAACTTTTGTTGTTGCGCCTCATTTAAAAGTTCACTTTTGTGACAAATTTCTGAAATAACTTCCTGTGATAACTTTGTACTTTTATTACTATCATTTTCTTCACCCTCCTTACTAATCAATTTCACCTCGTCGCAATTATTGTATATAACTTCATTCAATTCCGCACTTGCTCCCCCAGATTCAAAACTCATACAAAATGGTATATCGTTTGATTTACCCCTGAGAATCTTCATTTTTAAATCAATACATACCTTACTTTCATATAGCCAATCGCACCCCAATATGATATTTCGACAAAGGCTTGGAACTATTAAACAAACAAGCTCAAAACTAGTGCTATTTAAAACCACTCTGATACCCACTTGGTGTTTAATTTTTAACGGTTCAGATTTAAATGCCCCAGAGAGTGAAACATCGCTAACTGGGAAAATTGGTACTAACTTACTCAACTTTTTGATTTCAAGAAAGAATTTCTGTGAAATACAACTAACGCAGCTACCGCTATCAATCAAAACATCTGACTCTATATTCTCGATTTTTCCTTTCAAAATAGGCATATTTCTTTTTACCGGCTCCCCGTCATTATCGGCTATCACCTCAGATTTATTATCTTGTAATTTATAATCAAGCCCTGCATTTATTTGAACTAATTTAACACTACCGTTACAACTATCATTTAATCCATCCGCTTGACCACTACATTTTTCTGTTATCCCTAATACACTTTTATCGTCCAAAATGTGACAGTCTACTTTATTATTTTCATTCAGAGGCATTGTCAATTTAATATGATTCATGGAATGTTGACTGCGTCTCGCATCATTATCACGTAGGTCCTGCATTCCAATTCCACGACCTTGATTTCCGGATTCATTGGGAGGATTATTATTATTTTGCGTTCTGTCTGGATTATTGCTGCTATATTCATTATGCCTACTAAATCATGGGGTGGACTCTTGACGTCTTAAATTATCCTAAAAATCGTGGCCATTGCCATTTACACGTGATCCATAACCATAATTGTTATTCCTAAAATTAGACTCACGGTTGTAATTTGAATATCTATTGCTTTCATAATTATTTACAACCCCGGACGCTCGTGAACCAGTAATCCCCATATAACTGTCTACTTTATTCAAATACTCGACCGTTCATTTACATTTCCAATGCTCCACCCGAAGGTACTACATTGGCCAGGAGGCGAGTTTTTTGTTGCCTGGAAATTTAGAATTTTGCCGAACCCTTGCCGTTCCAGGCAAGGTAGGGATCTTTAACGTGCGTGACAACACTCACACACAGGACCTCCATTTAACCTCTCATCCGAACGAGGGCGTAATTTTTGTGAAAAATGCTCACCTGCCATTTTTCAAGCAGTCGGCCGTGTCGGGATTTGAACCCAGGACCTTGGGATCCGTAGTCTTACGCTTACTACATTGATCCACGGCGACGCCTCTCAAATACTCGACCGCCTCATCTCTCGATCTGCACATCGCTAATCCCATTTTAATTTCGGGTGAAAAATGTTCAGATATGTTACTTAAAATTTGTGTTTGAGTAAGTGGTGGTCTAAAGTACGAAGCTTCCGTCGCTAACTTTTGAAAATACTCGGACCTCGGGCCACTTTGGTACCTACCCAACCAAAACTTTCTCAATGCATCTCTTTCTATATCGGTATTCCAATATTTAGCTAGGAATAACTCGGAAAATTCATCAAAATTGGTAATTTTATATTCATTCCATTCTGCCCAGGTTACAGCCGCCCCTGCTAATGCCCTTACTGAAAAACTAACCCATTTGTTTTGTGGAACCTCTGCTTCTTTTAAGCATTTAATTAATTTTCTAATAAATGCAACATGGTGCATATTTCCTGTTGGATTAAATTTAATAGTTGGCCCTAAAGAATTCTGCCATAATGTAAAGTAATTCAAACTTGAACTATCATCATATCCCTTTTTAATTTTTTACATTCTTTAGCATCTAGACCCATGTGAATTTTTTCTTTATCCCCTACCTGCAAAACTTTCTTATAGGATTCACTTTCAGGTTTAACCACATTTTCTACCCTATTAGTTTGAATTTCCCCTCCTAACAATTTTAAAATAGTTTGCTGCATTACATCCTGCCTTTGACCTTGCTGTTGAATATTCTCCGCTTGAGGCGGGAAATCGAGAGTTGGCTGATAGCAAACTAGCTATCCTAGGTCTGGCATGGCCAAAGAGCCTAGAGGAACTCGGGGAAGTGGTTAACCAGAAGGCGTTCTGGACAGCCTTAAAAGAATTCGCGGGAAGGGTCGCGAGATTAGACAATCAATGACGACCGCGTGTAAAAATTCGGTGGGGTTGGTGGGAGGATTGAAAAATTTTAGATTGACTTGGCGTGAGTAAGGATACGAGCATAACCAAAACCTGATATTAAATTTAAAAAAAAAAAATAATTATACCAAAATGTCCAATATGCACGAGAAACCCCCACTCCATTAATACAATCACTGCCTATCTTCATAATTATGTGCGGAAAATCGGAAATAAATAATACCAAATAAACAATAACAAATAAATCATAAACCCTCATTAAATTAAATCAATAAAGTAAACAAGGATAATAAAACAGAGCGCAACCGCGCATCCCCCCAGGACTTGAAAGTGAAGTGATAGTGATAGTGATTGTGATCCCCCCAAGAACATTTAGTGCATACCCACCAGGACTTTAGCAGTGCACCCCGTCCCACCTTTAGAAGTAAGTTACAGACGACCAGATCTTCGGATGCTGGAGAATTTTATTATCGAGGTAAGACGTAAATTGTGGCGGCTGTACTCGCACAACATTGATTTACATTAATTAGTAGTTTTCAAATAATTTAAGAAGCACGTTTGGTGTGTAAAGGCGCTAGCCGACATAATGCTTGTGCGAGTGCACCTGATAAATAGGGTGATGCTTTCGCTATTTTGTGCACTGCTATATGCTTAACGCTTATTAAACATTTATTTATATATTTACATAATTATATTTATTTATATTTTATATTTACACTTTATATTTATTTATATATAGCATGTATTATGTGGCTTATTTGTTTTGTTTGACGTTCTGTCGCCATTTTGGTTGCAGTATATATTTGGGAAGGACGAGCAGAATTGCGAAGATTGTAATCATAATGTAAATCAGTTAGGGAACGATAGGGAAAGCTAGGGATGAATTTAAATTAGTTAGCTAGATTTGGATAGTTTTAAGACGACCCTTCAGGTCGCACTGGTAAGCAGAACCGGCGTCTCCTATCCGGTATTACGGATCCCTCCCCTCTCATTTTGCTTGTTGATCGGGTACACTCGAAAGTCAGCGCTAGGGATACCATTATTTACAACCCTGTTTTTAGTTTTTGTTTTGTTTTTGTTCCAGTTTTTGTCAGATTTTTAGGTTTGTTAGATTGTTAGAGTTTGTTAGGTTTGTTAGATTTTTAGGTTTGTTAGATTTTTATTTAGTTTTTATTTAGGGTGAATCAACTATGAAGTAAGAATAAATTAGGAGCACGACTATTTTTCGCGTTTAAACCCAATGTAGTACCTCCGGGTGGAGCATTGGGGACATGGCCGCAAGTATAGCGGCCCTAATTCAAATTATAATGTTGAATATTCTGATTTTGTTTTTGTATCTGTTGGAGCATATTTTGATTTTGAAGGTTTATTTGTTGTCTTATAAAATTCAAATTATCTGCTTGTTGTTCCCTCATTTCTTGCATGTTTTTAGCAAATGATGTCAATAATGTATCCAAATCCCCTTCTGTATTAATCTCTACTACAGGGGTAACGTTTCCCCTCTCAATAACCCCTCCATTTACTTCACACTCTCTACTTATTGCGTTATTCAAATCACTAAAGGAATTTTCCACTGAATTTTCCCCATTTAAGTTAAGAAATACATCATTCAATATTACATTATTATTGTCATTCATCATTTTAAATATTTACCAAATACTTAATGTAAACAGTTAAACATAAACAAAATTTATTCTTAATTTCAAAGTCCCTTTTACTACAATACCTACCTGGTTTTAGCATTCCCACCAAAATACAAGTTGACCTTGCTATGCGAACCCTTAAAACCAACTGGTAACTTGCTCTGTAGATCTATTATATTTTACAAATAGAATAACTAGATATTTTTCAGGATTTCGGTTGAACAACCTCGCTCCTATTGTATTCTCCTATACTTTAACAGTAAAAATTAATGCATTTTTATCCACTTCCATCCTTTTAATTTTCGTGCCCCACGTTGGGCGCCATTGTATTGATTTTAATAATTGCACTGGACTAAATACTCATTGGGTACTTTTGCATCGAAAATAAAGGATGGAACGGTTTTATTATTTATTGTGACAAAAATATCAATCTGGAATTGCTGGCTTACCTACTTAATTTTACTTATAACTAATTCAACCCTCGTTATTCTTGCGTGTTTAACTGGATATCGTAAATTGATTAGTGAGGCTGTCGGTTCTTCTTTGATAATTATACATAAATAGCAGTAACAATGATTACTGCTCTAATTCTTGAATCTTGTGTAGCTCTTCTCGAGAATAAAAATACAATCATTACATTCCGCCTGAAGTACAGAGCCGACTCCCGCTTTCTGTCTTGAACCAACCCCACATTCTAACAAGCTCCCCAGTCCACCCCAAGCGAGAAACCAACACATCACCCGTTCACTTAAAATTCCAATAGTAGAAACCACTACAATCCCCATTCTGTCTCTGTACGATCCTATTTTCCATTGTAAAATCATTTTTATAACCATGAGAGAGACTAGTTGTTTACTTCTCACTATTATTGTTTTTTTGTAGTCGTGTCATACGCATCGAATACAAAATGTTCTGATTATATGAGCTGGATCAACTCAGGGTCATATATCTCAATAACAGATTCATTTACTGTCGTTGGAACGTCTTTGTTTATCTGGGGCATTTCCCATACCTTTACTTGCAACTCGCTTATTTTTTTCAGTGGATTGCTCTCTATTGTAGGCAGATCATTCTTTTTTCCAGGTTTACTGTTTTGTTTTTCTGGTGGGTTAGTTTTTATATCGAATAGGCTACATTCCCAAAAATAAAAATGTTGATCCTTAATAGCTATTTTATGCTAATACATACCTTTATACCAACACCTTGTATCGCTAATTGTGTAAATACTCGTCCTCTTGATCCAATTGTAAGCCTACTATTCTTAATCTTAATAAAGCAGGCACAATAATAATAATTATTATTATTTAAAAAAGAAACGTTATGTTGCAGTTATTGTTACAACATAACCTTACTTCTATTAAAAATAACACATATGACGTAGCTATTATTTTCCATTAATAGACTAAGTGACAACCTTGGTCTATCAATGCGATGTTATGTCTGTTAGTCTATAATTGCTTTTCTACTGGGCTTATGATCTAAGATTGTAAAATCCAAAATGTGACTTAGAGTTATTGGCGCTTTGGTTTTATGCTAAAAAAGGTATCTTCTTATTGATACATTGATACTGGATTTTGTTGCCATATAGATTTAACCTTTCTCCACCTTTCTGTCGCTTGCTCTAAAATTCCATAACTATGTTCCAATTAAAAACATCGTTGTATTTGAGATACTCTACATGGCAAATTGACCTTAGGTGTAAAAGTGGTAATAGCGGATGTAGTCGATGCAACAGGAAACATATATGTATTCAGAGATTATACACAAAAAATAAATGTAGTACCATTCATGGGCACGCTTATTATTATGAGTTAGACTAACGCACTATTTTCATTGTAGTTATATTTCCATAATGGAATAACTAATAATGTTATTTCTACCCCTTGATGAAGTAAGTTGCAGATTGCTGATGCAAAATTAAAACAGATATTATATCAGAAGACAATAATTTGATATAATTCGGTAACATTATTTTGTAATTTTAACAATTAAACAGATCAATTAATTAAAAATTCAGTAACTTGAATAAAGTATAAACAAAAATTTACACCAATAAATCACCTCATCTTATTTAGGATCATTTATAATAAAAGACCACATTTACCGATAGCTTCAGGCTAGTAAATTCCAGCGGCAGGTCATCATTTAAAGCTCTAGAGTCTAGACCATCGTAAGTCAAATACAATAAACCTCTTAAAAGTTTAGGTCGGTAACAGACTAACAAATCCGATAAAATTAAAATGTAATAGTACCTTTTTCAGTTTGAAAAGCTTAATACTTTCGTACATTGACAGCGGGTTAGACAAAACAAAATATTATAAATAGCGCAAAACTATTTCCAATTTGATTTGTTCAAATATTACAAGTAATTTTAAGTAGTCTGGAGACATCCATTGTATTTAAAATCCATTTCGGCTCAAGTAGGTTAGCCGGTCTTTGTTAAGGGCAGACTGCTGTCGCCATAGATAGGTTCCACATTGCAACAACTAAGTAATTCGTAGAAGGAAAAATATAATTTAAACCCTTGGGGGAAATAATTGCTTCCGTGATTCTCATCTAAAAAGGGGTTGGATTTGGTTTCTGAAATTTTGTTTTGTGGGAGGTTCTGTTTAGTCATTGGATAGCCGAAAATGACGTACATAATTATTAGAGTAGGAATTCGTCTATATAATTGAAGGCTTTAGCCAAAGAGGGGGAGTTTTTCCAATGGGACCGTCCGTGGTCAAGAAGTAGAAAGAAACGTAGTTCGCGGGTAGCGTTTCTCCGGCATGACAGACAGAATATTCCACTTCGCATCACGTTAGAAAAAATTGGAAAGAAGTGTTACTCTTCCAGTTTTGCGAGGGTTATGCCCATATGTCGCGGATTTATAGTGATGCAAAATAAATATTAAAAACTTGTAGGCGTGTGACGCACAAGTAAGTGAGATTGTCAAAAATTCTGCCGGGTTCGTGTGCCAGTCAATTTTTTAACCATTACACGCAGAAGCAACAAGCGAGATTCTCTTCCCAAATTTAATAACTGCTCTACGTTGGAAAACAAACCCTCAAACAATGGACAATTATTAATAAGTAAGTTTTTATAGTTAAGCAGCATGACCAATTTTTAGTTAGTTTATTTGTTAGGACGTTTTGGCCATAAACCGTAGGATTAATTTAGTGTACGATTTATAATATAAGTTTCTTTCATATACAAGTGTTTGATAACTACTTATGTACTCGAAATTTTCATAAATTCCATAGTCACCTATTCACTTAAATTTTTAAATTAATGAATGTAAGAGGTTCACGTTTCTTGCTCTGTAAATTAAATAGTTTTGTTTGCCGTTGATTAAGTCAATAGTCTTTTTTTATTTTTTTTTATCATGGAAGCTTTATAAGTAGTAAAAAAAGTGAGGAATTGATTAAAAGAAACAATTGTCCTCCTTGGGATGACAAGTCTCTCAAGGTTTTGTACGAACATTTGGACATTCTCGACTTGTCTGGCGCCCTTGGCAGTTGTCATTAAGCCACAATATTTTATGAAAGGTAAGTGCCACATTTTTGTAGTGTATTATAAATTAATTTTACCTTTTTTTCAAAATTTTAACCCTCTATATGATCCCCGACCTTCCGCTAGCTAGTGCCGGTGATCCCCCTTTAAATTTTGTTTTACAGGCCGCCCCCATTTTAAAATTTGACTGGAAAAGATACACTTAGTAGCTTTTCCGCCTGTAACAATTCCTCAAAATTGCAAACCATTGCCTTATGATCAAAATCACAATGTGAAACATTTTACGATACACTGCGCAACACAGCTTTATGTGTACTTACGCCAATGGCTAAAACTGGAAACACTACCATATGACCAAAATGCCAATTTAAGAATTTCTCGTTGTTAAGATACACATCTTCGTAAAGCGGCTTTAGATGTATAAGCGCTAATAAACAATGCAACTGATGTAAAACATTTTTGTATAAGGAAGAATAATTTAGAAAGAAAACCAATACAGTACCATGAATATTTCAATTGGTTATTCAAAGATCCCGTCGGTATAGTCGAACTTCTACTGATGTTTTGCCCAGCAGTTAATCAAGAAAGACAGATTACGAATACCTTGTGATATGAGTTTACAGATCTCAAATCACTGGATAAACATAATATCGGAAAAATTATTAGAATTTCACAAAATTTTAAACTACTGCCATGTGATAAGATTAACTATTAACGATCTTTGCGCTAGTGCACTACTTTAAGCAAACAATAGGCAGTATGATATATTTTATTAATTTCCTTTAGTTAAATGATATGTTTCATCCCGAATGGACCAGCACCTTGAAGAAGTTCTAGATTACTAGAGCGGGTGGTATGGCTTACGCGTTTCAGTGATCTAAAAAGCCAAACCATAGGTCCAACTAAATTAGTAGGGTCTGCAGTGAAGAACCATACTAAGACAGGTCCCCGAAAGAAGGCAGCAGCTCTTTTGGTGCTTAGAGTGGCAGAGACCATAGGGTATGGCGTTTTAAGCCACACCACTGCGATGTGGAAGGCAACATGAAACCACCACATTACGTCCCAAGCACAGAGCATACTCAAATTGTAATTAAGGTGATGCCATCCTAAAATATTACAGCCTCACGTACTGGGCGTTAGTGAAACTTTTTAAAAAGATGTTTATTTTTTCTTACAAATGTCGTGTAGGAAATGTTGTTTTGTCCGTATTAACACAATTGACTTTTGAAGACTCCGCACTAGCTCTAAACTCTATCTTCGGCGGTTTAGAGAGACTATCAGGAGGTCGTTAATTAAATACGAATGTGTAGGGCGCCACTGGACTTAAATAGTGTGTCAAAAAACAAGAAATATCGCTAAGAAAAATACAGGAACGTCAACGAGTATATTCTGTTATAAAAATACAAGATTTTGTATTTTTAAATGGTACTACGTTTATCCTGAAAGAAAATAAAATACATAAAATAATAGTAGAGACAGCAATTTGCGCCTTAAAAAAATCAATAAATCAGACAGGTTTTGTACATCTATGCTTTTTTTCTTTAGTGTAATAGTGCATGGACACTCTACTTACTAAATTTATGCACATCTAGTTTATATGTAATTCATAGAATCCAGTGATAAATATGTACAAAATAAATACTATTGCTTAAGTGCTTCCATGAATGTAATTAACCATGTTTAAATATATAAAGAAATTAAGACTGTTAAGTATGAACACATATATTATTTCTCATTTATTCTGACAGATAATTATTATAAGTTTCTGAATATTTAATTAATTTTTATATTTATATTGTTAATCTTGGACAATTTAAATAAAACAAGTCTCTAAAGCAACTTAGGCACTATAAATGTCATTAACATAATTATGTGATTTTTATGTCATCTTTTCAGTACTGACTAAATGACTCACATACATACAAAATAAGTTTATAATAAGATCTTTTAAATTAGTAAAAGTAAACTTCGTTAAATAGTTATCGTGTATAAGCAATTACATGACTATATTATTCGTAATGCAAATTCATAAAGCTTTTGTTACATAGACATTTTATAAAGCATAATTTTGATATGAAGCAACATTGAAAATTTAAATTCATAAATAAATGTTATCTTAAAGATGTTAGTTTCCATGGGTACAAACTACCTAGGTTAGATTTATACATGACGTTAAACGTCAAACAGATGATTGTCTCAACAAATGGAAATCACATACCACCTTGGCCTCAGGGCATGGCTGCTTGCACCATTTAACAAACAAGTTCAACCCACATGTAGACTTCCAACATTGAACAAACACCACATTGTAAGTTTCAAATACGTAATCGTTTTATACGCAATTAAATTAACTTCTTACGACCATTAGTCAGCTCTAAGTATTGCTCCTGAATTAAAACAAAAGTTCCATGTTGAAATATAAAAACGTATATATCCTATACGCAGTAAAAATTTAACAATCTCGCATGACCATTTTGCTTCAGTTATTAAATGCTATTTCTTCCGTACGCTAGTGTTGTTTTATTTTCTAAGTTCATTAGTTCTTTTGTACTTTAGTGTTGCGCATGATAAGTTTCTAAGCAATCAGATCGATGGATTTATTGAAGCTAATTTGCGACTCGCAAGTCAGTTTTGGATATAAACTTAACCATATTGACGTTGTAACGATCAAAAGCCGACTGATTCGACTCGTCGACATCAGTTTTTGCAAGCAGGTGCGCGAAAGCACGCTGTACAATATCACCTTGAAGATACGTTGTAGAAATTTTACAATACAAACTGGACATTTATAACTATTCTCTTTATTTACTATATAATTAAAATAAAGAAGGACAATAATTGGTGTGTTTCGAAATTATGATGCTATGTTTTAATTTTGTATTAATTGTAGAAGTACGATTTATATTAAATTATAAAAGTGAATTTAAGAATTTTTATAACACAACACATAATGTTTATGCGTTAATTTAGCAGAGGGAAACAAACTGTTGCAATCCTCTGGGGTAAAATATTCTGGATATAAAATAGCCTCCCATTCAGATCTTTGGGAGGGGACTTCTTCAGAAGACCTTATAGGAAAGTATAAAAAATGAGTCGGGAACATTTTGCGAGTCGGAGCGTTAAATGTTAGAAGTATGAAACAAATAGGTAAGCTAGAGAACTTTGAAATTGAAAAGGATAGGTTAGCATTAGACATAATAGGAATTAGTGAATTTCGGTGGTCAGAGGCGGGGGATTTTTGGAGTGAAGACTTTAGGATAATACATACAGGATCAAAGGAACGAAATTAGGGTGTGGGTATAGTTATGCGAATAAAGATAGGACACTGTAGAAAACTATTTACAAAAGAAACAAAAAAGTACTCATAGTTAGATTAGAATCTAAACAGGTAAATACAGTAATATACGAGTATACAGCGATCTACAAAAATATCGAAAACACACTAGGATACGTAAAAGGGCATGAGAATTTAATAATTACGGGTGATTTTACATCAGTGGTAGGTGAGGGTAAGGAAGGAGTGGTAGTAGGTTTATTTGGTTTATGCACGAGAAGCGACAGGAGGAAATAGGCTGGTAGAATTTTGCGACAAAAACAACTAAACTATCATAAACATATTATTTCAACATCATGTGAGAAGACGATTCACGTGGAAGATGCCAAGAAATATAGGAAGATGTCAAATAGATTACATTTTTGTCAGGCAACGGTTAAGCAATCAAGTAAAAGACTGTAGAAGTAACCTAGAAGCAAATATATAGACTGACCACAACATCGTTATTATGAAGATCGCTCCTAAATTTACAAATTTGAAAAAATGGAACGGAAAGAGGCACTTTGACTTTAAGAAACTAAAAAATAAAGGCATCCACAAAAGATTTGAAATAAAAATGAATGCTATATTGCTATATGTATGAGACAGGCGAGATACCCAAAGATTTTAAACGTATCATCATAGTTACTATACCAAAAAAGAGAGGTACGGATAGATGTGAAAATTTTCGAACAATAAGTGTGATAGCACACGTGTCAAAAATATTAACTAGAATTGTACAAAGACGGATGGAAAAGCTAGCTGAAGAAATACTAGGAGAAGATGAATTTGGGTTTAGGCGAAAGAGGCGAGACTAGTTTAGCTCTGAGGGTGTTAAAGGAGAAAACAATAAAAAAAGGGAAAGCGTGTATATTGGGTTTGTAGATCTGGAAAAAGCAATCGACAATGTAAAATAGAAAAAAAGATTTTCGAAATACTCAAAAAGATTAGAATGAGTTTTAGGGATAGACGGATAGTGCATAGCTTATACAAAGAACAAACAGCAGTAATAGAATTAAAGCAGGAACGTAGAGAACTAAATGTAAGGAAAGGGGTGGGACAGGGATGTACCTCATCCCCATTAATTTTTAACTTGTACATCGAATCGGCAATGAATACTGTCAAATGCGGGAAGACATTTGGAATTATTATGCAGGGACAAAAGATCGATATGCTTAGTTTTGCAGATGATATAACGGTATTAGCATGTAGCAAAGAAGAGTTAGAAGAGCTTTTAGTGAAATAGAAACAGTTTTAACAGAGAGATACGGTATGAAAATTAACAAAAATAAAACAAAGTACTAACATGTAAAAGAGTGGAAAATAAATCATAAACTAGAATACAAATAGGTAACGAGAACTTACAAGAGGTTAAAGATTTCTGCTACCTAGGAAGCCAAATAACGCAAAATGGAAAGAGCGCGAAAAATATAAAACAAAGATTAGCGCTAGGCCGTGTTACATTTAACAAGAAAAAGCGACTACTGTGTTCAAAGACAACAAGCAGAAGTAAGGAAAAGACTGCTTAAAGCATATGTGTGGAGCACAGCACTGTAGGGCTGTGAAACTTGAACAGGAGGGGAAGCGGACAGGAAAAAGATAGAAACCTTAAGAATGTGGTGCTACAGACGTAAGATGAAGATATCAAGGACAGATAAAGTTAAGAACAAAGAGGAAGAAAGAAATACATGAAAAACAGTAAAAAAATACGAGATATAGGATGATATATCACATACTAAGGCATGAGGGAATAGTGCGGAATATATTACAAGCAAAGATATGAAAAAGGAGAGATAGAGGTAGACCTAGGTTGGACTATTACACACATATAGTGAAAGATGTAGGTTGTGGGTATCTCATGGAAATGTGTAGACTAGCTCAGAATAGAAACCAATGGAAGTACGCGTCAAATCAGTTCCAAGATTGAAAACCTAATGACGAAGAAAATAACTGTACTTAAATGTGATGATTATAATAAGCAATTACAGATATTGGTTGTGCAGTATTTTCAACTAATGTAAATTGTGCAAAAAGACTTACTGGAAGACTACTAATTCGGCAAATGTTCAAGCGTTGGGGGAACTAGGTAAGCTCATGCTGCTTAATCCTCTTTAGATACCGCTCAATATCGGGGAAATACGGTATATATTTGTAAAACAATAGAAGAGAAACCAAATTGCATCTAACAAGAAAAAGAAGCGACTATGTTAGAAGATAACAAATATAGAAACAATTAGAAAATTGTTGAAAACATATGTGTGGAGCACAGGACAGTACGTCCATGGAATAAGAACAGATAGCAGAAGCAGAGAGTAGAAGCAATTCTAAATGTTGTGCTTCAGATGAATGATGATGTAAGCATGTACAGACAAAGTTGTCAACAAATAGGTTATAGAAAAAGTAAAGAAAAAAAGATATCGATGAAAAAAAATAGGGGAAATAGAAGGGCAGAATACGTTCTAAGGCATTTTTGGGATATATCGCGAGATATATTACAAGCAGAAATAATAAAAAGACAAGTTAAGGTATACCTATATCACACTATTGCACGTAGGTAGTGAAAGATGCAAACTATGAAATATTCAGGACACTGTATAGGTTAGCCCAGAATACGAAACAATGAGGGAACGCGTCTACCCAGTTCGGGACTAAAGACCTAATGATGATGAAATTGCTTTTTAGCTCAAAAGTAGCTTGACACATTTATAGACACTTCGGTAATTTACTTTAATAACGTGGCTACTTCAAAGCAGTATCAAGTTAGAATCCACAAATAAACAGGAAAATGCAACTAATTTATTAAATACAAATAGTGATAAAGATCGGGATTGGACACTCTATGTATTAATGTATGTATTAATTTAGATAACCGGCATAGAAAAGCTTATTGGTATACATTCGCAGTTCAAAAAAACACCGAATCATGAACTTGCTTTGACACTCTACAAGCATAATGATTGTAAAACTTGCCATAAAAATTAATTTGTTACATGTAAACTAAAAGCTCACAGAGTTATAAAAACCACCATCATGTTAGATTCCCCCAATATTGGTATACTTATGTAATTTACTCGCATAATAAATGTGTTGCGAACGTAAACAAACGCTCCGTTTTAAAAGTGTGGAAACAAATGACGGGTCGCACAAAACAAACTACAGTGCCTTCGAGCTTAGAAAACTTTAGACATACTAGCCCGTGAGACGACATATAACACCTGGTGACCCTGGGGCGAAAAACTTATAAAGCCGCCGATAATATAAGTAGTAATCAACCAATCTTTCAAATTCAGTTATAGATCCCTGCAAGTTAAGGGTTGATTATGGGATAATTCAAGACCGGTATTAAATCCTATTGTAAGTAAACAAATTCCCTTACGCGAGTGAAAACGCACAATTAAAAGCACCGTTACACGTGACGGTACCCTGTATCGGAAGCTTTCATTCAGCGCTAAGTTGGAGTATTTGTTTGATTGCAGTCATTTTTTCTGTACTAAGAAGTCGGTTGGAGCTTTGCAAAAGATCAACAAAACTTGTAGGTAATTGAATTTTTGCTAAATATTACATTTGTTCTATAATTTATAATTATTATTGGTTGTAGTAATAAGAACCAGTAAAAGTTATTATTAACAGAACTTTTTACGTTGGTACACGCTTATTTATAGCGTATTGTAAACATATAGATTTGTATATGGAAAAGCACCACAATTGTATCCGCATAATTCATATGTACCAGTTAACTTGGTAGGATAATTGATAGATTTTTTTGATACACTTATATTTGGCCAATTAGGAATACATTTTAGTTTTTATTTGTTATTCACAGTGATATTAATGTTTGATAATATAGGTTAGGTAAACAATACCTGGAGTTTTTGTTATTACTTGTGTTTGTTTTAAATGAGTTTTGATCGATTTTTGTTTCAGGTGAGCTGGCGTTCAGAAACGAGTTTAAATATCCTTCTAGGTAGGTGAAAAATAATTTAGTAAAAGTGTTGGAATCTGTATACTTCTAAAAGTTTTGCACTTGTTTTCATAAAACCTACCCAGCACCACTGGAAGCTAGCCGGTGCACTATTTATTATTACTTTACTTCGCTGTAGTGGAGTAAAATTAATTCAGATATTTATTGGCAATTCAATATGTAACACCTTGTAGTTGCGGTATACAACTAAATAAATGGCTTTAAATGTATATATACTAAAAGCCGATGTAGCCAGTGCGGAAGAGAAATATTGTTCTTTAAATAAAAATAGTACAGAAAAAAAAGATATAGTTTTCTGTAAAATATTAATCAACCACTTATCGGCACATTTATTAATAGGAGTTAGACTAAAACACTTTGTCACTGTGGTAAAGTTTGCGCAGTTGATCATTTACTTATGTTTTATCTAACGCTTGTACCAGTACGACACAGAATGCGGATGTCAGATGACCAGCATGTCTAATAAGTAGATAGAATTATTTATACCTCTTCCGTATGGTTTAAAATTAGAACCAACACCATGATTACGATACGCAAAAGCGCAAAACAGCTTCAGATGTTCAAGCGCTAATAGCCTATGTGGGCGAGGTGAAAGGAAATGTTATTTCGTAAACTAAACTTATATAGAAAGAATTCGAATACATAGATTACACCGGCATATTTATGATTACGGACTACACCGAAACAATACTCCATTTGTTGTAAAATTTCCACAATCAAACATATACTGATCGCTAATATAGTCCATGCGAAAGGAATTTTTCTATAAATAAAGGTTATACAAACAGGAAATTAGATGTAGCCTCTTGAAGAATTGGAATCCCCTTTATAAAGAGTATACCAGCACATCTATTTTTAAGACTTAGATTCAGTCACTGCTCTTATTGTGGAAAATTTTGTACTTAGAAAATCTACCGATGCTTTGCCCAGCGCTTGATTAGGAAAGACACGGACTACAAATGCCTAATGATCTGACAAGTTTCATATAGCAGAAAATACATTGATAGAATTTTTCTAAACTACAAGTTCCATCGTATTCGTGATATAGTCGCTATTACCCGATAGTAAAACTGTCAGCCATTCGGCCATTCCTTCAAAACGTGACGTTTTTCATCGGCACGTGGTCGTTTTATCAGAACCATAATCAAAACATTTCCTACTCCATCAACCGTTCACAGAGGTACAAACTGTATCATAATCAACACACCACACAACCACGATGTGACCAGACTCGATTGCCCTACGTATAAACAAGCCCTACACCTATCAAAAGTCCACACTGACTATGAGCTTTAGACATGACATACCATCGCGCCAAGCCAACTCTAAATTGAGATGTATCCAAATTAACCTTTAACATTCTCGCGCAGTTCACCTTAGAATTATCCAACATACTCCAAAAACATAGCTTCTACAATGCCCTATTACAAAAACCTAACTTAATTCTCAACAAAATTCCTAACCGTCCCTCTAACTTCGAACTTACATCCACTAATGCCATGGATCCAAAGTGCACGTCCGCCATTATGTAACTGATCCCTAAATTGATGCCGCCTATCATATTTCCTCTCCACCCACAACACTCCATTGGAAAGTCGGCTACATATTTCTAATCTCAACCTACTTCCAGTTCAGTATATACATCAACACTCACCTACGCCAATTGCAACATATATTGACGACGATAGAAGGCAAAGCAATACTAATAGCAATATATCCCAATTCCACATCCACACTTCGGTATAACAACGATACAGATGAAAACGGACATACATAAAGAAGCTTTCATAAATCGCCCTAACGTACATATTCATAACGCACCCACTTTCATCCCCACCTAGAAATCACACAATGGCTGTTCCAACAATGGCCCTATGTAATCTTCTCGTTTAGCCACTAACCTGATTTACTCCTGGACAGACTCCCACATACATCAAACCAGTGATTACAAATCTATTACGTTTGACATTCTCCCTAATCTCCCATCCCACTCATATAAGAAAACCCCAACCTTTAATACCCGCTAAGCAAATTGGAATTCCTTTCTAGAAATCTTAATCAACTTTATACTTAAGTTCCCGAATACCATATATGCAGATTCCGAGCAGGTTTTCTTAGCCATTGAAGAAGTTACAAACAATCTAACCGCCGCGTTTTCTTCTATCCCTAAAAAATATCAAAAACAACGACCCACACTCTGGTAGACATCAAAACTGACAACCACCAGACAAGCACTTGCACGAACAAGACATAACATACAAACAACTAGACGAGCAAACGCAGAACACTACTTCATCAATACATGCTCGAACGCCATAATAATAAACGCAAAGAGAATATACATCTTAAAAATCATAAAGGTCAATACTGCCAACCCATGCATCACATATAGGTAACTAATAAAAACGTCCTAACAATGCCCTTACAAGACCACCCTGACTACGTTTGTGAATACTGCCATCCCCTCAGCCCCGTACTATGTACCAACATAACAACAGCAACACCTAATAACCGATTCACTAACCCAGCCCGAAAACCAAACAGACATTGAATTGGGAATCTCCTTCTTAAACTTCTTTATCACCAAACCCATTCCGTGTAAACCTCTTGGTTCTAATCAAATAACAAATGACATCCTACAAAAACCTGACCCCTAATTAGAGAAACCGTTCACCTACTAGTTACCAAATGCCTCTCTACAGGAAGCTCCTCAAAAATATTCAAATCAGCCTGACTCTACTCCTAAAGCGAGTAAACCTCACGTTACAATAAATTCTATAATCCTGTCGTCCTACTGCCAATACTTGATGAAAATCTTGAACAGGTTATTCTATACAAGCTGAATTGTTATATCAAATTCCATATTCGCAATCAACATGGTTTGTGACTAGGACACGGTGTAGAACGCACGGTCACTCGTTAATTTCGCGGTTTAATCCTCCCCTTCCAAATACGTAATCGGCTTCTTTCTCCACTTACACTCAGCTCTTGATCTCGACTGGTGGACAAACTTCCTAACTCAAATAAAAATAGCAAACTTCCCATCCAACACATTCATTATCATTAAATTGTACCTTACATTGCAAACCGCCAGTTTAGCCCCAAGCTTCCACACAATACTAAACTACTTCCACAAGGTTGCGCTTAAGATTCACGTCTGCCCCCGACCTTTTAGAACTTGTCCTCAAACTCCTTTCTCGAACTCGATAACCCTAATACAACCACCTTTACGTATAACAATACCACTGTCCTAATGCGTGGAGACTTCAAGCTTCCTGCATCACATTTAGAGCTGGGTAAAGTAATATTTAAAACTTATAATCTTAAATTTATTCGGGAATTAGATTCCCCAAGGCCAACGAATGTGTCGTTAAGTTATTATAGCTAGCACTTGCGCGTAGTTTTTGCTCCTGATGCAGGGACTTCCAATTCTCTGCAGGGATTTTGTGGTAGAGTGTTGTTACTCTGGTATTTGCCTGGCAGTATCTGTCTTCGTCAAAGCATCGATATGTGCTAAATGATTAAATAGGCACGAAAGGGGAAAATCACGGTGTCAATAAGTTGAAGCACTACCACACGTTTACACTTGACGGAAGTCGGCAGTTAAGTCCCTGGTTTCGATACATTCACTCCTACGAAAATGTATTTTCCTCCTGGAGAGGTTAAAGTGTTTTGACGCACATTTGTGGGTACAGTCGCGTGATCCCGACACGGTCGACTGCTTGAAAAATGACAGGTGAGCATTTTCACAAAAATTACGCCCTCGTTCGGATGAGAGGTTAAATGAAGGTCCCGTGTGTGAGTGTTGTCACGCTCGTTAAAGATTCCTACCTTGCCTGAAACGGCAAGGGTTCGGCAAAATTGTAAATTTCTAGGCAACAAAAAACTCGCCTCCTGGCCAATGTAGTACTTACTGGTGGAGCATTGGAAAAGTAAATGAACGGCACAGTTGCGTGCAGCACGGCGTGAGAAATGTCAACATCGCATGTTCCAGATCAGAAAAAAACCAATGAGTGGACTTTCGTGAGAACCAAAACTTTGTGTGGCTTGTATGTACGCTTGCATTAAAACATTAATTTGTTGGGAATTTTCCCGTGCGTGGTTTTTAAAGGTCTCCTAAACCAAACTAAAACAATAAACATTGAAGCCTTTCAAAAAACGCCTCACACTGTTGCTGAGCTTATAAACTCTCTAGAATCCTTGCTCAGTTTGCTTGAACAAACAGCCTCTGTCCTTTTCCAAAACACAAATGCTCTTATTAAAAGGACTCCTCAGCCCAAACCGACTTCTTATAATCTGTCTCTTAAACACCTAATTTTCACTGCCAATAATCAGAATACTTAAGAGTCCACATAGACATGAGACTTAAGATGAACAACCACTTTTCCAAACTCGCAACAAAATTAAAGTTCTTATGCAAAATCTCCTACAATCACTCCCCCACTCAATACACTTTAACATCCCGACACGATGATTAATCTTAAGGCAAATTATAATCCCAATACTCCGATATGCAGCAGACTTCCTAGCTACCTTTAACCTTACCCTTTCCATACACAAGCTAGACACTATAATCAGACCTTTTCTAATATACAACTGACGAGCCTGCAGAACTACTACTACACTCTGCTTATACACTCAACTCCACATCCCCCATAGATACCCAACCTCATATAGCCATCAAAGTACGCAACCTTAATCAGAACGTCCCCATCACTTTCCGCAGCACAACCCTATTCCTTGTTAATTGCCGTACTCTCTCGAAATCAGAAATTATGGCACAAATAACAAGGGATAGGGTTGTGCTGCGGAGAGTAATGGGCAAGTTATGATTAAGGTTTCGGACTTTGATGGCTATATGAGATTGGGTATCTATGGGGGATGTGGAGTAGAGTGTATATGCAGAGCGTGGTAGTAGTTCTCCAGTCTCGTCAGTTGTATATTAGAAAAGGTCTGATTATAGTTTCTAGCTTGTGTCTGTATAAGTTCGCTCACCATGCCTTTACAGACAACATTAAAATCCGAAATAAACCTAGATCCTTACTGTCCCGTCCCAAACTTAAACTACCTTGTCACACATTTTCCCCAGCAATTAGAAAAATTCACAACAACCTACAGCAACAAATTCACAACAACAAAACATACTCCAAAGGCAAATACCAATTACCTTAATCCCTTCACACGCTTACTTATCTTTACACTTAATCTCTTAGCCCAGGGCACGTGCATCTTTGACGACAACGGTGGGGGCACTTTATCTCACATCTGAATCTCAAGAAACCATTAATTGAGGTCCAATTTATTTCTATATATTGACTAAATGATTGAACATATTTTTGTTTAAATTGTAGTAATGTAGCATGTACAATTAGGATGGGCTATAAACTTGGAAATGGTTAAAAATAAATGAATTCTGAGTCTAAAAAGTCTGAAATTACACACTTACAATATACTCAATTAGCAATACGAGACATAGTTGTGTTATGAAACACAACAGCGCAAAGCAAGCGTTCATGGTGGATGTAGTCGTTAAAATCGTACAGAAACTACAAGAGATGTAGTACCATTTAGAATTCTAGTTAGCCATAAAAAGATTACATCGACATATTTATTATTAAGAGAACAAAACGCTGCTTCGTTAGGAAGAAATTGGCACAGTTGAATATCTGCTGATGGTATGTCCAGCGCTTAATTAAGGTTGCAGATGTCAAATGATCTGTCAAGTATCACATAAGAATAAAATAAGTTACAGAATTAGGTAAAGTTACAAACTGTTACTGTATCAGCTAAACATCAATTAAATACTGAAGAGCGAAAAACATTTTTAAATGTATAGGCAATGCAAATAAATACTGTTACCTAGATAAAATTTATGTTGCACTTAGAGAACGACTTAATGCTTTTCTTCAACGATATAATTCGTCGTTGTATGAGCGCATGGAATTACTTTACGTATAATACAAAATGTCAGAACTCCGAATCAGTTTCGTAACATTCAGCTTCAACTTTGACTATTAAATTTTCATTGCCATCTGAGGATGAAAGAGGCGAAACGACGGATTTGCTATGGATATATTGCGATCCCTTCAGCCTTACCTTTAATAAAACCGCAGGAGCGAGACCGCTTTTGGGGTAATATTTACTAAAACCATATTAATTCCAGTCGTTTCAGAGAGCAAGGAGCTACTGAGAGAAATGCTGCTATTGTAAGCACTTAATACTTTACCAATATTCCAAAAACTCATGCTTTCCATGTACGCGAACGCTGGCAATCTATGGCTTAATAAAGGCGATGGCCTTACCTATACTGAAATAAATTTGCACATGTAATTATACATTTCACACACAGCAAAGACACTCAATAATAATTTATAATGGAGCTTTGGAGATCGTTCTAATACTGTATAATTTTAGGTTGAATATTTAAAGCTATAAATGAGCGTATGCAACATTTCATCCCTAACATAATTACCTATCGCTGCTGAATGAACATACTGGTAGTAAGCAAATTCGCATGCAATATTTATCGATTACTATCAGAGAAGTTGAATTCGGTCTTTTCGAATCACCCTAGTCTTGAACCAAATACCGTTATATTAGAACAAATTACGATCGTAGATAATCTCCTTCTCCGCAAAAATTTGTATTTTTATCTCGTGCTACTCACGGGAATCTTCAAATCATTTTCAAAATTATCAAGCACAATTTTGAAATCTTCCCCACCTTGCGAAGATCGTAAAGCACTAGTAAAAATTTGAGCTAGGGGTTTTGCTCAACTAGGATCAAAATGGCTCAATGTCCAATCAACAGTATCTTTTTCTAACGAGCTTTGCGAGTTAAGGTTCGGGCCTTGGGAGCTGCCTTTTTAAAAACCAGTTCCAAAACTTCTTAACAAATTTTATTCTAAACAGACATTAATTATGAAATTTTACAAAGCTTGATTTAAATTTATTCTAAGTCCGAAAATAACTAATAAATGTACTATCGTGAGTAGTCTAAACAACTGCAATGTTGAAGCTGAATACTTTGACTGACTCAGTTGAGTAGCTTGAACAACAAAGTATGGAGTGCGAAGACAGACTGCTGGGTCCTTGAGCTCCCGGGCTTTTAAATGATGTTCCTACCCCTCACATGGCTGTGTGAACTTGCAGATCTCATGTCTGCTTATTCTTAATACTATTCATAATTACAATGTTGTAATCTTAATTTCTAAGTAATTACGCTACCTGACCGTTTGTGACCTGACATCTGCATTGTCACTATCGTCTGCGATACAAAGTAGCGCATCCGTTCTCATGAACGTTAATAAACTTTATAGCTTGTCCTTGTAGTTACTTTGTTGCACTTCACTTAACATTTTCTTACACTTTTTAATAATTTTTAACTTATGATCAATAAAATAGTCAAAATAATTAATACAATTGTCCAAACACTAATGTTATCGTAGTGCACTTTGGGCGTTTTTAATACACTCAGATGTTCCCTATAATTTTCCATAAGTTTCATGACGTGGTTGAGGTTGTCTAGTTCTAGATGCTCTAGTTGCATGGGTTTTTGAAGTATTTCTTCGTCTTCGGTTTACGTTGTCTTGATTTGTAAATCTGGTAAGTTTGCTAGTTTCTTGGTTGCTACGGATCTTGATAAACTCTGATTGTTTCATTTTTCAGTTTCAAATAACAATCTTCTTTGAGGGTGATTAATTTACTTCCGGTTAGTGCTAAGTTGTTCTCGTCTTGATTGCAGTGGGTTGTCACTATTGCTTTTGTGAGGAAAAATGGCTATCCATTTGTTTTCTATTACCTTTTGAATTTTCATATTGGCGATTTGTACGGGTTTGGCTTCACAGTTCTCGTAATGATTAGAAAATTTTAATAATTGTACTTCGCAAGGGCTGTCTTCTTGAATGGTTGTCGTTGTCAATGATTAGCATAAATATTGATTTGGTGTAACTTTATTACATTTTTCATTTGTATAACCATATCTTAGTTCATTTAAGGATAGGAATTTGGTTTTGGGTATAATAACTTGGTATGTGCTAGTAATTTTCATTTGAAAAGCAAATAAATGATAATAATTATAATTGTTACTCTCTACTATCGGAATCTCTATTAAAAATGTTATGTCGTTATTTTTTACATAGCCTTTAACTATAGCTATCTTTTCAAATATTAGAATGTTTGCTTCTACTACATCAAAGGGTAATTTACTGTTGGTTACAAATGATCTAATTCTTAATAATTCCTTTAATAAATCAATTGGTTCTATGATCCTAGAATGTAGGGTATTTAATTTTGCAAATGTTACTGCATTTTCTAACGTGGCTAAAATTTGTTCAATTAAGGTAAGGGTTGATATTATTTGAGTGTATATTGTGTTAAATCTAATTAAATCTCTCATGCCTAACATGGTAGTTTGCATGTTATTTTCAAGGGTTAGTATTCGGTTGGCTATACTGTCCTGGTTTCTTACTAACTTTCTCAATGTTTCGTTGAATTTTATAATCGTTGATTGGGTCAATGATATTTGGTTGCTAATTATGGTTTTGATATCGTTTTGATTTTTGATTAACTGTGGTATTGCGTTGTCATAACGTTCTCCATCTTGATTATCTAAATTGCCTGTGATTGCTATTATTATGTTTCCTAATCCGTTGATTAGTCCTCCTTTTCGTCTTGCCGTTTGTTCTATGGGTATTAGTCGGTTAAATTTATTTTCTATGTTTCTCAAAATACTTTCTATTATCCTGTCATAATTCATCATTTCTATTGCGTATTCTTTTCTGAATTTTGTTGTGTCCATTGATTGTTTTAATCGGTAATAATTGTTTTTGATTATTTGAAATTCTTGTTTTAATTCCGTTAAGTCGAATTTTTGTGCAAAGGTCCAATAGTCTATGGTATACTGCATACTGCCTAATTTTATTGGTAGTATACCGGGGTTGTTTTTTATGTATTCAATTATTATTTCGGTGTCCGTTCTACCTGGGTGGAGGTTGACGGTAAGGGTGTCTTAAGTTTTTCAAGTGAATAAATTTTCTTATCTTGCCGTTGTTTACTACGGCTGTGTTTTTGTCCGATATTCTTTTAATTTTAAATGGGCTTAAATTTCTGGGTGCCGTTTTGTGTCGTTTGCTTTGGAAATTTTTCTCGTATGCTGTTTGTCCTATTGAGAATTTATTTGCGTTGGTATTTTTATTACGGGTTGTGGTAATACGTTCCTTGTCGTTATCTAATTTAGCCTTTACTTTGTCATAAGTTGTTTTTAGTTTTTCTTTATGATCCTTGGCATATTGTTGATATACTTCTTTGTTATAATGTATGTCATAAGGATTGCGTGAATCTGAATGTCCTAAAGTTAATTCTAATGGCGTAAAATTAGTTGATGAGTGGATTGTGCTATTATAGGCGATTAGTGCATATGACATTAAATAAGTAATGTGTTCTTTCTTATAGGTTACTTTTAACAATCGGATTTGTTCTAACAGGGTTGAATGTAGTCGTTCAATCAGTCCATTTGATTCCGGGTGGTTTTCAGTTATAAAATGAATTTTTATCTTCTGGAGTTCTAGAGTGTTTTGGGTAGTTTCATTTTTAAATTCGCTGCCGTTATCTAACGTTATTGTTTCGGGCGTTCCATAAAATGTTAAGTATTGTAAAAATCCATGGGTTACATCAATACTATTTTTGAGGTGATTGGTATTGCTTGGCCTATTTTTGTAAATGCTTCTACAATTGTCAAATAACTTTGTGCTTCTACTACTAGAGTATCGGCATGTAATTTTTGAAAAGGTTTGTCAGGTGTTTTAGTTAACATTAAGGGTATCTTTAGAGTTTTCCTGTCGTATTTCGCTTTGTCGCATAGTTCACATTAATTATTAAAGTCTGTAGTTAGTTCTTTTATGTCCTTGAAATAATATCGTCTCATGATTTGCATTAGGGTTTCATTATTTCTACGATGGTTGGTTTTTCCTTCGTGTTTGTTTCGGATTACATCATTTATTTCGTCAGGGTCGTCTAATGTTATTAATTTTCTTGTGCATTCTATAATTTCAGGGCCAAAATTATTAAATAATTTAACTTATAATTCTGAAAATCGTTGATACAAGTTTTCGGTGTTAAAGTAAAAGTAAAATTGTTTTTCTGGGGGTTTATTCTTTTGGAGTTTTAATTATTGGTTCTTCATTGTCGTCTTTGGTTATCTGAATTTGATATATTTTTTTTGTTATCTACTTTGTATATTTTACGGGGTTGGGGTTATTCAAAACTTCGGTAATTATAAATTGATTGGGTTTCATATTGATGACATCGTTTAAAATTTTAATCGCGGTTTTTGGCTCTTCATTTTGTGTTGAATGTATGGTGTCCATATCGTCTGGATCTTCTCTGATTTTCCGTTTCGTCTACGTTTCCTATAATTGATTCCGTTTCCAGTGCGTTAAGCTGTATTCTACTTAAAGCGTCTGCGTTATTATTATAAATTCTTTTCTTCTATATTATCTCGTAGTCATGTTCCTCTAGTAGGATTCTCCATTGTTGTAATTTTGAATTTGGCTCTTTAAGTTTGCATAGCCATACTAGTAGTGTGTGATCGGTGTATATATAAAATTTTCATCCGTATAGGTATGGTCCAAAATACTTTGTTGCCCAAATTATGGCTAAAAATTCTTTCTCTGTCGTGCTATATTTCTGTTCGGCTTCATTTAGGGTTCTGGATGTGTAGCTGATGGGTTTATCGCTACCTACTGTTCCTTGGCTTAATACTGTGCCTAATGCTACATTTGATGCGTCTGTCGTTAATATGAATGGTTTTGAAAAGTTGGAGTATTCTAATACGGTATGATTTGTTAATATACCTTTAATTTTATCTACGGCTTTAATAAATTCTGGGGTGTGTTCAATTTTATTTCCTTTCTTTAAACAATGTGGGGCTTGGTAATTTGAGCATAACCTTTAATAAATTTGCTGTAGTAACCACTAAGTCTTAAAAATCCTTTTATTTCTTTTTTTGTTTTTGGTATGAGGTAATTTAGTACTGCATTTGTTTTATCAGGGTTCGGCATGACTTCTTGGGGTGTTATTATTGTCCTAAAAATGCTACTTCTTTCTGTAAAAATTCGTTCTTGTCTAATTGTACTTTAAAATGTGCTTTTCTTAATCCTTCGAATACTTCTCTTAATCTATCTATATGTTCTACTAATGATGTTGAGTAAACTATGATGTCGTCTAGGTATACAAAAGTTTTTCCTTGTGTATCCCACGTAGTATATTGTCCATAACTTGTTGAAAGGTTGTTCATAATGTCCTCTAGGTGTGCTGAAGGCTGTTTTTGGTGTATCCTTTTCATCCATTTCTACTTGATGGTATCCTGAGGCTCGATCTAATGTTGAAAAATATTGGCACTTGCTTAATTTATCTAAAATTACAATTATATTTGGTAGTGGGTATTTGTCGTCTACCATTTTTTCATATAGTTTTCTGTAATCTATTACCATTCTATATTTTCTCTTTCCTGATGCGTCTAATTTCTTGGATACTATTAATACAGGGCTGCTTCATGGTGAGTTGGAGTGTTGTATGATATCTGAGTCTAGTAAGTCTGCTAATTGTTTATCGGTTTGTTCTTGGCTTGCCTGAGATAATCTGTATGCTTTTGTGAATATTGGCTTGTCTTCCGATAGTTCGATATTATGTTTGACGGTATTTGTAAATGTTAGAGATATTCCTTCGCAATGGAATATGTCGCGGTATTCAAAACATTAATTTTTAATTGCTCTTGTTCTTCTTGATTGATGTCAGTATTAAAGCGAATGTTACTTAAATTTTCTCTTAACATTTCGTCGTTCTCTGCGGGGTTGTAATTGTCTGCTAAGTTTTCATCTATTTCCATTTCGTTAAAATTTAATTCCTCTCCGTTAATTGGACTGGTTAATGTTAGTTCTACGGTGTAGTCATTTGAATTTAAAATCGCCGTTGTGGCATAAATATCTTTTATTTTTACTAGTGCGGTTGGGGTCTCTACTCCTTGTTGAAATGTTATATTATTTATTATTCCTAATTTGTTATTTGAATTTACTGAGATTTTTATTTTTTTCTCTGTTCGGGGTTCTATTGTGTATCTTTGTTCAACTTGGGTATTCTGAAATATAATGGGGATTCGTCCATATTTCGTTCTTAGTAAACGGTTCTTTATGTCGATGTTGGCTTCTAATTTTCTTAGAAGGTCCATTCATAACAGTCCGTCATATTTGTCATTGAATTCGAAAATCCAAAATTTAAGTTTAATTTTTACCTTGAATGTTTTAGGTAAGGGTATATTAGCTACAAATTGGTGTAGGGTTGTTTGATGGGCTGTCTTAATTTTAAATGGTTCTCTTTCTAAATAGTTTAAATAGTGTTTCTTCACGGTTCGGGGGCTAATTAATGTTTTCGAGGATCCGGTATCGATTAATAGTTTGAATTCGGAATGTGGTATTTCCATATAGGGTAGTACCAGGTGATTTATATTATTTAAATTTATTAAGTTTGGTCGTTTATGAGGCGGTCTATCTGAAAATTTTACCACGCGTTTTCTTCGTCGTCCTCTTCATAAGTTTCGTATGTTTCTTTGCGTTCATGATTGTTCGAACGGTGTGGTTCAGTGTTTGTACTTGGGTGAATATAATTATTTTGTTCATTTTCATATTCCTCTACTTCTTGATAAAATAGTTCTTCTGATGTACAAGTTCGTTTTTTATTAGGGTTTGGTCGAATGTGTATTATTTTTGTATTTGGTTTGGTGTTACCAGATGAGGTATCCATTTGTGTGGGTTTATAATAGTTATTAGGATGGTTATTGTTATTTGTTCTTGGTGAATTTTTTATAGGGTTCGCGTTGAATGCTGGTCTTTGTTGGTTGACGTTTTCGTTGAATCTTGGTATGAATGCGGGTTTCGTGAAATTTGGGTTAAACGTTGGTTTTGTAAATTGTTTATATTGATTATTAAAATTCGTGTTATTTTTCATTTGAATGATTACTTCGCGGTTGGTTTGTTTGCGCATTGAACGGTGTAAATTTTTGTTGGGGAATTGTTTGTCTCGCGGCTTGTAAAGTTCTTATTGGTGAATAACTTTTATTCGCGTCGGGGTTGTATAATCTGTTTCTGTAATACCTTACGTTTTCTTCTTCTATCATCATGACCATGGCTTCCTCTTAGTTTTGGGAACGTTGGAATCTGATTTTGTCTGGTTGTCGTTCTGGTAGTGCATTTAAATATGTCCATGGCTTCCTCTTAGTTTTGGGAACGTTGGAATCTGATTTTGTTTGATAGTCGGTCTGGTAGTGCATTTAACTATGTGTCTAGTGCCATTACGTCATACATCTTTGTTTTTAAAACTCTCATATTTTGGTCGGGTTCCTCAATTTTTAATTTCGCCAAATTTAAACTTCTTACATCTTGGCATTTCATTCCAAATTGGTATGGGGATTGGTTATTTTCCATTCTAAGATTTATTAAATCGCGTACTAGGCATTTTAGGTTACGTTGATTGCCAAAATATGCAATCAATGTTCGTTTGAAATCTTTCCGCTGTTCTTAATAATCTCGGCTGTCAATTAATGTTAGTACCCGTCCAGTTAGTTTACTAATAATTAGGCGTGGGAATAATACGTTACTTTCGTTGTCTCCGGGTGTGTTAAAAGTTTTCAATAATATTTCGCAAGCTGTTACAAAATTTACTAACAAAGTTTGATCGTCATTATACGCTGGAATTGTCTCTAAGTAAATTTTCACGTCTAAACTCATTGAGGCTGGGGGTGTTTGTTCTAATAATTAATATTTAGTTTTGATTTTAATTAATTTCAAATTTTGTAAAAATTGCCATTTGTTTTGCGGTTTGTATTGTTATTCGTTGCTTGGGTTTATTAATTTTCTGTTTAGAGTGCGTCGGGTTACTTGTTAATTTTAGCTTGAGTCGTTTTAGTTTATTTAAAGAATTGAGCTGCTTGTATTTATACTTAGTTGTACGTTGCTGTTATGGTTTATGAGGTTTACGCTTGATACTGTTTTGATTGCATTTATTTTTACTTCGCTGATGTTTATTTTATTGTAGGTTTGATCTCTGAAAGTTTCGATGTGATTGAGTAATTTTGCGGTAATTTATTTCACTTTGTTTGCTTTGCGCCAGTTAAAACTTATTCTTCGTTTATTTCTGCTGATTTAATTGTCTGTTACACTTATCTCTTCCCGTGGGTGGGTAATTGATAACTGTGTCTACGTGCTTCCTTTGTCGTCAACTTAGTGTTAAATATAACTTTGCAAGATTTCAATTTACTGTTTTGTTACAATATTGCCTTTGTATTTTAATTACAAAGTTTTTAGTCTACTGTAGGTGTAGTTCAGTCTCTGTGAATGTTTTGGTATAATTAAATATGCAATTATACTTTATTTGATCTTCCTGAAAGCTCTTATTCAAATAGATTGTGTCTTTTATTTCGCTAATTATAAATGTCACGTCCAATAATGTTTATATTTTTCTGAAAGGTGCTGTTTTCAGTTGATATGAGAATGAATTTTGAAGAATTTAATCATACAATGTCGCATTTAACAATTACCTTTTATACAGTTGCAAAACGCGTTTTCAATAGCGTAGTTATTTATAGGTTTTTTAAGTTGATTTTAAATATCGCGATGCATTCTTGAATAGCTTTTGTAAATAAAGATGATTTTAAAAATTATGAGTGGTTTAATTCCCAAAGAAGATTAAGAAGAATGCTAAACAAACTACAACAAACATACAGGGAGCTTTTGTAAGGTTTAGCATAAAGGTTTTCTCGGGTTGTTTTATAATTAGACGTATATATTCGTATTTAAAAGTGATATTTTATTTCCTGATAAGAATTTCCGGCCGTAATTCCTATGCTTTGTTTTAATTAATAATGCTTTGATTAAAAAGTTTTCCTGTAGATACGCAAATTCAGTTGGTGTATGGTTTTGAAGGCTTTGTTTTAATTCGTAATAATAATTTAAGTTAATAATAGATTACAAGGTGATTCTATTATTTATAGAATGCGATAATGTTACGTATGAATAATTGTTTTTTTATTTAATTGCTTTATATACAAAAATCTCGGTATTAAATTGTAAATAAATTTACGTTCTGTTTTTGGTATTTTTTAGATTATTTTGTGCGTCAGTTGATTTCGTATTGTTAATTAAAATTTGTTTTCGTTTTGTTTCTATAATTTTTGCGCCTGGTACCTTCGTAATAATTGTCTCAAGTGCGCATGTAATGCGACTTTTTAGTTCTTCAGTTAAAAAAATTATCTCAAATTCAATTTTTTAAAAATAAACTTGAAAATAATTCCTTGCAAAAGCTAAGTAAATTATTTTCATTAAATAGCATAAAATAGTAGTAATAATAGTCAATATACATATATAAATCATAAAATTCTCTTATACTTGCAAATACCAAATGTCTGTAAAATAAATTCAATTGGTTTAAGGAAATAAACTTACACTAATTGTTTTTTTGATTTCATGGATTCTGTCGATTTTGTTTGTCCTCCACGTTGGTTTTTGGATTTGATCTATGCTTGTATCTCCTCCAAGTTTTCTGTTTGGGTTTGTTGAATTTGAACGAATTTTGTTTCGTCTTGAACTTCTGTTTGGTTCTGTCAAAATCGGAATTGAAATTCAAGACCACCACTTCTTCGAATTTGGATTCCCAAGTGACCTTTTGACATCCGTACCGCTGCGCCAGTTAAGGTTCGGGCCTTGGGAGCTGCCTTTTTAAAAACGAGTTCAAAACTTCTTAACAAATTTTATTCTTTAACATACATTAATTATGAAATTTTACAAAGCTTGATTTAAATTTATTCTAAGTCCGAAAATAACTAATAAATGTACCATCGTGAGTAGTCTAAGCAACTGCTAGTTGAAGCTAAATATTTTGACTAAGTCACTTAAGTAGCTTTTAACAACGTAGTATGGAGTTCGAAGACTGACTACTGGGTTCTTGAGCTCCCGGGCTTTTTATAGTGTTCCTACCCCTCACATGGCTGTGGGAATTTGCAGACCTTATGTTTGCTTATTCTTAATACTATTCATAATTACAATGTTGTAATCTTAATTTTTAAGTAATCACGGTACCTGACCGTCTGTGACCTGACATCTGCAGTGTCACTATCGTCTGCGATACAAAGTAGCGCATCCGTTCTCATGAACGTTAATAAACTTTATAATTTGTCCTTGTATTTCCTTTGTTGCACTTCACTTAACATTTTCCTACACTTTCTAATACCTTTTAATTACTCTATTTTGATATATATATATATATATATATATATATATATATATATTATATATATATATATATATATATATATATATATATATATCAATTGGGGGATACATAACTCGCGTCAAACTTAATTTTATAAAACTGAGCAGAGCTTCTTAGTTTCCAGTTGAGGTTTTTAAGTGTGCTCATTGAAAAAACACATTAAAGAGCGTTTAGTGCTAATGGTTTTTAACGAGAAACCCCATTAAAAGGTGATTAGTGCTAATGGTTTTTTAATGAGAAAACCCATTAAAAACGATTGGTGCTAATGGGTTTTTAATGAGAAAGCCCATTAAAAGCAATTAGTGCTAATGGGTTTTTAACGAGAAAACCCATTAAAAAGCAATTAGTGCTAATGGGTTTTTAATGAGAAAACCTATTAAAAAGCGATTAGTACTAATAGCTTTTAATGAAAAAACCCATTAAAAAGCGATTAGTGCTAATGGTTTTTAATGAGAAAACCCATTTAAAAGCAATTAGTGTTAATGGGTTTTTAATGATAAAACTAAATAAAAAGCAATTAGTGGGAGAGGTGGAGGGATGTGGAGGACGATCCAGCTCCGATTTCCTCCTTCTACCACTGTGGAGGGATGTGGAGGGATGTGGAAAGATGTGGAGGGATGTGGAGGAATGTGGAGGGATGTGGAGGGATGTAGAGGGATGTGAAGGAGGGTGGAGGATAGAGCAGGATCTAAGATGAATGTCCTCCCTCTACTGTCGTCGAACAAAAAACCAAGGCCCGTATCTTATCTCGCCAAAATATTACTAGGCGTTAAGATTATTGTAACAAAAAGTACTACTAAACAAAAGGAATTCTAATTTTTATTTTATATGTATAAAGATTAAAACATATTATTAAACATAGAATTTTTCTTCATGTGCTAACTAGCATCATTAGCAAATATCTCGATATTATTTATTAATAAAAACACTTCTGTTTCTGAATACAGAAAACCTATGCTAGCAGTTGATCCGGATAGGCTCTTTCCTAAAATTTCATAGACTACATATCAAGAGGTACTTGAACATTATTTAATTAATAGGAATTTATAAGCACTAAAACGAAGAACTCTTCGTCCGCAGCAGCTATTTCAGTTATTAATACTAAATTTTGACTCATACTTGAGTTTGATTTCTACTGATGAACTGTCACATCTAACATATCTACACATAGGAAGCCTTGTACTAGATGGATATTTATTCTATATCCATGCTTGTACCAGTGATGAATGCAACACAAGGAGCTCTTGTTGAATGCATACACTAATAGGGACGAAGTGTGCATAGAATATCACAACAGGACTCTGACGAATTACAAGTGCTTGCATCATTAAATCTGTATAGCAGTAACCAATGTGGAAATCGAATTACATGCGTTGGTTGAATATGCATTTATACAAATAACAAGTTACGGTCTTGTTGGGATTCAATTGGGAATTGAATGAACTTTTGAGGCTAACCACATAATCTAACTAGAAATGGAATTCGGTATAAATGGAATTTCAAATTATCGTTTGCAGGTTAAAACTGGGTTAGGTCGGAAATAGAATTGTGATTTTGACAACAATGTGGTTGCTGCTTATGAGAAGGGTTTTCCAATTAACGACTTTCAAGAGTATCCGCGATGGACACGATTTCTCTATAATAACTGACAATCGTGATCACACGTTAATATTCATAATTTCTAATGTACTTATTTTAAACCAGGAAGCAAAAATTAAAGCCAATTTAATAAAATTTAAGGCGACATTTCATGGAACGCTTGAATTTAATTAATACAAAGAATTGTCTAATTTGAAGGTTAGTCGAATACAAATCAAAATAGTAGATACTGTTAAAAGTTGATATACGTTGTGAGTTGTATTAAGCACGAAAACTATATCATTAAGCAACAGAAACATCATAATACGTCAAACCCATTTTTTAAATGCTGAGAGTATTCAATTTAGTATCACCTACTGAATCTAATAAAAGAAGATATCTTAGTAGGAGCAGAATTGCATTAAAAAATTGAAAAGTTCTTTAAAGAGGAAAGGATCAATTGTATTTTTAATAAAGTTCTTTCTGTATTGCGGGATTTAAAAATAAGTTAATTTTTATTTATTCTGAGAAAGCCTATCCATTATTAACGACATTGTTTAACATAAAAAAGTTCTTTATTGCTTACATATTGCTGTGACAATACTCCATGTTGGGAGCCACTAAAACAGTGATGTAGTAAGAATGCAGCGATTTGTAAACTTGAACTTGAAATGTTTCTTTTAACTTTGCCTGGCTAGCTCAACGGAATTGACGGAATTTTTCAAAATGACATAAAACGCAGAAATATCACAAAACATTTGTACAATACGAATTATTTTCTTTCATATAAAAGCATTTACAACATCGTTTCTTTCGAACATAAAATAATTTCTAAGAAGTACTTGATTAAAGAAAATATTGTTTCTTACCTTATTTTAAATTTACAGAATTAAACTTATTCTTTTGAGGATCGTTTGCCTGGTTATAAATTATTTTTACGCTGGTAAGATTTGTTTTGGCCAGAAAAAATTTTTGACATAAAATCTATTAAAAGATCAGAGTATTTCGAACACTAAACACAAACTCCTGGTAAAGAGAATCCCTCACAAAAAAAATTATTAGGACTATCTTAAACTAGATCCAGTTAAAAATAAATCAAAAAGTGATACTTGCAGAATCAACAAAAACGCTCCTCTTAATTAGAAATCTTTTTATTTTAAATTGACTTCCAAATCAGCTTGCAAGATTCTTTTCAAAAAATATCATTTCAAATAGCAATTACCAAAGTACATGTTTGGTTAAATCTTCCCTTCGATTATTTTATTACAATTGTTCTATATTGAGGCATTTTGATTTTTTATGGTAATTAATAAATTTCATTCTTTTTTATAAGTTACGCTTAAAACATCGCTTTAATATTCGTTACAACCTCGCAACTTGGTTAAATTACAGTATGCTTAATACATACTCAAATACTATAGCAACAGCTTGCGGTTAGAATAACATTTTGTGTTCGCATGAATGAAATCTACCAAGAATGACCTCCCAATGAATAAGCGCTTCCTTTATATACAAATTTATCTGTTTCCAGAAATTTATTCGAGTAGTGTAGAACATAATGATGTAAAGTTTTTTGAAAACCCAATTAACGTCTAAAACCGTCGAGTTTTATGACCTAACTGTTGTTCTAGCTATCTGTGGCGTGTGTTATCCGTTCTTGTCCCACATATACTATTATTGCGGCGTCGCATACTAATGCAAAACACAATCGATTATTTATGGGTTATTCTAGGAATTTTACGGTTTAATTTCAATGTTCAAGCTGCTTCTAGGAATAAAATGTTTACTTATTAATGAGATACAAATTTGACGTATTTGTAAATACCGATGACTCATCTTTATATATTCTAGAAGATTCTTTGTTTAGAAAAATTGCAATATGCACGGCGTAATTAATTTAAACTTTAATTGGTTTTTAATGCAAAAGGGGTTTCCTTTTGTTTTATAGAAATATTTGCTTTCGTTTCGGTACACAAAATTATTTATTCATTTTGAGGTTTTTAAATACACGTTGATTGTAGTTTCTCAAACTAAAAGCGTAAAACTGTACTCTTTTATGTTATTTACAGCAAATCAAGTGCACTTTTATCAAAAATGTATTTATAATTAAAAAATAAATGGCTTTGTATTTATCATATGCAGATATATATATATATATATATATATATATATATATATATATATATATATATTGCTACACTATTCGCGTAATTTTCTTGCCCCTACTTTGTGCTGTTATTTTTATTACTATGAACTGGAATTCTTGATCCCCTTCGTTGTACGCCTTATTAATTTTCTACGTACTCTAAATTATTGGACCACCATTTTAATATTCACTATAAATTGTAATTATCTCCTCCTCCGGCTGTCTTCTCAATAATGCTATCAACTGGACTTTATCTTTAAACAACTTTATCTACCAATGGCAAAATTCGATACGTTACCGCCTTGCGAGTTATCAATTTCCTATTCAACTTGTGGCTCCGCCTTTGTACTATTTAAATCTTATGACCTCGGCTAGCATTTATTTGGAATTATAAAATTCAGTAAATTTCAATTTTATATAATGAAACCAATATGTTATGTACAGCTTTTGAAATTATTTGTAATACATTTTTTTTTTATTAGTTAACCTTATAAATTTCATTTATTAACAACCATCTACTATTTACTCAAAAACCCAAAGTCACCAAAAAAAACTTATTATCTTTACCAACAAAGTGTAGAATATTCTAAACCTGTTATCATTTTGCTCATTCTATACGTATGCAACCTCTTTTATTGACTTCTTCACAAGCATATAATATTTAGCAAATTCAATATTAAAAATAAAATAAAAATTTATGTAGAAAAACAAATGTCTTATAACTAAAAATCTGACCTGGTTTTATCTTTTTCACATCGACGCTTCCAATAAAAATGATCTTCCCCAATTCTGGATTCCATTCAAATTATTGCCATTACGCTATGGACCACCATTATTGAATTATACTCCAATTTATTTCAATTCTTCAAACTTAGACTTTTATCATTCTTGCCCCAGACTTAAAATTGTAGTTTGTTTCACCCCTGTACTTCAAAATTGTATTATTCTTCTTTTCACCTGGACATCTAAATTGTATTACTGCATTTTTCCCTTAACATCAGAATCAGAGTCTATTTCCCTCAGACCTCGGAACCCTATTATTTTTATGTCTTAGTTTACAATAAATTCATTAAAAGCGTACTTACGTTTAAACGGCAATTATAATCTTCATATTCGCACTCATTTTATTTCACTTTTATAATTATTACGTATTACTTTGTTTTAATGGCAACGCACTTCGGCCTTCGTTGAGTTCAAAACTGACTTTCTTATCAAGGTGCTTGCTAATATATTCTCGAATTCCCTTTCCATCCGTGGGTATGGTCTAGAACTCGTCGCTTGTTTCTGACCAATCAAATAATTTCATTTAGAGCAGTTTCTGATGTAATACTCCACAATTCCCCATAATCACAACCTGCCCGCAGCTGTCTTTCGTTATCAACATTCTGTATTTTGATAGATTACTTGCTTTTCCATAAACAACTGATGCAACTCGACTTTAAATTTTCATGTTTACATGCGATTCACGCAATTCTTAATCATTTCTCTTATCAAAAATTGTTAGATCTTTGTACGCATTTATATTAACTACCTGAAACTCTATTTCTATATCCGTATTAATTTAATCGTCTGGAACTCTTTTTTTTAATGCGTGTCTAATTACACTTTATCATTTATTTCTAAATATACGCGTGCTTCCACTGAAAAATATCCTTATTTGTTTTACCTAAATTAACTAAACTTTATCTACAGGGTATTTAATATTTACTATATACCTAATACATGTATTTCTCATTCCTACGCCAACTATGCGTCTTCCTATGTTTACCTGCGTCGCCCAAAAACTATTTCTACTTTATATACAGGGTGTTGACTACTTACTATCTACAAACTATGTCTATTTCTTAATTATTTCCTTAAATAAGTGCAGTTTTCTGCTGCCTATTCTAATTAATTATTCCTGAACGACCTTTACTATAACGTGCACCCTTAAACAACCCCTTATCACAGCATAATATATATATATATATATATATATATATATATATATATATATATATATATATAGGAGCTGAAGCATCGCTGATTTCTGAACACTCATAGATAATATTCAACGAATTAATAATGAATTGACACTCGTTAAGAAACGTAACTTAGTAGCGCCGAACAACAGAAAGTTTACAAGTATAAATAGTATGTCGAATTTAAAATGTGACTTTGGGAAAATAAAGTTTGGGCGTGGATTTATGATTGTACCTAGAATAAGAATGAATACTAAATTTGCCTTGGATTTAATATTTGCCATTTGGAAAAATTTTTTAATATTACGGTACTTAATCATCAGCATGATTTTTTACGAAACCTTTTACTCTTTGCATAATGACAAATAACGATTAAGCAGTTTTGAAAAATCGTCTAGAATTTGAGCTTACTTGAATTTTTGTATTGATATGATGCCAGGTTGTACCAGAGTCTAGTTAAAAATTAATCTATCATGCTATGTAACTATTGTTGATGTTTTTTGCTTATTATTAAAAATGATTTCAGTACTACACCATTGAGTTTGTGGAGGTATTGCAAGGTAGAGTATCTTTGTTAATTTATTACCACTTGTTTGTGGCCATTTGCAAATTATGCAAGCTCAATAAAAACCTCATCAAGTAGCGGAAGTTAATCTCTCTACGACTTATTACGGAAACAAGGCGAACTGCTGGTTTCTATCTTGCGTGAGTAATTGCAGTGAGCTAACGTTAGCTGAGAATACAATTCACCATTCGTAACACCTTTGAACCGGACTTTACGAACATTCAACCTAGAAACTTTCTAATTATCTTGTATAGAGCACTATATATTTCAGAGTTTATACGCCGAACGTATTAGTATGCGATTTATAATGATTTATTTCCATTAGCAAAAGTGTTTCTGTTTTCTGATTGAATATATTTGACGGCTTTATATACGACTTAAACAGTTAGAGAATTGAATTATCTTATACGAATATTAGGTCGAAAATGTACCGTTGCCTTTCTGAAATTACTTATCTATAATAGAGACTTCTAAGTATAGAAGCAAGGAGTATGTTGGAGTAAAGTTGTGTGTGTGCATGCGTTCGTGCGTGTGTGGATGTCTCTACACGTGCGTGCATGTACGTGTACGTTGTCAACTTTACTATTAGAGAGTTAAAGCAATACTAAAATCAACTTACGTATGTCTTGACGTATCCCTCAAGGTTATGTGAAGTAAATGATACGTTTTTGATCTATTAAAGAGTTAAAGCAAGTACAACAATTAACCGTAAGCGTAAACGTATTACAAGGATACTTCTAATAGGTTAGGTATGTTGAACACTATTTCTAACCTCTAAAGCTGTGTAGTGAATGTAAATAATTTTTTTGGTTTTAATTAATAAAAATTGATGAAATTATGTTTATGGCAGTTTTAAATGAAAATAGTGACGACGAAGATCTAGAAGAAGCTTTAATTTTACATGTGCTACATGATGAAGTAAATTTAGGGCGTAGAGCTGATTTATATGGCCGTTTCAATATAAATAGTATGTTCGAAAGTGAATGTAAAAATTTGTTTAGATTTAGTAACATTGATATTGTTAGACTGACCCGTGCACTTAACATTCCGGATTTGATAACCACATCCGACCGAATATCGGTATCAGGGGGTAGTATTTTATCCCATTTCCAGAAATAAGTAATTTATGATTTATTTATAAAGGAGTGGAAGGATTCTGTATAGTACTTCGAAGATTGGTCTATCCCAATAGATTGTGTGATTTGGAACCATTCTTTGGTCTGTGTTCACAGGCAATTTCTAGTGTTTGCAATCACACGTTGAACCTAGTTTTGAATAACAAAGGTCATTTACTGGAAACTTTGCAAAACAATCTTCACTTTTTAAACTATGCCAAGTTCGTCCGTTATACTGAGGTAAAATAATTAGTATGAAAATGCAATTGACAATGGTTGTAACTATATTGGGTATTTTGTAGGCAATTCATACCAAGGGTTGCCCTATTCAGAATTGTTGGGGTTTTATAGATGGAACGGCAAGACCAATATGGAGACCATCTATTAACCAGGAAAATTACTATTCAGGTCATAAAAGGTTCCACTGTGTAAAATACCAAGGTGTTATGTGCCCAGATGGATTGATTATTAGTTTGAAAGGAGCATACGAAGGGCGGCGTCATGATGCAGGTATTTTTAGAGAATCTGGACTCTATAATGAACTACAGCAGCACACCGTCTTTCCAAACGAAAATAGGCATTTTGTGCTCTATGGAGACCTAGGGTATGGATTAAGGGAGCTTTTGTTGCGGCGATATACTCAATATAAAATTCGTAATAACCCGAACAGGCTAAATTTTAATAATATTATGAGTACTATGAGAATTTCAGTTGAATGGGGTTTTGGTAAAATACTACAGTTGTTTGCTTTTGTAGATTTTAAAAAAAAATCAAAAATACTGTTGCAAGATGTCGAAATGATGTATAAAGTCGCAGTGCTTTTAACAAACTGTCATACTTGCCTATATGTCAGTGAAGTTACTTCTTATTTTGGAATAAATCCTCCAGCCCTCTAAGAGTATTTGAATTTGTAAATTATTAATTTGTTGCACTAGGTTTAGTTGTTATAATATACATCTGTATAGGTATAAGTATTATTTTGTTGTATTTAATTATTACAGTGGTAGTTATTTTTATGCAGTGTGTTTAATAAGCCTTTTACAGTCCTGTTTATTTCTATTGTCATGAAAACAAAAGCTAAGAGTCCAAATACATTAAAAATTTATATATTATACAGAAGTGATATTAAATTTATTGTTTTATTTACATCTGGTGATTTTTGCTTTGAACACATATAACATCTATTAATTTTTGCTGATTTTCTATAAGCTTCATTTGTATTGCCACTTGCTTATCTTCTGTTTCCATCCGCTGCAAACGTTCGCGACGTTCAAGCTCGAACTGTTCCTCTTTCAGCGTTTGAGCTCGTTCCTGTAGAGCAAGCTCTCGACAGCGAAGTTCGGAAAATTTGTCGCTTTTCTTGCTTAAATAGTCCAATGTCTCTTGCTTTATGCTACTATTAATTCTTGCTCTTAAAGGCCCTATAAAAAATATCTTTAGGATTATTAAAGTTGCAAGTTAGTTAAAAAGTGTATTTTATACTGAAGAAGAAATTAATTAATAAAGTTACTGCAAACAATACAATATAAATAATCTAAAAATGTTGCTCCACCTACGTTGAATGTTATTCTTCATCCTAGGTCTTTTTACACTATTTCTTTTAAAAGTACCACTAGTGCTTGGGCCACTTTCAGTTTGAAGTTCTACTTCTATATCAGGTTCAGTAACTAAAAGTGCACAATTAAGTGTTACACCTTAAATTCATCAAAGACATTAATATTATCCTCGGAATAATGAATTCTTCATTGATTCCACTAGCTGCTGCTTCTCGTTGCTGATATCCTTCTGCATAAGAATTAACTAAGGGATATTTTTGAACTGATTTTATTACTTTAAATTCTTTGATAAGGTCTGCAATGTTTCTAAGAAGTTCATCTATCTCGTTAACTTCTTCTTCAATGCCTGATCTGTAAAGTGATACCAAACATTAATTTTACAAATTCTGCCATAAACATTACTTACTTAATTCTCGCGGTTTTATCTTTGACTGAAAACTTTGCTACGAAATTATTAATTCGATCTTTCAAAGCCCTTATTGAACAATTTTTTCCTGTAATTTGTAACAGATTTATTTGAATTAGGTTCCATCTGCTGGTATCTTCAAAGGATTGTTACCTACAACCTCCTGGCCAAGTACAAATCATCTTCCCTATAAAATGTACCCTTTTTGTACCTGAATTATTCATATCTCTTTCAAAACAATTCCTTGGAGTATGTATAAACCTTAAACGTACATTATGAGTGTTGACAGATTTTTAAATTATTCGGTGATAACCGTTTAACCTCGCAGGATGATCGGTTCAATACGTTTGCGTTTACGGCATACCTAAAAACACTTAACGTTACGTGTGCCGTATCAACATTACGTAAATGTGAACACTTCTGCGCAGGCGCACGTTAGATTTCTGCGTTTGCGGATACGTTTCACCCCGTGCTTTATCTCTCTATTGTCACTTTCTTTGGATCGTTATTATTCGGGACCCTTACCTTAAAATAATGATGACAAAAGTAACTCTGCTTTTTTATTTTAATATAAGACCCGGGGTTAAGAGTGTTAGAAAATGACCTGTGGAAATAAGAAAACCTCATTTTTCAAAACGGCTAACTAACTTTCCAGGCATGCAGAGTATAAAATTGGGAATGGGGATGACGATTTATAGACAAGATAAAATTTAGTAGAGGGTTTAATTAAGGAATGATAGATGAAAAAGTGGCGCTACTATACCCTGTCGTATAATGGAGAAATAAATAATACACTTTCTGGTGTGTATATAGGAACACTCAAGAACGACTAACCTCTATGAGCACGAAATTAATAACAAAATTATCAAATAACGCATATACTTACTCATATGCATATGAGCTGCTCTACGCTTGGAGTTGATCCTGTAACACAACATTAACAATTTCAAACACAAACTACTATTTATTGAATCTGTTTTGCTCAAACACTGTATCAACTAGGAAAGAGATATTTTACTAAACCACCCTGTTTGAATATCGACTATGATATAACGCATAACAGATTCCTATATGAGCGGGCTCACGTACCAACTCTTTAAATTTAATAATTGTTAATAAAGGATAACCTTAAGGACTGTATAGATCTTCTATTAATATTGTTACGTCATCATTGAACAATTTAATAGTGGTGACAATAAATACCATTAGTGCGGGTACCCTACAGTTTGAGTGAAACATTATGCTGCAGTGTGAGTGCGTGAAGTAACATCGGTCGTACTCGGACGGTAACAGAAGACAGTTGAACGAGAGCCCTGAAAACGACACCACACCGAGTGTGCGTGTTCTTTGGTGTCCGTTACCTTTTGTGTGTGACCTCTATTGCCCAGTGCGGCACAGGCTTTAAGGTATTTATATTCTTTATTAAGTAATTTGTGGTTGTGCTTTGTTTAATACATAACCGCTACACTGCCATTGATATTGCTACATAATAGCAATTGGTCCTTCCCTATAATTACCATTTCTAGATCAACCTTACCAAACACATTTGGTCTTCGAGCCGGATTCACCTGTCCTATGCTTATACGCATGTCCTATACTGAATATTATTTTTGCATTTCAGCGAGCACTGTTTTAATCATTTATTTTAGTTGTTAAATTTGTGTTTTAAACCCCATATTTAGCGGGTTAAAATGTGTAAAATATTAGCTATATACTCTCTTTACATTAAATTAGGCGATTTTGCCGTAATTAAACCAGCAAGCGTTTAATTACAAACAAATCCTTAATATAAAATTTGCTAATTTGCATTAAAACCCATTGCGCGTTTTTTGTATTACATACAAATGCTGCAGTCGGTTGGCAAACGTGAAATATTGAACACATCTGCAAGGGGTAATAAAATGTAAAAGCTGCAGATTTCTTGCAAATATGTTAGCCACATTTTTAAATTTGTGTGGACCTTTTGAATCTTCCATGTTCAAAGCCGTGCATTTGTATTGCCAATGCTCCACCCGAAGGTAGTACATTGGCCAGGAGGCGAGTTTTTTGTTGCCTGGAAATTTAGAATTTTGCCGAACCCTTGCCGTTCCAGGCAAGGTAGGGATCTTTAACGTGCGTGACAACACACACACGGGACCTCCATTTAACCTCTCATCCGAACGAGGGCGTAATTTTTGTGAAAAATTTTTTCAAGCAGTCGGCCGTGTCGGGATTTGAACCCAGAACCTTGGGATCCGTAGTCTTACGCTTACTACATTGATCCACGGCGACGCCCATGTTCAAAGCCGCCCGCTAAACTGTAATTTTTATCCTAACGCTTCGTAAGCGTTTGACAAAGAGTTAGTTTTACGATTTGTTGCTTAAACTTATTAGAGGCTAATAGTCATAAACGTGATTGATTTATGCGCTATTTTACATTTTCGTGCTTGAACAAAAACCCATAATATTTCTCAGCGCACGGCTGGTTACGGTATACACAGGATTTGTACGACTTTCAGAATAACATTTTCATTATGGCTCCAAAAAAGACCGATTAAGCTCAGCTTAAGTTATTTAAAATACGCATTATCGAAATATTAAAACTCGGCAACGCTATACAGAGTGATTCAAGTTTAAAAACGTTATTCCATATTCAAACAAGGGGGGTAAATGACATTTACACCAATTTTAATAGGGTTTTAATTGGTGTCTCAGCATCATGTAACGATGTAGAATTATTAAATTTTAACGCTCTATGGAAAGAGGTAGATGCGGCTTATTATTGCATTTTGCTTCATCTTAAAGCAGTACAAGAAACGCGAGCACCGCACATTAGTGAAAGTACACTAAGCAGTAGTGGATTAAAATTGTTGCTTTTAAAGCTGCCCCATTTTAATAATGAGGTAACTGAATTTTTATATTTTATTGATTATTTGACAGTCTCGTTTACAATAACGCTTCGTTGACCAATATAGAGAAATTAAATTACCTTATTAACTGCTGTAGCGGATAATCTTTGAAAATTGTTAAATCTGTACCTGTTTCTGGGGATAATTTTATTATTTCATATAATGCCTTGCGTGAGCGATTTAGCAATCTACGTTTATTAGCAACTTTGCATTGGAAGGCTATGAAAGACTTTCCACGTTTTAAATCAGAAGACCCTAAGAAACTTAGGGCACTTATTGATTGTTTTCAGAGAACCTTGCTGTTTTAACTAACTTAAAATTTCCTACTGAACATTGGAACTTTATTCTGGTCGATTTTCTTGTAGAAAACTCGATCCGTTCACTAGAAAACGCTTTGAACTCCAATCGGATCCGAAGCAAATACCTAATTTCGATGATTTGAGATATTTTTTAACTCAACAATGTGCAGCGTTGGAAACATTTTCTTCAACCGCACCTGCTTCTTATTCGACGACTGTTCATACAGCTCACACATCAGTGCTTAAGAAACCCTCAGCGTTTCAATTTAAACCAAGAGTTTCTTCTAACGTAGTTTCACTGGACACACCAATTAGCTCCAGTGACTCAAAGAATTCATTTTCGCACCATTGTCCTTCTTGCAAAGGCAATCACTTAATTTACAGATGTCAATCGTTTCTAAAAAAAAATCCGACCGAACGTTTCGACATTGTCAAACTCTTACGCCTCTGTTTAAATTGCTTACGTACAGACCCGTCCATACAATGCAAATCTTATAATTCTTGTCGAACTTGCACCAAGCCGCATCATACCTTGCTACATTTTGAAGCGCAACCTGCTTCTAGCCGTTCAACTGAACCGACCGCTACACATATGCATAAAAATGCCAATAGGACGCAGTCAGCCTCTCCTATTCCGGCAAATGTTTTGTCTTCACAGACGAATTTAAATCTTGGGGTTACTGTCTTACTCTCCACTGCTGTTGTAGAAGTTCAAGACCGTTCTGGTAAATACAAACCAATCAGGGTACTCTTGGACTCTGGCTCCCAAGCTAGCTTTATTCGAGACGATTGCGTGAGCAAACTTTGGCTTCCACGCATACGTTCTCAAGTTCCAATTTATGGACTTGGGCAGACAACTTCAGCAGTCAATAGGGGTGCCGTCAGCTGCACCATTCGCTGTATTTTAGACTCTGGAAAATCTCTAGAAGTCACAACTTTTGTGCTTTCATCAATATTTGGTAAATTACCTAGCGTTGAAGTTCCTAATAATTGGGAACCCTTATGCGGCCTGCACTTTGCAGACCCGACCTGGAACTCTCCAGGAACCATTGACATGCTCCTTGGAGCAGATGTTTATCCGTTCATCATCACTGGCGGTGTTATACATGGCAAATTTCTTCAGCCTGCCGCCATAAATACAATTTTTGGTTGGACTATTATTGGTCGCACAAAAAGCTTGCAGTCTGATACTGTCCAAGCATTTTTTACTTCTGTAGAAGATAATATCGACCAGACCCTAAGGCGTTTTTGGGAGATAGAGGAGCTGCCATCCAAGTCTTATACGTCTCCAGAAGAAGAAAAGGCAGATTTGATTTTCGAAAACACGTTTTCTCGTGACCCTAGCGGTCGTTTTATTGTTGCGTTACCGTTCAATGATACTTTGCCCATTTTTGAGAATTCCTTTGACATGACTAAAAAAAGACTATTTTCGTTAGAGCACAAATTGCATGCTCAACCGGAGCTACGCGCACAATACAACAATTTCATGCAGGACTATCTTGATGCGGGTCATATGGCATTACTCGATTTTTCACCCCATGGGAACGGTAATTATTTTTTACCCCATCACCCTGTGTTTAAAGAGGAAGGTCATACTTCTAAAATTCGTGTGGTTTTTGACGCCTCTGCAAAGGCTATAAACAACTTGTCACTTAATGACACTCATTGACTGGACCTAGTCTCCAAAACGACATTTTGTCAATCTTACTTAAATTTCGTGCTCATCGTTTCGTTTTTACTTGTGATGTTCGCCAAATGTACCGAAGAACATCGAAAATTTCAATTAATTGTTTGGCGGTTCTCCGCAGAAGAACCCATTCAGACTTATCAGCTTAATACAGTGACGTATGGTATTAAGTCATCGCCTTATCTAGCATTAAAAACCCTTCAACAATTAGCCATTGACAAAGGCAAAAGGTTTCCGTTAGCCGCTGAGGCTATACGGTCAAATCTATATATTGACGATTTCGTCGCCGGTGGAGATTCTATACAATCGGACCGAGAAATCAAAGATCAACTTATTTGACTTTTACATTTGGCTGGTTTTGAACTTCGAAAATGGAGTTCTAATTCAGCTTCCATTTTGGAAGGCATTCCGTCAGATTTTTGCCAATATACTTCATTCGATTTCGATTCTGATGAATCAATAAAAATATTAGGTCCTCAATGGTCACCTACAGAAGATATTTTCTCATTTCGGGTAAAACCATTAAACCCAATATGTACAAAGCGCAACATACTTTCGCAAGTTGCCAGAATATATGATCCATTAGAGTTTATAGCCCCACTAACACTTTTTGCAAAACGCCTAATCCAGCATCTGTGGATGTTAGGTTTAAATTGGGATGACATCCCACCAGCAGACATTTCGTCTCAATGGCAGCAGTATCAAGAAGAGTTGCCTTTATTATCATTATTAAAGTTACCACGTTGTTTATCCCCTTCGGGTCCTTTTACTTGTCATTTGCATGGGTTTTGCGATTCTAGCGAGGTAGGGTATGCAGCGGTAGTATATTTCCAGTTCATAAATCAAACTACTGGAGAAATAACTGTACAATTTGTAACCACTAAAACAAAAGTAGCTCCAATAAAGCGCATTTCCATTCCACGTTTGGAATTATGTGCCGCCGTTTTATTAACCGATTTACTTTCTTTTACCATTCGGTCTTATCAAGGCTTGACTGAAATCTCCGATGCTTCAGCGTGGAGTGATTCTACAATCGCTCTCACTTGGATACGTTCTCTACCTTTTCTTCGTTGGAAAACTTTTGTGGCAAACCGCGTTAGCCACATTCAAGAAATCATTGCACCTAGTCGATGGTTTTATATTAAATCTTCACATAATCCGGCTGATCCTGCATCTCGGGGATTAATGCCAAGCGCGGTTATTGCATGTTCGCTATGGTGGGCGGGGCCTGAATGGCTTCACTACCCTAGTGACTCGTGGCCGCCTCAATCAACATTGTCAACCTCAATTGCTGAGGTAACTACGGAAAAGAAGATCCTAACATTTGTCGCTCAAATAGATCCAAACATCATTGACATCTTACTAAGTCGCTTTTCATCGTTGTATAAAATCCAAGGCATTGTGGCTTACATGTATAGATTTTTTAAACCCACGGCTCAACGTCATACGAGTCCCTTAACAGACATTGAATTACACAATGCTCTTATGATTATCGTTCGGCATGTACAAAATGTTACATTTTCAAAGGAAATAGCTTCGATCAAGGCAAAACGTAAAATACTTAAAACCTTCCGAAAACTTTCTCCATTTGTTGATCCACAAAATATCTTAAGAGTAGGTGGGCGTTTGACACATTCTTCGCTTTCTTATTTCGAAAAGTTTCCTGCGTTATTGCCTCAGCGGCATCGAAACTTATCATTTGGCCAACTTATGAAAGGTATTACCATCCCGGTATTAATACCACCGCGTATCTTATACAACAAAATCTTTGGATCCTTTCTATTAAAAATTCAATCCGAAGTTATTTATCATCATGTCATAGGTGTTTTCGTACCAGACCGGTCCTGGTAACTCCTCCTATGGGAGACCTACCGGCAGCACGTATTACCCAAATCAAACCGTTCAGTATTGTTGGTGTTGATTTTGCTGGCCCTCTTTTAATAAAGGCTAACCGCCTACGAGGCTCTAAAACTCTTAAGGCCTATATTTGTATTTTTGTTTGTTTTGCCACTAAGGCAGCACATATTGAACTTGTTTCGAATTTGTCGGCAGACGCGTTTCGTGCTACTTTGCGACGATTTATAGCACGTCGAGGACGCTGTTCTCAAATATTTAGTGATTGCGGAACTAATTTTGTAGGTGCCAATCGTCAGCTTACGAGTTATCTGCATAGTGCAGTAACCTCAGAAAAAATAAAGTGGTCGTTTAATCCACCTAGCGCCCCTCACTTCGGTGGCTTGTGGGAAAGCGGTGTTAAGTCGGTAAAGACACACCTGGCTCGCGTAATCGGCGAACAAAAACTTACCTTTGAGGAACTTTACACAGTTCTTACACAAATTGAATCTGTTTTAAATTCAGGGCCACTCTGTACTTTGAGTTCGGATCCAAATGACCTGCGTTGCTTAACACCAGGTCATTTCCTAACTATGGACCTTTTCTGCACCACCAGATGAGGACCATTCAAACAACGTTGTATCATTAAAGAGCAGGTGGAAACTCCTAAAAAAACTCCACCAAGTTTTTTGAGCTCGCTGGAGCCATGAATATTTACATACTCTCACTCAGAAAGTTAAATGGCACTCTAAGGTAGGTGTTCGACAAGTTGAAAAGGACACTATTGTCCTCATCAAGGACGATCAGCTTTCTCCACTTCAATGAAAGTTTGGTCGTATTATTAATACCTTTCCCGGTGCGGACGGTATTATACGTGTCGCTGAAATCAAAACTGCACATGGCACATTAAAACGACCTTTGGTCAAACTAGCACCGCTACCGGTATTTTAACTTTGTTTTATGCTTAGATGTATATACACATTTCTTACATGTATGGTAGTATATTATTTTTAAATATTTGTTTATTTACATATATATTTTTATTTTGCATTGTTAGTGATATCGCTCGCTGTAATGTATCACCATATCCTTCCTTAGTTGTTTTCCTAGCAAGGCCAAATCCCATGTGACTTCCTTCACCCAACCTACTTCCCTCCTTTTCAAAATTCTATGAATTTGGTGGGCGGTATGTTACGTCATCATTGAACAATTTAATATGGTGACAATAAATACCATTAGTGCGGGTACCCTACAGTTTGAGTGAAACATAATGCCGCAGTGTGAGTGCGTGAAGTAACATCGGTCGTACTCGGACGGTAACAGAAGACAGTTGAACGAGAGCCCTGAAAACGACACCACACCGAGTGCGCGTGTTCTTTGGTGTCCGTTACCTTTTGTGTGTGACCTCTCTTGCCCAGTGCGGCACAGGCTTTAAGGTATTTATATTCTTTATTAAGTAGTTTGTCGTATGTGCTTTGTTTATTACATAACCGCTACACTGCCATCGGTATTGCTACATAATAGCAATTGGTCCTTCCCTATAATTACCATTTCTAGATCAACCTTTCCAAACAAATATTGTTTCCTTCCCATTCAATACATAGTATTCGTATTTACATTCAACTTACAAGAAATTACTCTTTACATAAAATAAAATAATATTGATACACGAATTTTGAGCACAGCTTCGATAGATCTATCAATTTGTGTAACATTTGTATGCTTGAAATGTAATTTAAAATTAAATACTAGATCATAATTAAAATATGTCTCTGTAATATCAACTTTCAGTACTTAAAATGCAAGACCTAGTTTGTTCAGACTTTAGGTTCTAAATAACGTTCTCAAAATGTTTTACAATACTAGAACGAGTAGAATGGTTTGCGTGTTTCAATGAGCTAAAGAGCCGTACTATAGGTTTAACCAAATTAGTGGGATTAGTGAGAAACCAGACTAAGACAGGTACCCAAAACAGGGCAGCAGCTCTTTCCGTACTTAAAGTGGCAGAGACCTTGGGGGCCGGTATAAAACTAAGATACACTACTGCGATGTGGGAGGCAACGGGAAACAACTACATTACCTCTCAAATACACAGCGTACTAAAAATGTTTTAAAATGATGGCATCCTCTGATGTAAAAAATTTCGGAGTTAAAATAGTTTTTCATTCCGGTCACTGGATGGGGACTATTTCAGAGGATGTGACCAACAAGTTTAAGAAAGAGTAGGGAACATTTTGCGAGTCGGAGCGTGAAATGTCAGAAGCATGAAACAAGTAGATAAGCTGAAGCATCTAAAAATTGAAATGAATAGGTTAGCCTTTGACGTAGTAGGGATTAGCAAAGTTCGGCAGCCAGAGACGGGGGATTCTTGGAGAGGAAACTTTAGAATAATTCACACAGGATCAGAGGAAGGAAATTCAAGTATAGAGATAGTCATGTGGAAAAAATAGGACACTGTGTAGAAAACTACTTACAAAAGAACGAAAGAATAATCACGGATAGATTAATCTAATCCAATAACTGCGGCAATAATACAAGTACACATGACCAGCTCTAGCCACAGTGACTAGGAGGTAAAAGCGATCTACATAGATATCGAAGATATACTAAGATTTGTAAAAGGATATGAAAATTTAATAATTATGGGAGCTCTTAATGCAGTAGTAAGCAAGGGTATGGAAGCGGTAGTAGATTTATTTGGTTTAGGCACGAGGATTGGCAGGGAAAATAGGCTGGTAGAATTTTGCGACAAGAACAATTTAACCATAACAAACACATTATTTCAACATCATGCTAGAAGACGATACACCTGGAAAATGCCAGGAGACATAAGGAGATATCAAATAGATTACATTCTTGTTCGACAACGGCTTAGAAATCAAGTAAAAGACTGTAAAACCTACCCACAAGCAAATATATACATTGACCTTACCATAGTAATTATAAAAGTCGTACTTAAATTGAAAAATTTAAAAACAAAGGAACCGAAAAGGTCACTTTCACTTTGAGAAGCTAAAAGATAAAGTAATCCACAAAAAACTTAAGAAAAAGTCAAACAAATTACTGAAAAGTGTCGGGAAAATTTCTGATACTAAGGAGGTACAAACAGAATGGAATAACATAAATACAGCTTAGATATGGCGGTAAGAGATATTTTGCGAATTAACAAAAAGAAAGTAACAAAAGTGTTCTATTTTAATAGAAAAAAAGGCAGAAGTAAAAAAACAGACCAGACGAAGGAAAATTGTTCCTAAATGCAATGTACTGATGAAGAGTGAAAAGTACAAACTAAGATGGAAGGAAACACAGACGAAGCATACAAACTAATTAGAACGAATTTTAGGGATATAAAACCGTATAACAAAAATATAAGGGATACGAGATGAAACGACATTGTAGAAAATGTAGGGAAAGTGGTTGATGGCAATAATATATAGGAAATTTATATGCTCCACACGAACTAGGCGCACGAGAACAGGAATCAAACAGTGAAAAGAACGACTTGGGATATCCTATACTTAGAGATCAGTTTGAATTGGCATTAGATGGTTTGAAAAATAATAAGGCACGAACAACAGATAATGTACAAGTAGGAACCCTAAATGCAGCTGGACAAGCAGTAACAGAACGTCTTTTTCACCTTGTAAGTTATATGTACGAGACATGTAATATACTCAAAGATTTCAAACGTAAGACCATAGTCACTCTACTAAAAAAGAAAGGCGCGGATAGATGTGAAAACTTTCGAACAATAAGTTAATAGCACACGTGTCAAAAATACTAACTAGAATAAATTGTACAAAGACGAAGAAAGAACACTAAAGAAATACTAGGGAAAGATCAATTTGGTTTAGGCGAAACACGGAAACACGGGAGACTATTTTAAGTTTGAGGGTGTTACTGGAGAAAACCATAGAAAAAAAAGGCGTGTGTATAGGGTTTGTAGATTTGGAAAAAGCATTCACAATGTAAAATGGGAGAAAATCTTTTGAAATACTCAAAGAGATTGAAATTGTTATAGAGATGGACGGTACATAGCTTATAGAAAGAGCAAACAGCTGCAATAGAATTAGAGCAGGAACGTAGAAAAGTAAACATTAGTAAAGGGGTGAGACAGATGTGCTCTATCCCCATTACATTTTAACTTATATATCAAAGCGGCAGTTAATAGTGTCAAATGCAGAAAGTCATTGGGAATTACCATGCAGGAACAAAAGATTGATGTGTTTAGATTTGCAGATGATATAGCGGCATTATCATCTAGCAAGGAAGAATGAGTAGTAGCTCTTAATGAACTGGAAACACTTCTATCAGAGAGATGTGGTCTGAAAATTAACAAAAATAAAACTAACGTACCAGTATGTAAAGGAAGGGTAAATAAGTTAAAAATTAGAATTCATGTAAGAAACGATAACTTACAAGAGGTTAAAGATTTCTGCTAGGAAGTCAAATAATAAAAAATGGAAATAGTACAAAAGATGTAAAACAAAGATTAGCGCAAGGCCATTTTGCATTTAACAAGAAAAAACAACTACTGTGTTCAAAGACAACTAACATAGAAACAAAAAAATGATTGGTGAAAACATATGTGTGGAGCACAGCACTGTACGTCTGTGAAACGTGGAAAGCGGGAGAAGTGAACATGAAATAGGTAAAAGCGTTTGAAATGCGGAGTACAGACGTATGATGAAGATATTATGGACAGACAAAGTTACAAAGGGGCTTTTCAAAATGATAGGGGAAGAAAGAGATATGTGGAAAACAGTAAAATATTAGTAGATACAGTATGATGGGACACATACTAAGGCATGAGGAAATAGTGCATAATATATTAGAAACAGAAAAAGAAATACAGAGAGATAGAGGTAGACCTGGATTAGACTATTGCACACAGACAGTGAAAGATGTAGGATATGGGAATATCAGGGAAATGTGTAGGTTAGCTCAAAATAGGGAACAATGGAGGTAAACGTCCAACCAGTTCTTGAACTCAAGACCTATTAATGATGATAATAATCATTATTTACAGCGAAATTACTAATACGAAACATATTTTGTGCTGTCGAGGCATTAATAAATTATCAATTCTCTGCTGTTGGTCATTGGCCAAAGCATAAAAGTCTTGATGTTTTTCTGGAACATAGATAATCAACTGCTGGTATCTTCCAATTTTTTTTAGATGAATACAAACTTGACCTTTTGAGTAAGCAGGGCTTTGTGTAGGTTCAAGCAAAGTCACCAAATTAGAAGTGGCAAGTCTAAATTTATGACTCTCAAATTCATCAATAAACAGAAATGCTTCGACTACTTCAGGCTCGTCCGAAAGGTATCTAAAATGCGTAAAGTACCTCAACAACCTTTCTTGCACTGGTGCAACAGGTAACTGAAGTTTCTGCATATACTCGAATGTTAGAAATGTTGTGAAAAATTGGTAGGATTTCTACATAATTTAGTGAAACGCTTAAGATCATTATAAAACTTATCAGCTATACGTTTGTGAATCATTAATTCTGCGGCAGCTGTACGTTTAGCAGCATCATTTAAGGATGAACTTTTAATCTTGTTCAGTTCGTTGCATTTGCAACATGTGTCTACTTGGGGTCGTCCAAATCCAAGAAAAAACCTATATTTAAAATTTTTTAAATAACATTTATACTTTACTTTAATGGATGGATATTTCTGTCTAAACAATTCAAATATAATTTTTGCATTAAGTTTTTCATCTAGATAGTGTTTTTAGTACTACGGTAATGCGAAATTTTTGTGGCGAAGCATTTAGTGTGTTCTTCGATGTGAAAACTATATTTCTAGGAATGGAGTTTTCAGAAACGCAATTTGCATGTTTATCAGCTAATGCTTACAATTCCCAGCATCACTTCCACTAGTAAGAGACATGTTTAAAATAAGTGACAGTTAGGCAGTCTATGCAGAAACAGCACATGTCATTGACGTGTTGTTTTTAAATGCACTCACTTATTGTGCTATGTGTAAATTCGACTAAACAGCAACAGATGTGATCGTTCGGGTGGGCGGCGTCTGAAAGCATGTATGCTTGGCTTCACTGTTTGTTTAACAAGTATAAGCAAAAATATTTATAAGTTTCATAAATACATGAAAATAAAAGTGACTGATTTTAACAGTTGAAGTAGTTTGGAAGTCTTCGGTAATCTTCGGAAGGTTTCGGGCTTGCTTGTGGAACCAAAATAAACTTAAACACTTATTAAATGAATGTATATACCCCTTGAAGGTGGTAAAAAAGCTTCGGTACTCTTCGGATGTCCTCGGAATGCTTCGGAATTTGCCTGTGAGGCCGAGTAGGGACCTCAATAACGGTAGTTAGGAAATATTTACAGTTTTAAAAAGTCCAGACGTCTTGTGCGGTTTTTGGAACTCTTTGGATGCCTTCGTGTTTTACTTGTGGTACAACGTTAAGTTACAAAGAATTATGATATGAATATAAAAACTACTAATTGACAATATATACAAGTATAGAGGGTTTGAAGTCTTTGGTCGTCTTCGGAATTTATTTGTGTGGCCCAATAAGACCTTAAACAGTGATGGTTAGAAATTATTTACAGTATTAAGAGGCCCAGACGTCTTCGGTGATCTTTGGAAGGCGTCGTGGTAGTGGTGGCTTAGGCTTCGTCGAGTGCGTCGTCGTGGAACTCTACGGAGGTGTCGTCCCGGTGGTAGAGTTGACAGATGTAATCACAATAACGATTTGTGGGTGAAGTATGGAACGGAGCTTAACGTCCATACGTAGTTTGCTGACTATTAATTGATGAATTATAGCGAAGTGCCCTAGGTACGGCGGCGGACAGCGTCACAGTGGGAGAATACGCAAGCTATGGGGAGCACTGCGTGTTGTAGTATTAGCAGGCTATGGAGAGCGCTGCTCGCTGAAGGTTTTGCAGACTAAGAGGAGCTCTGCAAAATGATTTCTTAGGCTATGGTGAGCACTAACGAATGTCTTTCGGATAATTTGTAATTATATTTATACACTTCTATTTCCTATGCTTCCTGTGTTGAAAAACGTTAATGATGTCTTTAACCAATGGAATTGTGTATTTCGATTTTCAAGTGTAAAAGAATCTCCACATTTAGTTTGACCAATGAGCGTGATGATTTTTGGGTACCACAAAAATGAGTTGGAAGTTCTCGCGACTCTTTAGTTTGTTCTATGTTCAGCTCGAGTGCGGTGATATAGTCAACACAGACAAGTGCTGTTTCTGTTTGAAATTGTGGATTTACCTCTCAAGAACCGCTGTTTCCAATAAAGTCAATATGTCTGAAAAAGTGTTTTGTTCTCTTTCTAAAATGACCGATTTAACTATTGTAGGACTATTTGCTATGCAGTGGTTCCATATTGATATATTTTGAAATTCATGAGTAATGTGGTGATATCGAAGAATTGAGTGCCTCTGGAAAACGAAAACTTCTATTAAAGCGATTGTTACATAGGTACGTAGTTACATTAAATGGAAAACTTGGACGATAAGACAATAAATGAATAACCTTAGTCCCTTTGTATAAGGCGAATGCGGAAACCTAAGCCGAACACCGCTATACAAATACATTGCGTGAATATAATCCTTACAAGTTTTTTTACCTTCCTGTTCGATATTGCACATAAAGATGCACTACTACTTCTGTAATTAAACCAAACCAATACTAGCACAGCCCCAAATAGGCAGAGGATCCTTTCAGAGGTGGTACTTTAGTGCCACTTCACTCTTGAACGGGCTTCTTACTCTAATATCCTCGAGCTGGCCTGGATCAAGGGTCTCTCAGGTAAATACGGTAATGAGCAGTCTGACGCTTTGACGAGACAAGGATCGGCTCAGAGTTTTGTTCGACCCGAGCCATGGGTCTATCTCGCTCGCCATCTGTGCTATTTACCATGATAAGACAGAGAACCTACAATCGCCATTGCGAGAGCTGGGCAAAGGAAACAGATTTCCGACAGGCAAAAATGTTCATTAAGTCTCCTTCGACAAAAAATGGGAAAATTTGCATAGGCTGGCCGAGACAAAACTACGACTCTTAGTAGGTGTTTTATCTGGGCACTGCAAGGTAAAAAAACACATGCACAGATTGGGTTATCAAAAAACCCAAACTGTCGCAGTTGCAAATGGGATGAGGAGACGGTACAGCACATCCTGTGTACTTGCCCGACACTTGCCAACCTCCGATGATCCATGTTAGGTGACTTCTGGCCAGACACCGCCAGAATTAGTAACACGGCCTAGACCGATGTCCTCAGGTTCGTCTGTAAGCTCGGATGGCCGAGTGATTGAGGACCAGGAATAAGAAGCCCATACTGAGGCCTATGTGCATGTGGCTTTGCCACACCTCCAATGAAATCAAATCAAATCAAATCAATACTAGCAGAGTTTGTGCGTTCTGTTAAATATCTCAAAAATTTTTATAAATACTAAGAAATAAATCTTGCCTTATTCCAAATAATAATTATAGACGTGACCAAAATAGTTTCTATTCTCTTAATTACCAGTTAGCAAAAATATCTATATACAATAATTTTCTCAACAAAAGTACGTCATAAAAAAATAGACTTAGTGCTGTTATTTCCTACATCTTAAAAATTTAGCAATCATGCTTCTTATTGATATTTAAACTTGAATTTGAAGAATAGCTAATGATATACTAACAAGGTTTAATTAGTCTTGGGTAGTACTACGATAGACTTCACATTTAAATATTAATTCTACTTAACTTTTTCTTTTATGTATGAGTTTCAATTAAACATATTTAATCTGATCAGTGACCAGCGAATTTTAAACTTCAGAATATTATAATTACCAACTATTGTTGTGTGAAATAAAAAAAATTTAGTTTCCTGAACCTGAATAATTATTATTTTCCTAGCTTGATAGTTTAAATTTGTTACTTCTAAAAGTTAACCCTTAATGTACACTGCCCTCTATAATTTTCTTTATCTGCACTTATCAAAAATAAAAATAAAGTCTATAAGGTTCTGTTCACAATCTTAATGATATTATAAGGTCAAACAGCATAGCGTAGCGTGAAAATTTCCAAGTTAAGTAAAACAAAATCACTCACTTGCTTGTAATCCAGATGTCGTTACGACTTAAACGTCCGTATAGGACAAACAACATACCAGATGGTTTACCTCTCGATGAAATATCTGCGATGCACCTATACCATTTCCGGAACGTTTTATGAAGCTTGATGCTTTTTATAACACCGTGAATCATGTTGTAATTTTCTCAAACCGCCTAACTTCAATAATTATGTTAAAATAACAAATTTCCACGTGTATCTACGTTATCCTATTGCACTACAAAAAGGAATTAACAATTGCCATGAGGTTGGTTAAAACTTACTTAACATCTTGTTTAATACATTTAACTCTCGGAAAAGCGTCGACAGGAAAGTACTAACATGACGTTTCCACTACTTTTCCCCATTCTTTTTCCTCACACGACACCAAGCATAATTGCTCAGGGCCATGCTGCTTATCTGAACTAACTTTCCGGACTAACAGCCCAGGTGAAAGTACACGCATTCAATCGCTTGACGACCGATATAACGAACATTTTACTTATCTAAGGAGGGAGGTCTTACAATGACACTTCTAAATGTTATTTTTTGTCACCGCACAACTTGAAATGATGTTCCCAGTTTTGAAGCTTAAGTTAGATTACAACAACAGGTATTAAATACAGGAGGTTAACGGAATCGTAAAATTTATTATTACTTAAAAATATGCAGAGATATAAGGCTTGAACTAACCTTCTATCAAAATAATAGCACAATTATCCATCATAATACTGCCGGAAAATAAACTTGTTATAACATATTCGACAGCGTTTTTTTGAAAATTCAACCCTTACCCTAGATGCGGTGGTTACGCATACCTTGTCTCTTCAGTCTGCCCTAAAACATGCTGAAGCTTATATTCAACCTTTAGATAACTTAGGTGCCTTACCTGGCGAATATGATACCGTTAGCGAAAAGGCGTTAAAACCTAAGAATCGTAATAACATATCAATCTCTTCTAGTCAAGAATGTTATTTTTGTAGGAACAAAAGACATCCTCGTGCAAATTGCCCTTCAAAAAATGTGACTTGTAGAAAACGAAAAAAGTATGGACATTTTGTTAAATTGTGTAAATCGGGAAAGGATATGCATAAAACGACTAATGCTTGCCTCATCGATAATTCTGAACAAATTGTAGCTGCCGCTCCCAAATGCCTATCGAAATCCGTAATGAAGATTAAAGTCGATGGTTTTGATGCTGACGCCTTGCTGGATACTGGAAGTTTTAAAACTTACATCGATAAAGATTATCTTTCTCTTCTTAATATTACCACGTATACCAGTTCGGTCTTTATATCCATAGCTTCAACTTTACAGCAATCTAGAACGAAAGGCACTGTTTTGTTGAATTGGAGATACTGGATCAGAAGTACACTAGACTTAAGCTGACTATCCTTGTCAAACTTTGTACTGATGTTATAATTGGCCATGATATCCTTGAGCTGCAAAGTTCGGTGAACGAGTGTTTTTGAGGTTCTAAAACTAGTTTAACGTATGGAACACAACTTGTGCTACTGTGGTACCTACCATCTTATTTTCTAACCTGGTCTTGAACTGCAGGCCTGTTGTTACGAAATCGAGGAAGTATTTCTGCGAGGACGTATAGTTTATTACCCAAGAAGTTAGACAGTTGCTTCAGGACGGAGTTATTGAACCCAGTCACTCTCCTTGGTGAACCCAATTGTTAATTACAAAGAACGTTAATCACCGTAGAAGAATGGCGATAGACTACTCGCAAACTATAAATCGTTTTATTTACCTTGATGCTTATCCGCTGCCAAACATAGAAAAATTAGTCTCTGAGGTAACAAAGTTCAATATATTTAGTACTATTGACTTACAAAATGCTTATCATCAAATACCACACGGGAAGACGAAAGTAAGTATACTGCTTTTGAAGCTAACGGAAAACTTTACCAATTTTGCAGAATTCCGTTTGGGGTAACTAATGGAGATGCGTGCTTCCAGAGAGTTTTGGAAGATATAATTCTAAAGAAAAACTTACTGGCGTGTATGCCTATGTCGATGACGTAACAGTCTGTGGCAAAAACCAAAGCGAACACGACGAAATCCTCAAAAATGTTCTTGCAGTTTTCTCAAAATACAACTTTACGTTGAACAAAAGCAAAAGCGTCTTTTCTGTAAACTCCACTACATTACTAGGCTATTACGTTAAAGATAGCGTTCTTAGCTCTGATCCTTCAAAGCTATAAGCTCTTTTAAACTTCCCAGTGCCTGAAAACCGTCGTTTTTAAAAGGTGTTTAGGAATGTTCTATATAGGTACCAAGTTTTTCAACAAAATTCGATAACTTGTGTTACCTAATAGCTTCCTCTTACCACCATCTGTTGTTTCTGATTTCGAAAGCTTAAAACAGGAAATTGCAAAGTCTGCCGTTACAAGTATACGTAATGGTGTATCATTTATAGTAGAAACTGATGCTTCAGAGCACTGTATTGTTGCGTCTCTGGGTCAAGAAGGAAGGCCTGTGGCGTTTTTCTCTCGTACGCTATCTAAAAGTGAGCAGAGACATTCGTCAGTCAAAAAGGATTCTTATGCTATTGTAAAGGCCTTGCAGTAATGGCGGCATTTTTAGGGTTCCGTTATTTATAAGGTATAACTGAACCGTTATAAGATTACTCTCGTGTCCATCCGTCCGTCTGTCACAGAGATTTTTCTCGAAAACTATGTAACGTAGTAATTTGGCACAATGCAGGGTCTTTATGGCACGCGCATATATCGACAACCAGAAAATAAAAAAAAAATTAGATTAAAATGACGGGGGTTAATTTGGTCAAAAGAATAAGAGTTTTAATAAATATTTCGGTGCGAGGTATCATTTGAAATAGGATTCTAAGAGGCTTCTAAAAATATTTCTTTATAATTTTCGGTCCAGTAGTCTTCATGATATAGCTCAAGATGTGCCAAAAATAACCGTTCCTCCCCTGTTCTCCTACATTTCCAAAGTTAAAATTTTGATTTTAATAGGAATAGTAGCTATTGAATCATAGATTAACGGAAAACTACAGGTTTTTTGACAGTGTAATAGTCGCGGGGAAAAATTTTTTTAAACACAGTAGCACACAACGTATTTACTAATGTACCAGTACAATGCGGGACCATATATTCATTTTTCAGTTATCACGATCAAATTTAGATAAGATTTAAATTAGGGATGGACTCGGGCTCGGGCTTTCGGGCCGGCCCGGCCCGACCCCGGTCCGATTTCGGGTTCGAATGCGGGACGGCCCGTTGACTACTTTATTCGGGCCGGGCCCGGACCGAGCCTATCTTTTTTCGGGCTGGGCCGGGCGAAACGACTCGGACCGGCCCGAAATTTTTGGGCCGAAAAACGCACTACTAGATACTCCACCGTTCTTTCACTTCTATCTCACATCGAATAAGTAAACGTTCTTAATTATATTTTCACGTAGTGTCTTCATGAACCCATTAATAATCAGTTTTTCGTTTTGTTTAGAATAAAGGAGACGTGATATTTTTCTAGTCCTATTTAATGTTCCTCATGTACTTTAGACAAGTTAAAAAGGCTAAGGAACATCAAACTAGGTGATTTATTCATAATTCAATACTTTGCACGATTTATATTATGAATATGTATATACTTCAAATTTCAATCATGCGGCGAACGTCGATATTATCAATCGCGTGTATAGTTTATGTCTTTCGCCTAAAACACTAGAGAGTTATTGCAACGTTCATTTTATAAATTTTTTAATAAGTTTTCTCTTATTTGATATTTACACATGCGCAATTACACCTTTAATGTTTGTACTTCATTAAAATACAGGACACCTTTATTTAATTTAAATACAGGCAAGGAATGCTTTTATTTAAGGCGCCTTAATTATGACATACACCAAATGCCTGACGTACAAACTTACATTTAATTGTCTGCTTTCTGTATAAATATTGTGAAATTAAATGTTTTTTTTGTAGTGTTGTTTCCATAATTAAACTTAAAGATATAATGTCCAAGTTTATAACACGAAAAAGATATAGAACTTCTACGCTCTAAATACGAGGATGCTGTTTTGTAATGCTTTTCCTAGAAGTAAGGTGTAAAAATCTTTCCGAAAACAGATACGCTATATGCTTGGGAAGAAGTAAAGAACAGTGTCTTGAAGTAAACTCGAAGAGTATTCCGTGAAAGTACTTTGACAACACATATAAATGTTATCAAATCAGTGGGAAATGAAAGACTCAAATAATAAAAAAAGGTTCATCTTTGTGTGAATACAATTTTTGTGACCTTTTCCCATATATAGTTAAACATGTATTATAGGTCACCTTATCACAAAAGAGATTAATTCTTTATTCATTTTAAAACATAACCTATAGATATAGAATACTAAACATACGAAGGTAAGGTGAAAAATTCTCGGCCTACAATGAGAGACTGCAATTTTCAGTAAAAAAATGATTTTATTTTTCGACATAATCCCCCTTGACTTTAAGGCACTTGGTTCAGCGTTTCTCCAACATCAGTATTCTTTTGGGCCGGGCCGGGCTTATTAAAAGCCCGGCCCGGCCCGGCCCGAGTCCATCCCTAATTTAAATCTATATACACAATAAAAACAGCTTAATTTGGTTTATTGATTGCTCACTGTAGTATTGGTACGGAACCCAAATAGTAGGAGCTTGACTCGCTCTTGGCTAACTTTTTTTTGTTGGAAAACACTTTCAATTATACACCGATCAGCGGTCTGTTTCGTTCATGTTTGACCAGAAACATAGGAGCAAAATAAAAAATGAGAAAATTGCAAGGTGGAGGCTAGAGTGAGCCTGCTATAATTTTGATATTACCTATCGAAAAGGCAAAGATAATGTAAGGTCTGATTTTTTTAGCAGGTGCATAATGACTTGCGAAGAGGAAGTTCAATGAAGTCTTGGAAAAGGATAATAATAGGGTTAAAAATCCCAGACAATCTATAAACAAAACAGATATATACAAAAACTACGACACAAACTTAATATCGATTGATAGCGGCGACGGTCTCGCTGATAATTGCGATCGTGGCGTTATGGATCGCGAACCGACGCATACGCCTATTCTTGAAACGGATGAGGCGTCTATGTCTATACGTTCTATACGTGAAAAGTTTAAATCTAAGCACTCAGAAGACTATGTTCTTTAAATCAGCCGGAGTGATTGTAGTAATAATGCAATTAATTGCTAAATCACTTTACCCTTTTAGATTCCTAATTACTGGATTACAATATGTTTATTTAGCTGTCAAATTATAAGCGAAGATTTTAGTTGATTAGTACAACTTTTTTCAAATACACCGTTATTTTATTACACCTACCGTGAGTTAAAAACGGCTCAATTTTATTACGGGTGCACTATTTCAACGCTTCATAAGAGAACATCAGTTTCAGTTAAAACTGGCGATACTTTTTCGACGTTTTTTAGAAAATTATTTGCCTTTTTAGAAAAAATCTTTAGTTATTATGGTTGGGGGAATAATCAGCTAAATGGAGATTCTCTGCGATCTGAGTTATAAATTCGTCTGTTTGTTATTATTTATTTTATTAAGATTAAAATCTCACTATATTGTAGATAACTTTTATAAAATAGAGTTGTTTACTGAGAAGAAGTGGTAATTTTAAAGATATTTTGCACTGTCAAACGCATATTAGCAACAATTCCTTAAGACAACATAAAATTTGCAAAAGTTTAAATTCGATCGTTATTCGTTTACTGTTCAAGGGCACCCTTGAAATAAATAAAGTTTTCAAATTTAGTACAATCACATAATATCGTTCTTGCGTTCCTTAACTTGCGGCTTTATAATCTATAAACTTCGTTAGGAATGCATGCATCATTATTAACCACCCTCAAAGTATCTTTATCAATTTAGTACCGCTTACTTATGGTCGTCATCAGCTTCCATAAACACGATCAAAACCTCATCAAGTAGATGGAAGTTTATCTCTAGCAACTTATTACGGAAGCAAAGTAATCTAGTGGTTTCTATCTTGCGTGAGTAATCTTAGTAAACTATCGCTAGCAGGTGGAAGTAATTTACAATTCGTAACACCTTTGAACTACGCTTTACGGACATCGAACCGCAGATAATTTTCTGATTGTCTTGTATTTCTGGTAAATAATTTTATTTTGATTAGAATTTGTTTTGAGTTTAAAGCGAAAAATTTATTTCTAATTTAGTTATCGTAGGTAGGTACTTAATGTAGCAACTAAAAAATTATATTCGTCAAACTCACAACGCATACCCCGTTAGGAGTAGATTCGAGACTGCATTAATTTTCTAACTATAGATCCTCCACGAACACAAACCACTTGAGGGTATTCGTTTTCTCAATCTACCGGACTGTCGCTAAACTTTCGAGATATGGTAGCAGTTATTAAATGTTTGATGTATTAACGTTGCAATCATTTAGAATAATGCGGTTCTTCGCTAAAGGCCTAGACAATTGATGGCACGTCGACAAATAAAGAAATAAGCAAATATTTGCTGGACAAAATTAGCCGTAACTCAAAAGACACTGTTTATCGGGCCAATAAAGGACGATGCTTTTCTATGATTGACATAAATTAAGCATTTACTTAAAGGACGGATTTCTTTAGGCGTTTAGCTAAAGCTACCTTATTAACCGTATGCACAGGTGTACCCAAGATAATGATGAACAGCATGGGGATCTCAAAAACCGTAAAAGTTACAAAGACGGTTAAATTACAAAAAAGTTGTGTAATTTAGGGGTTAATAATTTGCTGTTGAGAAAATCCCAAAGTTCGATTTATTTCCAAAGATATTCGAAAATATTGTTATAAATACCAATTTAGCAAACCCAAAATCTATTTCAAAGAAGCATTATTATAGTAACATAAATTCATTTTCAAAGGCAGAAGCTAACTATACTATGTCAGAACTAGAAACGTTACCAATTATTTGGGGACGACCCATAAACATAAAAACAGATCACAGTGCAATTTGTTTATTAACAACAATCAAAATTCCTTCAAAACGGCTGGCCAGATGGTCATTGAAACTTTCAGAATGCGATTATACAATACAACACATAAGTGGCACGGCACACAGATATGTAGATTACCTTTCACGAAATCCAGTATTAGAAGCTGCAACGTATTTTTTTAGTCAGTTACGCTTTGCTTATTAATCTAATATAATGTATCAATAAAATAAAATTATAATTTATAAATATCTGATCACTTAAAGTATATAATAGATTATGCGCTCCTTCGCTTTAGAGGTCTAAGTTTCTATAATACGAATGGTTTGTCTGTCATTTCGTGTCACTTTTCTATCAGCGCTTGAACAGGTAAGCTGCTTTCCGCAGCGTAGAAAGGTCAATATGGTATCCAGGCACGTGGCCTGCAATACGGTTCGCAAGAAGGTTTAATTAATTTAACCTTCGTGTCTGGATGTGGTTCCTGACAGCTTTTGGGTGATGGTTTTATTTTGAATTCCACCTTCAGCAAATTGGTTGATTCCTGCAGACCGAAGAAGATAGAAGCCCCCATCATTAAAACAGTTGCGATGATTAATTAGATAAATTTTATTAATGCTTTTTTCGTAGTGCAATATCATAAATATCATAAATAACAAAATACCATACATACCATAAATACCACTGAAATGAAAATTTAGTTTGAGATTTAGAATACAAAAAAATAATAGGACATACTTAATGGAGATTTGGTTTGGTTAGATAATATTTTGTTCGGAAGATCTTTTATAATTCCAGCGTAAAATTTCAGTCGTAATGGTATGTTTCCTGCGTGCATCGCAGATGTTTATGGAATAATCCACATCTGGTGTTATTTGGTTCTAGTCTAAAAGTTCAATTTTTTTTGATTGAACTGTACTTCGGCACGAGAGTGACATTTAATCTTTAATTTCAGTTATATTTATTTAAATGTTTTATGAATGATCGAAAGTTGAAATTTTACTTTAATTTAGTTATCTTAAAATACATTTAGAAAAAGAAAGATCCTGTACTAATATTGTAATTTTAGAAAATTTTAAAGATGGCTATGTAGTTTGCCTATCGTATTTGTTTCACAAGCAGACAGTAGTGACTACAATTTTCAAAGTTATAATTATCTACTTTTTAAATAGTCAAAAATTAAGTTTCTTTTTATAAAGTAACAATCAATAATTTCAAATTCACAAGAATCAGATCTGACAAATTGGTTCACCAATGTTTCTATTAATTGTATAGTTTTTAGTTGAAAGGTCAAATTACTAAATATATGCAACATCAAACAACTAAAAATTTAGGTCACTGAAAGTTAAATTATTTCAAATCTGTCAACAACACATGTAACTTGTTTGTTAAGCAAACAAACTTTTAGATTTATTCATTTAAATTTCACTCATTGTTTTCCTTTTTGTATAATTGACATTTATGATAACGGCCGAACAGGTATTAATATTATAATTTTAATCTTCATTCAACAAAATTTCTTAAATGAAATGCTCTTGCAATATTTTTCAAAATTATCTACCGAACGTAACAAAAAGCGATATTAAATTTTTAAGCTAACCAACATCAATACAAACGCACGTGACATTTTAAATTTAAAAATAACTTTATCAACATTGTACGTTACCGATATAAAAAAATCTTCATCAGCTGTCTATAATTGACATATCATCTTCATAGCATGTTAACTAACCATCGACATAAAATTCAATATTCAAGCTTTACCAAACGAATCCTTTAACATTTGTTGTCATTTTGCATTTCCATGCCTCGTGTAAAACGCCTAATGTAGTTCCGCCATAATGTGTTGCTAAAGTATATCTTCTTTAAATGTCGGAATTTTTACATTTTGTTTCCCAAGTTTATTTTATTTTAATATAACATTAGATAATTTTCTTCCTTATCTTTTGCGCTAGAATCTAAAGCTTTATGTGATGAAACTTAAACATTAACTACATACCATTGATGAATGCCCCGTAACTAGAGACCCTGCCACAAGCATTTAAGGAATGTGAAAGTGACATCGCTTACTTTTACCAAACATGTTTGCTTGTTTCGTGTAACGATGTGACTGTCCGTTCGACCGGAATTCGTTGTACAGTAGCAATGAACGTGCGCAAGCTCTATTGTATCAGTATCGATGCGTTGAGAATTATGATTTGGTTATGAACTACTCCGCATTTTTATTTTGAACTGTGAGAATATTCTCTTAATTTAATTTCGCACCAATAAAATTATAACTGTTTACTTTAAACTATTTTAGAAATAGCCTTGCTACATTATTTTATAAAACGGCAAAAAATTATGTTACAACACATCCACAAGCTCCCGAGTATGAGATAGTGCAACAAGATCCAATTTTTGTAACCAGCCATAGATCACTTCCAACACCTCCATCAAAGTCCAGCTGCAGTAAGTTCCTGTAACGTTTGCAATCTCCGCATCAATCCAGTCAACATACCGCCAAACTTTAGTGCTTTGTTACATCTTTTTGTCTTCAGGTTTTCATTCTATAAGAATTTTAGGATCATCTTTGTTATGTGCCTTTCATATTATAAACATTTTTATTCGGGGTAGTAATCTCGGTATAAATTTTGTTTTACTTGTATAAAAACAAATTGTTTTTTTAATTTTTACGTGTTTTTTTCTAGGTTAAGTTAGTATGTTTATTGAATGATACTAATTGTATCCATAGCATGTAATATTTTTGATGTTTTTAAAAACAAAATACTCACGCATGGTGAATTTTGTTGGAAAAGTTAATACTGAAACAAGCTAAGACAATTTAATTGAATAGAATTTATTTTTGCTTAACTCTTTTATTATTAAAAATTTAAGTGAAATTTATAGGTCCTTAATAAGCAAAAGGTTAATTGTGTTTAAAGATAACAAATACCCTGCGTGTATATATTTTACGAATTCAATTATATCATTTTTGGTGAATATTTTTAAGAACACAAACGGTGTCCATGTTGTGCATTTGTTTGTTCACAGGTTAAGTCGAGACATCTGTAAGACATTTGGCAATAGATATTTTGGTAAGTGTTTTGCAAGGTTAATATAGAGGTTTTGTGGCTATATAAGCGGTGTAGATTTCAGGTTTCCGCATTCCCCTAATACAAGTACATGTATCTTTGTATGTTGTTGTATTGAAAAATACAGTGGCGCTCTTTATCTATATTTTTGGTCAACAGACAACTCATGACCCAAGCTCATGATCTACTCAGAGCTAACACTCTACTAGCCGTTTATCTCTAAAGAGTTTTTCATTTCCTCAAGCCGTTTTCCATCCAACTTTACCTTGGGCTCCCATCATTAATAAGAAATTCTCGACCTTGTGATATCAGGTACGGTAGTCGTTTATGTTATATGGAGATCCAATTTGCTATCTGATATTCACGAGGATTTTTAGTTTACAAAACAACAAACGAAGACGAACAGCAAACACTTGACTTACCAACTTTTTTGTTAACCTCTACGGACATACAAACGGAGCAATCAAAGGATCTAAAAATCAAGCGCCTGGTACACATTATACAGACCAATAAAGACGGTAAGATTGCCGAAAACAAACACGCACAAAATTACGTCACTGAGGAACATTCAAATCACAGAAATTCATTATCCTCGGCCACTGCTTAATGCAACTATATCTAAAAATGCTTGCAGCGACCCGACATTTTTATCTTTTCTTTCGCAAAGATCGCTGACTGAAATGTGCCAAAGTAAAACTTTACGCATAGCTGTAATACCTTTGCATGTTTTTGATTTATCTTTAAGTAAGTTAAGGCCTAAATTGTTAAGTAATGATATTCAGTTAGTTATTACACCCTACCAATTGTGGAATGCGCAGCATCCCGAGAAACTACATTAATAGGAATTCATATTCCTCTGTTAAGGTGCAAATATACAAGATTAGTTCTGAATCGATTTATCAATCCCCCATTTGTTTGGAACCAATTCACTTGTACAGCAGCGATACCTATTTTAGATGTTGCCTATACTTAACAGCCATCTACACATTGGACACTGGTCTCACCACATTGTGAGCCATTCAAAGAAAGAATGCTTTCTGAATGAACTTTATGACAACAACGATTGACAATAGCATGCGTCAAAAGGTTACTAGTTGAGAGCTCCGGAACCCAACTGGCAGCGGTGTGCCCATTTGATTGTAGAGAGACTGGAACGGAAACTGAATTCATAACACAATTATATTTTAACACATCCTCAAGCCAATACTCGAGTTCAATATAATTTCACCATTTATCCACTACCAACTCCAATCAATATCGGAGCAATTTGGATCCAATTACAATGTGAATGTATCATCGAAGGCTGCCAAATTTACATCATTGCAGACGAAGTATCGTCTAACAACAGTTGAACCATATTTGACAACTTTATTACCAGTACAATCGCCTAAATTTCAAAGTATCTCCATTCTAAAATTTGGCGACCAACAAATTAAATTTAATACAATACAAGACTGTCTCGTCGACAATTGGTTTGCCATCTATAACATGTTAACTGACAACAAGTTACCTTATTATCTTCTCACTTCTTCCTTCTTCCTGATCCTAGTAGTTTTTGTCATTCTTTTCGTTCTTGTCCGCCAACTATACACGCTTTCCAAAACATTTCGATTTTCAGGGATTAACCAAACCGGTCAAAAATCCTTTGTTAGACCGCGATCAGGATTTGCATTGTTACTCCCAACTCCTCACATAAACCTAATTCCAACATCAACTAAAATGGACTCACCAGTGACCTATCTTACACATACGCTAAAATGTTAAATATATATAATCTTTTCTCTTATGGAAAAAATTATACCCTCCCCAATAAAGGCTAAGAGACTCGCAGAGAAAACTACGTAGACTCTTATTACACGTGAGATGTAAATTTTCCGTCAAATGTGCTTTATGGGGTCCTCGGTCTAGCTCTGAACTCTAACTTCAGCGGATTTTCATAAGACACAGGGGGTTCGGTAAAAGGACGGAATTGTCAGGCGCCACTACACCTTTAAATATAACTTTTGTGATAGAAAAACCTGAAAGGAAAGTGCAAAAACCTTTTGGTGTAATAACACTTCGGTTGTTACTAGCGTAACTGTTGGTACCTGTAATAAATACATAAATATATTAAACAAATTAATGGGGACAGCTATTTGCGTCTCAAAACCAAATTAGGATAGTTATGTTAAGAAATTCACTGGATTTTAACATCACACTACATTCATATTTTTGAATCAGTTTCACTAAATAAAAATGACTAAATTGGTTCATCATTTATAATAAAAATAAATAAATATTCTCCTGGTTTCATAAGGCGGATATACACAAAAATTATCATGAATAATTTTCAAAGTTATAATTATCTACTTTTAAATAGTCAAAAATTAAGTTTCTTTTTATAAAGTAACAATTAATAATTTCAAATTCCCAAGAATCAGATCTGACAAATTGGTTTACATATCTTTCTGTTAATTATCTAGTTTTTTAGTTAAAATAATAAATTACTAAATAAGTACAACATGAACAACTAAAAATTCAGGTCACTGAAAGTTAAATTATTTCAAATCAGTCAATAACACATGTAACTTGTTTGTTAAGCAAACAAGCTTTTACATTTATTCATTTAAATTTCACTCATTGTATTTCTTTTTGTATAATTGACATGTATGATAACGGCCGAACAGGTATTAAGATTATAATTTAAATCATCATTCAACAAAATTTCTTAAATGAAATGCTTTAGAAATATTTTTCAAAATTATCTACCGAACGTAACAAAAAGAGATATTAAATTTTTAAGCTAACCAACATCAATACAAACATTATCGCACGTGACGTTTTAAATTTAAAAATAACTTTATCAACATTGTACGTTACCGATGTAAAAAAATCCTCGTCAGCTGTTTATACTCGACATATCATCCTCATAGCATGTTAACTAACCAACGACATAAAATTCAATATTCAAGCTTCACCAAACAAATCCTTTAACATTTGTTGCCATCTTGCATTTCCATGCCTCGTGTAAAACGCCTTAAGTAGTTCCGCCATATTGCGTTGCTAAAGTACATCTTCTTTAAATGTCGGAATTTTTACATTTTGCTTTTAAAATTTCCCTGATTAATTCAATACCCGCTCGAATAAATTCCGTTGTTACTGTTAAATCCTTTAACATAATTAATCATATATACGCTCTCTAATAATTCCTTAACTCAAATCTGCTGGAAACGACAAATTTATGCTATAATTAAATAGTTTATATCCTGTTTTAGGTACCCGTTATTTTGGTATACATTACGACCACGTATAATGGTTATCTCTATTGTTCCAATGTAAAGACTTGTTAAAATAAGGTCGCACACTATCCGATAAAACCCGGGTTTTCCAGTTTTAACCGCGCTTCGATAAGCGAGGATTTGCAGTTCGAATTCGTGTTAGTTGAGTTATTGTTGAATTTGCTTCTACAGTTTGTGCGTCGACATCTTTTCTACATTATTCGTCACCGTATTTCAAAAGCAATGCACGTTTGTTTTTTTCTGTTTGACAACCACGAGGTGTTTTGTCTTTTTTTAGCTGTAGTCCAAATGGGTTCTTTCTTGGTGTAGACCCACCTGTTTGTTGCCATGGACCAACTGCTTTTATCTGTGGATCGCTGCTATAGTTACGATGGCAGGGTGAATGGATCCTGAATACCATGGCATTTCTGTGTTGACTCACCCTCAACGGCTTGCGAGTTAAGTATCCGGATACCTACAGGTATGCAACTCGTTATCATTTGTGTGTGTCAATGGCATATGCCGTATAAACGTTTGGTGTAGTTACGTGACAAGAAACGTGACATTGTAGAACTATTCTTCGTTGCTGCTAATCAATATTATCGCTCTACAGGTGTGATATACCATTATTAAAAATGTTGGACAGACACACGTTTTTTTTTTATCCTAATTAGTTATTCTACAAAAAGTATTAGGTGAAATTTTAAAAGCGCTTGACAAAAGCTCTCACACTTACATATTGGTTTACTACTGATTCATTTTATTTTGTGTGAAATACGAGATGCGCACGCCATATCTAGATTCCTAAATTGTCTATATAATATAATTGTTTGCCGTAAAATAGCAACTCTGTATTTATTTCTTTCGCTTGTTTGTACAGAACCCTTTAATTATTTTTATTTGTTAATAGATAATCGTAGGCGATGTGTTTTTTTTTGGTTTCTTTTTGCTATGTAGGCGAATCCCACCACTCTCTGCGGTTGGTAGTTAGCCTCGTATTTACTTTCTTTCGGCTACATCTAAGTAAGTAGCATAAATTCTGGCGCCCAACGTGGCCGCGAGTTTTAGTGAATTCTTTTGCCTCCGATTTTGTCTTGGGTAATGTTTCCCTTGATTTTGGTTTTCGTTAATTTGGGCTCCAATGTTGTTTCGTGAAACTTTGGCTCCGATTTGGTTTCGCTTAATTTCTGGCCCAATTTTTGTTTGTCTATACTGCCTAATTTCCAACATTACCCGCATTTCTCGACCGGATGCTACTTATTTTTTCCTTCCTTTACGTTCGAACTGTTATTTTCTTTTTTTTTCGGCTCTTTGCTGTCCCTCACATGCGGCCCGATCTTCTTAAATTTTAGTTTTGTTTTCTGTCCTAATCGCTCAATGTTATTGGTTGGTTAATTTCAAATTATTGGACTTGTGTTTTTGCCCATAATCCTAGTCCATTGAAAACGCAGACGCCTAAATTTTTTTTCTTTCCTTCCCTCTCTGTACATTTTGTTCTCAGCGTCAAATCTAGAGTTGGTTTCTTTCTCCGTTTTTTCTTTTATTCTACAGCCCTATTCTAATTTCTATTTTGTTGTTGCACTTCCATTGGTGTTCCTGAGGTTTATCCGTCGGATATGTTTTAGATTGCCCTGTATTCACAATAATTTTCTTTTGGCTTCTATCGAGTTACGGTTATCCTTTATTTAGTTATTTTTTTCTACCAATTTCTTTCTTGTTCGTATTCAAAATGACTTCTTTTTCGGCATCCTACCAAGGTCTTCCTGTGTGGGAGTGGAAGTTGAAATTTTCTGGTGTCCCGAACACTCTTACTGTACATGATTTTTTGAGACGGGTCGAAGAACTCCGGCGAACTTACCATGTGTCAGAATTGCAGTTATTTGAGTCTGCAGTGGATTTGTTTGAGTCGAAAGTGTTACTTTGATATCGTGGTTATCGCCATAAGTTTTCTGACTGGAAGTCGTTGTTTCATTTACTGATTCAGCATTTTGAACACCCGGATTTTACTTATAAGTTTGCTACTCCTAAAGAAAATACTTTTGCTTCACATGACCGAGTTGTTTAGATTTCTCCTACGCCTACGGGTAGATCCGATACTTCTTCTGTACGTTCTACAGTTCTTCTTTGTAGTTCTGCTTCTACTGGTCAGCTTATCTGCTTTAATTGCGACAATCCTGGTCATGTTTCGACACGTTGTACTTGTTCTCTTTATACCCTTGGCTTAATTGCAACCCATTCTAAAAACAAACAACTTTCTTCTCTCTCCTATATCGCGTCCCACAACTACTACATCCCATGCTGTCCCGGTTTTGCAAAAAACTGCCCATAAGAGGCAGAAATTTGTCTATGCTCCTTCCGAACCGGAAGATGTATGTCGGCGAAGTTCTAATGACTTTGATCTCGTTTCGTTCTCTTTCTGGCGGCGTAAACGCCTTAAGCCCAATATCTAGTCCTCGCGCCCCAGATTCTTATGCCGACTTTGCTCTCCTTCGGACTTAATTTTTGGACGTTACGATTTTGTTTTACTTCCCTGTTTTGCTAGGTTTTCTTTCGTTTTCTTGCTTTTTCTTAACCCGTGTGGGTCCGAGAATAGAATAGTCCCACGGTAGGACCTGCCTGTCGTAGGAGGCGAGTACAGCGGTCCAACACATACACACACACTTTATACACGTTCCATCCATACCCACACACTTCATACACACATGCACACGCACACACACACACACATATTATATACGTCCAATCCATACCCAAACACTTTATATACAGACACACATTAACCCACACATTTCATAAACACACAGTTCTACTTGGTTCTCCTTCTTTCCGTTCTCTTCTTGGCTCCTTCTTCTTCCGTTCTTTTCTTGTACTCCTTGACCCTGTGTGGGTCCGGGAATAGAATAGTCCCATGGTACGACCTGCCTGTTGTAAGAGGCGGTCCAACATATGCAGACACGTACATCTTATACACGCATAACACATACACACACCTTTCTTACACTCCAACGCACACACACATACACACATACACACACACGCACACGCACACGTCCACACGTACTCGTACATAACTACACTAAGATTCTGTTTTATTTTTTTTTGCACGATCTTTAGGTTTTTTTGGGGTTTTGTACTTGGTGTTGGTGTTATTCTTTTCGGTTTTTTCTTCGTTTTTTCTCGCTCCTTTCGTTCCACTTTCCTTTCCTTACCCTTTTGCTGGTTTTGTTTGCTGTCACTCGCTATACTGATTGTGTTTCGTCCATCCGCTCCTGCGGTAGGTGCTTTCTAGTCCGTTTTTTTTTTTTGTAAAACACGACTTGGTCGATTTTAGGACTAGTCAGCGTTTTTTTTCTTTGGTTCTTCGGTTACGATGTTTTGTTACCACAGTTTGCAGTACACCGTTTCTTTTTACCAGCGTTCTTCTTCTCTTCCTGTCGTTCTCACTTGTTGTCCCTTTGTTTACTTGAGGCTTGACCTTTGGGTCATCTTTTGATTGGCACTGTTGGTTTATCTTAATTATTTATTATATTGTATCCTTTTGTTCTTATCAAATGATGTCAACTCTTTTTCTTTGCACGCACTTGGGATTATCTGAAAGCATATTACAAGGAAACCAAAATTCATTATCTACTTTGTTTTACGTAATTTCGTTCAATCTATATCCGTTGGCAAAGCCAAAAATATGATTTAGTTTTTGTTACAAAATGTACCGCGGTTAGCTTCTGGAAGTTCCTCAAGATAACGCTATTATGTATTTTCCTAACTTACCCATAACGGGGAGTCGAGTAGTCAGTGTGTAAAAGTCGAGTTACAACTGCCATCATGAGTACAGTGTCTCCGAATTCCAGAACGAACGAATCAGTAGTAGCCACCCCCGAAGATTGACATAGAAATGCTTGCTTGCTTTTAGCTATAATTACTTATAACTTGACTTGACTTTAATGAACGGACTCTCGCTGTAATAACTTTAGTATTTTTTGTATGCATGCCTCTTTCAGTTTGAATAAATGATAGGTGTTCCTGTGTTATTTTCCGACACTTAATTCGCAAACCGGTGCCGTGGCTTGAATAACCAGCGCTATGTATAACCTACGTTCTAACCACTGACTGACCCCCTTAAGCTCTAACTCCCCGTGCAAACGTATACATAGCAATATCTGAAATACCGTAATTTCGTTTTTATTGTTTTTAAGTTATTTGAAAAGGTATAAAAAGAACAAAAGGCGCTTGCCATTGCCACTACTTTAGATGTACAAAACAAAGTTTACATATTTTCTATAGAACGTTGCGTTTCTAAAAAATCATCAACTTTACTTTTTTATATGACTCATATAAAATACGCTCTCTATTAAACAGTATTTTCGACTACAAATTCAATGATGTATGACATGGTATGACTGGTATACTCTAATGCACAAAGTCATGGTAAAGTTGTACCTTATTTAACAAGAAAGATTGATTTTTACGTAGAATACGACATAGAGGTCCTCTGTCTGGCCCTTTATATTCGACCATGATAAAACCTTTCATTAATTCTTCAAGGCGTTTACTTATTGATTACCTCTACCTAGTCAGAATAATCAAAATTAACAGTTGCCGCTTATGCAGACGATATATCAATTTTGATTTCTAACGATAATGATTTTCACAAAGTTCGGAAAGTGTATGCTGTATGCAAAAGAACAGTTATGGTCTAAATCACGATAAATCAAAAAGATTTTGGACAGGTACATGGAACTTTCGAAAAGATAATCCCTAAAATATTACTTGGACTTCAGATAATCTTAACATATTAGGAATAAGATTTGCAATAACATTCTAGACGATATGGATTATGTATGCACTTACTTGTCTCTTAGAAAACATTTCTCAATTCATTAGTAAATGATCACAAATAATGCCTGAAACTTCCAAAAGAGGACGAACAACTACTCTACATGTGAATTTCCAATGCTCCACCCGCAGGTACTACATTGGTCAGGAAGCTGATTTTTTTTTACCTGAAAAATTTGGAATTTTGCCAAACCCTTGCTGTTCCAAGCAAGGTAGGGATCTTTAACGTGCGTGACAACACTCACACACGGGACCTCCATTTTACCTCTCATCCGAACGAGGGTGTATTTTTGTGAAAAATGCTCGCCTAACATTTTTCAAGCAGACCGTGTCGAGATTGGACGAAGAACTACTACTAACCAATTTATTGCGCCTACATTGTGGCACACTTTAAAAAAATTTATCGCTCAATCAATATCATCTCGATACTTTGTGCAAAGTAGGTTAGTTAATTATATATGAAAATGCGGTAAACACTGGAACACCCAAAAACAATTGTGCTTGTCAATCAAACAAGATGGTCTGGGACCACATTTAAGATATCGGATAGCCATGTTATAAATACTAGTTTAGCATTATTATAGTAACATAAATTTATTTTCAACTTCAATTATTTTACTTTAATTATTTATTATATTGTATTCTTTTGTTCTTATCAAAACACGTCAACACTTTTTCCTTGCACGCACTTGGGATTGTCCGAAAGCATATTACAAAAAAACCAAAATTCATTATCTACTTTGTTTTACGTAATTTCGTTCAACCTATATCCGTTGGCAAAGCCAAAAATATGATTTAGTTCCTGTTACAAAATGTACCGCGGTTATCTTCTGGAAGTTCCTCAAGATAAAGTTATTTTGTATTTTCCTAACTTACCCATAACGGGGAGTCGAGTAGTCAGTGTATAACAGTTGAGTTACACAATGTGTCGTTATTGGTTTAATTGGTTGATTGAATAATTAAAGTAAGCCGTGGGTTCTTTAATATTCTATGAAGAAACCAGTAAACTTTAAGGAAGGATTTCCTTAAAATGAGGGAACGCAAATATCTTCCGACTATGCTAGGGGTTTATTCCTCGGGTAGAGCTTATGAAGATTGGTCGTGGTTCTTTTCAAAAAACATTATTCACTTACTATAGCTTAATTTATACCAAAATAGGGATATGGGGAAAGCGGCGTCGCCGTGGATCAATGTAGTAAGCGTAAGACTACAGATCCCAAGGTCCTGGGTTCAAATCCCGACACGGCCGACTGCTTGAAAAATAACAGGTAAGCATTTTTCACAAAAATTACGCCCTCGTTCGGATGCGAGGTTAAATGGAGGTCCCGTGTGTGAGTGTTGTCACGCACGTTTAAGATCCCTACCTTGCCTGGAACGGCAAGGGTTCGGCAAAATTGTAAATTTCCAAGCAACAAAAAACTCGCCTCCTGGCCAATGTAGTACCTTCTGGTGGAGCATTGGAAATATATATGCACGGTATGGCAAGGGCGCCACCAAGTCATTAAGTTTAAACACAGAGTTTTCCTAAGGGGACTTGGGTGTCCTTAGAAAGGAATATAGTATTAACTGCTTACGCAGGAGCTGTAAAGAAAATTAAATTAAATTAACAAAGGAGGACACAAGAGGTCTACTCTTGCTACCTCATAACAAGAAAAGCTGTAAATATTAATTATGCACACACTTTTATATACACAAATATTAGGCATCAAATTCTGAAAGAGCTATCAGAGCTTCTTTGTCAAATGGAAGCTACAAATATCATTATATTGAAGGTATTTATGCCTTTTATTCCTTGATCTAATTACCCTATTTTTGAACTCACTTGTTCAAAATAAAACAATTAATTAAATGAATTAAATGGCGATTCTTTAATTAAATGTTGCTTCATGATAAAAAGTTGTTTGTATAAATTTACATATCAAAAATGGTACTATAATTTCTTTTACACAGATGTAGAATGATAAATTCAAAAAAAAATCAAATACGGTAAGCATTTTTTTTTGCTACAAAATTAACTCAAATCAATACCCAAAATATCATATCTGTTATTAGGCTAACAAGTTTATATGAAAATATCAAAAATCTAATAATTTAACATTCAAGAGCTTTAACTATAATTACTCATAAATGAAACTTTAATCAGAACTCAATTAAGGTGCTTAAGTTCGTTAATAATAATAACGGTTATTACCCTTGATTTAAATATTGATAATTAAAAACATCAAAAGTTCTTTATAGTTTGTTAAGCAAAATAATATTTATAGGTCATCATAAAGTTATTTTTAGATGTTGCCTTGAATCGATGTTGGCCAAATGCGGACGTCAGGTAAAAATAATAAAGAACGCTTACCTTGTTTTGCCAGGTATCTTGTTTGTGTGACAGTGTTATATTGTATTAAACCAGATGTGCATACATACTGTTCCTGGACAAACAAATGGCGTCGGTGTTCACATGTTGCAGTGAAGCCAATCAACTGTACGCTCCTTGGACCCAATTATACAAGCTCAAAGCGTATTTCCTCTACGCAGTAACGGAACAAACCAAAATCCATTCAAACAGTTATCAAAAAAGTGAAGCTTCCTTATATTACTGCATTTAGTTCGTTATCCAAACAATTATCTTGAGTTTAATTATCCACATTATTACTTGTAAATTCATCATAGCAATTAAAGGATTATCGTAAATGTTAATTATGGAACGCTTAGATTAAAACAAAAGAATTGCTATTAAATTGAAGAACATTCAGGTTAAATCTCAAATATTACGGCCTCATTGCAGAACGTTTCTAATAAATCTCCAATATTACAGTCAAGTTGAAGGACGTTCATATTAGACCAAAATTATTATTGCCACATTGAAGCATGTTCTTATTAAATTTAGAACCCTTGCTGTTCCAAGCAAGGTAGGGATCTTTAACGTGCGTGACAACACTCACACACGGGACCTCCATTTACCTCTCATCCGAACGAGGGTGTATTTTTGTGAAAATGCTCGCCTAACATTTTCAAGCAGACCGTGTCGAGATTGGACGAAGAACTACTACTAACCAATTTATTGCGCCTACATTGTGGCACACTTTACTAATTTTACCGCTCAGTCAATATCATCTCGATACTTTGTGCAAAGTAGGTTAGTTAATTATATATGAAAATGCGGTAAACACTGGAACACCCAAAAACAATTGTGCTTGTCAATCAAACAAGATGGTCTAGGTATAATTGGTATTCCTTCTAATGTCTCTTTAATAGCAGCCAATTTGTCGTTTTCTCTTCTTTCTTCTCTAGTTTACGAAATTATCAAAATGAAGAAATCACTTGAGGTCGTGGTGATGATTACGCCACGTAGTAGCTGGAGTGATAGCTCTATGGTAGGCAGAATTAGTATACAATAACGTGTCAACAGATTCCTTACTACTTTTGTAGTAGAATGTTAACAGGCGTTTCAGACCAATTTTTTGCGCATTGGATTCATATCTAACCTAGGTTAGAGTTTTTCTTCGACTATCCATATGCATCTTATCCAGAATTTCTCGGACAATCTAACCCTGCTAAAAGGTCGACTTAAAGCTATCCAAATTTAGCTAATTAATATTTGCCAATGGATTCGAATGTCTAAGTATGCTCCAAATTTATTATGCAGTATAAATTTACAATATTGTGCTCCATAGTCTAAGTATTTGGTGGTTAAGGAATAGTCTTCTGGTAAATCGGATAACCAGGATCTGTGGAAGGCGTTAATGGTCCTCAAGGTTCAGATGATCAAAATTTGAGAACAAGATGTTGGTTAAACCTAGATAGGTTGTGGGCTCGATGGGTTGGGCTCGAGAGTTGTATGATATATCCAGAGGTACTGTTCAAAAACACCAAGTTTGTATTTTGGTGTGTAGTTACAATATAAATAGTGCTGCGCCTACTATGAAAAGGGTATATTGCTATTTTTATCAACGTAAAACTGCAGAAATGATTTTGACTGTTCTTTCCGCTACAGGGACTTCCAACGTCCGGTTCACAGAGTATTTTGGGATAGAACAACAGTATAGCATCGATTGATCTGATTGTGGCTAGAATGATCTTATTCGTCATCTGGCTGTCAGAAATGAAAATTTTGAAACCGCTTATTCAATTATCGTTCAGCGTTACGAGTGTCGTCGTTTATTGGCAAAAACATACCTTTCAGCGTAAGAAAAGATTTCTAAAGCTCAATCTAATTCATATGTATAATTAAGAAAGTTACTGAATTGCTTTGTAGAAAATTTGGCTGGCTTGCGTCAAATGAAAATTGATTTGTTGGATTTGATTCTTTTCAATATGTTATCAAAAAAATTGGAGGTCGACTTGCTAAAAACGTTCGAGTTAGAAAATAGTCAGGATATTCCAACATTCGAACAATTGAAATTGTTTGTTGAAAAGCAATGTATGGCGCTAGAAATCAGCAGTATGGTGCTAGCAGATAAACATATCAAATCGTCAAGTAAGAATGTGGACTGGGAAAAACGCCATAATGTGGGTTCAAAATCACAATCTCATACGTCTTTAGTTATTGCGTTAAAGATAAATAAATGCTTGTTGTGTGATGTGACACATTGTTAATATCAGTGTAAAACGTTTCTCGGGAAGTCACCGCAGGAACATTATACTTTTGTTAAAGGAAAAGGGTTGTGCATTAATTGTTGCATGGACTCACATGATGGTAGCAAATAAATTCTCAATATGAAGTTGATGTTTTTGTTCTCCCGGAAACTTGTGAATAATTACCTACGGTACAGGTACCATCAAATAATTGGTCGCATACGTCTGACTCAAACTTAGCTGACAAAGATTTTGATAAACCCGGCAAAATAGAAATGTTGCTAGGTGCAAATATTTTCGCTCATATTTTGATGAATGTATCTTGTGTGGGTTCGCTGGATGAACCTGTCGCTATAAATACAACATTGGGTTGGATACTGACAGGAAAACTTGTTTCTTCTGTTTCTTCATGCACATCGTTATGTGCAATAGTGGGACGATTGGATTCTAATATGCGTCGCCTTTGAGAACTAGAAAACATTCCAGACTCGTCTAGGGTGAGCTCAGCGGAAAAAACGTGCGAAAAGCATTTCGTTGAGACTCATGCTAGGGAGAAGGGTGGTGGTTTTGTGGTCCGGTTGTCATTCAAAGGCCCAGAGCCTGTTTTTGTCGATTCCCGGGAGACCGCCATTCGTAGATTTCTTTCATTGGAGCGACGTTTGGAAAAAGATTTCTCATTTATATAGTTCATATCGTTATTTTATGCAAGATTACATTGGGAGTGGTCATATGACCTTTGTCCGAAACGTGTCAAAATTCAATATATGGTTCGTCAGAATACTATATACCTCATCAAGCCGTTGTCAAACCAGAGAGCGCAACAACCAAACTCAAGTGGTTTTGATGCTTTGGCCTCTGTGCCTATTGGTGGTTTGTTAAATGAGCATTTGTTAGTTGGTCCTCCGTTGCAGAAAGACTATGGTTTTGTTGCTGCACTTTCGTAAACATGCTGTGGTATTCACTGCTGACATCAAAGAGATGTACAGGCAGGTTTTGGTTGTGCCAGATCATCGTCAATATTAAAAATAAGTAGGAGATTTAATTCTTCGGATCCTATCAGGATTATCGGTTGAACACCATCACGTATGGAATGACCTCTCTGTATTTTTAGCATTGAGGGTCATTCAAGAATTAGCTCAAGTGGAGTCTGTCACATTTCCTCGTGCTGTTGAAGTGTTGGCATCAAAACTACGTTGACATGTGGTGATGGTTGTGCTTCGTGGAGGAAGCAAAACGTTTTAATTTTCGAATTAAATCAAATTTGTGATGCAGGAGGTTTTACTTTGCATAAATGGAATAGCAATGTCAGCAAGGTTTTTGAACGATTACCAGAATCGTCTTGTTATCCGACAACTTTTAGTTTTCAAGATTCAAATAACTTGTCACAAAAGATTTTGGTTTGCAATGGAAACCCATAGGGAATTATTTCTTTTATCATGTTAATCCTATTTCAAAGGATTGTACAGCGCAGCATGGTTTCTGAAGTAGCCAGAATTTTTAATTCATTGGGACTACTTACTCTTTTAGTATTTTTTGCCAAACATTTAATCCAATATTTGTGGATATTGGGTTTGGATTGGGCGAAAGTCCTCCATTAAATATTGCGTCAAAAAGGAAAAATTATTTGGAACAATTGTCAGAATTATCAAAACTCGAGATACCTCGACGGATTTTACATGTTGTATACACAAATATACAGATTTACGGGTCTGTGATGCTTCAGAAGCAAGCTATGCGGCCGCTGTTTATTTTCGAGTCGTCGACACAGTTAGAAACATTAAAACGTCATTAGTGCGTGCTAAATCTAGGGTTGCTCTTACTAATCGCATTTCTTTGTCTCGTTTAGAGTTATGTGGTGCACTACTGTTGTCAAACTTAGTACATTTTATTCGGAATACTTACAAAACACAATTTTCAGTCAATAGTATTTATGCCTGGTGCGATGCAACCGTTGCACTAGCTTGGATTAAATCATCATCGTATAATTGGAAAACATTTGTCAGCAATCGAATTTCACATATTCAAAACCGTATTCCTCCAGCATCATGGTTTCATATTCAATCTTCACAAAACCCAGCTGATTGTACCTCTCGAGGTCTGGTAGCCTCAGAATTGGTAGAACATCATTTATGGTGGAAAAGGCATCATTGGCTTCAACCTACAGATGAAGAATGGTCATCGTTTGACGTATTTCGGTAATTAGATTCGTTGTCAGTCGAGACGGAAAGACGAACTTTATCATTAACTGTTGTTTTTCAGACAATTTCTTAGACTTATTGACTACTCGCTTTTCAAATTTGGCAAAAATATGTCATGTGTTGGTCACTTCATTTTGATCAGAAGGGTTTAACAATAAGTCTTCCGTCAAGATATCGGTAATAAGCAAATGGAAAACCAGTTAAGAAATCGCTCAGACCTGTCACTCCCTTTGTGAATACACATGGTTTACTCAGGGTGGGTGGTCGTCTTCGAAATTCAGACCTACCTTATGGGATGAAGTTTCCAATTTTACTCCCATCATCGCATCGGTTAACAGAATTAATCATTCTGGATTGCCATAACAAGCACTTACATCCAGATCTTTGTACTACTCAATTTTTGTTGAGCCACAATATTTGGAACTCTATCTGCTAAAAGAGCAGTTTGTAAATGTTGTTTTCGCATAAACCCTATTGCTTACTGCCCTCCCATGGGTGATTTACCAACTTCGAGGGTAACTCCCGGAAAAGCATTTTTGCATATTGGCGTGGACTATGGCGGTCCTGCCGTTACAATGAGTAGCAAACGAGGATCTAAATCAGCAAACGCTTATATTTGCTTGTTCATTTGTTTAAGCACTAGAGCCGTTTATTTGAAGTTAGTGTTTAGTATTTCAAAAGAGGTCTTCATCAATGCTTTACGTCGCTTTATTGCTCGTCGTGGAAAGTGTGCGACTATTCATACTAATTGTGGCACCAATTCTATTGGAGCGTCTCATGAATTATCTGAAATGATAAAACACTCTGCGGTTGCAGAAGGTATAACATTTATATTCAACCCCCCTTCCGCTCCTCATTTCGGAGGTTTATGGGAAGTCGGGATTAAATCAGTCAAATCTCATCTCAAAAAGATCATTGGAAATCAAATATTGTCGTATGAAGAACTCAATACTGTTCTTGTTCAAATTGAATCTCTACTTATTTCAAGGCCTTTGTGCCCGTTAAGTACTAATCCCAAAGATTTTTCATATTTAACACCGAATAATTTTTTTGGTTTGGAACCTGTGTCTGTTCTACCAGACCCTGATGTTACTGCGTTGAAGATTTCTCATTTGGACCGCTGGCAGCTAATTCAGCGCATACAATCAAGATTTCTGAAAACAGCGGCGTACAAGTTATTTGCATACCCTGCAACAAAAAACTTAATGGTCCACTTCATCTCCTCAAATCCAAATTGGGACCTTGGTTTTAATCAAAGAGGATTAAGCTCCTCCTCTGTCCTGGCGACTAGGCCGCATCGATTATTTGTACTTTGGAAGCGACGGGGTTATTCGAGTGGCTAGGGTAAAAACTAGGCACGGCACAATTAAAACATCTTTAGTCAAGTTGTGTCCTCTACGTGTAGACAGCACAACTCAATAGTTTTAAGATGCAATATTAAATGTAGCGTAGTATTTGTTTTATTTTCATTAGTACATAGTTTAAAAATAAGTTAATCTTATTTTGGTAGCCGGTATGTTAAGGCGTTTTAAAGCTGTTTTTACAGTTAACCCTTCAGCATTCCTTATTTCCGCTACTTGCACCCTTGCTTTCCTATATAGTGCAAGATGCGGTATAGAACAGTGACAGTTACGAGAGTGGTGTTCAAGACTTTATTTCAAGCCGCAAGTGCATCCGCAGTCATCGGATGCGTGTTTGCGGTTTTTTCATAGTGTGTGTGAAACAAACATTGCACATTATCATCATGCAGTGCGCTATAAACAATGGTTCATGACCTATGGTACATGTCATGGTAGCAGATAAAGCAGTAAGTGCAAATATTAATTTATTTACGCGCTGTATATCGTACAGTATGAGAATAGCGAAAGCTGTATATCCAAATAGCCAAATCTAACAACCGACGATGCAGTAACCGTGGTTCCTTCATTTATGTTTCTTATATTACTTGAGCTTGCCACGTAAATTTTCTGCAAAATTGCTTAGTGTTATACGGTGCAGCTGCTTTGTAACGTGCATTTTTAGAGCTTAACATCTTACCCTTTTCTGTAACTACTATTTCTATATTTTATATTTATTAACTCCTTAGGCGAATGCGTCGTATTATAACGAGTGGATTGCATCGTTTCCTTTCAATCGCTGTTTGTATATAGTAAATACTTTCAAATAGTTTTCATATTGTATGCAATTTAACTCGCGTGTATTAGTTTTAAAAGTAGATAATTTGAAGATCGATTTTCATTAATAAATAAATTCCAACTTATCGAAAACGATAAACAGCCTGCAATTAATTATTAGATACGATTGTTACATTCACGTTTTAGAGGTTCCTTATGTTATTAGCGAAGTAGATAAGAGTCGATAAGCGGTTATAATAGCGACGAGTTGGAGAGTTCTGTTCTGTGTTCCTATCTAATAAGTACGTTAAAAATACGGTTCCTTTTGCTTTAAAAATAGTGAGAATTAATGCGGGATTAATTCTCGAATTGTTACTGAACAAACACGAGACGATTTTAGTTGTATTTTAACTGTAGAATGTGTTTACTCGACCGCACGGGTTTTAAGGTCATTGACGGACGGTTTGAGTGATACGCGTTGCTTTGCTGATGGTGTTTTTAGTTGTTTTTCTTGTAAAATAAAAGTTTACGGAACATTGATTTAGTGATTACGCGTTACTTTACTAATTGTTTTTAGTTGTTTGTCTTGTGAGATAAATGTTTTACGGAACATTTTGGCGGACGTACTTTAGTGATACACGTGCTTTACTCATTGTGGTTTTCCTAGTTGCTCTGTCTTTTTGATTTTTAAACTGTGTGTGCGATCTAGTTTTCGCGGTCCTTTTTTTATGAGAGTAGTGCATACGCTGGATTATTTAAATACAGTTGACACTGTAGTCTCTGAATTTTCTAACACCAAAGAAGCCAAAATAGATCATTGTTTGCACAAATTTCGTTATCCAAAAGCGTTAGATTTTTCTTTGTTACCATAGGTAGCAAATATAACACCTCACGTTACTGTTAGTTCAATGCATTACATCGTGGCTTGAAAGCCCGTGATTCTAACTTGATATTACCATGTTTTACGATTTGTGTTGCAAAATATTTCTAAATTACTGTTTCAGGAAATATAATTTACAAGAAATTTATCCATGCTACATAGCTCCATCAGCATGATAATGTCTGCTGCTGACACCAGTGAAACGCGTAGGTGTGAGTTAGTGTAAAGTGTAAGCAATTCCATCCACACCCTCACAGTCAAGGGTGCAGTGCTTCGTTAGTGTAGGACATCGTGAATCCCCCACTCCAATTACAAGGAAGCGTTATTGAAGGACTTTCTGTAAGTTGAACTATTTCCTACTTAGTATTACTTTAAATATCTACCCGTTGTTTTTGCCATATCTTCGTCGTTCTGAGACCTTTTGCAATAGAACTGCATGCTTTTAAGAAAAAAAAAAACGAAAAAAAAGAAAAACCCGAATACTACTAGAATTACTCATATCAATTGTGTCTTATCTTTTTATCTTTTATTAACATGTTGTCTGATTGATGTTTAATTGGTGTGTGAGGAAACGTTTCTGCTACTTCCCAATATTACCTCATTTTGTACTAAACATTTTTCTGTATTGCTATTACTGTTGTTATATTATATAGTTTATCTAAACAGTTTCTTTTATTTACATTCTACAAAGTACTGAATAACTTAGACGTTTCATTGCTGCTATGCTTATTCTTTTTTTTTTCAGGTTTGCTTAACTAATTAATTTTATTGCAGGTATTATCACTAACTCGTTACGGCCGCGTACATGGTATGTTGGTCTGCTTTCTACAACCCCCCTACTCACCGATTGAGCCCGGTCATTTTTCATTTTTCTTTGATTTTCTTTTTGTTCCGCACGGCTACGAGCCAACGTAACATAACTTTGGCGCCCAACGTGGCTACCACGAAAAAAAAACGTAACAGCTTCTTATTTATGTTATTATTAAAGTCATAATGGTGTTTCATAGATTGAACTGTCTGGCGTCAAACTTGAAATCCCAATATTAAGAATCGTAGTTTTACATTTGTTTTTGGATTCGTCGTAGATGTTAAGAGGAATAAAAATTTTAACCGTCTTTCGTTTCGAAAAACTGCTAGTCGTAGAGAAACAGATGCGCAAACTTTCCACAAATCGAACATTTGCATTGTTTCGATATGTTACTGTTATGGTTTTTGCAGGGTAGAGGAGTATATATTGGCGCTGAAAGATTTAGGTAACGGTTCTTTTAACTACCTTTAAGTATTAGTTGGAAAGTTTAATAAAAGTAAAAATCCCTCTAGTAAATCTTTATGTAACAGTTTTAATATTTTTGACCCTACTTAATTATCATGGTTTGTTTTAGGTTTACAGATATGAGACAAAACTCATTAGTATCCAAAAGGAAACGCATTTGCAAATAATGTTCAGTTTAGAAAAGCACATTTATATTCCTGGTTTAAATGGAATTCTTACAAGAATCTATATCAGCTTTGTTCTTGAATACAAATTAAACGTTCTTAATGGTGTTATTGTAAGTTTTTTCACGTCCGTACTAAAATTGGAGTTTGATTGGGTATTGATCAGTTTGTCAGAGCAGATACTACTGCCTAGAATATTAAAAGGCTTTTGAAAGCCGGATAAGAGTGTAATGCCTATACTTAAAAGAATCAAATTCCGGGTGTAAGCGTTGATTAGAGATTTTATGCACGTCTCCAACGCTGATGTTATTATGGCAGCGTTTCAAAGCAATAAGGCGCAAAATGTTTATACAATCTTATCGAATAGTTTGATTATGTTTACTTTTACTTTGAAAAGATTTATGATATACAAGAGGTAATTAACATTATCAAATACAGGGTGATTTGTTGTAAGTTCCAATTAGAGGTTTAAAAAAAGTAAACATAACACTTGTCAAAATTTGAGGAAAGTTTTTAATATGCACGAAATATACGGGGCTATTGCAATTTAAATACCCCGAATTTCAAGCTTCTTATAGGCTCTAAGAATTGGTAAGTCTGTCATAGAAAAGTTTGGATATTAAAGATATAATGCATTTCCTTAGAGATACGGTGACAGGAACTTGCTCCGGACCAGCTCAAGTAAAGCTTTTCGAGGCGTAGGTTCAAATTGATCGTTAAGTAGACCATAAGGAACGACTGAAGACCTCATAACTGAAGCTAAAATAAAAGGGCGCCAGAAACGGGATCTAAAAATACCTACGGGAATTGTTCGAAGTCCTCGTACAAACCCTAAAGTATTAGAATATATCAAATTGACTAAATTTAACGAATTACAATTAGTAGGAGGAATACAAGGCTTTTGCCGCCACATTTCCACCCGAATCGCACATTTCCACACACATTTACATGTAAATTCCCATAAGGTGGAAATGTGGTGGTGGAACCGCATTTCCACACATTTACATGTAAATTCCCATAAGGCGGAAATGTGGAGAAATCCCACATTTCCACACACATTTACATGTATATTCCCATAAGGCGGAAATAAGGAGAATCCCTCATTTGCTCCCACATCTGAACCAAATAGTTTTCTTTGACTACCCATTGCATCTTTCGAGATAACCCTATCTTGTTTGGTATCAATTAATATTAGGATTTTCTCAGCTAGCCGAATTTCTAGGAATTTTTTAGATTGCATCATCGCCCAGGGAGTTACCCCAATTTTAAGATTTTTTGCATGCAGCGATTTTCTGACCGTCCTTATAAACTTTTTAACCATTTGACGCATCTTTTAGTCTAGAATTTTATGCAGAATTCGAATCTGCAAACAGATTTAAAATCCGACCACGCCTTACAAAGTTACACTTTTAAAGACTCCGAGCCTCTAAATTTTGCTCTTTGCTCTATAACATAACAAATAGTTTTCTTTGGCTAGCCATTAAATCTTTCGAGATAACCCTATCTTGTTTGGTATCAATTAATATTAGAATTTCCTCAGCTACCCGAATCTCTATTTCTTAGATTGCATCATCCCCCAGAGGGCTACCCTTATTTTAAGATTTTCTGCATGCAGCGATTTTATGGTTGTCCTTATCAATTTTTTAGTCATGTGACACATCTTGCTAGTCTAGAGTTTTACGCAGAATTCGAATCTGCAAACAGATTAAAAATCGGTTCACCCCCTGCAAAGTTATACTTTAAAGGCTCAAACCTCTTTAAAATGCTTTGCTCATCTATAACATATGCTTTAACCAACCATTTTCCTAGAAATCTAAAACTGTAAAGATTTTAGAAATGAGTTTTTTATAAGCCATAAGTGTTTAATATTTAAAACCATTTTTTCAAACAGTAATGTGCTGTTTTCAGAATAACGCAAAAACCCATGACTTTAAAAATTTTTCTGGTTTTTACATTGTTAATTACTACGTCACAAATTATGCTCAATGCTAAATAGTTGGAAAATACATTCGTTTTACAAACTAGTTGCTTACAATTATGTGACGTAGAAGTAAGAGTAGCCTTTTTTTTATTAATTAGTGGCTATATGATTTGAGAAATACAATAGATATGCTTAATGCCATCCATTAGAATCATCGCATCATTGCTGGAGAGTTTATTAATCATACAATGAGCGGCTCCAGTTTGGCCTCGATTGGGGAAATACAAACTTCATTTAGTAATATAGATCAATTAACGGTAATTATTTTAAACCGTATATAACACGGTCTGATTAGTAGAATTCTATTAGTTTCGCACGCTTTTGTGTAAAGCCCGTTGAAATTTTAAACAAATCGTTTCGTATAGTGATTTTTTGTAAAAAGTTTTTTGAAGATTTAAGGTAAGTCTACATTTTTTATTAAAATAGAACTGAATTTATTTGCAAACACCAATTATTGTGTATTTTACTATTATTTCTGATTGTATTTTTAAAACATTAATTTTTCCAAAGTAATGCGCTGTTTTACATATATATGTTTTTCAAATTTTAAAGATAGGCTTTTAGCTAGACGAATGTTAGGCGTATATATCAACCCCAATTCCAAAATGACTATTTCTTTTGGAATTGTAGAATTGTAGAATATTGTAGAATATGTTGCAGATTGTGTAAAATATGTACTACCTGCTTTAATGTAGCACTTGTGTAAGATTTTTATTCTATCTTGGTTATCTTCCTCTTCTACTATCTCCAAAAATTTACATGGAAGGTGGGCGAAGAACTTAAAAATTACAGAATCTTAAAACTAATATATACAATAGATTTACAGCATACCTCTTCCTCGGTTCGGACACTCCATCGTCGACACTGGTGTTCTTTATGCGATAGCTAGCCATACGGTTGTTAAACGCTATGCTAACCATTTCTACACTATCTTTGCCAGTAGCGGTTTTTCCAGGTATATGAAACACTGCAAGAGTTGCATTTAAAACGTTTGCAGGTACCATTTTAGTACAAAAGATAGATAGCAAAGATAAAATAAAAATCTTACACAAGTGCTACATTAAAGCAGGTAGTACATATTTTACACAATCTGCAACACCATATTCTACAATTCCAAAAGATATAGTCATTTCGGAATTGGGGTTGATAGATACGCCTAACATTCGTCTAGCTAAAAGCCTATCTTTAAAATTTGAAAAAAATATATATGTAAAACAGCGCATTATTTTGGAAAAATTAATGTTTTAAAAATACAATCAGAAACAATAATTGGTGTTTGCAAATAAATTCAGTTCTATTTTAATAAAAAATGTAGACTTACCTTAAATTTTTTTTAAAAAGATTTTGATGAAAAATCACTACACGATACGAAAATTTCAACGAACTTACACAAAGCATGCGGAACGAATAGGTTTTTACTAATCAGATCGCGTTTATATGCGGTTTGAAAACCGTTAATCGATCCGTATTACAAGATGAAGTTTGCATTTCTCCTAGTCGAGATCGTAATAGAAAGTACATTGTGTACACCAACAATTATACGGGAATTTCCTAATGGTTGGCATTGAGCATATCTATTGTATTTCTCAAATCATATAGCCACTAATTAATAAAAGAGAAAGGTCTACGCTACTTTCACTTTACGTCACATAAATGTAAAGCAATTAGATTGTAAAACGAATTTATTTTCCAACTATTTAGCATTGAGCAATTATGTTTGTGACTTATTTAGGAAAATGTTAAAACCAGAAAAATTTTAAAAGTCATGGGTTTTTGCGATATTCTGAAAACAGCACATTACTGTTTGAAATTGGTTTTAAATATTAAACACTTATGGTTTATAAAGAACTCATTTCTAAAAACCTCGCGGTTTTAGATTTTCTCAAATAATGGTTGTTTAAAGCATGCAAAAATTTAGAGGCTCGGAGCCTTTAAAAGTGTAACTTTGTAAAGGGTGGTTGGGTTTTAAATCTGTTTGCAGATACGGATTCTGCGTAAAATTCTAGACTAGCAAGATGTGTTACATGGCTAAAAAAAATTTATAAGGACGGTCAGAAAATCGCTGCTTGCAGAAAATCTTAAAATTGGGGTAGCTCTTTGAGGGATGATGCAACCTAAGACATTCCTAAAGATTCGGGTAGCTGAGAAAAATCTAATATTAATTGATACCAAACAAGATAGGGTTATCTCAAAAGATGCAATGGCTAGTCGAAGAAAACTATTTGGTTCATATGTGGGAGCAAAGAGCGAAATTTAGAGTTTTAGGACTTTAAAAGTGTAACTTTGTAAGGAGTGGTCTGATTATAAATCTGTTTGCGGATTCGGATTCTGCGTAAAATTCTAGGTTAGTTTGATGTATTGCATGTCTAAAAAATTTATAAGAACGACCATAAAATCGCTACCAGCAAGAAATCTTAAAATTAGGGTAGCTCCATGAGGGATGATGCAATCTAAGAAATTCGTAAAGATTCGGATAGATGAGAAAATTCTAATATTAATTGATACCCAACAAGATAGGTTTATCTTACAAGATGCAATGGCTAGGCGAAGAAAACTATTTGTTAGGTTATAGAGCAAAAAGCAAAATTTAGAGCATCAGGACTTTAAAGGGGTATAACTTTGCAGGGGGGTGGTCATATTCAAATCTGTTTGCAGATTCAAATTCTGCGTTAAATTCTAGGTTAGTTTGAAATATTGCATGACTAAAAAATTTATGTATCGAAAATTTAGAGGTTCAGGACTTTAAAAGTGTAACTTTGTAAGGGGTGGTCGATTTTAAATCTGTTTGCAGATTCGGATTGGGCGTAAATTTTTAGACTAATTTGATGTATCCCATGGCTAAAAAATTTATAAGAACGGTTAAAAATCGCTACCGGTAAAAAATTTTAAAATTGGGGTAGCTCCCTGGGCGAAGATGCAATCTCAAAAATTCCTAGAAATTCGGTAGCTGAGAAAATTCTAATATTAATTGATACCAATCAAGATAGGTTTATCTCAAAAGATGAAAAATGGTTAGCCGAAGAAAACTATTTGGTCCAGATGTGGGAGGAAATGAGGATGCTCATTTATCTCGAACGATGAAAATGGTTAGTCGAAGAAAACTATTTGGTCCAGATGTGTGTCGAAATGTGGAGATGAATCTCCTAATTTCCTCTTTATGGGTATTTACATGTAAATGTGTGTGGAAATGTGGATGTGTGTGGAAATGTGGAGATGAATCTCCTCATTTGCTCCTTATGGGAATTTACATGTATAATGTGTGTGGAAATGTGGATGCTGGTGGAAATGTGGCGGCAGGAGCCCTGTATTCCTCCTACTACAATTATTCTCAAATAAATCTCCAAAAACTTATTAAAATATAGATAGGTTAAGCCTCATACATTCAACATCAACAGTATTAATCAATAGTTCAGATTTAATTATTAAGGTGTTAAAGTCATAAATAGTAGTACCAAAAAGTCTTACGGGGCGAACGAGACACAAACTAAAGGAAACTAATATCTTGACACCTGCCAACAGGATACTGCACCTAATCTTGTAAATCATAAACAATAAATATAATACAAAATGATGGACATAAAGTGGTAAATAAACTGGTAATCTTTTATACCAATAATGTTGTACCAAGCTCAAACTCGTAAACAAATTTACAAAAGTAGCTAAATAATTAATATGGCAATTTTCTTAAGATACACATCGATACTGTAAAACTAAATAAACACCACACTAAATAGCAAAGGGATTGTTGATCAATTCAGTTTTAAATAAAAAATGAATTAAAACCCTTAATCACAAAAAATATTTAAAATACTAGATACGTATTTCGACCGCTATGTGGGTCATCATCAGTAAGAATTGCAATTAAATAATAATTAGCTGTTGTTCCGGAACACTTCAGAGGGTAATCTCCTCACCACTTAGGCTGAAGTGAACCTTCCCAACATACAATTTACTATAATATTGCTTTAAACATTATCGAGGATATTATCCTCACCCGCAGACTGATGTTCTCCACAACAAACAAACTTGTTGATTTTCCACTGATGGAACCAATCCGACAGAGTGTCGAGCTGTTGTTGCATTCTTAATGTTGTTTCCTTAGCGTTTCGTTCGGTTTTCAGGAGCAGGGTGTCGTCGGCGTACATGGCGCAGAAGACTCTTTGGCGGCATGGTAGGTCTTGGATGTATACATTGTATAGCGTTGGTGAAAAGGAGCCTCCTTGTGGAACGCCGGCTGTTACGGGAGTTTTCGGTGACAGGATGTCTTCTACTTTCAGCTGTATCTTCCTATTGGTCACGTTGCTTCGTAACAATTAGTCGTTAGGCGTTGATCCATACCTTGTCAAAGGCGTTTTTGATGTCCAGGGCGATTGCGACTGTGGTTAGTACTCGGTTGTAGGGGAACTCCTCGATAAAAACAGGAGGAATGCGGTTAATGCTTGTCCGTGGCTGAGGCTGTGAACGTCTTTCGATATCTGAAGTGTCCATGGTGGAGATGGTGGCGGCGGCGTTGGCGTAGCTTCTGCTAGTCGATGGTTTGTCCTTGTCTGTGGTGATCGGAGTCGTGGTGGTGTCGGAGCTTGGTGTATTAGTCGCGGTGGATGTTTTCGGTTCTAGTCTTATTTTATGGGTATTGGATCTCTGCTTCTTATTGTTTTTTGTTTCAGAAAATGATCGGTCGTCTCATTGTCTGCGTGTAGAGGCGTTCTCGTAATCCATGTCGGAAATATCGTCGGTGATTGTTGAGGATGCCCATGTCTTCGAGAAATCCTTCGCTGGCATTGGTTCGCTCTGACAAGAGCGGTTAATGACGATGGTGTACACCAAGTGCCGGGACGCGTGATGTACACCTCTTCAGCAGCAGAAGTTCAGCTCACTCGAGCGTCTTCAGTGAAAACCGTAGAGATGGACTGAAGTTTCTCGCTGTATGTAGATTCTAGTCGTTCTCTCGCGTTGTTAACTCTCTCGAGGTTTGACTGGAACTTTATACTCTGTAGTTCACCTACTCTTTATATCTCATTGGAAAAGGGGGCGGAGCAATTGTAATCTTAGTCTGGCCCTTAAATGCAAAACTCTTGTACCTGTCAATCAAGTCCATCAACCGCAGGGGCATATCAATTATCTTCTGTGTATAAACGCCTCGCATACATTCCAACGGACTTATTATGGTTAGAGGTAGACAGCGGCGCTACAATACCAATAATTGGTGTTGACATGCACGACGACGAATTTCAAAGCAAAAAGTCACCTTAATTCCAAATATAATACTGACGTTGGGTATCATAAATATTAATGATGATCTTGTTTTCCAGGGATAAGCTGTATGTTTGATTGTACATACTACTTTATGTTCCGGACATGGAAATAAATCTGTATTATTGTTGATTGAAAGTTAATCAGAATATTGGCTGTAATTCTTGCTCGTGTCGTTTCTCATGTCTTGAATTTATAGGGCGGAAGGTATTTAATTTTCAACGGTACCATCAAGAGTCGCTACTGCTTAAAGAGCGATGTTTACTGTTTGTGGTATCCGTTATCCGTTAGCTAAAGTTGCTTCTTAGGGACCTAATTAGCGTTTCCAAGACACTACTTTTTCTATTTTTCAATGCTCCACCCGAAGGTACTACATTGACCAGGAAGAAAGTCGTGTTCTACCTATTTTACTTGACAAACGGAACATACATTTTACATCTCATCCAAACGAAAGCGTATTTCGTCAAAAATGCTCGTCTAACATTTTTCAAGCGGGATTCAAAACCTGAATCCCGTACTTTAGTAGTCTCACGCATACCAACTAAGCCGCTTTTCCAAGCACTGATTTGATTTCCCAACACTCCACCCGAAGGTATTAAATTGGTCAAATAGCGGGTTTTTTATATAGAGATTTTGAATTATGTCAAATCGTTGCTACTCCAAGCAATGCAAGGAAAACGCTCACACAAGGGACCTAAATTTTACCTCTCATCCGAACGTGAGCATATTTTAGTGAAAAATGCTCACCTAAAAGCCAAATAAATTCTTGTCGCCAACTTTATTGAGCAACAAATGTTGATTATGCGAAAGGAGTAATTGGAAAACTATTGATCCAACAAGTGTCTAAGATGTGGGAATCTAGGTACCCGTCACGTTGCTTAGCTTCTTTTGCGCACTATTGAATATCGGTGAAATAGGATATATTTTTAGAAAACAATAAAAAAGGAAAGTACAAAAGATATAAAAACAAATTAGGACAAAACCGTGCTGTATTTAACAAGAAAAAAAGGCGATCACGTTCGAAGACAACAAACAGAGAAATAAGGTATTACGTGCCGAAAATTCGGCACTAGACATTCTCCCAATTTAGTTTTAATATGTAAGAATTTCGCGCCATAAATTTAAACAAAACTTGTGCGCGTATTTCCGTCACTTCAGACAGTGCGCTTGCGCCAGATCGCGCCGACGCGTGTGGACAAAGGAGGGGAGTGGAAGATTTTCGAGAGACGCGTTAGAACTAGCCTCCGAAATGTGAACAGGTGTAGTTGGTCTGGTGTCTTACCGTATCTTTTTGTTATGTAGGTCCCTTTTGCCTTCTTTTAATTGTCGTTCCTTAAACCCGTTCCTGTCGTTCCCTCTACATAGGAAGAAGATATTAAATTTGCATTCAACCCGGCTCAAGAATTACCACGCCCGAGAAAGAGCAGCGAAGCAGCTGACGCCCGAGAGGGTCGACAACGGAGCCCCGCTGTACCCATCATGGAGTAATCCTGAAGGAAGCCGCCGCCATCATGGAGTAATCTTGAAGGAAGCTCTACATGTTCACGTGAGCGCACCCTTTGGGGTTTTCTTTAAAATTTATTTCCTTTAAAAATTGGTGTAATTATGTTGCATTAATTTGCATAATGTGTGACGTCATAGATAATTTGCGCGTCAATTTTTACATTATGTAATATCGCTACCAACTGTCATCAGTGGCTCGCGTACCTCGTTTACGGGGGTATAATAAGAGCTAATATTGCTCAAAGCATATGCATGGAGCACAGCACTGTACTGCTGTGAAACGTGACAGAAGCGGACAAGAAAAAGATAAAAGCCTTTGAAATGTGGTGCTACAGATGTATGATGAAAATATCATGGACATTGTAGGGGAAGAAAGAAATATGTGTTAAACAATAAATAATAGGAGATATTCGATGATAGGACACATACTAAGGCAAGAGGGAATAGCGTGGCATACATTAGAAGCGGAAAAGAACAGAGTAGAGGTAGAGGAAGATATAGACTAGACTACTGTAAAGAGATAGTTACAGATGTGGACTGTTGGAATTTCAGGAAAATGTGTAAGTTAGTTAGAATAGAAAGTAATGGAAGTACGCATTCAACCAGTTCTGGGACTGAAGTCCTCATTTTTCTTAATCTTCTTTGGGAGTTAAACCACTCATAGTTTATAAAATCATATTTATTTACGTTGATCCATAAACTAGGATCGTTGTCAAAACAATAAAAACTTCAGGTTTGACATTTATGACATAAATTGAAGGCGAGTTTGATTTATTGATGTTCGATATATTTGGTTTGAGTACATTAGTAGAAAGTTTTAAAGTCTGGAAGAATGAGTGCCTTCAATTTGTGTTGTGCCCTAAGACCGACTTTTTAGGTAGCCAATACGCTTAACGTGAAATCAGCTGATTAATTTTTATTGGTAATTTCCATCCTCTCAACCGTATAAATAGAAACATGTTAAAAAATGTTTTCCAAACCTCAAATTATTGAATTTATTTGAAATTACCAATAAAAATTAATCAGCTAATTTCACGTTAAATGTACTCGCTACCTAAAAAGTCGGTCCCAGGCCGCAACACAAATTGAGGGCAATCACTCTTTTGAACTTTAAAATTTTCACCTACTGTACCCAAACCAAATATATCGAACATCAATAAATCAAAGTCACCTTCAATTTAAGTCATAAATGTCAAACTTGGAGTTTTTATTATTTTGACAACGATTTTAGGTCATGGATCGGAACGTATATAAAGATGATTTTAAAAACTATGAGTGGTTTAATTCTCAAAGAAGATTAAGAAAAATACTAAACAAACCACAGCAAACATACAAGGAGTATTTTGAAGTCCTCATGATGATAAACCTTATTTGCATAGTGGGAAGTCGCGTTCATGGATTACATTTGATAACATTGCGGTGTTCTTGAGGGGAGCTTGAGGTAGATTGGTTGACGCTTCTAAAAGCAGCTATTGCGCTGCGGCATATTTGTGCAATGTTACTTCTTGCTATGTTGACGTCTGTTCAGTCTGAAAATGTCAAAAATTGTTTGTTTCCGTACTTTCTCTTTGACTAGGATCGAGATGTTAACCACGTCATCCTGCAATTCTAATTATTAACTTTTATTCTCAAAACTTTTGACTCACTTCTCCCACTTTTTACAATACTGTTGACCTAACTCATAGCAATCTTTTCTTGAATTCTTTCAGTATGATAGAAAACCTATTTCAACATCAGTGCAGTCTATATTAGTAGGAGTAGGTTACCGGTTCTGGGCACTCATTTGCTCCAGCATCCTCATTTGCTCCCTCATTTGCTCCTTCATTTGCTCCAGAATACTTCATTTGCTCTCTCATTTGCTCCAGAATCCCTCATTTTCTCCAGAATCCCTCATTTGCTCCCTCATTTGCTCCAGAATTTCTCATTTGCTCCCTCATTTGCTACACAGAATCCTTCATTCTCTGGGGGATGATGCAATCTAAGAAATTCCTAGAGATTCGGGTAGCTGAGAAAATTCTAATATTAATTGATACCAAACAATATAGATTTATCTCAAAAGATGAAAAATGGATAGTCAAAAAGAACTATTTGGTTCAGATATAGGAGCAAATGAGGATGCTAAGATGAAAATGGAAGATATATTTATCTCGAAAGATGCTATTTCGTAAGATGAAAAATGGTTAGTCAAAGAAAACTATCTGGTCCAGATGATGGAGCAAATGAAGATGCTAAGATGAAAATGCAAGATATATTTATCTCGAAAGATGCTATCTTGAAAGATGAAAAATGGTTAGTCAATGTAAACTATTTGGTCCAGATGAGGGAGCAAATGAGGGATTCTGGAGCAAATAAGGGAGCCAATGAGGAATTCTGGTGCAAATGAGGGAGCAAATAAGGGATTCTGAAGCAAATGAGGGATTTTGGAGCAAATTAGGGATTCTGGAGCAAATGAGGGAGCAAATGAAGGATTCTGGAGCAAATGAGGGGGCAAATGAGGATGCTGGAGCAAATGAGGGCCCAGAACCGGTAACCTCCTCCTACTTATATTCGGGATAAAACTTCTTGCAGTTTTTGACATCGTTTTCCTTTCATTGACACATTTGATGATGTTGATTCACGACGTTCACCTTCACCGACTTATAGTGGAGGATTTTCTTTCGTTTATAAAGTATACTCCACCTAATCAAAATCTTAACCTTTTGAAGTTTTCATAATTATCCTTTAACCGCTGGCGTGTCCTTTTCTTGTGTGGAAACGATTTTAGATAATCTTTCTTTCAATTCGTTATTGCAAGATTTTTTGCGTTATTCATAAAGTGCAATTTCCATGGGAAAAGCACTTGGAATTTTCTCTTTTTGGAACTATATATCATTTTTATCCTATACGTAATAAACTTATTTTAAACGATAACCAAACGTTTTCTAGTGGTCTTAATAATGAGTTTTCACACACCTTCTCCCTCGCTAATGAGGAAACCTTGCGTGCTGGTGTTTTGTGGTAGGCGTATGTAAATTTCCATAGGCCTTGTTTTGCGGATATCAAAGAGCAAGTACCAACTTACGAAAATTATCTGCAATAGTTAACCGAATTGAATCTATCCAAAACTAACGCTCGCTAACCAGCGCTCCCACTCACTCAAATGATTTGGGTTGTTTAATGTCAAGCTATCTTTATCACTTTCTCCTTTATCGCTGTATCGGAGGTCCATCTCTCAGAACTTTTGCTACAACGCCTTTGTTACAAGCAATTGTTCCAGCAAACAAGCTATCGATTCCCATTGTTTTAATAGTAAATTTACAGGCTACAACAATGCTCTAACTGGTAAAAGAATTTTCTGTTATTAATAGAAGGGCAGCGGCTTTTTCGGTACTTAGAGTTGCAGGGACCGTGAGAGTACGTATGACGCTCTAAGACACACTAATGTGATGTGGAAGGAAACGGGAAACCACCACATTACCTCTCAAGTACATACTACATTTGATTTTCCAATGCTTGACCTAAAGGTACTACATTGGCCAAGAAGCAAGTTCTTTTACCTGAAAAATTTTGAATTTTGCCAAACTCTTGCTGTTTCAAACAAGGTAGGGCGTGCCAACACACACACACGCGCAGGATCTTCATTTACCTCTCATCTGAACAAAGGCGTATTTTTGTGAAAAATGCTTGCCTAACACTTTTTAAGCAGACCGTGTTTGGAATCGAACCTGGAACCTTGGGTGTAGTAGTCACACGCATACCAACTACGTCGCGAAGCCGTTTCCCAAGTGTAGGGCATGCTTAAAATGTTTTAAAGTGGAAGCATTATCTGAGTAAAAGGTTCCTGAGTTAAAACAGTTGCCATTCGGATCTACGCGGAGAGGGGTGGGGGCTACTTCGGAGGATGAGATCGATAGGTTTAAAAAAAGAACAGGGAGCATTTTTCACATCAGAGCGTGCAATGCCAGAACCATGAGGCAATCAAGTAAGCTAGGGAATATGAAAATTGAAATTGACTGGTGGACATTAGGCATGGTAGTTTAATGTCCAGAGGCGGAGGATCTTTGAAGCGGATACTTTAAGGTAATTCATACAGGATCAGAGGAAAAAAATTTAGGTGTGGGGATAGTCATGCAGAGCAAGATACGACACTCTGTAGAAAACTACTAAACAGGTAAATACAGTAATAATACAAGTATACATGTACACCTCTAACTACGGTAAGGAAGAGGTAGAAGCAATCTACAAAGATATCGAAGACATACTAAGATTCGTGAAAGAACATAAAGATTTAATAATGACAGGAGATTTTAATGCAGTGGTATGCGAGAGCAGGGAAAGAGCGGTAGTAGGTTTATTTTGTTTAGACACAAGAAATATGACAGGAGTAATAAGCTGCCAAAATTTTACAACAAACCAAATTAACCATCGTAAGCACATTATTTCAACTGCTGGAAGACGATACACGTTGAAGATGGCAGGAGATATAGGGAGATATTAAATAGATTACATTCTTCTTCGACAACGGTTTAGAAATCAAGTAAAAGACGGTAGAAACTAACCAGAAGCAGATACAGACACTGACCACAATATAGTAATGATGAAAGATGCTCTTAAATTTAAAAATTTGAAAAATAAAAACGGAAAAATGCACATTGACTTTGAGAAACTAAAAGATAAGATATCCACAAAACATTTGAAAAAAAGTCAAACGAAGTTCTGAAAGACATCAGGAAAATCTCTGATACTAATGAAGTAGAAACAGAATAGAATAACATGAAATCTAGCTTAAATATGGCGGCCAAAACTAAGCTAGGGTATATACAAAAAGAGAATGAGGAGCCTTGGGTAACAAGAATATTCCGAATTTAACAGCAGAAAGGCAGAAATGCAAAAACCGACCAGATGGAGCAGGAAAATAGAGAAAATAGAGATACAAATGTAAGAAAGCTAAAGAACAATAGATTGATGAATAGTATAAAGAAGTACAAACTAAGATGGAAACGTGTCAAAAATATTAACTAGAATTGTACAAAGGTGGATAGAAAAACTTACAGAAGAAATACGAGGAAAAGATCAATTTGGGTTAAGGCGAAACAAGGGAACACTGGAGGTCATTTTAACTTTAAGGGTGTTATTGGCGAAAACAATGGAAAAAGGAGAAAGCGTGTATATAAAGTTTGTAAATCTGGAAAAAGCATTCGACAATGTAAAATGGGAGAAAATGTTCGAAATGCTCAAAAAGATTCGAATGAGTTATAGAGATAGACGAATAGTGCATAACTTATAACAAGAGCCAACAGCGGTAACAGAATTAAAGCAGGACGTAAAGAAGTAAATATTAGGAAAGAGGCGATACAGGGATGTAGATGATATAAGCAGCAGTATTAGCATCTAGTAAGGAAGAGTTGGAAGCAGCTCTTGATGAAATGGAAGTAGTACTAACAGAGGGATATGGTATGAAAATTTATAGAAATATAACTAAAGTATCATTATATAAAAGATGAGTAAATAAGTGAAAAACCAGAATGCAAACAGGAAACGAGAATTTACAAGAGGTTAAAGTTTTCTGCTACCTAGGAGGTCAAATAACAGAAGATGGGAAAGGTACAAAAGATATAAAACAATGATTAACACAAGTACGTGTTGCATTTAATAAGAAAACCCAACTACAATGTTCATAGCTAACAAACAGAAACAAGGAAAGAAAACATATGTGTGGGGCACAGAACTGTGCGGTGGCATTTTTGGGGAATAGTGGGGTATATATTTCAAGCAAAGATAGGTTATCTCAGAATGGGAAACAATGAGGGTACGCGTCTAACCAGTTCCAGGAATGAAGACCTAATAATGATGAAACGGTCACTTAACATGGGAATCTTTCCCCGTTGTATAATATATAATCGTTGCGAACGGAGCATTGGTATCAGCCTATACGTCCGTTTTAATGGTAATATAAAGAGGTTCTTGAAGTGGTACGGAAAGAAATAAATATGTGCGAAGTAGTAAAAAATTGGAGAAATGGGATGATACGAGGCATACCAAGGCATGAAGGAATAGTACGTAGTATATTTGAAGCTGAGAAAGGAAAAAGGAGAGGTTGAGTAGACTTAGATTAGACTATTACTCACAGATAGTGAAAGGTATAGGTTGTGGGAATTTCAGGGAAATGTGGAGTTTAGCTCAGAATAGAAAACAATGAAGGTGCGCGTCGAACAAGTCTTGGAACTGAAAACTTAAGGACGAAAGAAAGCATTTGTATTTATACCTGATGATTATCGTAAATAATCGCGGGTGTTGGTTTTGCAATATTATTGAACGGGAGGAGTAATTGGAAAACTATTAATTTGGTAGGTGTCTAAGTTGTGGGGATTTTGGTAGTCGGTAGGTTGCTTAGCTCCCTTTGCATAACATTGAATATATGTGATAGTTCAAATGGGGTATAGTTTTAGAAAACAATAGTAGTGGAAAAGTATTAAACATAAGAGAAAGATTAGCATAAGACCATACTGTTTTAACAAGAAAGAGCAGTGGCTATGTTAGAAGATAAGACGCATAGAAACAAGAAAAAATTGCTGAAAGCATGTGTGGAACACAATACTGTACGGTTGTGAAACGTGGACAGTAGGAAAAGTGGACAGGAAAAATATAGAATATTTGAAATGTGATATTACATACTATGATAAAGGTATCACGAACAAACAAATTAACAAAGAATTGCTAGAAACGGTAAGAGTAGAAGATATATATCGAAAACGGTAAAAAGTAAAAGGGAATAGCGCAGTCTATATCAGAAGTAGAGAATTGAAAAAGAGAGGTTAAGGTAGACCTAGATTAGACTATATCACACAGATAGTGAAAGATGTAAGTTATGGAAATTTCATGAAAATGTGTAGGTTAGCTCAGAACTGGAACCGATGGAGGTACGAATCCCATCATTTCTAGGACTGAAAACCGAATGACGATGATTAATAGAAGGTACTTTGGAATGATTTAAGACTAAGGTTTCACCCTTTCAATGGTCAGTTGGAAGTGTTGTGAATGTGAATTTGTGGTCTTATGGTATTGTTCTGTCACCTTCAAAACCGTTCATGGTAGGCTAAAGCATGCTACCTGACTAGGTCTATTACCCTTTGTGTACGTAGTACTTTAAAAAAAACTCCGTGCATTTTGCGAACCATACGCTTGTTTGAAGAAGTATCTTGGTAGGAAATTTATGGTTTGTAAACACTTAACTTGCTTTGTATATTGTACATTAAATTAAATGCCATTGCAGCTATTACGTTCAAACAACACCTTTTAAATAGTTTTAACATCCCACGGGCGCACTAATTAAGTCGTAAATGTTTATCTTGCGCGTTTGCAATTTTGACCATATAATTCTAATCCCCTACAAGAGTGTTATCTAATCGGTGACGATGTTAATTTTTAATGCTTGCGATCATTTACTCACAATTTATGGGTATTATGATTATAAATTTTCTATGTGAAAGTTAACAAAAGTAAATACTTGATCTTAGAAAACTATATTCAAGAAAAATAAAAAGCTATACGCTTTACTGTACCTCAGTACGTTCTACAAGAGACCAGCATCACACACCTTATTTTCATTTCATTGTAACTATTTTACAAAATAATACAGCAGTCTAAAAATCCCAGATTGTCTCTTGTCATTTTAGAACTATACAGACAACACCAAAACATGAGAATACTCACAAGTTAAGAATTATATTGGTGCAAGAGTTTAGTAGAAAAAAAAGTTGAGTTCTGCGTGAAGTGGGCTGGATGAGTAAACTACATTATTCACGCTCCATATACACGATGCTTTGTAATGGTTTGGGATTCTCATATAAAATCATGATTCATGAGCATCTTCGCTTCTTGTAACTGCGCTACTCAAGATACGCAATTTTGCGAAATATAAGCAAGTATTTAGCTAACTATGTAGATTAAGAGATTTCACAAAACCTTGCGTATTACTATAATTACACTTTCTGTATCTGACATTACCTACATTGTTTTTATACAGTTTTTTAATTTAGTAGATTTCGAAAAATTCAGATCTAACGTATAGAAACAATGCGAGTCATTATCTGCCCTTAGTATTAGGTAACTCCTACTTATACAAATCACTTCGCAACTTTCATAAATTTTCCAAACTTACCAAAAAAATGACACCCGAATGCTCGCGCTTCTCTTCAAGAGAAGTTTAAAATCCTAAAAGTTACAGGAATATAATCAGCCGAACAAAAATGTAGTTGATGATTTATCACATTTTTAATTAAAGCTCTACAATAAAAACGATTCTTCTGGCGGGATTCTTGGTTAATTATTAAATCATTAACGTCTATGAAATTTACAGTTGAATGAGCGTGTAATATTCCAGGCAAAAGCCTAATTAACCGCATTTCAATGCCCATAAAAATTGCTGAGCCCAACGAACACTAACTTTTAGTTCCCTGTTGGCCAAACTATCTGGTACGTACAGAATAATACATAAGTATGGCATAAAATTATCTTGTATGCTGCTTTCCTTCTTGCTTTCCTTTAACCGAAGCTCTACTAAGTTAAGCGGAACATTAAAGGAAATCCTTCTCCTAGATGATGAATCCAAGGGGTCAGCTTTCAGCCTTTCATTACTATTTTTAAGTACAGCATACAAATTAAACAGGAATGGTGGCAAACAAACATCCCAGTGGCCAGAGGTAGATAAGTTGCATTCCTAACGCAGAAGCATGCAAAGGTGTTCAACGAAAGCTCTTTCTTCACCTAAACGCGCTCGGAAATTCTTGAAAGTATTTGAACAACTCCTAGTATTACTATACTGTTATTTTTATTGAATTAGTTTGAAGTATCACTGGGTAGTGTAGATTATTAGTGCTGTGAATAAAACTATAGGCGACAATAATGCGATTATGTTAGGTGTTTGTAAATTGTATACATAGTTAAAATAGGGGTCAAGGATATTTAAGTGTAATGTAGTTTAATCCATTGCTGATCTGTTAGTGAAAGTACTCCTGAATAATATTGGTGGCTCATATAAATTCGTTATCAAATAACAACGCGATCCGTTGAAAATGGCAGAAACGCGTTGTTTCCTAAAGTGGGAAATAGTAAATTGCCTGAAGCGACTGAACCTAAACCCACCCGTTGTGTTAATCCAAGAGCCACTAACAATAACGCTGAAAAAGGTCACACTGCGGATGTAACAGGTTGTAATTTAGAACCAAGCTCTGTGCAGAAAACTACAGAAAATGTTAAAATAATAAACAATAGTTCTATAATTTCCATAATAGAAATAAACTGTCACCAAAAATGGATTCTGATGATTTTCAAATCCCTGGGAGAACTAATAAGTTAATCCAACTGAAAAATTAAAAAATATTAGATCTTAAAAACAGATATAGTACAATTACACCAGCGCCTGAAAATCTAGATGAGTTAAGTGAGGCAAGTGATACGAAACCCAGAAATTCCTCAAACGCAAAGATTAGAAAGTCAAAGCCACCGCCCCTGGTAGTGGTTTTTTCCAAAGTTATGAAACACAAGAAATTTGTGAACGAGCTTGGTAAAGTTATAACAAAAAGTTTTACGGTTAAGTAAACGGACAATAATACTAACATATTTGCTAAAGATAGAGAGAAACGAAAAATCCTTAAGCAATACATGGATAATGAAAAAACAAGTTTTCACATATATTCAGACATTAATGAAAAACCCCATTCATTTGCATTACATTTAATTGTTACTTACGCCAGAATAACATTGAAACAATTGCAAAATGATGTGAAAGCTATTGCGTATACAAATATTAGGTGGAAACGACAAGCAAGTAACAAAAAGATAATACAATGCAGAAAGTGCCAAAGGTGATCGTGTGCAACAAGAAATTGCAGAGCGGAGGTAAAGTGCGTGAAATGTAATGAATGCCACTGGAGCTATGACTGTCGAAAAGCAAGAGATGTACCTGCAATATGTGCAAGCTGCAAATGTGATCATCCGTCAAGCAGTATAGGGTGCATTGAATACACAAAAATTGTAAATGGAATGAAGAAAGAGGTCGGTAATCCAACAGAAATTTTCAAGAAAAAAAGGCCACTTAGTACTGTCGTATACTTATCTGTCATAGTTTTTGAGAATTTCGTTGTTTTCCGTTTTTTTTTTTTAGGGAAACGGACTTCAATTAAATGTTGATAAACCTATGCTTCTAAACATTGTAGAACCCTCGCTTAGGTTGGGGTTAGTTAAGGCCCAAAGGCACTACGTCCTGTAACAAAATCCTTCAGTAAACATAGAGGGTGATCCAGGCTCAATTGCTCCTTACTTAATTAAAAAATCATTAAATGTTCGGATTTTTAAAAAGAACACTCTGTATATTGCAATTCAGATAGCTGCTAAAATTTACTATTTATATATATATATATTGCTGTAATTATATGGGGTTAATTTAGGGGTAGGTTAAGTCATAGGGGTCGTAGAATAAACAAGGGAAACTCCCAAGTAACAGGAGCACAGAATTACAGATATTAGAAGAGTAAATAGGTCATTATAAATATTATTAGTTGAGAGCGCACACTGTATATAGCAGTACAAACGATTAAAACAGATATCCAAGAGTAGCTATGAGCAAAGATAAGAATTAAAAAATGTAACGAAACTCATTGAAAATAAATCAGTGAAAAATCTGCATGAATTGGCTAGATAAACATTCAAAAAGTGCGTTAATATATCATCTTAAAACGCACGCAGAAATTATGCATTATTTGAAAAGCGTACGTGAGCTAAAAGTATCACATTTGCTCTAAAATCCAATTTATTAGATAATAAACAAACACCGAATTTATTCAATTCAGATTAGAATAAGGCCAACAAAAAAATACTACGTGATCGATTGAATGAAGATTCCTGGGATTTCTGAAGTAAATGTAAGATATAATAACAATGCACGTGACCAAGTGAGCATCGCGTTATGCTATTGAACTAGACAACTGGTAAAATTCCCAAAATAACAAGTGATAATACACTTGGGCTCGCCCAGCACGTGGAGTCGACGAATCACAAACAAAAAGGGGCCGATCCTATAAATATCTTGACAATTGAATATTAAGTTAGTATACTTTTGAAACTGGGCAGTCACTATACATAAATGTAATAAATATTTACGTGGAAAGTGAAAATTATTTTAAAGGGTGTATAATTGTGCAAAGAGAGTCGTACTTCTAAAAAGACGTAAGTAAATAAAATTTAGTGAAATTATATCATTTCTAATAATAAATAAAACAGGGCTCTGAATAATTACGATCTGAAGAACCACGTTCTGGTTAAATACAATCTGATTAAATACGTTCTGAAGAACTACGTTCTAAAATACAAACGAAATAACGTTACGATTCTTGTTAAAACTTTTAATAACGATCCATTACAATCTTAAATACAATTTTGGATACGAAACTCTGGAAAATTCTGTCTATTCAAACAATTTAATAATCTCTGAAAATGGTAAATATTCTATTACGGAAATTAAAAACCTTTCATTGGAATAACGATTTGGTTACTAAAATTTGGTTGTATATCGACTTCAATTCCTAGGAATGCAGAGCCTACTAAACCACTTCAAGTCAGATATTTTGATATGATTTATTTTTAAAACTGTTTCATATATTTTTGATATGAAATATTTTTAAAACTGTTTTATCTCAATAATAATTTAAAGTGTGAGCCGACAAATTGGAGTTTCTGGATGAAAAGTTATAGACATCTTGAAACGTTTCAATAGGTCTTTAAAGGTAAATAAAAAGCTCGTTTTGCTGGCTTGATTTTCTAAAAATCTAACAGATGTAAATAATGTAAAATGGGAGAAGATATTCATGGTCAAATTGTAAATATTTAATCATTATACTGTGTATTTGGAATTGCTTTATTTAATTGAATCAGCAAGTCGAGGCAAAGGAAAATTATAAATTAACATTTTCACAAGTGTTTGACCAACATAAGGGTTATATCACAAAATTTATGACGATCATCGTAGGGCTGGAATATCACAGCAATATATATATATATATATATATATATATATATATATATAAAACTTTATTTTAATATCTTGACCATCTGTATTAGATATAATATTGAAATTTCTTGGACGTTGGTCAATGTATACCTATAGTTATTTCTAAGAGTAGGTAGAATAACTATAACAATTTGTAGTTGCGTTTATTATTTTGACGCGTTTCGGTCTTCAGGACCATTATCAATTACGTTCTACAAAATATTACCTATAGAATATGAAAAATATTTTTAATAATTACATACCTAAAACTTAATTGTAGATTGCGTATTTAAACTAAAGTAAAACATTTAAACATTTGTCACAATTATAAAATTCTCCGATAATTATTATTTCATAAAGATAAAATTAAAATGATGTTTTTCGTTTAAAAATACAAGAACGAAGAACACTTTAAAAAGTATACGAATGTAGTAATATTAATTATTTAGTCTGAACTGTTAAACAATATAAAATGTAGTGTGTGGTGATAAGTAAAGCCTGTTTAATAGTGGTGGTATATGTATGAAATATGTGCAATAGGATATTTATAACAAAGTGCAACTATGCTATTAAATTTTGGTAGAACTGTGTGAAATTTTCTTGATCGTTTTTTGAATTTATTGCTTGTGTATTTTTTTGGATCTGGATAGTTTCTAAAAATCCTCTTTTACTGTCTTTTATTTCAGTACCTAAAATTTCTACATCATCAAAATCAAATGTGTGTCAATTTTCTAAGGCATGGGCCGCTAGAGCGGTGCATTTTTTGTTGTTAGTTTTTATAGAATATTTATGCTCGTATATTCGTCGAAACGCGTCAAAATAATAAACGCAACTACAACTTGTTATAGTTATTCTACCTACTCTTAGAAATAACTATAGGTATACATTGACCAACGTCCAAGAAATTTCAATATTATATATATATATATATATATATATATATATAAAGTAAGATGTATCTGTAAACAAACTCTTATGAAAATAATAAGAGCCATTGACAAATACAAATCGGGCTGGTAGTTATATAGCCATTAACAAAACATTAGCTTTATTAATTAATTCATAGGGGAGGAAACATCCACTGACCAATGGTTTCGGCTTGTTAGCCTCATCAGAGTGGACTGTTCCCAAGAACCCTATGAAGTAATCGAAGCTATTATAATGATATAATTTCGAAGCAATCACTGTACTATGGCAAAAGTAAATAAAACCGCCATCAGGTGATAAAACACCAACACTACTAAAGTGTGGAAGTACAGAATTGAACCGAAACTACATAATAAATTTTGAAAATGACTATAAAAGTTTCTTATTGCGGACTGCAAATAACTTGTCTTTGTATATATATATATATATATATATATATATATATATTTCTGTGAAATGCGCCTTCGGTCTCTGGAACTGGTACTTTCTCCTGATCATTCGAGCCCCACATATTGGGCGTCAAGATGCTGCGATGAAACCTACAAGAAGCCTCACCAGAGGAAAAAAAAATATTCGAGCCTCTCGAATTGGGCACCAAGATTTGCTGTGATTCTCGCCCTGTTGAATCTCTTCTAATGGTCGCCGTTTTACTCTTTCCGCCTCGGCTGCTCACCTAGTTAAAACTTTCATCCTCATTCATAAAAAAAAACACATTCCTACCACAAACATCAACGTTAACTCTATTTACACCAATATTCACAATACATTAAAATTTCAAAATTAAATTTCAGCATAAATTGCAGCATTATAAAATTTCCATTTCAAATTTTGTCATCATTTTTAATTTGCATCCAGAATTAAAGTCCTGGTAGGATGCATACTAATTAAGTTACAATATGTGCAGACCTAAGTCTGAATAAAAGGGAGCATCTCCCACCCCTTTACGTTAATTTATCAGGTTAGTCTAATTGAGCTCAAAGACAGACCCAAATTTTCATCATAATCAAAACATAAACTGCTAAATACTCCTTTCTACTTATACAAGAAAATTTCACCTTAAAATTAAAAATTTGTTGTTTATAAAAATTCACTACTGTCCATTTTTTATCAAACAAATTATAAAAATATCCAACACACACCAAAACATCAAAGTTCGAACAAAATTGTATAATTTACCTGAAGGTTACTGCACTCGTGGCTTCAATGTACATCGGACTTGCTCATTCCACCATTCCAGCTGGTTTATGTTTACGGCTTTAGATTCTGAACGCTTTTAAAATTTTTGGTACACCACCATTTGTCTAAATTGGTTCAGGACTTCTCAGGAACTCATCTATGTATATCCAAATCTTGTTTTGTGGATCCAATCACGTTTACAAATAACACTTAATTACTCACCCCCGAAAATTAGCAAAGCAAATCATAAATCGTTCACGCTATACAAAGCTGCATACTTAAATGTATTTATTTATCGCTACTTATCTATCTTTTCTAAGTGTACTAATGCATAATAACTTGTATCGTAGCACGTATTCTGCTTGCAGTATCGTATAACATCAAAAAATAAAGAGCAAACTGTTTTAAACTATTCAATATAATCAAAAATCTAAGAGCCAAACTGTTTAAGGTATTGAATCAAAATCGAAAATCTAAGAGAGCGAAACTGTTTAAAGTCTGGGTTTATATAACGGTCTTGGTTGCACGTCGGATTTGTCCCTCAACGGACAATTTTTAGAATTTCGCATTCTCTGTTCCCTTCTCGACAGTCCGGCACAGCGATTCTACTAAATTTTTGCACTCGTGCCAGTTAAATCTAATAAATTTTCACACGTCTCGCCACGCGTCTGCGAATTACTAATTAATTTTATTTAGAAATTGTTGTTCCCATTTCTCATATCTGCATCTTATTACAACCAATCGTAAAGCTAGTGACGCTTCTCAAATCCGGCCTTTTATTGTCTGTGTCTCTGTTTTACCTGTTTTATCCGTCTCTTTCTACCCTGGTCTGAGTGGTACAAATCGATATACTTTACTATCGTTTATTTCAATCCACGTGTATTCCTATTTGAGTTAAACAACCCCTCAACTAGCCTTTCTCGTTAATATAAGCTACGGTTTATCCGATCGTTTGCAATATACGCAGAATTTTCATGTTTATCCAAATAAATTAACAGAACTCGACATTTAAAAATACGCAGGTGTTCAATCGTAACATTTTAAATAACACTTCTACGATTTGAATATTCCACGTATTCTAACCTTCTTGATATATTTGTATGCTAGCAACGCGTCTCATATTTGGTATTATTGGGTTTTTTAAAAGCTTTTATGCATATTATATATTACTAATGGTTCAATTAACTCCAATTAAAATAATAATGAATGGCATTGACTTCTACCCTTTAATTTTTAGCGAATACAAATTAAATATTAATTATTATTTGTACACTTTGTTTAATACCCGTTACTTAAAACTTGAATTAATTAATATAAATTTCGCTCGTAATTTCTATTTGTTTCTTTATCTAGAAAGCGTCTAGTGAATAAATTAAATCCCTTATTTTTAATGAAACGAATAAATTTTTATGCTCCACGGTTTTAATAACGCGTATTATCTAATAAAATTCTATACAAACCCTACATTTTAATTGAATGATTTAAATCTTCACAGTAGGCCTTTAATTACGCGTACTTTTTCTCGAAGCTTCCTTATACACGGTGATTAAAATTATTTGATGTCGTTAATTAATTTTCTACCCTGGTCTAAATTTGAGTAATATATATATAATATATATATATATATATATATATATATATGTTGTTCCTATATCTAACTCTACTAGTTTTGGACTTATATACAAATATTTAAATAATTTTATCAAATTAGATTTTTTTCATCAAGCAGTTTATAAAAATGCGATGTTCTGCCACTGCTTATTTTGTATCGTTGTTACTTTGTGCTTCTTAGTGTTGCATACGTATAAAGTAAGTTAAACCTTGCATAAAATGGCAGAAAATGTCTTTTCAAGTACTGTTCTTATGAATTTATTTATGTTACATGAGAGTGAGATAAAATTTTAAGCCACACTTGTCGAAAATTCAATGACATGTAGCCAGATTTACCGGCAATAAATAATAAGAAATTTAGATGACTAGAGCAAAATTTTACATATTTTGGTTCATCTTTAAAGGCTTCTAGACAGGATCCCAGACCCGTAACTTCTAACGAAAAGAACGAAATTAATTTTTTGCATATTTTCATGCCTTCTCTCAATCTTCAATAAGATTGGCATCACACGAATTGAATATAAAGTACCCTTCTATACATTATAATTTGAATTAGGGCCGCTATACTTGCGGCCACGTCCCCAATGCTCCACCCGGAGGTACTACATTGGGTTTAAACGCGAAAAATAGTCGTGCTCCTAATTTATTCTTACTTCATAGTTGATTCACCCTAAATAAAAACTAAATAAAAATCTAACAAACCTAACAAACTCTAACAATCTAACAAACCTAAAACTCTGACAAAAACTGGAACAAAAACAAAACAAAACTAAAAACAGGGTTGTAAATAATGGTATCCCTAGCGCTGACTTTCGAGTGTACCCGATCAACAAGCAAAAATGAGAGGGGGAGGGATCCGTAATACCGGATAGCAGACGCCGGTTCTGCTTACCAGTGCGACCTGAAGGGTCGTCTTAAAACTATCCAAATCTAGCTAACTAATTTAAATCCATCCCTAGCTTTCCTATCGTTCCTAACTGATTTACATTATGATTACAATCTTCGCAATTCTGCTCGTCCTTCCCAAATATATACTGCAACCGAAATGGCGACAGAACGTCAAACAAAACAAATAAGCCACATAATACATGCTATATATAAATAAATATAAAGTGTAAATATAAAATATAAATAAATATAATTATATAAATATGTAAATAAATGTTTAATAAGCGTTAAGCATATAGCAGTGCACAAAATAGCGAAAGCATCACCCTATTTATCAGGTGCACTCGCACAAGCATTATGTCGGCTAGCGCCTTTACACACCAAACGTGCTTCTTAAATTATTTCAAAACTACTAATTAATGTAAATCAATGCTTGTGCGAGTACAGCCGCCACATTTTAAGTCTTACCTCGATAATAAAATTCTCCAGCATCCGAAGATCTGGTCGTCTGTAACTTACTTCTAAAGGTGGGACGGGGTGCACTGCTAAAGTCCTGGTGGGTATGCACTAAATGTTTTGGGGATCACAATCACTATCACTATCACTTCACTTTCAAGTCCTGGGGGATGCGCGGTTGCACTCTGTTTTATTATCCTTGTTTACTTTATTGATTTAATTTAATGAGGGTTTATGATTTATTTGTTATTGTTTATTTGGTATTATTTATTCCCGATTTTCCGCACATAATTATGAAGATAGGCAGTGATTGTATTAATGGAGTGGGGTTTCTCGTGCATATTGGACATTTTGGTATAATTATCTTTTTTTTTTTTTTTTTTTTTTTTTAATATCAGGTTTTGGTTATGCTCGTATCCTTACTCACGCCAAGTCAATCTAAAATTTTCAATCCTCCACCAACCCCACCGAATTTTTACACGCGGTCGTCATTGATTGTCTAATCTCGCGACCCTTCCGCGAATTCTTTTAAGGCTGTCCAGAACGCCTTCTGGTTAACCACTTCCCCGACTTCCTCTAGGCTTTTTGGCCATGCCAGACCTAGGATAGCTAGTTTGCTATCAGCCAACCCTCGATTTCCCGCCTCAAGCGGGCAGTCAAGCACGTGCTCTGCGCTTTCCGCGCCCTCACCGCATTCGCAGCGGTCGCTATTGGTTAGACCGAACCTTTGTAAATACGCCTTCAGGGCGCCGTGCCCTGTTATCAACTGCACCATTTTGTGATCGAGCTTAACCTCGATCTTACCTCTGGCTTCTATGCTCGGTATGAATTTGTGGGTCAACCTGCCCGTGGCAGCGTTGTTCCACCTCTCTTCCCATTGTCGAATTGATTTTTCGCGCAGCTTTCTTTTGATTAAAGACCTCGGTATCGACGAATGTGATATTCGAAAGTCGCCCGTCGCGGCCTCTTTAGCTAATTCGTCAGCCCTATCGTTTCCTACGTTACCATTGTGCGACCTGACCCAACAGAACTTTAAACGTCGAAACTCTAGCGCCGTACGCGCTATCCTCCAGACGTCCGCGGAGATCTGTCGAGGTGTTCATGTTTGTTAAAGCCGTTAGCGCCGATTTACTATCACTGATTATATAATACTCGTCTCTGCCCGTATGGTTTATTACGTAATCGATAGCCTCTCGTATGGCTACCAATTCGCACTGGAAGATAGTGCACCAGTTCGCGAGTTTGGTTTGAAACCGAAACACCTCTTTCCTGCTTATACACGACAAACGCCGCGCCTGCTTGCCCATCGTCCATACGTGAACCGTCCGTATAAATTCTGATACCCATCGCGTCCTCATCACCTTCGACAAACTCGATCCTCTAATATCAGCCGGGTGCCCTAACTCAGATACAACAATCTTTCTTGCAATTTTCCTATTACCAAGATTAAGATCTTCGATAATTTCGCGCCCTTTTCCTATATTTATTAATCGTCTATCTCTAATCTCCCTAACGACATATTCGATAGGAGAGTCCTACTGATCACCAGGACAGCCTCCGTGGAGGTGGTCCTGTACGCCCTCGCCGCTTTTACCGCGGTTATGCGTTGTACGCTCGTCAATTGACGCATCTCCCGGACTTTACAACCTTCTGCCCATACAGAAGCTGCGTACAGTATTGCCGGCTCAATTGCTCCGGCATAAACCGTCCTCAGCGATTCGCCCCTGAAACCCCACTTTATTTTAGCCGCCGCCATCATTTTATTTGATATTTCGCCGCCCTTACTTTTTACGTATTGTACGTGCGCTTTCCAATTTAATTTATTGTCGATCTTGACGCCGAGGTAGGTAATACAATCTTTAAACGGATTTTCTCCTCCTAGCTCTAACCTAGGAGGTCTCTGTCCTGGTTTCGTGCCGAAATAAAGCGCCTCTGACTTCGCCGTGTTAAATTTTAATTTTACCGCCTGCGACCATTCGTGTAATATATTAAGCGCCTCGTTCGGTTTTGTGCGCATATCCATTAACAATCTCGATCTTACAATTAAAAGTGTGTCATCTGCAAACCCAACGATTGAGCATCCTGCGGGCAACTTGACCCTAAAGATGCTCTCATACAATAACTTCAAAATGTGGGACCAGAACATGACCCTTGCGGGCATCCCTTTCCACCTCACGCGACAGAACTTCACCCGGAATTTCAACCTGTGCCAATCGCCCGAGAAATAGCTCTTGACCAAAGACATCAAGTTTCGCGGACAACCCCTACGATCTAACTCGCAAACGATTAATGGCCACCAGGCAGCATCAAATGCTCCTGAAATGTCCAAAGCAACAACGACACAGTACTCTTTGGCATCTCTTGCCTGCTTAATTTCCCCGACAACGAACTCTAACGCGTCGATAGTCGACTTGCCCTCCACGAAACCAAACTGTCGGTTATTAAAACCGCCGCTGTCTCGCACTAGGTGTTCAACACGCGTAGTCATAACGCGATCTAAAACTTTCCCCAGCACCAGCAAGCTAATTGGACGATAGCTGCCCGGATCTGACGAATCCGCCTTTTTAGGTTTGGGTATAAATTTCACATTCTAAATTTTCCAGCAACGCGGAAAAACGCCCCTTTCTAAACAAAGATTAAACAACCCAACAAAGACACACGGGGCTAACAGGCACGCCTGCAGAGCTGCGTCTGAAGTGATTCCATCATGCCCCGGTGCCTTCTTAGGGTTCATCCTCCTAAGAGCCCTGACGACCTCGTGAGCTAGGATTGCCTTATCGGCACCTGTTCCTTGCGCCTTTGCAGCTTCCCGACGTATTAAATCGTGCGACCCTTCATCCCCCTCGGGATTATCCGATGGGAAAAATTTCTCTAGTAAATATTCCGCTGTGGTTTTAAAACCTTCCGTGTATTCGCCATTTGTTTTCTTTATATTACTGAGCGCGATTTTTTGTTGTTTTCCTCTAATTACGCGGTATGCGGTTCCCCAGGGTTCTTTCTCTGAGTTTTGCGTGCAGAATTCTTTAAATTTATTCGTTCGCGTTTCTTCTATTAATATTTTATATTCGCGGTAACTTTGATTATATTCTATTCTCCGTTGTTCTCTTATTTCTCCAGAGGCGCGTTGATAGCGGCGCCTTAGGTTACGCGTTTCTGCCCGCTTGGTGGTTAGTTCCCGGGTCCACCAGGGTACGCTGTCTTTAAATGTTTTCTTTTGCGGCATGGAATACGACGACGCGTCTATCACCGCGTCGTTCAATTTTTTCGCGAGTGTTTCTACTTCGTCTGTCTCTCGGCAGTTAAATAGCTCATTTTCGAGCGCAGGGATACTTTCGCCAAATTTTTCTTTAAACCGCTCCCAATTTGCTTTTTTATTACAGAACCGCGGAAATATAGTTAGCTGCTCGTTTGCGCTTGTTTTGGTTTCAACGTCCCATGTTATTAATTTATGGTCAGAGAGCGTTTCCACGTCCGACCTAAAAATAATATACACCACTACAAGTTGATAAAAGTATAAGCAGTTAAACCTGGAAATTGTCCACAAAGAATTGAGTTCTGTGAATGTTTACTAATGCATATTCAAGAAGATCCACATTTTTAAGAAAAATTTTTTGAACTGACAAGTCAAAATTATCTCGTGAAGACATATACAATAGAAAAAACAATAATTTTTGGATTGGTGAAAATCCTCACCTTAACCAGAGATTTTCCATTTCAAGAAAGACTCAGCTTGCTTCAATGTATTTTCTTTAATAACGAACAATGAAATTCGATATTTAATTTACGAACAAAATATGCAGAAATTATAACCACAGCAGTTGAGGATTTTACAGATACCCTTACCCTGGTAAAAAAACCGCAGCAGTCGGTATCAGCTTGATGGACTCCACCACATTGCACAACCGAAGTAAGCTGCAAGCTCTACAAAATTTTTGAAAATCGATGGTTTAGACGCTTTTGACCTTGGGATTGGCCTCCAAGATCTCCCTGTTTATCTCCATTGGATTTTTATTTTTGGGGTACAATAAAAGATATTGTGTACAAAACACCCCTAAAAACTAGAGAAGAGTTTGAAAATCGAGTGAATAAAGCTTTTCAGTCCCTGTTGGATCCACTTGTATCCCCAACCTGTATTTCCTGCCACTCCCTTCTACTTACCTGTTGAAGTTCCGTCCGTCGTAGACAATTCGGCTTAAATTATCGTGTGGTTTTATCGTTAGTTTTGTGTACAAGCACGTGTCATGTACCGGGTCAGTGTACCAAAAACTCTCGTTCATTACATATCAAGAAACCTGCCCTTTAAGCTCCTTGTTAAACATCGAGAATCAGCCCTACAATCGACTACAACCGCAAACCAACGGGGAAGGTGATTTGTGGAACAGGTGTTTATCCTAGATTCTACCCCACCCCCTATAGCTTCTAAAACGTGCATAACTTAGAAAAGCTACCACAGAAGGCGTATATAACCGAATTTTAAAATGTTTGGAGGAAAATGGTCATCGTTTTGAACAATAACAATAAATTATTTATTAGGTAAGAGATTTTACCGCCATCTTGTACATAGTTTTTTCGTGTTGCATCAATGCATTCTTATAGTTACTTAGTTGCTATTACTTGATTTAATTAAACAATATTAGGCCTAAATTACAAACTAGTCGATTTAGGTATAAGAACAGTATACATAGAAAAATAGTAAATTTCAGCAACTATCCGAATTGCAAATAATATACAGTCTTTCATTTAAAAATCCGAACCTTTAATAATTTTTTTGAGTAAGTAAGAACAATTGCGCCTGGATCACCCTGTATGTTTGCTGGAGGGTTTGGTTACAAGACATGGTGCCTTTGGGCTTTAACTAATCCCAACCTCAGCTAGAGTTCCACAGAGTTTAGAAGCATAGGTTTATCAACATTTAATTGAAGTCACGTTTCTCTAATAAAAAAACGGAAAATAATAAAAATCTCGAAAACTATGACAGATAAATATACGATTAGTTTTAAGAAAAATTAATCAAAAATAATCAAGGAATCGAAAACTGGCATTAGGTATATGGTATTTCATTTAAAATAACAAAGATACCACTACGTTTTATTAAAATTGGCAATACTGCGTAGTTGAAAATATTTAAATCGCGAAAGCATGTTTGCTTACATAAGTGACCAAAAATGCAAAATGTTATGTTAATTAGTTCTCCGAAAATGTTTAATAGGTAAATCACCCTGTGCATATATATATATAAATATATATACATATATATATATATATATATATATATATATATATTGCTGTGATATTCTCCTGTGTACCGGGAACTGGGTCCTTTTCAACAAAAATTCTCTAGTCCCACAGATTGGGCGTCATAAACGGCTGTGATCCTCTTTTCGCCTCGGCTGCTCACCTAATGTTATAAACCTCCTCATTCATAAAATTAAACAACACATTCCTACCACAAACATCAACGTTAACTCTATTTACATCAATATTCAGAATACATTAAATTTTCAAATTAAATTTCAGCATAGAATTCAGTTTTAAAAAGAATTTCAAGATTAATTTTACTATCATTTTTAATATGCATCCAGAATTAAAGTCCTTGTTGGATGCCTACTAATTAATATAACAATATAAGCAGACCGGAGTCTGAGTATAAAGGGAGCATCTACCACCCCTTTACGTTAATTAACCAGGTTCGTCTAATTGAGCTCAAAGACATACCCAAATTTTCATCATATTCCCGAACATCAAAACAAAATACCCCTTTTTACTTAAACAAGCAAATTTCATCTTAAAATTAAACTTTTATGGTTAGTACAATTTCACTAATGTCCATTTAAAGTAAATCAATTATAAAGTTATTCAACACACACAAAAATGTCAAACAAAATAGTATAATTTACCTGAAGGTTACTGTCCTCGTAGCTTCAAAGTATCGTTTCTTTAGTTAATCACACCATTCAACAGGATTATATTTACGGCTTCTGATTCTCTACGCTTTTAAAATTTTCTCCATCATCATTTATTTAAAGTTGTTTCTGGGCTTTTCCGGAACTCATCTGTGTTTATCTGACCCTTGTTTCATGGATCCAGACACGTATTTGAACCATTTAATTATTAACACCCCCGAAAAATAGCAAATAACTTCATACTTCTTTCACCAATATACGCCAAAACTGCCTACTTTTGTGTATACATTTGTCGTTGTAAATTTTGCTAATTGGTACAGTGAAACTAAATTTTATTACCTTGTATCTAAGTGCACTGAAGTCCATTCATGTTATCACGTAAATAACAAGCTATTTTGAATCACTAAAATATACGAGCAAACTTTAAATTATTCAATCAAACCAAAATGCACGGTTTAACATCTTCAATCAAGTCGCGTATGTACGAGCTTTTAACGCATCGAATCGTCAAAAGTCTAAGAGTCTAAGAGAACGAAACACATATTACCACCTGTATATATAGCGAATAGCCGGCACGTCGCTCTGTTCCCCAAAACGGGTAATTCTAAAGAATTTCTCATTGTATGTTCCCAGTCTGTCGCTCGCACGTCGTTTTTTACGAATTTTCACTCGCCCCATTTAAATCTCAGAAAATTTCCACACGGCACGCAAGCATGTCTGAGAAAAACTAATTAATTTTGTACAGAAATTGTTGTTCTACCTCTGATATTTGCATCCTATTTTTAACCAATTGTGACCCTCGTGACGTTGCTTAAATCCCGCCTTTTACAATATGTGTCTTTGCTTGACGCATTTCTCTTTCCTTCTCTAACCTGTTCGTATTGGTGCAAATTGATATTCTTTATTATCGATTATTTTAGTCCACATGGACTGTTATCTTGGTTTAATAACCCCGTATCCAACCTTCCCGTTAATATAAGCGACGGTTTCTCCAACATTCTTTGAAACTATTGATTATCTACAAACTTTACGCCGAATGTGATATTTAAACTACGCAGGTGTTCAAAATAATATTAATTCTCAGAGCTTTTTTAAATAAACCCTGTTTTGTATTTAGTGCTAAAGCATCTGACCGATTCCAATATTCTTAGACTCGACATGTTTATCTACACAAATTAAACTGAAATTGCCTTTTAAAAAACATCCTACTTCTAACTAACACTTCTAGGATTTGCATTATTGGGTTTTTACAAGTTTTTATAGGTATTATATGTTACTAACGGTTTAATTAACTCCAATTAAATTGATTTCTATCCTTTCATTTTTAGCGAATACAACTTAAATATTAATTATTATATGTACACTTTGTTTTACTACCGGTTACTTAAAATAGGTTAATTAATATAAATTTTGCACGTAATTTCCATTTGTTTAGAAATAATTACATTACACGCAGAGCTTTTTTTTAATACTGCTTCTTTTGATATAAAGCGTCTTATAAATAATTTAAATTTCTTATTTTTACTGAAACGACCGAGTTTATTTATGCTTCAAGGTTTTAATAAAGCGTATTATCTAATAAAATTCCTTATACACGGTGATTAAAATTATTATTTTTCTAACGTTGTGACGGGGGGTGGCGAGTGGGCTCCGTTTAGCTTCGGAAGTACCGCAACGAATCAATCAATACATATAAATAATATTATATATATATATATATAATGCTGTGAATCCTCTCAATTAACTGGAACTGGCCCTTTCAAAAAAAAAAACATTCGAGCCCCACAGATTGGGCGCCAAAATGCTGTGAATCCACCAAAATCCGGGAACTACGGTTTTCGAATCGAGCCCCACAGATTGGGCGTCAAGAATGCTGTGAAACCTACAAAGAGCCTATTAAATTAACTGGTCCGTTGACTTTCTTCTGGTAATCGCCTCTTTACTCTTTTCCACCTCGGCTGCTCACCTAGTTAAAACTTTCATCCTCAATCATAAAAAAAACAGACACATTCCTACCACAAACATCAACGTTAACTCTATTTACATCAATATTCATAACACATTAAAATTTCAAAATTAAAATTCAGCATGAATTTTAGTATCAGAAAATTTCAAGATTAAATTTGTTATCATTTTAATGTACATCCAGAATTAAAGTCCTTGTAGGATGCCTACTAATTAATATAACAATATATGCAGACCTGAGTCTAAGTACAAAGGGAGCATCTCCCACCCCTTTACGTTAATTAACCAGGTTCGTCTAATTGAGCTCAAAGACATACCCAAATTTTCATCAAGAACATAAATACTAAATACTCCTTTCTACTTAAACAAGAAAATTTCGCCTTAAAATTAAAAATTTGTTGTTAGTATAAATTCACTACTGTCCGTTTTAAGTAAATAAATTATAAAGTTATTCAACACACACCAAAACATCAAAAATCGAACAACAAAGTATAAGTTACCTGAAGGTTACTGCACTAGTGGCTTCAACGTACATCGTCCTTGCTAATTTCACCATTCCAACTGGGTTATATTTAGGTCCTCGGATTACTGGTCGCTTTTCAAGATTTTCTCTACACCACCATTCATCTAAAGTTGTTTCAGAGCTTCTCAGGACTCCTCTATGTATATCAAAATCTTGTTTTGTGGATCCAATCACGATTACGAATCATTTAATTATTAACACCCCCGAAAATAGCAAAGAAATTCATACTTCTTTCACGCTATACGCCAAAACTGCCTACTTTTGTTTATTCATTTGTCGTTGCAAATTTGAATAATTGGTACAGTACTCGTGATTATAACTAGACTTTGTTACCTTGCATCTTCTTTTCTAAGTGCGCTAAATTACTTTCATTGTAGCACGTAAAGAACAAACTGTTTTAAAGTATTAAGTAATCACCAAAATATACGAGCAAACTGTTTACATTATTGAATCAAAATCGAAAAATTAAGAGAGAGAAACTCATATTAACAGGGGTATATATAATCGCTAGCCTATACGTCGCTTTTGTCCCCAAAACGGACAGTTTCTAGAATTTCTCATACTATGTTCCCATCTCGCCCGCCCGTGCGTCGGTTCTTATTAAATTTGCACTCGCACCAGTTAAATCTCAGAAATTTCCACACGGCACGCAACCACCTCCGAGAATAACTAATTAATTTTGTATCGAAATCGTTACGTTTACACCTCATATCTGCCTCTTATTTTCAACCAATCGTGACCCTCGTGACGTTGCTCAAATCCCGCCTTTTACTAGATGTATCTCTGTCTTGCGCATATTATCCGTCTCTATCTACCCTGTTCTAAGTGGTGCAAATTGATATTCCTTACTATCGATTATTTTCAATCCACGTGGACTGTTATCTGGGTTAAATAACCCCGTATCTAGCCTTCCCGTGAATATTAAGTGACGGTTTCTCCAACATTCTCTGTAACCATTTGCTATCTGCAAAATTTACGCAGAATGAGCCTTTTAAAAATACGCAGGTGTTCAATCGTCCTACTTCTAACTAACACTTCTACGATTTGAATATTATTGGGTTTTTACAAGCTTTTATGCGTATTATATGTTCCTAACGGTTCAATTAACTCCAATTAAAATAATACCCTTTAATTTTTAGTGAATCCTAATTAAATATTCAATTATTATCTGTACATTTTGTTTAATACTTGTTACCCAAACTTGAATCAATTAATATAAATTTTACACGTAATTTCCATTTGTTTCTTTACTCGGAATAATTAAATTACACGTTGAACATTTTTAATACTGCTTCTTTTTATATAAAGCGTCTTGTAAATAATTTAAATCTCTTATTTTTAATGAAACGATTGAATTTTTATTCTCCACGGTTTTTTAATAAAGCGTATTATCTAATAAAATTCCTCATACACGGTGATTAAAATTATTTGATGTAATTCATTAATTTTCTACCCTGGTCTAAATATGAGTATTTTCCCCCTATTTGAATACAAATAATCCCACTTATTCGAATTCAAATATAAAGCATTTAGACAACCAAAAATTACAAAAAAATTGCCTATCTCTCTCTACCCTTATCTATCTAACTTACCTACTTTGTCTCCAATCCAAAAAAAATATTTACACCTATCCTATATCCCTATCCTATTCCTAACTCTCACTTAATTCTATAAACTGAAATTATCTCTAACTTCATCCTACTCATCCATCTAATCCTATATACATCCTATATACCTATCCTATTCCTAACTTTTAACTAATCTTCACTATACTTTACTTCCCCCTACCTAATCCTATATGCCTATCCTACTCTTACTCTATTCCTAACTCTCCACTAATCTTATATGAAATATCTATACTTAACCTATCTTATTTTCTTCCTAACTTTCTCTTCCTTCTCATCCTAAACCTATTCCTAATTATCTCCCATATTTATCCTATACCTAGCTTTATTTTCTATAACCACTTACTTCTACTCTTTTATATACACCTATGCAATCCCTATCCTATTTAAATCTAACTCTCTTCTTGACCCTCCAAGTCTTTCTTCTCACCATCCTAATACTCTTCATCCCTATCTCTCCCCCCTCAATATCTATACTTATCATCCCTATTATCTCACATACAATAAACTTATCATCCCTATTAACCTCACTCTTAAATATTACTTCTTCTTTAGTCCCTACACATGTCTGTTCTCATTTACTATTTTTTTTCTTTCTGCCGACAAACCAAACGATACTACTTTACAATTATCGATTTTTCCCTCTATGGAAAATCCTATGTACCTTCTAGACTTCTTATGTAATGGAATCCGCCAGAATGAATTCCTTAAATCTACTTTATTAAAAACAAACTTGCCACTTAACCTCGTCAAAAATAATTCTGCCTTCACCTGCTCCCGATATGCTGCTGTTGCTCCTACCCCCACTAATTCTGCATGTTTTTGTACTAAAGCTTGAACCTCTACTTTTCTTTCCTCTGGACATCTTATCGTGTTGATCTGTTTACCTTCATCATCCCCTACCTCTACTACATTAATACTAAACCCCATGTCATCCACTGTGACTTCATAACTGCCCTTCCATGGCACTACCCTATCCTTAATCCTTATTACCTTCCTTTCCATATCTATCAAAACCCCTAACTGCATCATACAGTCAACACCTAAAATGCTCTGAAACTTCAGTCCAGGTACAATTACAAACTCCTGTTCACAGCTAAAACCTCCTATATTTATCCTAAGCACCACAACACTATTTACTACAGCAAACTTCTTTTTATTTGGAGCTACTAAATGGCTACGTTTTATAGGCATAATTCTATCACAAACCTTATCCCTAATTTTGCTGACGAATTCCTCCGATATTAAACTCGCCTCTGCCCTGTATCAAGTAATACTTCTACATTATTCTCAAAATTTCTAAATTAATAATTGGCAAACATAATTTTTCCTCAGTTTCTGGCTCTACTTCCTCCTCAATTTTGAAAAATTCACGTGGATGTTCGTATACATTTACACAGAAATCTAGTGGTCTGTCACGTTCTAAAAATCCTGTCTCATCCTGTTTTCCGTGCTTGGTCCTGGTTGTCCTTCTACAACCTGTGCGTACGTCCTCCTCGTGTTAATATCCGTGTCCCTGTCTTTATTCGGCGTGTTGGTCACAGTCCTGTTTACTTCCGGTAAACTGTTCTGTCGCGTGTAACTAGGTCTTGGCGTCGGTCCCCTAGTCGCACTATTGCTCCTGTATTCCTGTCCTCGTCGTTCCCAATTCGGTCGAAAATTTCTGTTGTAGTCAGGCCGTCTCGGATAATTCAGTGTCCTGTTGTCAAACCTAACTGTGTTAACGTTTCGTTCTCGTATCTCTCTTGTCCGTCCAACACATACATCCTCATATCTCTGCAAATACTCTAAAAATGTCTCCCGTTCGGTGATGTTTTGTAAGGCCACGTGTTGTCTAATTTCCAGTTCAAAATGTCGTGATAGGTACTTGATAATCTGTCTGTCCGTCAATGGTGGATTCAGTTGTTTGGCCACACTGTACTTGCGGATGGCATATTGCTCCCTAGAACCTGCAAACTCTCCCTTAAATTTTCCTGTAATCAAGTCGTCCCTAATCTGATCCTGTTTGTGATCACTCCAGTAATGTTGTAAAATTTGTTTTCAAAGTCCTGATACGTGTCTATGTCCTGTCCTACTAAATTGTACCATGCTTCCGCATTGTCCTTTAATAAAGCCTTTATCGTATTTAGTTTAGTCTGTTCGTCAAATAAATTTCCCACTAGATTTCTTACACTATTAATAAAAATTTGTGGATTTACCCTGTTATCGCCATAAAACTTCATGTGTTGGTCCAATGATACGCCACCTGTAGAAAATCTGGGACCATCCCCGTTAAATTTGACATGTTGTATTTAATACTACTAACTTCGCGTTCTACCCTGCCTAACTGATCCCTACATGAGTCCGTCACTTCAGTCATTTTATATTAATCTCTTCTTCACAAAAATGCGTACTTCGGACCTTAAATGTCCCATTTCCTGTCGAAGACCTGTAATATCACGCTCATTTTATCAACCCGATTTTCTACTTCCCCAGTTTCACGGTAAGACTATTTTAAACTCTGTAAATTCTCTCGTCGATTTTCTATTTTATCCCTATTTCCTGATTTAATTGGTCAAATTTCTTATTCGATTCTTCACTCATCTGCTCAAATTTTCGATTTGAGTCCTCTCTAACCCCACTTAACGTCTCATTCATTCTTTCAAGCATCCTCATTATCATCTCGTTTCCTTGATCCCCTGATTCCGTCCTCGACTGATCTCTACTGCCTCCAGCTTCTTCCATTTTCGAAATTTTCTCACACAATGCACTATCGTCACTTCCAATTTCCACTCCTTGACTCCTCAACCACTCCTTTCTCTGCATACGTTCTAATCACTCACACACACTCTAAAATACTCTTAAATTTATACACACACAGAAACTCTCTCTCAGATCGCCAGTTTCCTGGAATAAAATAACAAAATTTTATTTGGAACTCGAGCCCTCACGTTGTGGTCGCCAAAAACTGCTGTGATATTCTCCTGTGTACCGGGAACTGGGTCCTTTTCAACAAAAATTCTCTAGTCACACAGATTGGGCGTCATAAACGGCTGTGATCCTCTTTTCGCCTCGGCTGCTCACCTAATTTTATAAACCTCCTCATTCATAAAATTAAACAACACATTCCTACCACAAACATCAACGTTAACTCTATTTACATCAATATTCAGAATACATTAAATTTTCAAATTAAATTTCAGCATAGAATTCAGTTTTAAAAAGAATTTCAAGATTAATTTTACTATCATTTTTAATATGCATCCAGAATTAAAGTCCTTGTTGGATGCCTACTAATTAATATAACAATATAAGCAGACCGGAGTCTGAGTATAAAGGGAGCATCTACCACCCCTTTACGTTAATTAACCAGGTTCGTCTAATTGAGCTCAAAGACATACCCAAATTTTCATCATATTCCCGAACATCAAAACAAAATACCCCTTTTTACTTAAACAAGCAAATTTCATCTTAAAATTAAACTTTTATGGTTAGTACAATTTCACTAATGTCCATTTAAAGTAAATCAATTATAAAGTCATTCAATACACACAAAAATGTCAAACAAAATAGTATAATTTACCTGAAGGTTACTGTCCTCGTAGCTTCAAAGTATCGTTTCTTTAGTTAATCACACCATTCAACAGGATTATATTTACGGCTTCTGATTCTCTACGCTTTTAAAATTTTCTCCATCATCATTTATTTAAAGTTGTTTCTGGGCTTTTCCGGAACTCATCTGTGTTTATCTGACCCTTGTTTCATGGATCCAGACACGTATTTGAACCATTTAATTATTAACACTCCCGAAAAATAGCAAATAACTTCATACTTCTTTCACCAATATACGCCAAAACTGCCTAGTTTTGTGTATACATTTGTCGTTGTAAATTTTGCTAATTGGTACAGTGAAACTAAATTTTATTACCTTGTATCTAAGTGCACTGAAGTCCATTCATGTTATCACGTAAATAACAACTATTTTGAATCACTAAAATATACGAGCAAACTTTAAATTATTCAATCAAACTAAAATGCACGGTTTAACATCTTCAATCAAGTCGCGTATGTACGAGCTTTTAACGCATCGAATCGTCAAAGTCTAAGAGTCTAAGAGAACGAAACACATATTACCACCTGTATATATAGCGAATAGCCGGCACGTCGCTCTGTTCCCCAAAACGGGTAATTCTAAAGAATTTCTCATTGTATGTTCCCAGTCTGTCGCTCGCACGTCGTTTTTACAATTTTCACTCGCCCATTTAAATCTCAGAAAATTTCACACGGCACGCAAGCATGTCTGAGAAAAACTAATTAATTTTGTACAGAAATTGTTGTTCTACCTCTGATATTTGCATCCTATTTTCAACCAATTGTGACCCTCGTGACGTTGCTTAAATCCCGCCTTTTACAATATGTGTCTTTGCTTGACGCATTTTCTCTTTCCTTCTCTAACCTGTTCGTATTGGTGCAAATTGATATTCTTTATTATCGATTATTTTAGTCCACATGGACTGTTATCTTGGTTTAATAACCCCGTATCCAACCTTCCCGTTAATATAAGCGACGGTTTCTCCAACATTCTTTGAAACTATTGATTATCTACAAACTTTACGCCGAATGTAATATTTAAACTACGCAGGTGTTCAAAATAATATTAATTCTCAGAGCTTTTTTAAATAAACCCTGTTTTGTATTTAGTGCTAAAGCATCTGACCGATTCCAATATTCTTAGACTCGACATGTTTATCTACACAAATTAAACTGAAATTGCCTTTTAAAAAACATCCTACTTCTAACTAACACTTCTAGGATTTGCATTATTGGGTTTTTACAAGTTTTTATAGGTATTATATGTTACTAACGGTTTAATTAACTCCAATTAAATTGATTTCTATCTTTTCATTTTTAGCGAATACAACTTAAATATTAATTATTATATGTACACTTTGTTTTACTACCGGTTACTTAAAATAGGTTAATTAATATAAATTTTGCACGTAATTTCCATTTGTTTAGGAATAATTACATTACACGCAGAGCTTTTTTTTAATACTGCTTCTTTTGATATAAAGCGTCTTATAAATAATTTAAATTTCTTATTTTTACTGAAACGACCGAGTTTATTTATGCTTCAAGGTTTTAATAAAGCGTATTATCTAATAAAATTCCTTATACACGGTGATTAAAATTATTTGATGTGATTATTTAATTTTCTACCCTGGTCTAAATATGAGTAATAATATATATATATATATATATATATATATATATATATATTACTCAAATTTAGACCAGGGTAGAAAATTAATTACATCAAATAATTTTAATCACCGTGTATAAGAATTTATTAGATAATACGCGTTATTAAAAAACCGTGGAGCATAAAAATTCATTAGTTTCATTAAAAATAAGGAATTTAAATTATTTACAAGACGCTTTATATAAAAGAAGCAGAATTAAAATGCTCAACGTGTAATTTAATTATTCAAGTAAGAAACAAATGGAAATTACATGCAAAATTTATATTAATTAATTCAAGTTTAAGTAACGAGTATTAAACAAGATGTACAAATAATAATTGAATATTTAATTAGGATTCACTAAAAATTAAAGGTATTATTTTAATTGAGTTAATTGAACCATTAGTAACATATAATATGCATAAAAGCTTGTAAAAACTCAATAATATTCAAATTGTAGAAGTGTTAGTTAGAAGTAGTATGATTGAACACCTGCGTATTTTTAAAAGTCACGTTCTGCGTAAATTTTGCAGATAACAAATGGTTACAGAGAATGTTGGAGAAACCGTCGCTTAATATTCACGGGAAATGCTAATAAAGTGGGTTATTTAACAGTCCACGTGGATTGAAATAACCGATACTAAAGAATATCGATTTGTACCACTCAGAACAGGGTAGATAGAGACGGATAATATGCGCAAGACGGAGACACGGATAATTAAAGGCGTGGGTTGAGCAACGTCACTGGGTTGTGATTGGTTGAAAATAAGAGGCAAACATGAGAGGTAAAAATAACATTTCTGTATAAAAATTAATTAGTTATTCTCAGACGTTGCGAGCCGTGTGTAAATTTCATAGATTTTAAACTTGGACGTGTGCAAATTTTGTAGAAGCTGTGCCGAGCGATCGAAAAGGGAACATAGAATGACAAAATTCTGAAAACTGTCCGTTTTGGGGACAAAACCGACGCACGGGCGGGCTATTATATATACCCGTGTTAATATGAGTTTAGCTCTCTTAGATTTTTGAGTATTCGATGTTTTAAACAGTGCTCTTAGTTTTCGATTTGATTCAATGATTTAAACAGTTTGCTCGTATATTTTGGTGATTATTGAATACTTTAAAACAGTTTGCTCTTTATGTGCTACGATGAAAGTTATTTAGTGCACTTATAAAAGAAGATGCAAGGTAATAAAGTCTAATTATATTTGGGAGTATCACTGTACCAATTATTCAAATTTGTAACGATAAATGAATAAACAAAAGTAGGCAGTTTTGGCGTATAGCGTGAAAGAAGTATGAATTTCTTTGCTATTTTTCGGGGGTGTTAATAATTAAATGGTATTCGTAATCGTGATTGGATGCACAAAACAAGATGTTGATATACTTAGATGAGTCCTGAGAAGCCCTGAAACAATTTTAGATGAATGGTGGTGTAGAAAATTTTAAAAGCGGTTAGAATCAGAAGCCGTAAACATAACCCAGTTGGAATGGTGTGATTAACAAAGGATGATGTACATTGGAGCCACGAGTGCATTAACCTTCAGGTAACTTATACTTTGTTGTTCAATTTTGATGTTTTGGTGTGTGTTGAATAACTTTATAATTTGTATACTTAAAATGGACAGTAGTGAATTGGTACAAACAACAAAATTTTAATTTTAAGGTGAAATTTTTTTGTTTAAGTAGAAAGGAGTATTTAGTAATTATGTTCTTGATTATGATGAAAATTTGGGTTTGTCTTTGAGCTCAAGTAGACGAACCTGTTTAATTAACGTAAAGGGGTAGAAGATGCTCCCTTCTATTCAGACTCAGGTCTGCAAATATTGTTAAATTAATTAGTAGGCATCCTACAAGGACTTTAATTCAGGATGCAAATTAAAATGATAACAAATTTAATCTTGAAATTTTATGATACTGAAATTTATGCTGAAATTTAATTTTGAAATTTTAATGTATTATGAATATTGATGTAAATAGAGTTAACGTTGATGTTTGTGGTAGGAATGTATTTGTTTTTTTTATGAATGAGGATGAAAGTTTTAACAAGGTGAGCAGCCGAGGCGGAAAAAAGTAAAGAGGCGATTAACAAAGAAAGTCAACGGACCAGTTAATTTAGGAGGTTTCACAGCATACATGACGCCCAATCCGTGGGGGCTCGAATGTTTTAAACAGGACCTGAGACCTGTTGACGAGAGATTCACAGCAATTCTTGACGCCCAATCTGTGGGGCTCGATTTGAAAACCTTAGTTTAAAATTAATGGAGAGGCTTTTTGTACATTTGACAGCAATATATATATATATATATATATATATATATATATATATTGCTATGCTACTGGAATAATCGTGCCCCTACGTTGGGCTGTTATATTATTTGCTATCAATTCCCTCCAGAAACTTAACTGGATTTTATCTTGAACCAACCTTATCAACCAATAACAAAACTCGGTACGTTACCACCTTACTTGTTATCAATTTCCTATTCAACTCGTAGCTCCTCCTTGAACAAATTACTCCCATTGACTTTATCTTATGACCTCGACTAGCATTTATTTGGAATTATGAAATTCAGTTAATTTCGATTTTATATAATGAAACCAATATTATGTACAGCTTTTGTAAATTATTTGAAATACACTTTTCAATTAGTTAATGTTTTAAATCTCATTTATTAACAATCATATACTATTTACTCAAAACCCAAAGTCACCAAAAAAAAACCTATTATCTTTATCAACGAAGCGTAGAACGTTCTAAACCTGTTATTATATGACTCACTTTATACGTATGCAACTTTTTTTGTTGACTTTTTCGCATTCATATTATATTAAGCAAATTCAATATTCAAAATAAAAAAATATATAGAAAAATAAAATGTCTTATAACTAAAAAAAGATCTGACCTGGTGTATTTTCTTCACATCGACGCTTCCATTTGAATAAAATTTATCTTCCCCAATTCAGGATTACATTTAATTTATTGCCATTACCCTATGGACTACCATTAACTTATGCACCCCAATTTATTGTCGTTTCTTATCAGACTTATTACTTCTTATCAATCAATTTCTTTAAACTTATAGTGGAATTTTTATTATCATTGACTTCTGACTTGAAATCGTGGTTTATTTTCTTCCCTTACTCAAATTGTATTATTCTTCCCCCAGACTTAGAAATTGTATTACTTTATTTTCCCCCGGACATAGAAATCGTAGTTTGTTTCCCCCGTACTTCGAAATTGTCGTTTGTTTCCCCCGGACATAGAAATCGTAGCTTGTTTCCCCCCGTACTTCGATGCCCTATTATTAATATGTTTTAGTTTAAAATAAATTCACCAAAATGTACTTACGTTTAATCGGCAATTATAGTTTTCATCTTGGCACTTATTTTATGTTCCACTTTTAAAATTATTGCGTATTACTTTATTTCATAGCGGCGCACTTCGGCCTTTGATGAGTTGCAAACTGTCTTCGTAATCACTGTGCCTGCTAATATATTATTGAATTCCCACTCCGTCAGTGGGTATGGTCTAGAACTCGTCGCTTATTTATAACCAATCAAATAATTACATTCAAAGTAGTTTCTGATGTAATTCTCCACGATTCCCAATAATTGTAAGCTGGTCGCAGCTGTCTTCGTTATCAACATGCTGTGTTTTGATAGATCTAATTGCTTTTCCATAAACAACTGATGCAATCGACTTTTAATTTTCATATTTACATATTATTCACGCAATTTTTAATCTTCTTACTTATCAAAAATGGTTAGCTATTTGCACTCATTTACCTATGCTACCTGAAGCTCTATTTCTATCTCCGTATTAATCTAATTGTTTGGAACTCTTTTGAATGCGTGTCTAATTACACTTTATCGTTTACTTATAAATATACGCGTGCTTCCACTGAAAAATATTATTACTTGCTATACCTAAATTAACTAAAACTTTACCTACAGGGTATTGAATATTTTCTATTTACCTAATGAATGTCTTCCTGGTTTCTACGCTAACTATGCGTCTTCCTATGTTTATCTGCGTCGCTTAAAACTATTTATACTTTATATACAGGGTGTTGACTGCTTACTATTTACAAACTATCTCCATTTCTCAATTCTTCACTAAATAAGTGCAGTTTTCTGCTGCCTATGGTAATTTCTCATTCCTAAAAGACCTTTACTATAAAGTACACCCTTAAACAACCCCTTATCACAGCAATATATACATACATATATATATATATATATACCCAGAGCTGTGTACTGATATGGCTTACGCTGGACACCAAAAGAAGTGCTATGGACTAATGTGACCCGGCGTTGGGAGCGAATAAACGATATTGTGAATTGATGAGGTCTTAGTTGGGCCTAAATGAAAGTGAATGTTTTAAATTTGCCCGTTATTTAATTACTTTTGTCTAGCTCTCTTCAGAATAAAACCACTAGAATCAGACATCAAATTTATAATGGTACGAAATATTCGTTTTCGAATGCTGAAGAAAACAAAAAAAAATAAAATAAAAATACAATATGCTAGAAATGAAACATGCTAGATAGTGTCCTAGAAAGAGGCGAAGTTTAGCTTCAAGCTACTCTTACGTTTAACCTTCTACAAGGGTAAACGTTCATACAAACTACGTGTTCTTATTCACTCAATAATATTAAATAATAAATGTTAAAGGTAGGACAAATAAAGTGTAATAAACAATAGTAACATAGACCAAATAAGAGTTTACCCATGTGTAACATACTGTTTTAATACGCTCTAATTAGTTCTATGATTTCTAAAAATAGTTATTTTCTAGTTTAATTTTAGCATTCTAATTATTAGAATGAAGGTCTGGTAACATAAATATGTCTGTAATTGTAACGGTTGCAGGACTACCCAAGTAGCGTCCTAGCAAAGTTTCCAGGAAGGTCTAATCCAAGAGTTAATCAATTTTTCTAAAGGCACTTTACTTCAAAGGCACTACACATGTCAGATTAGTTGCTATCTATGATTAGATGTCAATCATGTTTTAGGATCCTATTTATGTCAGGGTGGTCGGAAGCAATTTTCAATTAGCGGAGTACACAACTAAAGTTAGTTCAGGATCTACTTGTGTGGCTATCTTAGGGCAATTGGCAGTTTAATTATTCTTAAAGATTTACGACCGGCGTATCCTAAGCCAGTATGAGAGCCAAGAAAGGGTTATTTTTCAATTAACTTAAATGTATAAAAGGATGCCAGCCGGTGGTAATCGGGTTGTTGTTTATTTCAGACGCGTTGTAGAAAAGCTCGCGGACTTGCAAGATTGAGTAAGTGTTTTATTTCTCTGAATTCAAGTGCGTGCCGTTATGTTCAAAGTTAGTTTATTTCTCTGAGTAAGTAATTATTATATATAGTATTACTATGAACTCAAGGCTGTGTTATGCATCATAAGTCATTTATTTGTTTAAATACAATATCTGTCGACTTTCATAGCATACAACTTCGGGTTAAAGCCCCATTCCAGTAATTTAATCCCGTTAGGTTATTGTTAAAGACCGCATCTTTTGAAGGGTTTCTTATTTTATTGTGTTTCGACGTTGTCCGAGGCTTGTAATAACTAAGCCACGAATTCCGTTACTGTACTATTTGACCCGTATGAAGGTCATGTTTTTCCTGTCATTGATGACCCCGTGATTAAAGGAAGGTCGTTTCAGTATGCAAGTTAAATAGACTGCGGTAGCGTTAATTAATTATATGTATTGGGGCGTTTGCACCCAGAACTGTTGTTAATATTCATAAAATAAGGACTTTAAATTGTTTAGTTAAGTTGTGTTTGTGCTAGCCGGAGACTTTATAAGATTTGCCCTGTGAAGTGAAGTATTTTCTGTCCTGCAATCTTGGTTCATCGCCACGAACAAAGTGCGACGAGAGCTATTACCGCGATCGGTCCATGGGCCGTTTAATTCCAATGGTGGCGCCCTATTGTAAATAATGTTAATTACTGTATAATTTTGTATGCATATGTAATTAGGTTAAGTTAGTTAGTAGGCCGTTTAATAAAACAATTGGAATTTTGTCTTAGTGTGTTGTTGTTTAATGAACCTCCCCTTCTCACCGACTGCAGCAGCTTGCGAGGCAATGTCCCGAAACGTGAGGGTACTATAGTGTTAGAGGTCCTTCCCATTTATTATTTATTGTTAATTGGATACCCTCACGCGGTAGGTAAATATTTAAATTACACATGAAGTATTTGTGTAATAACATACATTTAAATTGTAGAAAACTAGTAAAGCTATGATCAAAAGGCATGCGGTTAAATAATTTTACAGCGTTATAGGTGAAGCATTTCTGAAAGAACGCAGATACCGTGAACAAATATTTACATTTCACATTCACCTAGGAACCAGTTTACTTTTTAGTATGTATGACCATACTTCTGACAGCAACTTAAAAACAAAATACTCGAAATGAAATATCCTATGATATTTCATCTTTACCTACCGAAGTTCCTGAATTTTATCTGAAATATGATTAAACTGTCTTAGACCAAACACAAAACGGCAGCATGCATTTTGTAATATGAGTTCATAATGAATTCATAATGTGAAGAGCATGGTCCCCACGAGCATGAGAATAAATTACCCTAGTTGATTGCGAGAGTGGTTTATAGTCGTATTTGGGGTAGTTATGACTTTAGGATTGAACGAAAGAGCTCTCCGGACGAAAGGAAAACAGTCGCGTAGGGACAGAAATGAATATACATTTTTGCGATCGGAAATCATTAATTAACAGGAAGCTATTCAATTAAAATTAGTTTTTGATTTCATTTAGTGCTCTAAATAATTCGAACTTGATAAAAATGAATTTCCTCTTCAAGTTTAAATAGTTTTGAGTTTCTTGTTATTTAATTTCAATTATTTAAAGAATTCAAATCATGAAAGGTATTGAAATTGAGCAATTTTAAATTATTTTTTATAATCAAAAGAATTATTTTGTAGAATACAATAAGATGGGCGAAGAAATTAAATAATTAACATTTATTTGTAGTGTTTTAGTTAATCTAGCTCACTCCTGCGTTCATGCTACTACGCAGATAATACCTAGCTAGTCAATAGATTTTTCAGAATTCCTTGTCTTCTAGTCATGTATCAACTTACAACCCTGGGCTTATTATTAACAGATAAGACTCTCGTTGTTAACACAAAAAAATCTCGTAATGGTTTCAACCGAGGTTTAGTTATTTTAATTTAACATTGCAAAAATCAATTGACGTTTTGTTTCCCAATACTACTTCCTTTAATGATGCTAATGTTCTCTAAAATTTTCACTTGTTTCTACCTCAACACAGTATTCTTTTCTAACGTTCTAAATATATTTAAACCTTTAAACTGGGTTGTTTTAGGTGCATATAGTAATTGGCAGAGAACGCTCAGAATGCTGTAATACTAGCCTTTTGAGGAAATTGGTAATTAATTACTTAAATATTTATTCTAGCTATGATGGAAGAATGAAGAAAAACTTGCTTCAAGCGATTACTTTTGACACTGATATTATTGTTGCGAGCTACTATTAGGTAACCCGTTAAACACACAAGCGCCGTAAGCACTGAATGTTCTCTAGGGACCGAGAATTTTCTAGCAATTACTGGAGGATGAATAATCCTTTTAATTCAGGGTATAAATAAGACCGATGATGAAGTACAGAGTTTAGTCTATATCAGGATGTCGAATATAAATTATATCGTGTAAAGTTAAATAGTTGAGCTTTTGGAAGTCCAAGAGTAAACATAAATGTTATATTATGTGAACGTTTCTAATGTACATGCAGCTTGTAGAATACATAAATAGACAAAAGTGTAAGAAATAAATAGTTGTGTTAGTGTTGTTAATAGACCTATGGTTCAGAATTTAGTTTAAGAAGATATTAGTGCTTGTAAATTCATTAGTGTGATAGTGCTTTATTGTTAATTGGAGTGAAAACATCTATAAATAAGGCATATACTGTTAATTAGACTTGTGAACAGTGAGTAATAAAGACTCTTGTTATTAGTTGTTTTAAAGTAGTAAAAACGCGGTAGTAGTAGTCCGCATCATTATTTTAAAGCATTCAGTTGAATCAGATGCACACAATTTATTGCTAAAATCTATTATTATAGTATTTATATAAGCATTCTGAACCCAATTAGTATTCCATTTCATACTGAAATGATCAATTTCCTTAAGCTGCAGGGTTTGTACACAGACAACGTTCTATAAGCATTGAAGTGAATTTTCATTGTATACAATGCGTTCATTATGTAATCAGAAACTTGAGAAATATCATTTGAAGCTGAAGGCGAATTTCCATACTGCTTCCAAAAGAGACATTCTGCTTTGTGTATAGGTCTTAGCTAAGCTTAAAAGAACAAAATTAATGATAATATATTAATTGTTTGGCTAACTATTAATAAGTCCGGAAACGTTATAATTTTGGGTTTGTACATTTAATTGTTCTTTTGCTCTAATGTTTGATTTGATGACAAAATACTAAGTGTAATTATAAACAGTCACCTTTTAACAGAAGAATTGTGAGTACTAACACAGGGCTAAATAGATAAGGTTTATTGTGCTGTGGATTGACTTAACCTAACCAAACTACAGGACGTAGACATATTATAAACTTCTTAATATTTCTACCTATATAAGATTGAGCTTTTGTTGTTGTTGGTTCTAACTTTTTACACTTCTACTATATACACTTGAATATTGAGTACTATTGTAAACAATTCTTTAAGCTAGATTACAAGTAATGCGTGAAGTCTTCTTAGATTTTGGCTTCAGGGAAATTCTTCGTAAAATAAACTCAATAGAATACTGTTAACAAATATGTTCGAAATATAGCTAAAAAAAGGGTGTTGTTCCGTTCTTGTAAATAGTTATAGTTTAGGATTTAGTATTCACTTGGATTTGCTTGCTGTTCTTAATTCGACGCGGTAAATTTAAATTTTTGTTCGTCAAATTTCCCCTAATGCGTTTATTTGATGTATATTAACCTTGTGAATGGTAAGCGTCTGTCGCGCGCGGAGGCACCAGATTCGATTTGGGAATATCCAAGAAACTTGCTAAACGAAATAGTTCTACAAGTATAGCAGTGTGTCCACATTAGCTTGTAGTGATCGCAGTGCCCGCATTAGCTTGACGTATCGTAGAACCCTCAGGTAGTAAAATATTTGTAGAGACCGCATTATTAAAAGAATGTTATCGAACCGCTGTAGCAATAAGTCGCGCTAGTATTTTGAAACTGCTCAAAAAATATTGTTGAAGAAACCGCATATCCTCGCTTATTACAAGCCGCTAAAAATGTTATCGAAAAACCGCAATCGTACTTTATAGTGCCGTCTTGTTTGTGAATTGTTACACACCGCGTTGGTGTTCATCGTTTGTCCATGTGCCGCGTCCAGTCTGCAGGTGTTACATGCCGCTAATTGGATATTATACACTTTGTTTGCACCGCCCTAGTTCGTGTGCTGCAAACTCTTAATTGGTTACAACTTCTTTCATCGTTGCTGTCGCAGGTGAGTACAAAGAATAAACGCTACTTTGTTTCTTTGTCATATGCATAAACAGTAATTAATTGTGTTGGTTGCTTGAAACACGCTATAGAAAAAATACAGTCCATTCATCTTTACTAAATTGAGCTTTCGAAATTCACCGTGTACAGGGGTTATGTCTAAAAATAGCCAGTTTTGTTTCTAATTTGGTATTAACTGCAAAATAAAGGATCTGATATTAAATTACTTGGAAATAAATAATGTCATTGATCAGAAGTGCAGGAATGTTCTAATACCAGGTTACTCCCAGTAACTGTACAGACACTCTACAACAGCTGAATTATTATGCACAATCATAAATTTTATTTACAAATACAACACAATTGTTTAAATATTACATAAGTGCTTTAGTCTTTCGAACTTTGTCTACTTCTTCGCCAGCTTATCTTAAAGAAAAGTTAGTACTCAGAGATGACATGCATGAACGAAGTATTCGACATGTCCATACGTTAACGACCTAAATTTCGTCGTGCTGTGTTTGAAAGATGTTTTTCTTATAATGCTGTGAATATATATAATGATATACCGGCGGATCTAAAAGCATATACGCTAAAATATTTTAAAAAACGCTATAAAGCCAAACTAGTGCAAGAACAAATTAAACGTACACAGCTTGGTCACCATACAGTTAACTATTTCTTGAATAGTCATAATGTAATTGTTGTAGACTAACTACAAGTCACTTGTTGTGTTTACTTATCCACAATTTCTTTATTGCAAATAATTATTTTAAAATTTGTAAAAATTGTAATTAGTTGAGGTTAAGTTTGAGTAGCGTTAGCTAGACTTTGCCTCATGTACTTCTTAACATTGTGTTGTAAATTACGATGCAAATAAAGGCACTATAATAATAATAATAATAATAATATTCAGTTAATGTTTCTTTTTAAATTTCAAGTATAAGACCTATAAGAATTTCTCACAATCAAGTAAGCTTGTTTGAATGGTTCCAATACAAACTATTAGTTGGATATTGGTTTATGTATTTTATGAGGCACAAACAGTGATTTGATTTATTGATTCTTCTTGTACGTATTTTGTTTCATTTTTAAGTAAAATACTGATTACTGTTGAAAATCATCATAACCTAAAGGTTTCTGCACCTTACCGTTAGGTTTATCTTGTAAGTACTCTGGTGTATGCACAACCAAACCAATACCATTGTGATTGACACAGCAGTCAGAATCATATTCAAATGAAGCACTTACACGCAGTAATAAGTTAAATGATTTCATTTCCTATTGCGCAATAACAGGTGGCTGCTCTGGTAAAGCTTCATAGGATTAAAAGACACGAAACGGCGTTAAAAAATATTTTAGAGTTCATATTAACATAGTTTAAACTTCTATGAAGATATTCGCCTTTTTAAATAGGTTAAGTTACTTACAATGATGCTGAAAACGTACTATGTGATCGGTAGAATAAAATGTCACCAGTAACTCTTTTAAGTTTGCGAGCTAACATTGCGTTGCAGAACAACTTTCATTTATTATATTCTAATTTGTAACACAAATAAACTACCATTGTTAAGGCACTGACAACTATTTATAGACGTTAGCTTGTAGTAGATATGAATTTCCAGTCTCACTAGGAATACAATAATTATAGTAAATAAACTTGAACACGGAGACAAGAAAATTTATTTCAGCACTATAATTCGTGTAACCTGACAAATATCTTAGCTCTAGTGGTGTATCTTCAAACTTTCGTAAACTGGAGCGTGACGAAATGGACATTTTGTGTTATCCTTAAACATCCGTTCTGGTTTTCTCATCAATATATGCATATAATATACGACAAGAATACTTGGGGAATAAGCTTTGCATATTGGAGCACGACAAGTTTTAGCTGTGTAGCACGGAAAATTAATTCTAGTTTGAGTGTTTGATTAATACCACCATAACGGGTTTTAAGTGTTCACTGTCCACTCTATACATATAATTCTGCTATAGCTAGTAATGCAATGGGTTATAATTTACAAAATTGAATTAATTAGAATTTGCAACTATTTTCTATAATTGCTTAATGAGATTTTGTGAGTAAGAGTATGTAGCATGTTCATTCTGAATCGATGCTTTGTTTCTGAATTAATTTTACTTTACAGAAGGCGGAGTACCATAGCAGTAATTTAGTGCACCGACTAGCTTTCAGTAGTGCTTGGTGGGTTCTATGAAAGCAAATATATTACTTTTAGGGACATACAAATTCTGACACCGTTATTAAATACTCTTACCTTGAATGGTTTTTAAATTCCTTTTGTCTATGCAAAACCTTTGAGCACGAACCAACCTGAAAAAGATCGACACAGATAAATATTACTCAAAGGATGGCTGTTTCGGGTAATAGTATAGCTGTTATCGCTGCTGCTATAGGTTGATGAAGCCTCACTAACACCCTTCTCTTCTACCAATTTAAAATTGTTACCTTCAATTGTACCCTGCAAAATATTTTCGTTTGTTGTAGAATTCTTTTTAAATATCCACACGCTTCCGCTTCGATGTTTTGTGTAACTACCGATTAGAAGAGGCGCTTTTGATTACGCTTTATAATTTAGTAAATCGATTTGTTTTTGTAAAACTAATCTTAACGCAATTGAAACAAGTATTTGTTCAACACTTCGTAGTATGTTATTAGTGTATTTAGTTTAAGTCAAAGTACCTCAATTGGAAGAGTAGAAAAAGATGTTACGTTTATTTTCTAGATAAGTTAAATACTCTTTTTTTACTTTGATAATTCATAAGCCGCTTTACAATATTTTTAACTCAAATCTAGTTGCTTTGAAACGTAAAGTTTATGCTATAATTAAATAGTCAGTATCTTGTTTTAGGTATCCGTCAACTGGTTATACAGTACGAGCGAATATAATTGATTCTCATGTGATTTCCATCTAAAGACTCGTCGAACTAAGGTCGCGTACTAACTTATAAAACCGTGTATTCTAGTTTCCAATCGTTTGATAACATCAATATTACTTTTTGAACTCTCGTTATTTAGTTAAACCAATTAACATTCACCTGCTGTTCCTTGTACACGACGAAAACAGTCCTTATATTTTTGTTGTTTCCGTTTTCTTCGGGAGGATTTCGCGCACGCAATACAACGTGGTAGCTAATGCTGGTTTTACAAATCTATACTTTACGACGACAATAAATGAATTTTACCTATAACCATTTGAGCTTCTCACGGGGGATAAGCCTACCTGTTACCTTGGACCTAATTGAGGAAGCGATGGCCGCCCCTTTTTATATGGCACCAATTGCGTGGTGCTAGATCCTTCTGCCTAAGGATGGTGTAATAGGTCCAATATATTTGACACGTGGGTGAGTGTTTATCCACTATTTTTTTTTGTATGGGTTCCATGAACTGGTTGGACCAGTATATTTCCGTTTTGTTGGATGATTAGACCTTGTGGTTCTAAAATGATTATTATCTGTAGAGGGGGGTGGGGTGGCACGTATGACTAATATTGTAACGATTGTATATACTTAATTTTATATTTAAGATGACGATTTAGAGCTGCGGTTTTCAGAGGTGCGATTTCTTTTTTTTTCTTTGTTAATTAATATGGGGGGTAGATACCTAAAAACGGCAATTCGCTGTTAAGAATTGATTTTTTCTTGGTTCTTCCTGACATGCATATTGTGATTACTACTTATTTTTGTTGTTATTTTTTTTTGGTACTACTGTACTGATATAACATGTTTTTTTTTTGTTTAATTATAATTTTTTTTAATGTTGCGTGTGGTTTTAATGAATGAGTGCGTGTATTTTTATTTCAGGCCTTCTTTAATTTTTGTATGTATTATACCCCGCCAAGTAACAGAATGAGCCCGGTCAATTTCTTTATTTTCTTTTGTCTTCCTTTTTTTTGTTAGGCTACGTCAATGCACGTAGCATAAATTTATGACGCCTTGGCGTGGGGCTCCGATTTGGTTTTGGGTAACGTTGGCTTGACTTTTGCTTCGATTTTGGTTTTGGTTAGCGTTCGCTTCGATTTTGTTTCTCTTAATTTCTGCCCGAATTTTTGTTTTGCTTCTCGGCCTGATACTACTTATGTTTTCTTCTCTTAAGCTCAAACTTGTATTTATTTCTTTTCATTATTTCTTGTGTGACTTCGATCTCCTTAAATTTTGGTTATGGTTTCTTTCTTAATCGCTCAATATTATTGGTTGGTTAATTTCAGATTATTGGACTTGCGTTTTCGCCAATAATTCTAGTCCTTTGAAAACTCTGGCGCTCTATTCTAATATCTATTTTGGTGTTTCGCTCCTATTGGAGTCCCTAAAGTTTATCCATAGGATATGTTTTAAATTGTCATGTATTCGCAATATTTTTTTCTTAAGCTTTTACCGAGTTCCGGTTAGCCTTTATTTAGTTACTTTCTCCCAATTTCTTTTTTATTCTGATTTAAAATGACTAATCACAGGTTGGTGGTGTTAAATATGATCTGTAAGCGACGGCAAAAGGCATCCGAAAACATTACTAACTATTTCGCGTGTATGACAGACCTGTTTGGGAATGATGGTACTTTTAGTGAAAATGATCAATTGTCCGTTTTGCTTCGTAACCTTGATCCATTTTATAGAACCCATTTGCCTACCGTCCACTCCTTACAAGAGTTAAGGAAAGAATGTCTGAAGTTAGAACCGGCAAAGATTCTGGCCGATAATTCCGCATCACCTAGTCACGACCAACATACTGTCACTGCTAAACCGGAATCAGCCCCTGCTACAGTGCCTAAGTCAGTCTCTACTCCTTTTTTGGCTTCCTACCAAGACCTTTCTGTGTAAAAGTGGAATTTGAAATTTTCTGGTGATCCAAACACTCTTACGGTACATGATTTTTTGAGATGGGTTGAAGAACTCTGACGAACTCAACATGCGTCAGAATTGCAGTTATTTGACTCTGCAGTGGATTTCTTTGAGTCGAAGGCGTTACTTTGGTATCGTATTAATCGGCATAGATTTTCTGACTGGAAGTCGTTGTCTAATTTACTGATTCAACATTGTGAACCCCCAAATTTTGCTTATAAGTTTGCTACTATTGAGGAAAATACATTTGTTACACATAACCGAGCTGTTAAGATTTCTCCTACGCCTACGAGTAGATCCGATACTTCTTCCGTACGTTCTACTGTTATTATTCCTAGTTCTTTTTGTACTCGTCAGGACGTCGGCTTTAATTGCGACAAACCTGGTCATGTTTCGACACATTGTACTCGTCCTCAAGTACTCCATTGCCATGGTTGCGGACATAAGGGAGTTTCTCGCCGCAACTGTTCAAACTGTCATCCTATTATTAATAAGTCTTCAAATAATACTTCAACTTCTGTTTTCAGCTCTAGGAGCCAAACTTCTTCTGTTTCTAATTTTAGGTTCTCTTCTGTACCTCATCCAAGTCATCCTGCTACTACGATCAAAACATACCCTTCTTCGGCAAATAGCTTCGAACAAACTTTCTACCGTTTCTAGTTCTACATCCTATTTTACTCCTCCTTCTGCTCGCGACACTTATTCACCTCTACCCCAAACTGTACCTCCAAAACTAGTGTAACCCATACTTCGAATTAGTGACTTGCAGCTAGCTTCGCAAAAGTTTGTTCCCGCTTTCTTAAATGATTCTACCCACGAAATTCATGTCATGTCTGCAAGCACAAATGTCGCTGAAGTGATGATAACTTCTAATTTATTCAGCGAAGGTTCTGTTGAAGTTCATGAACCTGTATCTTTAATGTCTGTTGCTGTTGCTGTCAAAATTTTACTTGTTTCTGCGTTCATGAATGGTTCTACTCAAGAAATTTCTGTCGTGTCTACAATAACAGCTGTCGCTGAAGTGACACTAATTTCTAATACCGGTAGATAGGGTCCTGTGGAAGTTAGTAAACCAGTAGCTGCGATGCTTGTTGCTGCTGTCATCAAAGTATTACCTGACCCCGTTTCTTTAGCTATTATTGTCAAGGAATCAGTCCCCCCTTTTTTTATGACGCATTTTGAGTTTTCCATACTACCTTTGCCACCTACTATATTGCGTGCTACAACTACTACATCCCCTTCTTTCCCTGTTTTGCGGAAAACTGCCCATAAGAGGCAGAAATTTCTCTATGCTCCTTCCGAACCGGAAGATGTACGTTGGCGAAATCCTAATGCCCCTGATCCCGCTCTGTTTTTTTTCTGGCGGCGTAAACGCCTTAAGCCCAATACCTAGTCCTCGTGTCCCAGATTTTTATGCCGACTTTGCTCTCCTTAGGTTTTGATTTTTGGACTTTACCATCTTTTATTTACTTGCTTGTTTGCTGGGTTTTCTTTCGTTTTCTTGCTTTTTCTGACCCAGTGTGGGTCCGGGAATAGAATAGTCCTACGGTACGACCTACCTGTCGTAAGAGGCGACTACAACGGTCCAACACATACACACACGCACACTTTATACACGTACACTACATACACACACCGTTCATACACATGCACACACACACACACATACACTCACCTACTCCTACATCAACAACACACCCACTTACATACACACGCACACGCACACGCATACTCATACATAACTACACTGGGATCTTGTTTTATTTTCTTTTGTACGATTCTTAGGTTTTTTTGTTGGTTCTGGTACTTGTACTTGTTGGTGTCATTCTTTTTGGTTTTTTTTTCTTTTTTTCTCGTTCCTTCCGTTTCACTTTTCTTTCCCTATCCTTTTGCTGGTCTTCTTTGCTGTCGGTTTCTATACCGATTGTGTTTCGTCCATCCGCTCCTGTGGTAGGTGCTTTCTAGTCCGTTTTTCTTTCTTCGGAAACCACGACCTAGTCGACTTTAGGTCTAGTTAGATATTCTTTTTTTTAGTTCTTCGTTTGTTGAGATTCTTAGTTACCCCAGTTTGTAGAACATCGTTTATTTTACCAGCGCTCTTCCTCTCGTTTTCCCTTGTTGTTCCTTAGCATACTAAAGGTTTAACCTTTGGATCCTGTGTTGGTTGTTACTGCTCGGTTTCATTCTCGCTTTTCTTTTTTTCTTTTTGGTTTCTTCGCGGAAACCAATCCTGTTCTAGAAAGTAATAACTTTACTGTTTCTCCCGAGAAACATCCGTCCTTTGACGACTTCCCAGTGCTAAGGCCGTTCTACCTTAGTCCTCCTTGATTGCTTGTTACCCATCTTCCTTTTTTCTGTTCTTTATTTTTCTTTTCTTGCTCTTGGTTTACTTCCATTGATGATCCAGGTTAATTTTTTTGTTCAAACTTCTATTGTCTACAAATGGTTCTTCGAGCCGGATGAGGGATGTCTTTCTCTTTTATTTAGGGGCGTTTCCTTTGTTTCTGGTTTTTTGGTTTTCGTATCGAATTTTCTTTTAGTTTTTAATCGAATTTCTTTTCTTGTGTTTGGATTTCTTCTTCTGTATTTTTGGTACTGTCCACTCCCGTACTTTTATTTTCCTACTCCGACCTGTTAATTTTGCTGGAAGGGGAGATCTGTTACGTTCATTTTTGAGATAAGTTAAATGCTCTTTTTTCCCTTGTTAATTCATGACTCATTTACAATAATTTTGTTAAATCGATTTCGTTGCTATTCTTAAATCCTTCATCAATATCGTATCTATTTTACCTGTTCATCATAAGCCCGCTTTACAATAATTTCTAACTTAAATCTAGTTGCTTTGAAACGTGAAGTTTATGCTATAATTAAATAGTCAGTACCTTGTTTTAGGTATCCGTTAACTGGTTATATAGTACGACCGAGTATAATTAATTCTTATGCGATTTCCATCTAAACACTCGTCGAACTATGATCGCGTACTATCCGATAAAACCGTGTTTTCCAGTTTCTAATCGTTTGATAACACCAATGTTACTTTGTGAACTTTTGTTATTTAGTTAAACCAATTTAATATTCACTTGTTTTTCCTTGAACACGACGAAAACAGTCGTTATATTTTTGCTGTTTCCGTTTTCTTCGGGGGGACTTCGCGCACGCAATACAGCGTGGTAAGTAATGTTGGTTTTACAAATCTATACTTTTCGACAACAATAAATTAATTTTACCTATAACCATTCTAGCTTCTTCCGGTGGATAGGCCGACCTGTTACCTTGGACTTAATTGAGGAGGCGATGGCCGCCCCATTTTATAATGCACCAATTGCGTGGTCCTAGACTTTGCTGCCACGCTGTGGCCCTAAGGAGGGTGTGATAGGTCTAACATATTCGACACGTGGGTGAGTATTTATCCACTACTTTTTTTTGTATGGATTCCATGAACTGGTTGGACCAGGATATTTCCGTTTTGTTGGATGATTACATCTTGTGGTTCTAAAATGATTATCATTTGTACGGGGGAGTGGCGGCACGTATGATTGATATTGTAACGATTGTATATACTTAATTTTATATTTAAGATGACGATTTAGAGCTGCGGTTTTCAGAGTTGGTATTTTTTTTTCATTGTTAATTAATATGGGAGGTAGATACCTAAAAACGGCAGCTCGCTAAGTTGAGAATTGAATTTTTTCTTGGTTCTTCTTGACATGCATATTGTGATTACTACTAATTTTTGTTTTTATTTGTTTTTGGTACTACTGTACTGATATAACATGTTTTTTTTTTGTTTAATTATAATTTTTTTTAAGTTGCATGTGGTTTTAATGAACGAGTGCCTGTATTTTTATTTTAGGCTTTCTTTAATTTTTGTATGTATTATACCCCGCCCACTCACCGGATAAGCCCGGTCAATTTCTTTATTTTTTTCTTCTTCCTTTTTTGTTAGGCTACGTCAATGCACGTAGCAAAGGAAATGGAACTTGTCTGAGACTTTGGAATATCCTACACTAAGGAATGTTCTTACTTACAGAGGATTTATAGGTTTTATGAATTTTTACAAAAGGTTTGTTCCATCATTTTCACAAAAGGCAATTCCGTTGTTTAGTTTATGGAAAAAGGGAGTACGATGGTCATGGGGTCAAAATCAGAAAGAGGCTTATTTAAGTTTGATTCGAGAATTTCACAATAGTATTGTCTTAAAACATCCAGATTTTTTAAAGAATTTATTGTTAGAACAGATGCATCAGATTGTGTGCTATCCGCAGAGCTATATCAAATTCAAGAAGCGGTTGAAGTACCTATTTCTTTTATTTTTACGACTCAGGTCACATGAGTTAAACTACACCATAAGTGAAAGGGAAATGACGGCAGCGGTGTTCGCTACAACGAAATTAAAATTTTATTTAATGGGAAGACATTTATTTCATAGTGGATACTTATCATTCGATACTGCGTTCATTGTACAATACTAAATTTCCAAACAATAGAGTGTATAGATGCGAACTTCTTTTACAGGATTATAATTTTGAAATATGGTACATCAAGGGTGACAGTAAAGTTGTTGCAGATGCTTTAAGTCGAAATAGAGAAAATACGAATAAATCGTCAGATATCTATATTACTATGAATAATCTACTACACGATGATACAGTATATTCACATAAAAGAATTTTAGAAATGCAAGAAGGAAGTGTGTTTATTCAAGAATTGAAACGTCATCTAGTAGAGATTTTAAATTAAAAAAAATTTGAAGAAATTAATGAATTTGTTATAAAACACCTGTTGGAGGTTCTCACAAATTCTCACCTTTTAGAAATAACATGCTAAGCTCCTTTCCATTTTATAAAGAGTTAAGATGCAAGTAAACTTGTGCATTGCAAAATGTACAGTAATTAAAATGCAAGTAGGCCGTTGTTGTCATAATTGAAGATTCGAGTGGATAAAGGAGGTAAGTAACGTTTTTTCAAATATCTTCATGAATGAAGGGGATACGTGATAATCTTTACTTAGCCCTGACTATAATATGAGAATATCAACCACAACAGGGGATTCAAATTGACAAAGGAGGTATGTAACAGTACTGTAATAAGATGTGATTGGATGAAAGGTGTAAGTAGCAACACATACACCCTTAACCATCACAACCTGCTACGTACAATGACGTAGCCGGACGAAACGTAAGTACCAGGCTAGCTATCAAACGCGGAAAGTGGGGGGATTTCCATACATACCAAAAAATAAAACTAAAGCAAAAAATAATTAAGCACAACGTCCACGATTATCTATTAACAACTAAAAATAAACAAAAACAAAAAAAAATTTGTTGATTCGCATGGACAAATATAAGTATTAAATTTTAGTGATATTGTAAAGGAAAAATTTGATAGTGGATCCACGAGATGCGCATTTCGCGGCTAACATGAAATAAAATTCATTGAAATAAAAAAAAAAGATTAATGTTCCGATTTTCTCAATAGCAATAGCAATAGCAAGTTTTAAATGTAGATTATCTCAATTGTGCGGGTGTTAAATTTAAGCCTTAAATACCGGCCACGTTGTAGTAAGAACTAACTAAGTATAACCAGAAGCACCTGCGCAGTCAGCTGTTCAACAAGTATGGTGAACTGGTTTTACACCATCAACCGTTGATAAATAAAAATCCTTGAGATGTATACAAGAAAACAAGGCGCATACCTGTATGCGTCAGGATACTTATCTTGCCAACGGGGGGGTGAGTCAACACAGCGATGTAAAGACCATCGTAACTACAGTAGTGATCCACCAAAAAAAAAAGAAAACAGCTGCTCCACGGCAACGAACAGTCGGGCCTACGCAAAGAGAGGACTCCTTTGGCCTGCGGCTAAAAAAAGCTAAAAAGAAGATTGGATTAGAATGAGTAAGCGCGGGAAAACTCACCAATACATGCAAGCCATCTCTATCTTGTCGAACAAAAAAAAAAGTCCATTGGTCTCAAAGTACGGTGACGAATCATGCAACAAAAATCTCGACGCACAAGCTGAAGGTCAAGTTCAAAAATGAGTTCAAACAACACGAACTTGAAATGCAAACATTCGCGTTATCGAACGATTGAAACTGGAAAATTCGGTTTTTTCGGAATAGTTCAATACACTATTTAGACGAAGGTTTAGAATGAAGCAACAGAGAAAGTAATTATATGTTATCGGAATGTTTAACAAATCAACTGATACCTCCAATAAGGTCTTGACTAATTAATTATAGCATAACGTTTCCTTTCTATAGCACAATGGGTTTGAGTTGCGGAATTATTAGAAAGCGTATTCATTGTAGAAAAATAAGATATACCGGATACAAACCATTTAACCATCAAACAAATTTTCGTTTTTAGCATGAATAGATTTGACTAGAAATGTCATGATTGCGCGTACTATTGTAACGAGGTAAAAATACAGTATGGGGTTTTGAATAGAAGCTAGGTAAATGAAAAACGAGCTACCACCAAAAAAGGACGCATCTGAATCCATTGTCATCCATAAGAGGTTATTTACAAACAGTACATAATTCATTTATCCAGTCAGTTCATGTCAAGAAGTAACCCATGCGCCTGCTTATCTGTGAAGTTAACCTGTGAAATAGCAGTGTACTATTTGTTTTAATCATCTTACTAAGTCCGCAAAGAGTAGACTAATTGTGCAGAGCGCCCTGGATAAATGTGTTTTGATAAATCAGCTTGTAGATCAAGACATCAAAGAAAATTCAAACCTTAACCTCAAAAATGCAACAGTTTCTGAATGCTCTGAAGTAGTCGTAGAATATGAGCAGCAGCATGATTTTTTGGAATTAAGACGTGTGTATTGTTCATTGGTGATTTACAGTTTAGTTTAGTATATTTTAACTTTTTAGCGGGGTGTTCAAGTTCTGGTCCTATCTATAATGGTTTAAATAACAGTGTTTGTCTTATTATGATGTAGTTTTGTTAAAACTTATTCTACATAGTGTCTGAAGCTGATTCTGAAATTGACGCTGACGACCCATTTCAACCATCCGATGATGGCGATGAGTTTATTCCTAGTTATGAGGATTCCTCCGACTCCGAAGAACCTGATGAATTACCACAAATGAAAAAACTTAAAAAAACAAAACCAGAAAGTGAAAATGTCGTTCATGAAGTGTTATCAAATAGTAGTGAACGAACTGCCACTGGAGAAAACAAGATTGCAAAACAAAAAACTAAAACATTTAAACCATTCGAAAAAAGTCTAGAAAAAGATCTAGAAACCCAAATTTTTGGGCACGTAATGTTGCTGCAATAGCGAGGCAAAATGGTGAGGCTTATGTAAACCAAAAGGGAAACATGTACCAGCAAAGGTTGTAAATTTAGACATACAATGCCGAAACTTGCAAGAAAAAGTCCAGTGACCAGTTTAACATTGAACAAAAAAAAGAAATATTCTCTAATTACTATAAAATGAATATTGGCATGAAAAATTTGCTACTGTTTAAAAGTATTGCAATTCGAGTGTCAACAAGGTTTCGAAAAGGTGCAAAGTATTAGAACTTCAGAGAGTTTGAAGATCTGGCCTTCAAGCTAAATTTGATCAACCGAAAAAAAGCACTCTAAAAGAGACTTTTCCCTTTCGCGATGGCATAAAATGGATCAGAGTAATTAGTTAGGGATCTTATTTATATAAGGAAAGCTTTGATCTATACACACCCTTTAAAAAAGTCAACAGTATCCGGAAAGCCCGAATTTCTACCTCAGTAAATGTTGCAATTTAAACAATCGCATTAAAAACTGGAAAATTAACGGAAGAAAAAGTAGCAAATCTTAAAACACAAGCTGCAGTTTATCAAGGAACCATTTAAATGGTACTACAATATGATTATACCCAAACAGGAAAACCGAGCTCAATAAAGTTCAATATTGGCACAGTCATAGAACATTATTATGTACTAAGTTTTATGTTTGTTAATGTTTTTATTTTTAAATTTGTATAAATTTAACTAACAAAGATAATCATAGACGTTAACGATAATTTAAAAAGTTTAGGTGTTTTAGTAAGGTTTACTCTTAATATTACTCATAATTTATAGTTTGTAAAGTTTCGAAAGTAACTAGGATATCCGGTTTTTCCTGTAATATTTTCCGTGATCCCTTCTTTCATAGAGCATTCCATATTGAATGCGGCACCTTAAAGTGGGTGAAGGTGGCAAGTGCAATTTTTTTCAAAATTTTGCTTTTCCTCAAATGCATTTCACTTTCTATTGCTGCTCAATAAAAGAGAACTTTATAATCTATTTATCGAGGAAGTAGTTTCACAATTAAGAAATAAGCAAACACAATATTTAAGAAATGTATTTGATAAAATTGAAAGTCATTTTTTTCAAATGTAAGATTTTGTTACTTACTTCCTTCATCCACTCGACTCTTCAATATATTGTTAATTTTTTAAGTCAAATTTTTTTTCTCTTTAAGAAATGTAATATTTTGCTGTTCAAATAAAAGTGAGTTAACCCAGGTTTTGTAGTATTTTACAGGCGTTGAATTCTAACTCTCTAAAGATCCTTTGGCATCTGAACTTTTCTACATCGCCATATAGTACAGTCCACTACGCTTCAAGGGGAAGAGGTCAAGTTCTTGGCTATCCTCTACAACTCAACTAAGAGCCAATTCCCACTAACATCTTAATGGGAATAATTTGTATGTATTAGATTCAGACTATGCCTAGAGAATTATTTTAGATTTACATACTCGATTTGGGCACATTGGTGTTAGAAAATTATGGCCGTTATTTAGGGAAAATTTTTATGCGTATACCGATATTGGTTTAGTAAAGGAAGTTTTACGAGTATATCGTCTATGCATTCTAGGGAAGTATAAAACTTACACTAATAACAATGAAATTAAAAGCATACAGGTTGAGAATCCTTTGGAAGTAATAGCGATAGACTATTTGAGCAATTTGGTTCCCAGAAGAAAGGAAACAAACATATTTTGGTACTAGTAGATATATTTTTAAAATACGTTAAGCTGTATCCAACTAGGAATAGTAACACGGTGGTGACCATCCAGAAATTAGAATAATATGTTCAGGAAATAGGGATGTTTAAGAAAGTCCTAGCCGATACTGCTACCTTCGAGGGAATCCAGCTAAAAAATTTATACAGAAAACATGCAAATTTCTTCGCATGACTTCATTCCAAGATCACAGGAGTTGGGAGAACAATTTGGGGTAGGTCGAGATGTTCATAAATCATACGCCACAAACTGTGACAGAAATTTCTCCAATTTCATTAATAAAGGAAATCTTTCCTGATGGACCATGCGAAGTTGTTCCTCGGGGCGATTTATTTTAAAGTAGTTTAGAAAAAGCTAGACACAAATAGTGAAAATTATATCCGTAGGATGGATAAAAGAATCAAGAAGAGAATGAGATTTCAAGTAGGGGATAAGGTCATCATTAAAAATGTGAGGGTAGGAAAAACGGAGTTAAATATTTGTGCTAAGTTGCACCTACCGTATGTGGGTTCATATGTTGTAAATCGGATTTTAGGTAATTCTACATATGTTTTAAAAGAAATGGATTCTGAGGAAATTCGGGGAAGATTTCGTATAAATTTTATTTATCCTTATAAGGAAACCGGTTAATGATCGAGATACAATTTCATTAGTAAATTTTGAATGGTCATACTAAAGGGTCATCTAAAAAAATTTGTTTTTGAAGTTGACATGATAGTTGAATTTGGTGAGTGTTACATGAGTTGAAAAAGTTGTTTGTTGTGTTTTGAAATGAATATACAAACTCTCCGTTTACCAAAAGTGAATCGTAAAGTTTATAATTTGATTTGGGAAGATAATGAAGCGAGGACAATTATTGTAAGTCTGTCAAACAAAATATTAGTTAATTTTTAAAAATTTCGTAATCTAATTAATTTCGTAGAATTTAATTTCATAGAATTTAATTTCGTAGAAATTAATTGCACAGTTATGAATACAAAAGCGCAGTCCACCCAACACACATACGAACACCAACAACAAACAAACGGCATACTTCCAAGGACATACCAGGAACCACGTGTCTCCTGAAGATCCACCAGAAGGCTCGTAAATCCTGACGACCAGGAGTGATACCAGTGAAAACGAAGAGAAACGGCAAACGTACCTTAAACACAAGTCTCTCCCAGAACACCTATTAGCATTAGAATACTAACATTAGTAGAATAAGGACTCAATACTAACCATCTAACCCAAAAAACAACTAACTAAAATAAACAGAGGAAAATACAAACCATATTCGTAATTGTTTTAATAAATCTAACACTAGCTTTAACATAATGTGTATATTTCCAATGTTGTAACGCAACTAGAAATTACTACTGGGGAAATATTCTAGCAACATAATTACAACACATCAGCACGACAATATACACTCATACACGCACACGTACAGGCACACACAGAATAGAGACTGTACGTGGCCTCCCTGTTTTCCAGCTGTCGATGGCCAGAACACGTACAGAAATGCGAACTTCTCGATTTCTGATTTCCGGCTGCCGACGGTTAAAAACCGGGAAAGGGATTCAGTCCCAAGGACATCACCGCAGACAGAAGCATACACCCACACATACATGAAACTTTGGAGTAAAAGATTTTGGAGTTAAAATAGTCTTTTCTTCGGATCTCCAAGAGAGGATAACTTCGGAGAAAGTAATCGGAGAGTTTAAAAGAAGAATCGGAGAGTGGAATGTCAGAACTATGATGCAAGTAAGTAAGCTAGAGAACTAGAAAATTGAAATGAATAGGTTAGCATTAGACATAGTACGGTTTAGCGAATTTCGGTGGTCAGAGGTGGGAAGTATTTGAAGAAGAGACTTTAGGCTGATTCAAACAGGATCAGAGGAAATAAATTTGAACATGCGATAGTTATGTGAAAAAAGATAGGACATTGTGTAGAAAACTACTTACAAAAAACAAAACGTACTCATGGTTAGATTAGAATGTAAACCTGTAAATACAGTAATAATACAAGTACACATGCCCACTTCTAGCTACAGTGAGAAAGAGGAAGAAGCAATTTACTCATATATCGAAGACATACTAAGATGCGTAAAAGGACAAGAAAATTTAATAATTACGGTTAATTTTAATGCAGAGGTAGGTGGGGTAGGGAAGGAGCGGTACTAGGTTTATTTGGTTTAGGTACGAAAAACGATAGAGGAAATAGGCAGGTAAATGCTTGCGACAAAAACAATTTAAGTATCACAAACTCATTATTTTAACATCATGCTAGAAGACGATACACGTGGAAGATGCCTGGACATATAGGAAGATATCAGATAGATTATATTCTTATTAAACAACGGTTTAGGAATCAAGTAAAAGACTAGAAGTTACCCAGGAGCAGATATAGACAACAACCACAACATCATGATGGCCGCGCTTAAATTTAAATATTTGAGAAAAAAAGAACAGAAATAAGCACTTTGACTTTGAGACACTAAAAGATAAAGATATTCACGAAAGATTTTAAAATAAGTCAAATGAATTGCTGACAGATATCGAGAAAGTTTCTGACACTAAGGAAGTAGAAACAGCATGGAATAATGTTCATTCCAGCTTAGATGTCGCGGCCAGAGATAATGTGGGGTATACTCAAAAAGAAAATAAAAAACTATGAATAACAAAGGATATCCTAGATTCAACAGAAGAAAGACGAAAATATAAAAACATACCGGACTTAGCTGAAAAACACAAATAAAAAGCCATAAAATGGGAAATTATTCGAAAAATGCAGGAAAGATAAAGAGCAATGGATTGATGGAAAGTGCAAACAGGTACAAAACTAAGATGGAAATAGGAAAGACGGACGAAGCATACAAACTAATTAGAGTGAGTTTTAGGTATATAAAACCGTATAGCAAAAACATAAAGGACGCGGAACGAGACGTCAATATAGAAAATATAGTGAAAGAATATATAGAGAATTTATATGCAGAAGAAAAACTAACAGCATTAGAACAGAAATCAGACATTGAAAACCATGACTTGGTATATCCTATACTTAGAGATGAGTTTGAATTAGCATTAAATGGCCTGAAAAATGGTAAGGTGCCAGATATTGATAAGGTGCAAACTGAAAGTCTAAAATCCGCTGGACAAGCAGTAACAAAACGCCTCTACCAACTTGTAAGCTATATGTACGAGACAGGCGAGATACTCAACGATTTCAAACGTAACTCAATAGTCACTATACCAAAAAAGAGAGACGCGAATAGATGTGAAAATTTACGAACAATAAGTTTGACAACACACGTTTCAAAAATATTAATTAGAATTGTACAAAGGCGAATGAAAAAACAAGCTGAAGAAATACTAGGAGAAGATAAATTTGGATTTAGGCGAAATAGGGGAACGCGGGAGGCTATTTTAGCTCTGAGGGTTATAATGCAGAAGATACTAGAGAAAGGAAAAAGCGTGTATATACGGTTTGTAGATCTGGAAAAATTGTTAGACAATGTAAAATGAAAAAAATGTTAGAAACACTCAAAACGATTGGAATGAGTTTCAAGAATAGACGTATGGTACAAAACTTATACAAAGAGCAAACAGCGGTAAAATAACTCGAACAGGAACGTAGAAAAGTAGATATTAGGAAAGGGGTGAGACAGGGGTGTGTCCTATCCACGTTAATTTTTAACTTGTATATGGAAGAAGCAATGAATACTGTCAAAGGTTGGAAGACATTTGGAGTTATTTTGCAAGGACAAAAGATTGATATGCTTAGATTTGCAGATGATATAGCGGTATTAGCATCTAGCAAAGATGAGTTAGAAACTGCTATTAATGAAATAGAAACAGTTTTAACAGAGAAATACGGTATGATAATTAACAAAAATAAAACTAAGGTACTAGTATACAAAGGAAGAAGAAAGTATATCAAAAACTAGAATACAAATAGAAACAAAAACTTACAAGAGGTTAAGGTTTCTGCTATCTGGGAATACAAATAACGCAAGATGAAAAAAACGCAAAAGATATAAAACAAATATTAGCACAAAATCGTGGTACATTTAACAAGAAAAAGCAAATACTGTGAAGGCAAATTTTGCTGACAACATATGTGTGGACTAATTTATTCGGCAAATGTCTGTGTTGGTGGATCTTGGTAACCGCAGGTTGCTTAACCCCCTTCACATACTGCTGAATATCGGTGAAATATGGCATATATTTAGAAAACAAAAGGGGAACTAAGCTGTATGTAGGCTGTGGGAATTTTAGGGAACGGTATAGGCTAGCTCAGAGTAGAAGTCAGTGGAGGTATGCGTTCAACCAATTCCAAGACGAAAACCTAATGACAAAAAAGTAGTTGCATTTAAACCTGATGATTATTATAAACAACTACAGGTGTTGGTTTTGAAATATTTTCAACTAATCTTAATTGTGCAAAAGGATTTATTGGAATCCCGTTCTTGGTAGCCACAGGCTGCTTAACTTCCTTTACATACCACTGAGTATCGGTGAGATAGGTTATAGATTTACAAAACAATAGAAAGGGAACCAAACTGTATCTGATAAGAACGAGCAGCGGCTATGTTCGTAGAAAATATACATAGAAACAAGGAAAAATTGTTGAAAGCAACTGTGTGGAGCACAACATTGTACGTTTATGAAATAGGGACAGTCGGAGAAACAGACAGGAAAAAAAGAAGCCTTTTAAAATGTTATGCTTCAGATGTATGATGATGATAGCTAGGACAGACAAAGTAGTAACAAAGAGGTTATAGGAATTGTAGGGGAATAAAGATATCTGTGGAAAACAAAAAATATGACGAAGGAACGGCTTGACACGTTCTAAGACATTTTTGGGGATAGTGAAATGAATTTAGCTCCACGCGAGTTATAGGAACCCCCATCTATTATATATATAAAACTAATATCTGTATTAGAAAATATTAGGAAACAGTAAGAAATGTTAGGACAGTGCAACAATGTCGTTGCAACATTTTATTACATTATATTATGATGATTTCAGTTCCCACGAGTGGAAACGCTACAAAGTAGCACAAGGATAAGTGATACTGCAAAAGTCAGGTCACAGACGTTCGACGGATGTCACGTACCGATATTACGCAGAATAAGCCTGCAACATTGTAATTATGAATAGCTTTTAAGATAGCAACTATGTATTATAAAGTGTAAGCGGACATTGCGTCCGCAGGTTCCCACAGTATTGTGAGGGGAGAAAGTTATATAAGAACCAGGAGCTCCACTCCTAGTCAGTTCATCAAACGTTCAGCTTTAACCGTGCAGTTCACTGATAACTCACTGTACAAATTAATTAATGTATTTCGACTTAGACTTATTATTCAAGTTTGTTAAAATTCAATAATTAAATTCTGTATAAAACCAAATAAATGTGTTAAGGAGCAAAGAAGTCTTTTTAAAAAGGACCGCTCGAAGCCACGAACCTTAACTGGCGCAGTCGTAACGGATGTCAAAAGGGCACTAGCGAATCCAATTTCGAGGAACTGGTGGTCCGGGAATTTCAATTCCGATTTTGGCAGAACAAAAACAAAAACTGGAGAAGAAACACGCATCGTTCAAATCCAGCAGTTGAAGGAGAAACAAGCATAGTTCGAATTCAACAAAAGAAAAATTGGAGGCGATACAAGAATAGATCAAATCCAAGAAGCCCAAAAGAAAAAACAGAAACAAAGAAAACAAATCAATGAGAGCAACCAAGCAAATAGTGTAAGTTCATTTTCCTAAACCAATTGAAATTTATTTTATTATTAACAAAGACAATTGATATTTGCTAGTTTATGAATTATGATTTATTTATGTATATGTTAACTATTGTTACAAATATTTTATGCCATTTTTTTGAAAATAATCGACTTAGCAATTGCTAGAGATTATCTTCAAATCTTTATTGAAATTTTATTATTATTACTTATATATATGAGAAATTTATGAAAACTTGAGACAACAAAAAAAATTCTGAGACAAAGAACTGAGAAAAATTATTCTGAAACAAAAACTAGAGACAATTATTAAAAAAAAGTCGCAAAGCGCAAGAGACTAGATCACGTTTTAATTAACGTAAGAAAAATTCTTAAAAACAAAATCAAACCTCTTAAGATTACGGAATTCAATCTTAACTGGCGCGAAAAAATTTCTTAAAAACCTCTAACTCGACAACCTTAACTGACACAAAAAAAATTTTTAGAATTTTTGAATCAAAACTTAACTAACGCAAGAAATTTTTAGAATTTCTAATTCAATCTTAACTGGCGCAACAAATTTTAGAATTTTTAATTCTACAATCCCAACTAATACAAGAAATAAAAATTTATAATCCCACAATAAAAGAATTAACTGATTCACAAAATTAAATTTAAAATACACCAAGAATAAAAACGCCAAAGCAACACCACGATTCAAACTCAAATACCATCCATAAATAGACAAATCGCATTCTATTATTAAGAACTACATCTTAATACGAGAAATAACTAAGCGCGAATTCAAATTGAAAGTAATACCTCATCATACTTCATCAAAGTGAATAGAAACTAACCTTGAATAAATACGCATAAAAATCTAATAATAAATCACAGTACAAAAGATATTTAAATACATCGCGAAACCTTTCATCATTGTTAAATTAAAGACAGCATAAAATTACAATCGAAAACTTTATTTAAGTATCAATCTAAAACTACTCAGAACGAATAAATAAGTACGGTACTAAAACACAAATTATAACGTGAAAATTTTACTGCAATAAATTAAAGACGCACAAATCTCAGTATAAAAACACTGCGAGTAATAAATTACACCCACGCAAGAATTAAAAATAACTCATAATAGAAACGCAAATGCAACTAAGTGACTAACAACATCCTGTAACAGATGATACCATTGTAAGCATTACAGACACCTTATAATCGCATAAACCAACGAAACAATTATTACGCACCTAAATAAAATCGACATAATTAAATATTAGAGAAGTAATAACCGACGCAAATAACGCAAAACATTCACATCCAATAAATTACCACAAAAAATAACCCAGCCTATTGAAACTTCGGAAATTAAAATTAAAAATCGGCAAATCAAAAGTAAACTCAACCAAACTAATACCAAGCGTAAAACTCATCAAATAACACCGATAAATCACAAAATAAATCCAAATTTTTACAAAAAAAAATAAAATTTTTTTACTTTTTTAAAATTTCCCAAATATTACCCCAGCCAAGATGACTAATGAAATGAAGCTGTACCTCGAAATGATACCGCCATTTAATGGAAATGATACCTGCTTACTCAGTAATTACATTTCGGCAAGCGAAATATTCTTAAAGACCTTTTATAAGCCAGGTGACAACGACAGAAACACTTTACTGATCCGCCTCATAACCAGTAAACTAACCGGAAGGGCACTAACGTTAATAGCCAGTCGCGAGGACGTAGATGAATGGGAACAGTTTAAACGGATATTAATCGCATATTTCGGCGATCAACGTAACTTAAAATGTTTAATAAGAGACTTAACCGGACTGAGAATGGAACACAACCAGTCACCCTATCAATTTGGAATGAGATGCCAAGATGTAAGAAGTTTAATCTTGACAAAACTCAAAATCGAAGAAACCGACCCAAACGTGAGACTAATAAAAACTAAAATGTATGACGAGATGGCATTAGATACCTATCTAAATGCACTACCCGAGAGACTTTCAGATAAAATTAGATTTCAACATCCCTAAAACTTAGAACAAGCAATGAATATGATAATCGAAGAAGAAAACGTAATGTACTACAGAAACCGACTATATAACCCCAACGCGAATAAAAGCTATTCGCCAATGAAAACTATACAACCCGCAAGACAAGTAAATCCACAACAAAAACTTAACCAATTCAATGCACAAACAAACCAAACGCTAACAAATAATCCACATTTTAATAATTCAAACTTTAACAACCAATACAAACAATTCTCAAAACCAACGTTTTATCCGAACTATTCAAAACCCACCTTTCAACCAACATTTAACTCGAACTTTTCAAGACCCGCATTTCAACCGAGATTTAACCAAAATATAAAACAACAAAGACCAGCATTTAACGCGAATCCTAACAGAAACTCACCGATGATAAACACTAATAATCCCAATAACTATTACAAACCTACACCAATGGATACCTCATTTGGTAACACCAGACCTAACACAAAAATAACGCATATAAGACCAAACCCTAATCAAAAACGCACTTTCACTTCAGAAGAGCTATTTCATCAGGAAGTAGAAGAGTATGAAGACGAACAGAATAATAATAATCAACCGTGTACGAATAATGAACAGAATCAATCAAACCAGTATGAACGCGAAGAACCACACGAAAATTACGAGGAGGACGACGAAGAGAACACATGTTCAAATTTTCAAATGGACCATTTTATAAACGACCTAACGTAATAAATCTAAATAATATGAATCACCTTGTATTACCCTATATCGAAATACCCCACGCTGAATTTAAATTACTAATCGATATCGGATCTTCAAAAACATTAATAAACCCGCGAACAGTAAAAAAACATTATCTAGACTATGTAGAGAGAGAACCCTTTAAAATTAAAACCGCCCATCAAACGACCATACACCAATTTGTAGCAAACATACCTTTACCAAAAACCTTTAACGTAAAGATGAAACACAAATTCTGCATATTTGAATTAATGACAAATATGACGGACTATTAGGAATGGACCTTCTAAGAAAATTAGGAGCCAACATAGATATCAAAACCGATTATTAAGAACCAAGTATGGACGAATCCCCATCAAATTTCAAAATACCCAAATAGACGAAAAATATACATTAGAACCCCGAACAGAAAAAAATAAGAATCCCGTAAATTCAAATAAAACTTAGGAATAATAAACCACATAACCTTTCAACAAGGAGTAGAAACCCCAACAGCATTAGTAAAAATCAAAAATAATTACGCCACAACAACAATATTAAACTCGAATGATTACCCCGTAGAAATATCTTTAACAAACCCGATAAACGTAGAAGAATTAAACTTTAACGAAATGGAAATAGATGAATCCCCAAACGAAAATTACAACCCCGCAGAAAATGACGAAATGTTAAAACAAAATTTAAATAATATCCGATTTAACCGCGACATAAATCACGAAGAACAAAACGCAATACAAAAATTATGTTATGAATACCGCGATATATTCCATTGGGAAGGAATACCCCTAACGTTTACAAATACAGTTAAACACAACATTGAGCTAACGGATAACAAACCCCTATTCACCAAAGCATACAGATTACCCCAGGCAAGTCAGGAAGAAGCTGACAGACAAGTAACCGATCTATTAGATCAAGATATTATACAACACTCCAATTCACCATGGAGCAGCCCCGTACTAATAGTACCAAAGAAAGTAGACGCATTAGGAAAACGGAAATACCGAATGGTAATAGATTACCGCAAATTAAATGAAAAAACGGTAGACGACAAATACCCGTTACCGAATATAACAGAAATATTAGATAAATTAGGCAAGTGCCAATATTTTTCGACGCTAGACTTAGCATCAGGATACCATCAAGTAGAAATGGAAGAAGGAGATACACAGAAAACAGCCTTTAGCACACCTAGAGGACACTACGAGTATAAACGGATGCCATTTGTACTGAAGAACGCACCCGCAACTTTTCAACGAGTAATGGATAACATACTACGAGGGATACACAACGAAAAATGCCTTGTGTACCTAGAAGATATAATAGTGTATTCAACATCATTAGTGGAACCACATAGAAAGATTAAGAGAAGTGTTCGAAAGATTAAGAACCGCAAAATTTAAAGTACAACTAGACAAAAGCGAATTTCTACAGAAAGAAGTAACCTTTTTAGGACACGTAATAACACCCCAAGGAGTGATGCCAAACCCCGACAAAACAAACGCTGTATTAAATTACCTTATACCCAAAACGAATAAAAAGATTAAAGGATTTTTAGGCCTTAGCGGATATATTACCGAAAATTTATAAAAGGTTATGCTCAAATAACAAAGCCCCTAACCAATTGTTTAAAGAAGGGAAACAAAATTGTACATACCCCAGAATTTATAAAAGCAGTAGACAAAATCAAAAGCATTTTAACAAATCACCCCGTATTAGAATACCCAGACTTTTCGAAACCATTCATTTTAACAACAGACGCATCAAATGTAGCCTTAGGCGCAGTATTAAGCCAAGGAACAGTAGGTAACGACAAACCTATCAGTTACGTATCAAGAACCCTCAACGAAACAGAGCAACGACACAGTACGATAGAGAAAGAATTGTTAGCCATAATTTGGGCAACAAAATATTTTAGACCGTACCTATACGGACGGAAATTCTATATATATATACCGATCATAGACCATTAGTATGGCTATGCAAACTCAAAGAACCTAACTCAAAATTACAAAGATGGAGAATCAGACTAGAAGAATATGATTATGAGATCATATACAAAAAGGGAATTTACAACAATAATGCAGACGCCTTAAGTTGAATCCAACTTAACGCACTTGAGACAGAATCATTAGCAGGAAACGTAGACGAAACCGAAGTTAGAGAAGACCCAGAAGAAATGGAAACTAAACATTCAACACAAAATGACGAACCGGAAACCGCAATAAAAATTTTAAACGAAGCTATTGACATGAAACCCAATCAATTTATAATCACAGAAGTTTTAAACAACCCCAACCCTGTTAAATACACGAAAGTGGACAATAAGAAAATTTACCAAGTTCAAATAACTAAAGACGACAATGGGTCACAAATAATTAAAATATTAAAGGAATACACCCCTGAGAAAAAACGATTTTACTTTTATTTTAACACGGAAAACTTATATAAACGATTTTCAGAAATATATGTAAAACTATTTAACAATTCTGGCCCCGAACTTATAAGATGCACAAGAAAATTAATAACATTAGACGACACCTGACGAAATAAATGACGTAATAAGAAACCAACACGAAGGAAAGACCAACCATCGAGGAATAAACGAGACCCTTAAACAAATTATGAGACGCTACTATTTCAAGGACATGAAAGAATTAACTACAGACTTTATCAATCAATGCGAATTATGTGATAAAGCCAAATATGACAGAAAACCCCCAAAGATACCCTTAATGTTAACTAAAACACCAGACAAACCTTTCCAAAATTACATGCAGATACTCTAGTAGTAGAAGCACAAAGTTACCTAACAATCGTGGACGCATTTACGAAAATAGGACAAGCAATACCAATCACTTCTAAAAATAGTATAGACGTAACCCAAGGATTTCTACACTATTTTACATTTTACGGAACACCCGAAATAATAACATTAGATAACGGAAGCGAATTTAAAAACGAAACGATTCAAAACACTTTAGAATTACACAAAATAAAAATTCACTTTATAACGGAAAACCACCCTGAATCAAGAGGACTAATTGAGAGACTACATTCAACCCTATTAGAACAGATCAGACTATTAAGAATAAATTACAAGAAAGAACACATAACCAATTTAATGTCATACGCATTAATCGCGTATAATAACACGATTCATTCAACTACAAATTTTACACCCTTAGAACTAACCTTAGGACATTCAGATTCACGCAACTCCTACGATATACATTATAACAAAGAAATCTATCAGCAATACGCTAAAGACCACAAGGAGAAACTAAAAATAACCTACGACAAAGTAAAGGACAAATTAGATAACGACAAAGAGCGAATTACCGCGACCCGTAATAAAAACTCAGACATAAACAAATTTTCCATAGGACAGACCGTATTCGAGAAAAATTACCAAAGCAAAAGACACAAAACGGCACCGAGAAATTTAGGACCCTTTAAAATCAAACGAATATCCGACAAAAACGTAGCCGCAATAGACGACAGCAAGATAACAAAATATGTTCACCTCAAAAATTTAAGACACCCTGTACTTTCAGATGGACAATCGTCACCCTTACCGTCAACCTCCACCCAGGTAGAACGGACACAGAAATTATAATTGAAGACATAAAAAACAACCCCGGTATACTACCAATAAAATTAGGCAGTATGCAAAACACTATAGATTATTGGACCTTTGCACAAAAATTCGATTTAACCGAGCTAAAACAAGAATTTCAAATAATCAAAAACAGTTATTTTCGACTAAAACAATCAATGGACACAACAAAATTCGGAAAAGAATATGCAATAGAAATGATGAACTACGACAGTATAACAGAAAGCATTTTGAAAAATATCGAAGACAAATTTAATCGACTAATACCTACAGAGCAGATGACAAGAAGAAAACTAGGACTAATCAACGGATTAGGAAACGTAATTAAAGCAATTACCGGAAATTTAGATAACCAAGACGCAGAACGCTATGATAACGCGATACAACAATTGATAGAAAATCAAAACGACATTAAAACCATAATTAGTAATCAAATATCGTTAACACAATCAACGATCATCAAATTTAATGAAACCCTTAGAAAACTAGTTAGAAATCAAGATAGTATAGCCAATCGAATAGAAACCTTAGAAAATAACTATGTTAGGCATGCGAGATTTAATCAGATTCAATACGATGTATAACCAAATAATATCAACCCTAACTTTAATTCAACAAATCCTAGCAACATTAGAAAACGCAGTAACCTTTGCAAAATTAAATACCCTACATTCAAGTATAATAGAACCGATAGATTTATTAAAAAAATTATTGAGAATAAAATCTTTTATAACTAACAGTAAATTACCTTTCCATGTATTAGAATCAAACATTTTAATATTTGAAAAAATAGCCATAGTTAAAGGCTATGTAAAAAAAAACGATATAACATTTTTAATAGAAATACCAATAGTAGAGATTAACAGTTACAATTATTATCACTTATTTGCTTTTCCAATGAAAATGACTAGCACATACCAAGTTATTATTCCAAATACCAAATTCCTATCCTTAAATGAACAAAGATATGGTTATACAAACGACAAATGTAATGAAGGCACACCCAATCAATACTTATGCCAATCATTAACAACCACAACAATTCAAGAAGACAGCCGTTGCGAAGTACAACTACTAAAATTTACCAACCACTATGAAAATTGTAAAGCCAAACCTGTATTAATCAACAACATGAAAATTCAGAAAATAACGGAAAATAAATGGATAGCCATTTTTCCCACCGAAGTAATCGCAACAATGTATTGCAATCAAGACGAAAGTAATTTAGCATTAACCGGAAGTAAACTAATCACCCTTAAGGAAAATTGTTATTTAAAATTAAAAAATGAAATAATTAGAGTTTACCAAGATCCAGTACAAAGCAAGAAATTAGCAAATCTACCCGATCTGCAAATCAAGATTACCCAAGAAGAAGATGAAAAAACCCTTCAAAAATTAATGCAATTAGAACACCTGGAATTAGACAACTTAAACCACGCCATGAAACTCATGGAAGAATACAAAGAAAAACTGAACGAGATCAAGACGCCCAAAGTGCACTATGATAACATTAGTGTGTGGACAATTATATTGATTTTATTGACTATTTTATTGATCATTTATGTAATGTACAAAATATGTATTAGATTTAAGAATAATAAAGAAAACAGTTTTAGATTTAAAAAACCCAAACAAACAAATGTACCCCTAGAAAATATGTATTTTAAATGAGATTAAACGAAAACGAATTTAATTAAAAATCAAGAAAAAGGTAAAAACCCTTAATTTTTAATTTACGTTGGGAGGAGTTATAGGAACCCCCATCTATTATATATATAAAACTAATATCTGTATTAGGAAATATTAGGAAACATTAAGAAATGTTAGGACAGTGCAACAATGTCGGTGCAACATTTTATTACATTATATTATGATGATTTCAGTTCCCACGAGTGGAAACGCTACAAAGTAGCACAAGGATAAGTGATACTGCAAAAGTCAGGTCACAGACGGTCGACGGATGTCACGTACCGAGATTACGCAGAATAAGCCTGCAACATTGTAATTATGAATAGCTTTTAAGATAGCAACTATGTATTATACAGTGTAAGCGGACATTACGTCCGCAGGTTCCCACAGTATTGTGAGGGGGAGAAAGTTATATAAGGACCAGGAGCTCCACTCCTAGTCAGTTCATCAGACGTTCAGCTTTAACCTTGCAGTTCACTGATAACTCACTGTACAAATTAATTAATGTATTTCGACTTAGACTTATTATTCAAGTTTGTTAAAATTCAATAATTAAATTCTGTATAAAACCAAATAAATGTGTTAAGGACCAAAGAAGTCTTTTTAAAAAGGACCGCTCGAAGCCACGAACCTTAACTCGCGTTGGACGCAAGTGAAGCTTTATCCTTTTGTTTGTTATTGGCTGCTTAGTCTGGGATTTACCCGAAGGGTGAGCAATGAGAATGGGCGTGGGTGTGACGTAAACTCAATAATAAACAAGCATGGAAAGAAAAAGGGAAATTGAGCGCCACTGTATTTATATGAACAATACAAGAAATTCAATACTCCTACGAGATGATACAGAAACTCATTGGATACAAGCGCAATAAAAAAACTTACAAGTTAATAAACTAATACATCTGGAAACCTCTTGAACGTATCTGCATCTGCTTTTATCACGATGACCCTGAAAGAAAATGTTACACAACAAATTTTCTATTAAAAAGACACCATTTGTGCTTTTCAATAAAAGAGCATAACGATATTTATAAGTTAATCATCTTGAAATTACTGCACCAAAGGTATTTTACCTAAAAATGGATATCAAGAATAAATCAAGTGTAACATGTCTGTGCTTTTATACTATTTCAGAATTCGTCTAATTTCATTACTCAAAAATTTATTTTCTCAAATGTATTCTTAATAAGTTAATTACTCATAGAATAAAAAACTTGAATCCAAAAATGTAGTTTAATGAAATTCCTTTTTTTGTTAAATAGAGTTACAAGTATAAATTTAAAAAATTGAATTCTGTTAACAATAAATCTTTCTCAACATAATAAGACCTTACTTTTTAGTAATATTTTAAAACAAAATTCTTAATTCCCAACGAACAGATCTGTAGATTGATCTACATTTATATTAAATAAATTTAGTTCATATTCCTTATAAAAAATCTAAATCACACGTAGTTAGTTTAAATAAATAAAGTTTCAAATTTATCATGGCATAGAAATGACACAACGACCCTACTAAAGATTGGATAGCTGTAATTAAATCTTTTTAAACAGGAAGTGGACTTTGTAATCTCTTTGTTTTTGAACACATGTATATTCCACGTGTCTTACAAAATTACTTTAATATTACTTTCTAAAGAACCATATTTTTCTTTGCTTCAATTTATTTAGCACAATCTTAAAAAAAATAACCCTGTTATCAAACTAGGAAAATATTATTATTTCTATGATCTCTTACATTTGGACGTAAACGCAAAATTAATTCGTTCATAAAATTTAATATGATTAATTTAATCATCTCTTAAAATTTTGATATCATTTATCGATTTAATGAACACTCTCGAAACTCTAGAAAACGTAGGAACTGAAAGTTTAAATACCTGGACCTTGCGAATATGAAGAAGCTGTTTCTTCTAAACGACCTGCGATGCACAAATTCGGTCCTGCTTAACAAAATTTCATGCCGAGGATCTTACGTTGACGACCAACATTCTCCCAACATGCCTTTCCCAATAAAACTCAAACAACGGTCTCAAATACATTCATAACTAAAGTTACTTCTAATTCTAATCCTAATTCTAATCACTCCAAAACGCTAAGAAAATTAAAGAACTTTTTTTAGTATAAAAATTACTTAATAATTGTAGTCTCACCGTTAATGGACGCCGACTTCTTCGCCACGTTTCAGGATTGTTTTTGGTTGCTTTGCCGGGACCTGGGGAATAGTTACATTTCAGGACGCCCAAAACGACCACGAATTCTTCTCCTCTCTAAAGGGTATTCGAAGACACCATTTGACACGCAACCGTGTCTCCATCATACCAACTATGTCGCTTCGTTTACATTTTCAACCACAATGGCGAGTTGGCTTTTAATATCCTCCACGTCGAGAACAGCTGATCTGTCTTGTGCGTCACCTCGTGACACTATTTACGCAAGCGCTATCAACCAAACTTACGAAGTAAGTTAGGTTAATAGGATCGCTACGTCGCCGTCGTCGCCGCCGTCGTCCGTTGCACGTTTTTTTCGTTTTACAAACATTTGATATATGGATCTTGTTCAGTTTTTTACGCTGATTAAGAATATGCTATCCATTTTTCGATATCTTATTTAGTTTTCGAGTTATTTGACTTTAAAGTCGAAATTTTGACTATGATAAACTTCACTCCAGCAAAAAATAAATAAAGTTTTAGGTTAATATCGACCTCTTGAGCATATTTTCTCATAGCTCTCATAGCTCCATACCTCCTGAACATATTTTCTCAAAGCACCAATGCTCTAAGTCGAAAAGTTTTCGTTATTCGACATCTTGTTTTTAATGTATATGTAATATTGATATATTTTTGATAAAAACATATCTGTAAGTTCGGTTAGAAGTTCTGCACATGAGAACTTAGATTTTTTTAATTTAATTTAAGAAAGGATATAATCAGCCTACGGATTAGGCAATACAAATGACTTGTTCGTTACGTAGTCCTTTTTAAATAAGTTTTCAAAGTGTTTATTGCTATTAAATGTTTCCTAGTGATGAATCGAAAGATAATTAAATGGTAATAACGTCCTATTCTATTGTGAAATTGTTTTCTCTGATATTATTATCTTGAAAAAAAGGTCAGACATTACAGAGCTGTAAGGAATAGATGCTGTCATCGAAGCCAGTGCCACAGAATATATATTCGTTACAATAGTACGAGCTATATTACCTATGTAAAAGAGAGGTAGATATAAACCTAGGTCAAACGATTGCACGCAGATAGTGAAAAATGCAGACGGGTAATTTCAGAGAAATGTGTAGGTTAGCTCAGAATAGAAAACGATAGCTACGCGTCTAACTAGGACTGAAGATTTGATGATGATGATACCGATAATGTAGCAGTATTCGAGTTGTTACTAGCAATTAAATCTTTTACTACATACACGAAGTAGTCGTTAAGTTCTTCAGAACTGGGAATTATTTTTGGGGCAGCATTTGAATTATATTTTATTTTGTTAGCGATGGACCAAGTTTTTTAACCGGATTATTCGACTTTAGTGTTCGAACTTGAAGGTATTTGCTTTTGGCGGTCAATATAGTGTTAATATAAATATTTTTGTATATTTTAAAATAATTTAAGAAAGCTGCATCATCCGTAAATTTTTTTATACATACATATCAGAGAACGCAAGTTTGATTTTTGCAAGAGGTTTTGAAAATATTGGTTTACATCTTCAGTTTTGAATGGACCATCACTTTGAAGAAGTTCTAGATTACTAGAGCGAGTAGAATCGCTTGCGTGTTCTAGTGAACTAAAGAGCCAAGCTATAGGTTCACCAAATTATTGGGGTCTTTATTGAGTAACCAAACTGGGACAGGTCCCAGGACAACAGCTCTTTCGGTACTTAGAGTGGCAGAAGACATATGGGTCTGCGATGTGGAAAGCAATGGGAAACAACAACATTACCGCCCAAGTAGACAGGTACTTAAATTGTTATTTAAGATGATAGCATCCTCTGGAGTAAATGATTCCGAAGCTAAAATAGTCACTCATTCAGATTTTCGGAAAGGACTACTTCGGAGAATATAATCGGAAAGTTTAAAAGACGAGCCAGAAACATATTGCTGGTTTGAGCGTGGCATATCAAAAGTTTGAAGCAAGTAGGTAAACTAGAGAAATTAAAAATTGAAATGTGTTACGTTTATTCTGAACATCCCGTATATTTTTATCGGTTAATAATCAATACGCGGTCCAGCACATTTTCAACTTAAATTCCTTTTCTTTAACAACAAGTTTAGGCTAAAATTAAATAGTTTACATCCTGTATATTTTATTTTCTGCAGTAAATACGCTTTCGTATAATTCCTCAATTTAAATCTATTCGCTTTGAAACGTAAAATTTATTATGCTATAACTAAATAGTTCATAGCCTGTTTGTAGGTAACCTTCAATTGTTCAACATTACAACCGCGTATAATAGGTTTTCTCTATTGTGATGAAGTAACGACTTGTTGAAATAAGGTCGCGTACTATTCTCTGGTAAAACCGCGTTTTCCAGTTTAAAATCGCGTTTCGATAACACGGATGTTTGGATTTAAATTCATTCTTTATTTGATGCTGCAGCCTGTGCTACGAAATATGTTCTACATTACTCGTTCTATCATTTTAAAAGCAATGCACGTTTATTGTTGTCTTGTCAATTAGAGATGTCTTGCGTGTATTTGGTGAATGTACCCGCGCTTACCCCATCTAACCCGATTCTATTTTTAGCTTTTTTTTGCTGGAGGCCAAAGGCGTTCTTTCTGGGTGTAGACATCTGTTCGCTGCCGTGTACTAGTTATTGTAATTACTAAGGTAGCTATGTTGTTATGCTGACTTCTTCTTCCTAGCTGTTGTCAAGTATTCTATTCTGTATTCTATTATACATGTCAATGATTTTTATTTATCAACGGTGGATGGTGTAAATCCAGTCCACCATACTTATTGAACAGCTGGTTGAGCTGGTGTTTCTGGGTATACGTCTTTAATTCTTGCTACAACGTGGGCTGTATTTAATGCTTTAGTTTAACACCTGGACTACATTTAAAACCTAAATGTGCCTTTATACTTCAAAATTTCACATACTTGCGATTGGAATAATTTAAGTTTTAATTTTTCTTTTTTTTACTGAGTTTATTACATGTTAGCCGCGAAATGCGCACTTCGTGGATCCACTATGCAATTTGTCCGTATAATATAATTGGCGTTGAAATGATAACGCTTATTTTATTGCGTTCTCTTGTTTGTACTGAATTATGTATTTGATTTAATTTTTTTTTTATTTTGGTAATAGATAATCGTGGGCGATGTACTTTATTTTTTTTGTTTTTTTTTGGTATGTAGGCGAATCCCTCCACTCTCTGCGGTTGGGAGTTAGCCTGGTGTTTATTTTTCTTCCGGCTACGCCATTGTACGTAGCAAATGCATAGGTTAGCATTGGACATGTAGGGATTCAGTGGACAGAGATGGGGGATTTTTGAAGCGGAAACTTTAGGGTAATTTATACAGGATCAAAGGGAAACATTTTCGGCGTGGCGATAGTTATGCGAAAAATGATAGAACACTGCGTAGAAAATTACTTGCAAAATAACGAAACAGTACTCATGGTTAGATTAGAATCTAAACCGATAAAAACAGTATAAATGCACACCTCTAGCTGCAGTAAGGCAGTGGTAGAAGCAATCTACAAGGATGTCTAAGACATACTAAGACGTAAGGATATCAAAATTAATAATTACGAAAGACTTTAGTGCAGCAATAGGTGAGGCTAGAGAAGGAGCGGTAGTAGGTTACCATAAAATTCAACGAGACCTGAAACACGACAAATTTCATTAAACAAAATTATTTTGTGATTCCTGAAGTATTAAATACTGTCGTTGGAGCTTTAACAATTGCAATATTTGTGATTAAGAGCTAGTTACTCGTAATTGGTTAGCAGGAAGACCTATTCGTAGATGAAATATATAAAACCTTAAATGAATTCTTTATAATGCGCACTTCCCTTTTGCTCTAGTTCATTATTATACTGTTGCGAGCTACTAGTAGGCAATCCATCAAACACACAAAACACCGCAAGCACTGTTTATTCTCAAGGGTTCGAGAATGCTTCTAGTAATTACTGGAGGATGAGTCATATCTTTAATTCAGTGTATATATATATATACACACACACATATATATATATATATATATATATATATATATATAATATATATATATAAGACCGCTTATGAATGTCGAACATAAATTTATATCGTGTAAAGTGAAATAGTTGAGCTTTTGGAAGTCTAACAGTAAACATAAAGTGCACGTGTCTAATGTACTTGCAGCTTGTAGTATACATAAATACATAGAAGTGTAATAAATAATAGTTGTGTTAGTGTTATTAATGGACCTATGGTAAAGAAGTTAGTTTAAGAAGATATTAGTGCTTGTAAATTCATTAGTGTAATAGTGCCTCGTTGTTAATTGGACTGAAAACATCTATAAATAAGGCTTATAATACTGTTAATTAGACTTGTGAACAGTGAGTAATAAAGACTCTTGTTATTACTTGTCTTAAATTAGAGAAACGCGGTAGTAGTGGCGTGTTTCACTGGTGTCAGGTGTGAGGTATATAGTGATTAATTTAAAAGGGAAGCACATAAGTCTAAAGACATTTAAATAGTTTATATATGCCAGTTACAAGAAGCCAAAGTAAGATGGACGCAGAAACGTTAATGAATTTCCTTAAGGATTTTAAATCCAGTATGGAAGAGAGGTCGGCTAAACTGGAGTGACACTAAATGAAAGCGTAGTGAGGTCAGTTGAACTGGAATATAACCTTACCGAAAGGTTTAGCAAAAATGTTGAGAAAATGGAAAAGTTGAGTGAAAATGCTGAGAAAATAGAAGAAAAGTTTAGCGAAAATGCTGCGAAATTAGAACAAAAGTTGAATGAAAAGATAGTCACATTATAACAAAGATTAATGGAAAGCTCTATTGCATTGAAAGAAGATTGCACTGAACAGGTAAAAACAGTTGAGCAAAAGTTGGACAGTAAATTAATAAAATGGAAGAAGATGTGATGAGGCTGCAAGAACAAATGATTTCACTAACGACACGGCCACTTGAATTAGCAAACCAAGTTGTAAATCAGAACATTCCAGAAATAAGAAGCATGGTAGAAAGCAAGTCAATACCGTCAAAATTTAAAGTGAAACCACCCACATTCGATGGCAAAACACGTTGGCCCACATATTTGAAACAATTTGAAGCTGCTGCAATAGCCAACGGTTGGTGCAACAAAGAAAAGGCTATTTCCCTAATAGTGACATTGCGGGGGGAATTCCTTAACATCTTGCAAACAATTCCCGATCACCAGCAGAATGATAACGGCCTCTTAACATCGAAGTTTGAGATGAGATATGGAGATGCTCACCTTCAACAGGTTTACCACGCACAAGTTAAGAACCACTCGCAAAAGACAAGTGAAAGCCTGCAAGAATTCGAAGCTGACATCGCCAGATTAGTTAGATTGGCATATCCAACGGCACCAGATACCTTCCTCGAACAACTGGCTGTTCAAACATTTGTGGATGGCGTTAAATATGGCGAAATACAGCAAGCGCTAAGACTAGCACTAGCACTGGCTTATCCGCTTGAATTTGAAGCAGCTAAGCAGACATCACACAGGATGAGTCACAAAGTTCGGTCTGCTTTAGAGGAACCTGATCAAGCGCAGAACCGCATAGATGAAATAATCAACCGTGTGGAAAACCTTGAAAGACAACGACCGCGGAGATGGGGTCTGCGATGCTGGAACTGCGGTGAAGTTGGTCATATACAGAGACGCTGCATTTAACCAAAAAAACAACCGGTTGAGCAGCAGGAAAACTAAAGCAAGTCGACGTAAGGGGGCGAACGTCGACAGCACAACGTAGTGCCCCGGAGATTATCATCCGTGTTGCATCGTCGATGGGAAATCTGGACAGCATTTATATCGATGGTAGGATTGTCCGATTACTCGTGGATACAGGAGCGACAAGAACTATTGTGAGACCAGATTTGGTTGGTCGTGAAAAAGTGCTACCTGTATAGGTGTGTCTTCGCACTGCAAGTGGTGAGAAAATTTGTACTCACGGAGAGACTGCCGTTATGTTGGCAATTGGGGACAAACTAATTAATCATCTAGGGTTGGTAGCTGAAATTACAGAAGAAGTGATCTTGGGAATGGATCTCATGAGAGAATATGGGTTTCATGTAAACATGAAAGAAAATATGCTTTCGAATGATTTGCGATATGAAAATACCCGAGAAGGCGGAAATAATAGTAATGGGACGCCCGGATGGTACGCTCCGGGAAGAACAAGTATGCATGATGGAAGCAACTGCATCGGTAATGGGTCAGGGGGGATTACTGATTGGAAGAACGTTGGTAAAGGTTTGAAAGATGATACCAGTAAGGGTGATGAACATTAATCCTCATACGGTGACCCTGAAGAAAGACATGATTGTGGGTAGTTTCTCCAGTATGCCATATTAAACGTTGTGTGGACGACACAAAAGATAAACAAACCAACGGTTGCTTACAGAAATTGCTGGATATGTTGATACCATCGTGTCAAGGATTAAACGGCCACCAACTGGGCAAGGTAAAAGAACTAGTCGCACGATATCGAGGTGTGTTTGCACAGGATGACAGTGAGAAAGGAGGACAAATGTTGTGCAACACAAGATCAATACTGGAGATGCGCAACCGATAAGACAACACCCCAGGCGGCTTCCTTTGGCAAAACGTAAAGAAGCCGAGCAAATTATCACCAATATGGAAGAACAGAGAGTTATTGAACCCCCGAATAGTCCATGGGCATCCCCTGTAGTGCTTGTCAAGAACAAGGACGGGTCGACAAGGTTTTGTGTAGACTACCGGCGGCCTAACAATGTGACAAAGAAAGACAGCTATCCTTTGCCCAGAATTGATGACACCTTGGATACTCTGTCCGGATCTAAATGGTTTTCGACCTTGGACTTGAAAGGCGGATACTAGCAGGTAGGCTTGGTGTCAAACGATAAAGAAAAGACTACGTTTACGATTGGAACTGGATTATAGCAGTTCAAGGTCATGCCATTTGGATTATGCAATGCCCCTGCTACTTTTGAACGATTGATGGAGTCAATACTGCGTGGACTGACTTGGAAGACTTGTCTGGTGTACTTAGACGACGTGATAGTGTTAGGCCGGTCTTTTGAAGAACACATTAAAAACCTAGAGGAGATATTCCAAAGATTACGGGGGGCAAACCTTACATTGAGCCCCAAGAAGTGTCACCTGTTTGGAAAAAAGGTGAAATACCTAGGACATGTCGTTTCGGAGATCGGAATAAGAGCTGACCCTGACAAAATAAAAACGGTACAAGAGTGGCCTACACCAGTAGATATACACCAACTACGCAGTTTTCTAGGATTGTGTGCATATTACCGACGTTTTATACTTGGGTTTGCCAACATTGCCAAACCGTTAACAAAATTAACCGAAGATGGACAAGAATATGATTGGAATGACGACTGCCACAGTGCATTTGAACAACTGAAACGGCTACTAGTTGCAGCACCAATTTTGAGTTATCCACGGATGGAGGGGAAATTTGTGTTGGATACCGATGCCAGTAACACAGCTATAGGAAGCGTTCTTTCTCAAGTGCAGGACGGACAAGAAAAAGTTATTAGGTATTTCAGCAAGGTCTTGTCGCAGCCAGAAAGGAACTATTGTGTGACAAGAAGGGAGCTGTTGGCCGTCGTCAAATCCGTAGAGCACTTTTATAAGTACTTATACGGACGTAAATTCCTGTTGAGAACAGACCATGCTGCACTGAAATAGTTATTGCAGTTTCGAAATCCTGAAGGGCAAGTGGCAAGGTGGATAGAGCGGTTGCAGGAATATGACTTTGACACAAAACATCGTGTAGGAACTAGCCATCGGAATGCCGATGCTTTGTCAAGGAGACCTTGTCCGATAAACCGCGATCATTGCTCTAAGATGGAAGAGACAATAAGTGTCATCCATAGATTGACGGTAACCGATGATAATTGGCAACCCGAAAGAATACGAGAAGACCAGGAGAATGACGCCGAATTGGGACGTATTATTGACTGGAAGTTGAGGACGACGACCAGCTTGGGAAGAAATTAGTATTTTAAGTAGGAGCCTGAATGCATACTGAGCACAGTTGGACTTCTTGATGATTCAAAATAGAATCTTGAAACGACGCCTAGAATGTGAAGATGGCACTGAGAGACTTCAAGTGATAGTGCCGAGAAGCAGAGTGCCGGAAGTGTTGCAGCACTTACACGATGGTATTTCCGGAGGGCACCTTGGCGTGAAAAGAACTCTCGAAAGAGTGAGAGAAAGATTCTATTGGGTGAACTGCAAAGAAGATGTGAAGGAGCTGTGCCGGAAATGTGAATTGTGTGCCTCTGCAAATGGCCCGGTCACAAAACGGAAAGCCTCAATGAGACAGTATGACGTGGGGAATCCTTTTGAGAGGGTAGCCATTGATATAGCTAGTCCGTTTCCTGAATCGGAGAAAGGAAATAAATACATCTTGGTTGCAATGGATTATTTTACCAAATGACCGGAGCCATACGCTATACCTAACCAAGAAGCCTAGACGGTTGCAGATGTATTAGTGAAGGAGTTGTTTTGTCGCTTTGGAGTTCCGTTGAAATTACACTCCGATCAAGGTCGGAACTTCGAATTAGCGTTGTTTCAAAACGTCTGCAAGCATCTTGGAATCAGGAAGACTAGAACCACGCCACTTCGTCCCCAATCGGATGCAATAGTTGAAAGAATGAACATGACGTTAGGAAAGTACCTGGCCAAAGTTGTCTCTGAACATCAACGACTCTGGAACCAATATTTACATTTGTTCCTACTGGCGTACCGATCTTCGGTACATGATAGCACAGGATACTCGCCCGTTTGCGAAATGCTAGGACGTAAATTGCGGCTACCATGTGATCTTCAGTTTGGATTTAAACCTGGAGAAGAGATCGCAGGTGAAGATTACGTTAGTAAGCTTTGTGAAAGATCAAATAGCATTTACAAAAACGTCCGAAAGAATATCCAGGCAGCAGCGATCGAATGAAATCACAATATGACACGAGAGTACAAGAAGGTGGTTATCAACCTGGAGATTTGGTGTGGTTGTATAATCCACAAAGAAAACGTGGGTTGTCGCCAAAATTACAAAGACAATGGGAAGGCCCGTACGAAGTGATGAAAAGGATTAATGATGTAGTGTACCGGATCAGAAGATCTCTTCGTGGTAAACCGAAAGTGGTACACTTTGACCGTTTAACATCCTACGCTGGCAACAACCAGGAAGGCTCGAATAATGAAAGTGGTGTTCGAAAACTTATTAATCATGAGCCAAATGTAGATATTGAGAGCTTTATGGCGGCGTTTGGTGGTTCCGCTAAGGCGAGATTTGGCGTTGTTGTTGAAAAGCGGCAAGATCTGTTTAGAGCACCAGAAGAGTATTCCCTTGCACATTGGGTAACTCAAGATTTGGCAATATCAAGGAGAATAGCTGTTGTTTTCAAGAAAAAGTTTGGATGTGTGGATGAATTAGTACAACAGCAGCCAACTGTAGGAAAAGCTTTGGTCACCAAAAATTCTTCATAGCAGAGACCTAGTTATGGACATCTATGGAAGGCTTTGCTAAATCTTAAGGCGCAGATGATGGAAAATGGAGTAACGAGACTAGCGGTGCCCAAGCTAGGCTGTGGACTGGATCGCTTAGATTGGAGGATAGTCCGAAATATGCTAGAAGTAGTTTTCTATGGAACCAACGTCTAAGTCCTGGTTTGTTGTTATCAACCGGTTTCCTACCAAAACCAAGAAAAGAGTGTTGACTGTTACTTCCAACGACGTGGTGGATGAACCAGAGGAGATAGCTGTCGATACCGTCATCAGTCATCGAATTGGCGTCAAAATGTATTTACAGTTACGAGACGTAACGGTTTTAAAGAGGGGGCAGTGTTGCGAGCTACTAGTAGGCAACCCATCAAACACACAAAACGCCGCAAGCACTGTTTATTCTCAAGGGTTCGAGAATGCTTCTAGTAATTACTGGAGGATGAGTCATGTCTTTAATTCAGTGTATATATAAGACCGCTTATGAATGTAGGAAGTTAGTCTATATCAGAATGTCGAACATAAATTTATATCGTGTAAAGTGAAATAGTTGAGCTTTTGGAAGTCTAACAGTAAACATAAAGTGCACGTGTCTAATGTACTTGCAGCTTGTAGTATACATAAATACATAGAAGTGTAATAAATAATAGTTGTGTTAGTGTTATTAATGGACCTATGGTAAAGAAGTTAGTTTAAGAAGATATTAGTGCTTGTAAATTCATTAGTGTAATAGTGCCTCGTTGTTAATTGGACTGAAAACATCTATAAATAAGGCATATAATACTGTTAATTAGACTTGTGAACAGTGAGTAATAAAGACTCTTGTTATTACTTGTCTTAAATTAGAGAAACGCGGTAGTAACAGCGTGTTTCAATACAATCAAAATTACTTTTTATTAGCGAGACATAACCCCGGAAAGATTTTATCTTAACCAACTAAGTCAGAAATTGAAATCAACGTATTAGTTTTCTGCAGCCAGACATGTTTGGAAAGGTTAATAAAATAACGTAGGTTTTAGTGTTTACACAGTTATTCAAGTTTGCGAATGTGACAAAGTTTTGTTCAATTTTGCCGACCTTTCAAATCGCTGTTTGCTTTTTGAATCTAACTGTATTCCCAACTCCTTCTAGCACATTCAGCATCTCTCAATGCTGGTGCTCTAATGAGGTTTTCTGTTTGCGTTCGGACAAGACGTTCTTAATAATGCAAACCTCAGACGTTGTGCTTTTTGAGGCTTGCCTCATGTTACAGTAAAATGTCTTTCATGCAATGTAGAGAGTTGCGATACCAATTCTGATTAAAATCGTTTGGTTCTGTATACATCTGCTGGGGATTAAATTGTTTATATATGATAAATATTTAAATTCATCTTTAAGCAGCAAACTAATAATGTAAAAATTACAACGCTTTTTGCAGAAACTTTTATATAGAATTGTTTTGCAAGTTAGCACACATTCTGAGTACTTACGACTTTATCGATCTAAAGATTTGAGCAATAAAAACCCATTATAAAAACGTTTTCCTTTGGAATTACTTTATATACTTAAAACAAATAGAATGTTCACCCGAAAACCGACATGACCAACCTGAGGCAGTTTTGTTACATTCCATTTTGTATTTGAAAATTTACTGTTTATTTAGTTAAAAAATCCATCTCACTTTCTACCCATTTGAATTTAGTATTCCTACACTTCTAAGCTTTAAAATTCACTTTTCTAGGCAGCCTATAATGCTCGTTCTTCATTAAATTCACGAAGTCACTCGTCTATATCCTTGGTCCCGTATCCAGACATGTAATATTTACTAATTAAGAATTTCCTAAAGTCGCAAGTTTAATTGTAATTAGGTAAAGCAGCTGTGTGATTTTGGCAAGATAAACACCTGTTTAAATTTATTATGTATGCGATTTCCGTGATTATTTCTTCAGCAAACTTTATAACTACATTTTTACTAAATATTTAGTGTTAGTTAACGTTGGTTTTTTCTGCTAAATCGGGAAGTTGCAAATGTGTATGATGAAAACCGCGCTTTCTATTTTTACGTAACTGGTAGGTAATTGAAGATAAGGTTCTTTTAATAGAAGTATTAAGATTTTCAGCCCGGGTTTGTACTCAATGTTCTTAGAACTATTGTATACTTCATTTTACCACAGAAATATACTCACTTATACAGTGTATTATGTCTGCCTGCCGTATTGTATGCAGATCAAGCTAGAATGAGATAGGTAACAATTGTAGCTAGTCATACCCTTCACAGCCTGCGGGAATAAATACTATATGATAATAACCGACAGTTGTTTGCTATACTCCTGAATGATAATAGTCTGTCTACATTGTACCAGTTTTATTTTATTTATTTTGTTTAATTCGCATTTCGTGATCTAGCACCAAGAGAAAAAATACACAATTCTGGCCACACCATGAGAGCACAACTGTAACAGTTTTCCAAGAAAACGAATTTGAAATTTTAGAATTGAAACGGCTATAACGGTTCTAAATTAAATTTTCAATTATAATATCGTACACCTTTAAAGTAATAGCGCACGTGAGATGCGATAAATAAAAACTTTAAAGAGACTTAACATTTTTACGCGTACAAAATACAGCTATAAAAAGCTGTTATACCGGCGGCTAACTTAGCCATTACCCCAAAGGAGAGTGAGAACGGTAGAGTTGAAATATTCTTTGCTAAATAAAAGAAGTTAATAACAAATGGGTTATAGAAATAGTAGGAAAATAAAGACTGTGGAAAAAATAGGAGAAATATACGGGCAGAGTACGTTCTAAAGCATTTTTGGGGAATAATATGGGATATATTACACGTAGAGATAAGAAAAAGGAGGTAGATGTAGACTTAAATCAGATAGTGATAGATGCAGATTGTGCAAATTTCAGGGAAATGTGTAGGTTAGTTCAGAATGTGAAACAATGAGGGTACGCGTCTAACCAGTTTCAGGACTGAACACCTAATGATGATGAAAAAAAAATAAAGTGAAGTTGGACGCCAATGTATCTAACAATTATTAAAAAATATACAATCTATGCTGTTCTAATTCCATACTATAATAAAAAGTATGTATCTAATAACAATATTGAACCGACGAAATAAATAATTTCACACATTTCAGTCATTTAGATTAAAAAAATTATTTGTTGAACAAAATTTAATTATTTATTATTTAGATGAGCATCAGATTTGATAATCACGTACAAATTTAATCAGAAACTGTATTTCGATTAATCTTAAAATAGTTGTTAGCGAGAATTTCAAATATAAAAAAGTATGAACAAAGATATTACTTTCAAGAAAATATACGTTCGCAGGAAAAAAAATTTGATTAATCAACAAAAAATAATTTGATTCAGATGGATACCAGGTCTTATGGACTGGAACAATTGAGGTTTCCCAGCTCAAGTTTAACCGTTTGTGAAATATATCCTATGTGAGATTCAGCAAAAATAATTCAATTTAAACCCATGGCCGCTGGCTGATACTCTTAGAATGGTTGGACCCTGTTTCAAGCTGGTTGATTGCTCTGAAAAAAACAATGGCCCCAGACTGATTTCGTGGTACGTCACGGGTGAGGTCGAGGATGATGGTCGGCTTGGATATCAACGATGCTAGTAGGCTGGCCGGTACATTTCGACTAGAAGGTGCTTACTGACTGGAAGGAATTTTCATGTTTCACAGAATCTGTTGGATCTAGGAATCGCTTTTGAGTCTAGGACTTCGTCGGCCCTACTGGATTTGCTGGTCCTACGGAATTTGCTGAGCCTACGGATTTTGTTGGCCCTACGGAAATTGCGCTGAAATAAAAAGGAATTAAGACGCTTACAGTTTTTTACACTAAATTTTACCATCAGCGACTCCCCATCCTGATTGACTCGATGATGATGTGAAAGTGAAGGGATTGAAAATACGGCTTACAAAGACAATCTAATCGGGGGAAATTTTATCGGAACAAATGTTTAACGCCTTTGTGTCGTGTGAATGAAACAAGTTGAAAACCTTGAGGTATATTGTCAACAATAAAGTGTTTATACGGACTTATTAAATATTATATTGCTATTTCTTTACAAACTAGATTTCAAAACACCTGAATTGTTTTTTATATGGTTGTGGATAAAAAATCTGAAATAAGTCTACCAATTTAACCAAAGTAGAAAATAACAAGTCGCATTTTGTTTTCCATATGGGACCTTGAACTTATAAAAGAATTTGAAAATCTATCTAAATTTGCAAATAAATATTTTGGCAAATTTTTTTCATTTTTTTCTATCGCCTTAATACCTCTTTGTGATTTCAAAGTAAATTTTTTTATATAGCCATTAAAATTCTAACAATGTTAAGAGCAATACTTTATATTATAGGATTTATCTAATAGTTTGGGATTTTATCTATAACTGCACTATTGTAAATGTGTGTGGTTTTTTTCTACTTATATGTTTCAGTAGCTCTAATTAGAACGCTTTCGGTTTACATTAGTATAGTTAGTAAGTATTTAGATGATGTAGGTTTCTGCAGCAATGTATATACGAGGCATGTTTTTTTCAGGTTCCATTCGTTTTTCTAAGCATAATGCGTAGTCTCGGGAAGCGGGACTGCGAGTTGTACCATTGCGCAGCTCCCCCACAACAACTGACGCCATTGCCGATTCCTATTCATAAATTGTTGTCGAACTACGGGCGAGTAAGGATCACCGCCACGATCAATTCTCCGCCGATTGTGAGTTGCGGAGTGTGATTCGTTTTCATCAAGCTGAAGGATGTAGTGTTGCTGAAATCTATTGAAGGGTGAGTGTAGTGTATGAACGATTATGCTCTCAGAAAATAGTGTAAGAAATATGAGGATGGTCGAACAGACGTCCATGAGGAAGGTGGTCAAGGACGCAAGTCGATCGTTACAGCAAGTTTGATTGACCGGGTTGACGAAGTGATTCAGGGAAAACGAAGGTCTACGATTAGTGAACTGCTTATGGGACTAGGCATTTCAAGGTATTCCTTGTACGAAATTGTTACCACCGAGTTAGGATATCAAAAGCTGTGTGCCTGTTGGGTTCTTAAAGTGTTGATTGAGGAGAAAAAATTAGGCAATTGGTATCAGCCTTAACTTTTCTCACATAGTACGACGAGAAAACCAGTTTCTTGAAGTCTATTGTTACTGGAAATGGGACTTGGGTCCTGTATGAAAATCCAGAAACCAAAGAACAGTCACAGCACACGCATTCGCCCAGGGAGCGCAAAAAATTCAAACAAAGTTTGACCAAGCGGAAAACAATGGCTACAGTTTTTGGGACCAAAATAGTGTAACGTATTTTTTTTTACGCAGTTACACTTCGCTTATTAATGTAAAATAATACCGCAATAACATAAAAATATAATTTATAAATTTCTGATCACTAAAAATAATTCATAAAGTTTACAAATTCATAGGCGCTCCTCCGCTCTTGAGGTCTAAGTTCCTACAATAAGCTTCGTCAAGTTGTCATTTCGTGTCACTTTTCTATCAGCGTCAGAACAGGTAAGCTGCTATCAGCGGCATAGGAAAGTCAAGATGTTAAACAGGCACATGGCCTGTAACACGGTCCGCAAGGAATAGAATTGTTTTAACCTTCGTGTGGGAAAGTGGTTCTTGGCAGTTATAGCGTACAGATTTCATTTTGTGTTCCACCTGTAGCTGCTCAAACGATTCCTGCTGACCGAAGTATTAGAGGTTCCACCATCATTAAAACAGTTGGTATAAATTAATTAAATAAATTATATTAATATTTCCTCTTAGTGCAATATCACGGAAGCAATATCACGGAAGTAGATAATATTTTGGAGTTAATATCTTGGAAGTAATATTATGGAAGTAGTAATATCGTAATTGTCGCATATAATGCTGAAAAGAAAATTTAGTGTGAGATTTGAAATACAAGAATTTATAGGACGTACTTAAGGAGGAATTGGTTTGGTTAAATTATGTCTTGTTCAAAAGATTGTTTATAGTTCCAGCGATAAATTCATTAGAAATCATGTGTTTACTGTTTGTGCAAACGCAGATGTTTATGGAATACCCCACATCTGATGTCGTAGTTTAATTTCTTTTGGTCGCACTGTAATTCGACATGTAAGTCATATTTAGTCTTTAATTCCAATTATAATTGTTTAAATGTTTTACGAAAGATAAAAGCTTGAAATTTTACCTTGATTTAGTTAACAAAATTTTTAAAGATGGATATGCTTTTTGCTTATCGTAACTATTTCACAAACAGATAGCGTTAACTACACTGAAAAAGTTGTTATTGACACATGATGTCAAAAATATCTAATTATCCAATTTAAATATTACCTGTTATTTTACGCCATTCTAAAAATATCTTTAGTAATTTTGAGGTCATGTAATTTGATTCTTAAACAAGGTGATGATTTTTTTTATACATATTAAGTAAAACTAACTCTATGTTGAAAGATGCAATTTTATGAGAAGTTCAATAATTAAATTTATTTGTGAAGTCAACGTAGTACTACAGATGACTAAAGATTAACATATGTAAAATGAATTATTAAGAGAGCTTAAACTTTTTAGTAAAATTATTCAGAAATATTCAATTAGAGATCTTTATGTTTTCGAATACAAAAACCTACTAATTTTCTGTTCTATAAACATTTTAGTTAAAAAGATTATGTCAAACAAATCCAGTGAATTTAATTAAATAGAATCCATGTTTGCATAACTCTTTTATTATTAAAAATTCAAGTAAAAATTTATAGGTCATTCATTATGTCTAATGATAACAAATACCCTGGGTGTATACTTTTGGAACTTAAATTTTATTATATTATTTTTGGTAAATATTTTTAAGGATACAAACGGTGTCCAAGTTGTGCATTTGTTTGTTCACAGGTTAAGTCGAGACATCAGTATGACATTTGGTAATTGACATTTTGGTAAGTGCTTTACAAAGGTGAAATTCAAGTTTTGTGGCTATATTAGTGGTGTTGATTTAAGGTTTCCGCATTCCCCTAATACAAGCACAGATAATTTTTGTAGGTTGTTGTATTGAAAAATGCGGTGGCGCTCATTATCTATATTTTTGGTCATTTGACAACCCATGACCCAAGCTCATGATCTACCCAGAGCTAACACTCTACTAACCGTTTATGTCTAAAGAGTTTTTCTTTTCCTCAAGCCGTTTTCCATCCAACTTTACCTTGGGCTTCCATTGTATATAAGAAATTCTCGACTTTGTAATATCAGGTAAGAGTTTATGATTTATGTTGGTCCAGTTTGATGTCTGATATTCACGAAGGATTTTTTGTTTACAATAGTATGCTTCTCATTGATTTTATGGCACAGGAAACAACAATAACAAAGGAAGCTTACTGTGAGACTTTACTTCGCCTCCTGAGCGATACAAAACAAATAAAGACGCATACTCTCATCTGGCGTGGTCTTGTTGCACGATAACGCACGACCGCATAGTGCCAATGTGACTAAGAAACTTCTACGACAGTTTAAGTGAGAAGTTTTCGATTACCCACCTTATAACCCTGATTTGGCATCCAGTGACTATTACCTATTTCAAGAAATGAAGGCATGGTTAGGTGGTCAACGGTTCGCTAACAACCAAGAGCTTTAGGATGCTGTAAAAACCTACCTGAGCTCACTGGCGGCAGACTTCTTTGTAGAGGATATACGAAAGCTACTCTCTCGGTGTGACTAATGCCACAACTTTCACGGTAACTGTTATCGTTCAAAGGGGGCGGCATCGGTAAGCAAGTAGGCTTGGCTTAGTTAATTGTTTAATAAACATAAGCAAAATCATTCTAAGTTGCAGAATAACATAGTAATAAAAGTAAAATTGAATGATTAAGCAGTTAGGATGGCTTTGGATGGCTTCATGGTTGCTGTGGAGCCAGAATTAAACTTGCACACTGCTTAAATGTCTGTATGTACCATTTAATAGGGTGTAATTGTCTTCGGAAGTCTTCGGCTTTTTTCGGGAAGCTTCGGAAGTTGCTTAAGAGGCTTAATATGAACTCGAACAATGAAGATTAAAACATATATACAGGTCGGCGAGGTCCAGACATCTTCGGTGGTGTTCGGATCTCTTCGGTAATCTTCGTGTTTTTAGTGGTAGGTCAAAGTTACGTTAAAAGAAATTATGAAATGAAATTATATGCACATAAAAACTACTATTTACAATATATACAAAAGGAAATGGGTTCAGAAGGTCTTCAGTGTCTTCTGAAGTCTTCGGCGGCGTCGTGGGGTTGATGCTTCTACGGGGATGTCGTCCCTGTGAGCATGATAAATGCAATCACAATAACGACTGGTCGGCGAAGAATCAAACGGAGTTTAGCGTTTATACGTGTTTGTTAGTTGTGGATTGTTGAACTACGATGACGGCCTCCAGGTACGGCGGCGGATAGGGTAGCGTTTGGGTAGGACACAGGCTATGAGGAGCGCTAAGTTAGGATTGCTTGGAAAGGTCTGCAGGCTATGAGGAGCACTGCAGGGGGAGAAAGAATCCCAGACTATGATGAGTACTAGGACTGTTTTCTGCAGAATTCGAATTTGTATTTATACTCTTCTAGTTGCTATCCATCGTGTGTTTAAAAATCGTTTATCAGTGTTTTAACCAATGAATTGCGTTGTCAATTTTTGATTTCGAAACAAGATTATTCAAATTTGTTAACACAAATTTTACTTACTGCTTCTGTCCATAGTAATCACAGGTTATTATGGCCCGAATGGTTGGACTGTTGTACGTGTCCCGGGATAACCTTCGGAACTCGATGTAGGTGGGCTGGAATACGGCGTATGCTTCCCACCATTTGGCTGCTTGACCTCGGAATTATGCAGTTGTTGTTGGTAAATCCACATTCATCGCTTCCATTCTGAAGGAAGTCTGTGGGATCCTCCAGGAGGGTGCCAGAGAATGTAGGTTTCTCTGCCTCGGGGGTGGCTGTGGTGATGTGATACAGGTCTTCCACGAGCGTTTTGATTGTAACCATTCTGTCGATCGGTTGCGTTTGTTGAGCGCCACTGGGTTGTTGCAGTTTCAGAACTGTTGGTTGAGTGACATCTTGGGTTAGAGGCGGCTGGTTGGTGTCCGGCTGGACGTTCGAGGTGGCTTGAGTCTTTGTTTCGGGCATGATGGCGGTTCTTGCAAGCGCGCTGTTTGCAAAATCTTCTTATGAAGACGGCCCAGACACGTTGGGCGACACTTGTTATCGTTCAAAGGGGCGGCGTCAGTAAGTAAGTAGGCTTGGTTTAGTTAATTGTTTAATAAACATAAGCATAATCATTATAAGTTCCAAATTTACATAATGTAAAAAGTGAAATTGAATGATTAAGCAGTTAGGATGGCTTCGGATGACTTCATGGGGCTGTGGAGACAGAATTAAGCTTGAACAATGATTAAATGTCTGTATGCGCCATTTAATGGGGTGTATGGGTTTTCAGAAGTTTTCGGCTTTCTTCGGGAAGCTTCGGAAGTTGCTTAAGAGGCTCAGTGTGAACTTAATAAAGATTAGGACATATATACAGGTCGGCGCGGTCCAGACATCTTCAGTTGTGTTCGGATCTCGTCGGTAATCTTCGTGTTTTTAGTGGTGGGTCAAAGTTACGTTAAAAGAAATTATGAAATGAAATTATATGCACTTAAAAATTACTATTTACAACGTATACAAAAGAAAAGAGTTCAGAAGGTCTTCAGTTGTCTTCTGAAGTCTTCGGCAGGCTTCGTGGGGGATGAGCTTCTACGGGGATGTCGTCCCTGTGGTCTTGATAAATGCAATCACAATAAAGACTGGTCGGTGAAGTATGGAACGCAGTTTAGCGTTTATACGTGTTTGTTAGTTGTGGATTAATGAATTACGATGACGGCCTCCAGGAACTGCGGCGGATAGGGTAGCGTCTGGATAGGACGCAGGCTATGAGGAGCCTAGGTGAGGATCCGCTTGAAAGAGTCTTGCAGATTAATTTGATTATGGGCACCTTCCGTGTGAAAAAGTTATCCAGACTTTAACATGGATTGGTTGCGTTTTGTTTCGAACAAGATATTCAAATTTGTTAACATTTTATTGAATTTTGGAGTTGTCTTTTCACGTGTTTGATAAAAACTTTATTTCAGTTCTTAACTCATGGGATTGCGTTACATCTCCTTGAATGAACAGATTTAATCAAAGGGGTTTGTTTAAAAAAAGGTTTGTTACCTTCTGCTTCTGTCCATAGTAATCACAGGTTATTCTGGCTCGAATGGTGTCGTACGTGTCCAGGGATAACCTTCGGAACTCGATGTAGGTGGGCTGGAATACGGCGTATGTTTCCCACCATTTGGCTGCTTGACCTCGGAATTGTGCAGTTGTTGTTGGTAAATCCACATTCATCGCTTCCATTTGCTGGAGATGTAGGTTTCTCTGCCTCGGGGGTGGCTGTGGTGATGTGATACAAGTCTTCCACGAGCGTTTTGACTGTAACCATGCTGTCGATCGGTTGCGTTTGTTGAGCGCCACTGGGTTGTTGCAGTTTCAGAACTGTTGGTTGAGTGACCTCTTGGGTTGGAGGCGGCTGGTTGGTGTCCGGCTGGACGTTCGAGGTGGCTTGAATCTTTGTTTCGGGCATGATGGCGGTTTTTACAAGCGCGCTGTTTGCAAAATCTTCTGATGAAGACGGTCCAGACACGTTGGGCGACATTTGTTATCGTTCAAAGGGGGCGGTGTCAGTAAGCAAGTAGGCTTGGCTTAGTTAATTGTTTAATAAACATAAGCAAAATCATTATAAGTTCCAAATTTACATAATGTAAAAAGTGAAATTTAATGATTAAGCAGTTAGGATGGCTTCGGATGGCTTCATGGGGCTGTGGAGCCAGAAGTAAGCTTGAACAATGATTAAATGTCTGTATGCGCCATTTAATGGGGTGTATAGGTCTTCGGATCTTCGGTTTTCTTCGGGAAGCTTCGGAAGTTGCTTAAGAGGCCCAGTGTGAACTTAATGAAGATTAGGACATATATACAGGTCGGCGAGGTCCAGACATCTTTAGTTGTGTTCGGATCTCGTCGGTGATCTTCGTGTTTTTAGTGATGGGCCAAAGTTACGTTAAAAGAAATTATGAAATGAAATTATATGCACTTAAAAACTACTATTTACAACATATACAAAAGAAAAGGGTTTAGAAGGTGTTCAGTTGTCTTCTGAAGTCTTCGGCAGGCTTCGTGGGGGACGAGCTTCTACGAGGATGGCGTCCCTGTGGTAGAGCTTGATAAATGCAATCACAATAACGACTGGTCGGTGAAGTATGGAACGCAGTTTAGCGTTTATACGTGTTTGTTAGTTGTGGTTTAATGAATTACGATGACGGCCTCCAGGTACGGTGGCGGATAGGGTAGCGTCTGGATAGGAAGCAGGCTATGAGGAGCACTGCGTTAGGATTGCTTGGAAAGGTCTGCAGGCTATGAGGAGCACTGCAGGTGGAGAGAGAATCCCAGACTATGATGAGTACTAGAACTGTCTTCTGCAGAATTCAAATTTGTATTTATATAATTCTGGTCGCTATCCTTCCTGTGTTGAAAAACGTTTATAAGAGCTTTAACCAATGAATTGCGTTGTCGGTTTTTGATTTCGAAACAAGATTATTCAAATTTGTTAACACAAATTTTACTTGGAATTTAGGATGTTGTTCTGTGTTCAGCACGTGTACTATGATATAGTCAAACGTTTACATTCGCAGTTTGTTCAGTACATTGCATGGAATCATAGCGTTAACATAACTACGTAGAAAAATAAGTAATGTATTATAAATTTCTTGCAATTATGTCATCATGTTATTTCAATGTGTCTATTGTTTATGGCCTATCGAAATTTAAAAAAAAGGGAACCCTTGTATGATTAGTATTAATTATTTGCTGTGCCAATACAGATTATTATTAATTACAGTGGTTAAATTCACTTAATTGGATGCGTAGTTCCTTTATTTCTAAAACACCCTCCAATTTGATATAATTAGTATTTAGAAAGGAGTAGAGGATACAGGTGTTTGCCCTTACATTTCATTTTGTTTTGCTATTCAAGTTCCTAGAAATTATTTATTAGAGTTATATTTTATGCGGGTTTTGTGTTTAATTATTCTTGCAGGTGCAGATGATCGACGAAAAATGTTAATTGGTTGGTGTGTGCTGTCGTTACATTCTTTAGAGCCCCTTAATCTTAGTTTTGTGGACTACAAAAACAATACAAATAGATATTTTAAGATACAAAATGAAATAATAAAAAAAAATGCAGACATGCAAATTAGAACTTTATAACGACATATCTGATGTAGTTATTTACAGTTAACAATTTTATTTTATTTAAACTATATAAACATTTGGATTAATTTTGTTTACCGTATTCATCGCTCTATTTATTGGCGAATTTGCTTTCGTACCAGCTTTAGTCAGTTTAAATATGTGTTTTGTCCGTAGCGCAACTAGGAAGAGTTAGATGGGTCACAACATCTACCTGTTTAAATTGTCGGTAGAAAAGTGCTTTTTTGTCAACGATACTGCGTTTGAAGAGTTTTTTGTTTACACCAAGAATTCGTATTACATATGTAAACTTGCAAGGAAGGCTTATCTAACTTTTATATTTAAATCAATGTAAATTCCGTTAATAATTTTGTAACGTATTTTTTTTCTAGTTACTTTTCGTTCAATAAAATAAAAATAAAAACAGCTATAATTTAAAATATTTAATTTGTGAATTACCGTTCAATAGAAATTAATGTATAACATTCATAATAATGCGTAGATTCTTTTACGTTTATACTCTAAAGTTCGTTACCAAGCTCTGTCAAGTTGTCAGTCGGCACTTCATTATCTGCATTCGAAAGGGCAGGCTGCTTTGCAGAGTAAGTGAAGTCGAGATGGCCGTGTGTAAGCACGTGGCTTCTAACAAAGTTAGAAAAAAGTAGAGATTTGATAAATTCTTGGTGTCTGGAGGTCGAGCCTAACAGCGGTTGCGTGAGCATGATTTTCGATAAGCTTCGCTCCGAGCAGTTCAGTTGATCCCTACAGGCCTATGAAGATGGAAGCCCCTTTGGACATCATTTAGACAGTTGGTATATATTAATTCAATAGATTATACTAATATTTTTCATCTTAGTGCAATATCTTAAGGACATATCTTGAATAATTTCTCCGATAATAACTTAAAACAATTTCTTAAGGCAATATTTTAAGCAAGAATTTATGGTTTTGTCCTATTTAATATAACATGCAGTAACGTAGAAGCCGATTTCACATGCGTTCCTTATATTTCAACTTTACCGATGAATAACATCAAACAAGGATATTATGGTTGGTTTTGGTGATGTAGTTCCAAACAAATTTGATGCAAATTGAAATTTCCGACTGCTGAGGTCAAGGTCCAGTATTTTTAGTTCAGTTTCGATGCACGTGAGTGTTCTTTAGCATTTAATAACTTTGAAAATACAGTAAATTAATATAAATTATATAACATTAAATATTTGAGTAACGTAAAAAAAAAATAGTTTTTGAGAAATTAGCAAATTAAATAATATGTCGATTGCTTGTCAAAATGTTTGCACATGTACGCAAATAGTATATTTTATAGTTGTGAATGACAACCTATGTCAGATATAAAAAAAATATAGATTCAGTTTTCCTATCTAGACGCCATATGCTATCTTAATTTAATTTAAAATATGTTTAAAGTTTTTGAGGTCATGAACTTGCACTTTCATCGACATATGAAATTCGCGTATTTATTGTTGAATACAAATAAATTAGAATAATTACATTTTACAAAGTCTGCACTTTGATAATTAAATTTTATTGTAAAGATCAAGGAAGTACTTCGCTGATTGAAAGAAATTTATGTATTATGAATAACTTAGAAGTTCTACCTCAAATTAATTTAATTTTATAGAAAAGATCCATTCAGAGATCTTCTTAATTTTGAATGCAAAACTTCATTAGTCTATTTCTGTTCTAGAAAACTATTATGAGAAAATTTTATAAAGCTATAAACTTAAATATTGCAGTTATATATATATATATATATATATATATATATATATATTGCTGTGATATACTCCTTTGAATGCGGGAACTGGGTCCTTTCAACAAAAAAATTCTAGTCCCACAGATTGGGCGTCATAAACTGCTATGATCCTCTTTTCGCCTCGGCTGCTCACCTAATTTTATAAACCTCCTCATTCATAAAAAAAAACAACACATTCCTACCACAAACATCAACGTTAACTCTATTTACATCAATATTCAGAATACATTAAATTTTCAAATTAAATTTCAGCATAAAATTCAGTTTTAAAAAGAATTTCAAGATTAATTTTATTATCACTTTAACGTGCATCCAGAATTAAAGTCCTTGTTGGATGCCTACTAATTAATATAACAATATAAGCAGACCGGAGTCTGAGTATAAAGGGAGCATCTACCACCCCTTTACGTTAATTAACCAGGTTCGTCTAATTGAGCTCAAAGACATACCCATATTTTCATCATAATTCAGAACATCAATACTAAATACCCTTTCTACTTAAACAAGTAAATTTCATCTTAAAATTAAAATTTTATGGTTAGTACCATTTCACTAATGTCCATTTAAAGTAAATCAATTATAAAGTTATTCAACACACACAAAAATGTCAAACAAAATAGTATAATTTACCTGAAGGTTACTATCCTCGTAGCATCAATGTACATCGTCCCTTTAGTTAATCACACCATTCCAACAGGATTATATTTACGGCTTCTAATTCTTAACGCTTTTAAAATTTTCTCCATCACCATGTATTTAAAGTTGTTTCTGGGCTTTTCCGGAACTCATCTGTGTATATCTGACCCTTGTTTCGTGGATCCAGACACGTATTTGAACCATTTAATTATTAACACTCCCGAAAAATAGCAAAGAATTCATGCGTCTTTCACCAATATACGCCAAAACTGCCTACTTTTGTGTATACATTTGTCGTTGTAAATTTTGCTAATTGGTACAGTGATACTAAATTTTATTACCTTGTATCTAAGTGCACTGAAGTACATTCATGTTAGCACGTAAATAACAAACTATTTTGAATCACTAAAATATACGAGCAAAATTTTAAATTATTTTATCAAACTAAAATGCACTGTTTAACATCTTCAATCAAGTCGCGGATGTAAGAGCTTTTAACGCATCGAATAGTCAAAAGTCTAAGAGGCCAAAATTCATATTACCACCGGTATATATAGCAAAAAGCCTGTCTGTCAGTCTGTTCCCCAAAACAGACAATTCTTAAGAATTTCTCATTCTATGTTTCCAGTCCGTCGCTCGCGCGTCGGTTTTTACGAAATTTTCACTCGCCCCATTTAAATCTCAGAAATTCTCACACGGCACGCAAACATGTCCGAGAAAAACTAATTAATTTTGTACAGAAATTGTTGTTTCTACCTCTGATATTTGCATCCTATTTTCAACCAATTGTGACCCTCGTGACGTTGCTTAAATCACGCCTTTTACTATACGTGTCTTTGCTTGACGCATTTTCTCTTTCCTCTTCTAACCTGTACGTATTGGTTCAAATTGATATTCTTTATTATCGATTATGTTTTAGTCCATGTGGACTATCTGGGTTTAATAACCCCGTATCGCACATTCTCGTGAATATTAAGCCCCGGTTTCTCCAAGATTCTTTGAAACCATTTGTTATCTGCAAACTTTTCGCCGTACGTGATATTTAAACTACGCAGGTGTTCAAAATAATATTAATTCTCAGAGCTTTTTAAATAAACCCTGTTTTGTATTTCGTGCTAAAGCATCTGACCGTTTCCAATATTCTTAGAATCGACATGTTTATCTAAACAAATTAAACTGAAATTGCCTTTTAAAATACGCAGGTGTGTTCAAACATCCTACTTCTAACTAACACTTCTAGGATTTGCATTTCATTGGGTTTTACAAGTTTCTATAGATATTATCTGTTACTAACGATTCAATTAACTTCAATTAAAATAATAGCCTTTAATTTTAGTGAATCCTAACTAAATATTAGTTATTATCTGTACGTTTTGTTCAATACCGGTTACTTGAAATAGAGTTAATTAAGATAAATTTTGCACGTAATTTCCATTTGTTTAGGAATAATTACATTACACGCAGAGTTTTTTAATACTGCTTCTTTTGATATAAAGCGTCTTGTACATGATTTAAATCTTTATGTTTAATGAAACTAATAAATTTTTATGCTTCACGTTTTTAATAACGCGTATTATCTAATAATATTCATTATACACGGTGATTAAAATTATTTGATGTGATTATTTAATTTTCTACCCTGGTCTAAATATGAGTAATATATATTCAGAAATTTAACCAAATAGAATCTATTTTGTTTTTAAAAGACGTTTTATTATTTAACATTCAAAAATTGCAAGTCCTCCTGGAATAGAATGTGTGTGTAATGAAAACAAATTCCATCAGTATATATTTTAGAAGCCTAAATTCTATTATTTTATTTTTTGGCAAATATTTTTGAGGACACAAATGGTGTCCATGTTGTGCTCTTGTTTGTTCACACGTAAAGCTGAGACATCTGTATGACATCTGGTGGTTGAGGTCTTGATAAGTGTGTCCTAAAGAGTGAAATTCAGGTTTTATGGCTATGTTAGTGGTGTTGACATAAGGTTTCCGCATTCCCCTAATACAAGCACAGTTAAATTTTGTTGGTTATTGTATTGAAAAATACGGTGGCGCTCATTAAATATATTTTTGGTCTTTTATCCACCCATGACCCAAGCTCATTATCTACCCAGAGCTAACACTCGACTAGCCGTTTATGTCTTAAGAGTTTTTCTTTGTCTCAAGCCGTTTTCCATCCAACATTATTTTGGGCTTACTTTAATAAGAAGAAATTCTCGACCTTGTGATATCAGGTTAAGGGTTAGGAAATTTGGAGTTGTAATTTTATAGCTGATAGTCACGAGGGTAAAGTTAATAATGAATATTAAAGAAAGAATCGCAAATAATAATATTTATTACAATTTAAAGATCTAATATTTGGTCATGGTTTAAAAGGTAATATTAAATATTTTCTACTTTATCATGGAATGTAAAAGACAACTCTTTTCGTTAGAACAAAACTTGTAACACCGCAAGCTTATTGAATTTAATCTTCGTAATTGTATGTTTAAACATAGAGTGAAACTAGATTCGGAATAGTTTGGTTATGTTAAATAGGCATTTACTAAAAACATCAAACGAGGATTTTTCCTTAAATACACATTATAGACATTATAGTACGCATTATGTTTTTATGTGAGCGTGAGTACATAACTTTTATTGTGGTGATCTAGAGGTACACCAGTGATCATGGTAAAATCTTGAAGCCTTCAGAGGTTCACCTAAATACTATTCCGTATTTTATTATTATTTAGAGACGCAAATTGTTTTATTGTGGTGATTTAATGTACATGAGTGGTTATGGTAAAATCTTAAAACCTTTAGAGTTTCGTCTAAATATTTTTACTTATTTTATTATTATTTCGATACATAAACTGCCGTCTTCTATTGCATTTTACTAACTTATTTCTATTTCAGTCATACTCTGTTCCTAGTTAATCCTTTTGTTATTAGGTATATTTACTTTAGGGTTCCTACATCATCCTCAGAGTCACAACAGCTAGTGTTTAAACGGGTTTGGTAGCGCCTACTTTTAATTCTTTTATATCTTAGTTGTACAGTGTGCCTCCCTGCTCATCGCTCTGACGCTGCATTGTAGTCCAGAGCAAGAAAACACATTTTTATCATCTTAGACTTAGCCAAAATTGTTACAAACAGAAATATCGCTTTTTATATAACAAGATTAATCCTAATTTAAAAAACGAACTAACAATTTCCGTATGAAATCGTTAATTTTTACTTACCTCAAGATTTATTCTTATTAGAAAGCTCAAAAATTGTTAATCAGATGGTGTGCCGAATATTAAAGCGCCTAGGAACAGCGTTGGCTGTTTCCTAGAATATTTGAGTGCAGACGCCAACATTCGAGAAACGAGTGAGGGGGCACTGAAATTGTATATAAACAAGATGCTGTTATTGTACAAGTGGACGGTGTCTGAAGGTATGTAGACTTAGCACTATTATATTTAATATGCACAAGCAAAGACAAATGAGAAGTTCATAAGTACGCAGATAAACAAGTTAAATGATTACAATGAACACTTTATACAGTTTGAAGCAGTTCAGAAGTCTTCGGTAATCTTCTGATCTCTTCGGAAGGCTTCGTGGTTGCTCGTGCAACCAAGTAGGAACTTAAATATTAAGTAAACGAATATGTACACAGTTCGAAAAGGCTCAGAAGTCTTGGAAACTTTTCGGAAGGGGATTTACTTGTGAGGCTCAGTAAGAACTTAAATAACGATAGTTAGAAAGTAGTTACAGTTTGAAGAGGCCCAGATGTATTTGGCGGTCTTCGGGGCACTTCGGGGGGGGGGGGGCTTCGTGTTTTACTTGTGGGACAACGTATGATTGTAAAGAATTATGATCTGAACATAAGAACTATACATTGAACATATATACAATATTAAGGGGTTTGGAATGCGTCGGGGTCGTAATGCCCTAGCCCTCGTCGAGTGTGTTGCCACTGAACTCTTCAGGGGTGCTATCCCGGAGGTAGAGCACGCAGACACATTCGGCGTCACCACAATAAACAACCGCCCCCGTACATTTGCTGGACGCGACGCTCTCAGCGTCGCTATAGTGCCATGTAACTCCACGAGTTTTTCGGCATGTTGAAATTTCTTCTTCTGGTAAGTTGTGGTTTGTAGTTGATGTTCTTAATATATATATTTATATATGTAGGTCTGGATTCCAGAAGACCTGCTCCTAGTATCCTCTTGGTTTGGTGCAGGGAGAAGTTTCCCGGATCTTCCCCTCGGTTGTCCTCCTACTACACACTATTCCAAATCCTGGGTCCACTGGCCTTTGGTTTTCGCCCAACAGGACTGGCTACTCGCTACAGGCCGCTCCATCGTCAGGTAGCTCGTCTAAACAGGACTGAAGGATGTGCATCCCCGACGACTTCACTTGTGTACCCATTCCTCGGCACCCCGCATAGCTGGAGAACTCCCTCAGGACGTCACCGTTCCGCTGCTCACCTTTGAACGCCCGAAGGCGGTGGTCTGAGTACGCGAGCTGTTACCCCATCGGAGTCTGGGCAACAACTCGTGAGTTCAGCTGGATTTGCTTCGTATTTATATGCTTTCTTCCCCTATATAGGGTATGTTAAAAAAAGATTAGTCAAATCGGCATCCAATAGATTTGCTACTTTTAGGGTCGCACAAAAATGAGTTGATGATTTTGATTTTCTATGCCTTTGTTCTATGTTCAGCACGTGTACTTTGATATAGGGTAACAATGCGCGGAGCATGCGAGGATCAGTAGTTATTGAAACACCCTGAAGGGGTACATCACTGTCTATAGCTGAGAATCGTTACGCATTTAATTTCAAACTTAAAACAGATATTTTGTATTGAGCTGTTATTTAAATTATAGTATTTAAAAATTAAAATCTAAAGTTGGTTGCATTAAATAAAACCATTTAAGACTGGAATTTGACATACAAAGTTAAAGATTTGAAATTTAAGGCTGAAATTTATGTTTATGCAAGTTCTACAGTTTAAAACAATTTTAAGGTCTGTTAACAATCAAAAGGGGAAAATTGGACGTTTGATATTTAATTTACAAAAATTGGGTAAACGTTGTATTTGAATTTTAACGAGTAAAGTATTCGATTTTTGTAATTCTGAAAGTAAACTACATTTGACGGCAAAAGGACACTTGGTTCTTTTAAAGAACGTTAGATATATGAACTATTTTATTTCAATTAAATGTTATTTCGTAAAGGTTTTTTATTAGGCTAGGAATTTATTTTTATAGCAGATATTTGTGTACAAAGGATTTGTGATAACATAAAATAAGAATGGGTATACTGAATTTTTAATACGGTACTAAAAAAGGAATTAGATGACATTGGATAGAACTGGTTATTCATAGGGAGTGTAGATAGAGCGCATAAATAATGCTTGTGAAACTATTTAGTTAGGGATTTATTGATAAATAATTCTCATGTATTTGAAAATTTGTTTATTATAGTTGTAGGTTTTGTATATCAGCGCACGGAAGTAAATTTAATATTTTTCTTTCGATAAGTTAGTGGACCAGTCGTGCATTGTTACGACAAAATCCCAACGGGTAATACGTAAATGGTTGAACAGTTTTTAGCAGAAAAACGTAAACAAGTCAAAGACTTACCGATGGTAAAAGCGGAAGCGGTCCAGTTTTATCACCTGAAGCTGTAAAAGGATATTTGGAAAGAAAGGAAAGGAAACAAAAACAACTCGCACAACACAATCAGACGGTTCGAGAGCACTTTCGCGAATTTGACGTTTCGACAGGTACTTTCAAACTCGACTTTACTTTCAAAGGCTCTACGGTTGCTTTCAAAGGCTCGACGGTCACTGATAACACACGAGAGGATTGTCTTGTTTTCGACCGCGCGTGCGTTCAGTTATTTTGAAATAAATGGTAAAACCAAATTTAATTGAATATCGCACTTGTTGCGCAAACATGGCCACCCCCGAAAACACGTTGTGTTTTCGTAACCCGAAAAACTAAAAATTAGAAAATGAAAATTTATGTAACTAATGTAACAAAGGAAATACTCTGAAAAAACCAAGTTAAACTAAGCGCAAGGAAAGGGTATAGTTTAACTACTGGCCGTCTATAAACGCCCGTAGCAGTCTTGGTTGTAACTACACGTACTTGCCCGTCGTCTCCCGGGTGCAACTCTATAACTCTACCTATGGGCCACTTAAAAGAAGATTGTAAGTCACTTCGAATAAGGACTAGAATATTAATCTGTAAATTTGTGTTAGGGTTCGTCCATTTTTGCTTCTGTTGAAGGGTATTGAGGTATTCTAAAGAATCCGTTTCCAAAAATCAAGTCGCAACCTTTGAAGAAGTTGCCACCTGGTAAGGCGGTTGAGATTTAAATCTGATAAATTTGTTTGCGTTTAAAGGTTCTAGATTTAAAAAATGTCCGAAGGTATGAGGTGATAAATCACCGAGGTCGTTGCTTAACGCGCACAGTGGGCGTGAGTTACTACGGCTTCGATTTGACAAAGAAGAGTATTAGTTTTTTCTAAGCTAAGTCGTTGTTCGCCGATAACTCGAAATAAGCGAATTTTAAGCCCTTTTACGCCGGCTTCCGTTAAGCAGTTAAAATGTGGTGCTGAAGGTGGACTAAAATGCCACCGTAATGAAAACTTTTAGCCGCTTGTTGTGCTATTTGTATAAATTGATTGTGGGCACCGTGAAAATTTGTGGCATTGTCTGAATAACAATCAGAAACAGTGCCGCGACGAGATTTGAAACGGCGAAAGGCTGCAATAAAACTGTCTGTAGACAACTCCATTGCGAGTTTAAGGTGCATTGCTCTAGTGCAGGTGCACACAAAAATGCAGACATATGCTTTTAGTGATCTTGAGCCTCTTGAACGATGAGGAATAACGTAAAATGGGCCGCAAAAATCTATTGCGACATGAACAAAAGGTTTAAGTGCCCTCATTCCATAGCCGGTATATCTCCCATGATTGGAGGCACGCAAGGACAAAGTCTAGTGGGAAAGCATTTGTGACATCCTGCAAGTGTCTTGTGAATAGTCTTTCTTTTCAGACAATATCCAGGATTGTTGACGTAAAAAATAGTGCAAACTTTTCAAACCGGAATGCAAATATTTATAGTGCGTGTTTTCGACGATACGACTAGTAAGCCTATGTTGACTTGGTAAAAGTAGGGGGTGCTTAGCTTCGTAAGCCAATTCGGAATTTCAAAGCCGACCTCCTACTCTTAGAAGTCCACCTGGATCGATAAATAAAGAAAGGCATCGAAAAAGTTTTGGCAGTAATTTACCTTCTTTTATCTAATCAATTAGCTCCGTAAAAACCGTTGATTGCACGTGTTTGACAAAAATTAAAAGACTGCTTTGAATCTCAACGGGGGTTGGGATTCCGTAAATTTTCTCAGAATGTCTTCGAAAATTGTTTTTGACGCGTAAACAGTAGCATAAAATTCTGAGAATTTTATCTAAGGACGAAATCGTTCAAGCAAGAAATCTAAATAATAAATTTCCGTACTTGCAGTAAATGTGCTTGTCTTTCTTCCAGGTCTGCCTCGGAATTGATAACAAGCGGAAAGTGTAAATAAGTTTCCCACAAGTTTTGGGGAAGTGAAAGAAACTGTGAACCGTTCCACAAGAGACGATTAGTAAGCAATTCCGATGTCCTGTATATGACTCACTCGATTAGCGACAAACGTCAGTTATGTAATCCCCCATTTGATATATATATATATATATATATATATATATATATGTAATATTAATTTTCTTGACCAATTATACTTTATATAATAAGGGTTTTTTTTTGTGTTTTGGGATATTTTAGGTCAAATAAAAACAATCGTCTTTAAATTCCTCTAATTACTTGACGTTTCGGTCGGGTTTCTGACCTTAATCGTAAGTCTGAAAATATGGTTTGTTTTATAAAATAAAAAGATTACAATGTTGTTAAAATTACTTACATAGAAATATTTAAATTAGAAATAGACTATGACATATGATTTTACTAGATGACATACATCATGAAGACAGTGAAAAGGTACTATAACTATGGGAACGTTACATGAATATCAAAAATATAGGTTGCTGTAGTAAGATGGAATGTGTTACAAAACTATTGGAATACTTTCTAGTGTTTATAAAGTTGGGAGTAAATGATGCCTAAATTTTTTTGGTCTTGTTTATTATTAATGCAGTTTAGTTCTTTTTGTATATAAAATGATTCTAAGAATAAACGTTTGTAGTAGTTCTGTTCTATTTCTAAAATTTGTGTTTCGTCGAAAGCCGGTTTGTGTTTTGTGGTATGTGCATGTATGGCAAGAGCGCAGTTATTTTTTCCAAGTTTTGTGTCACTGCGGTGTTGAGTTAACCTGTCTCGAAGCCACTGACTTGACTGTCCAATGTAGAAATAATTGCAACTGCAACGAATCTTGTATACTGTGTTGTTGCACATAATGGTTTCAGTCTTGTCTTTGAGATGGGTGAAAATGTTTTTTATTGATCTGTTGTAGTAGTATGTGATGACTATGTTGGGTCTTCTTAGTGTTCGAACGAGTAGTGGTGTTAAGTTTTGTATATAGGGTAATTTTTGTATATAGTATCTGCATTTTTGTGGTATTGTAAGTTGTGTTGGTGTTTAGCATTTGATTGATTAATTGTATTGGGTATCCATTATTTATGAAAACTTTCTTTAATTCTTGGATATTGTTATTAATGAATGTTGGATGGCTAATTTTTGTTATGCGTTGTTTTAATGCTAATAAAGAGTTGATTTTATGTTTATTTGAATGATTGGAAAAGTAGTTAATATACCTGCCAGAATTTGTTGGTTTTTGTAATAGTCAAAAATTAGAAGGTTTTCATCAGTTCGAATGACATTTGTGTCTAAAAAGGAATTGTTTTATTTTTTTCTTGTTCTATGGTGAATTTTAAATGTTCATTAAAGTTGTTGAAGTGCTGAAGAGTTGATTCTACTTGGTCATATGGTACTGAACAGATAATGTCATCAACGTACTTTACTAGGAAAACCATTTGGAACGGAAGGTTAGGGATGACACTGTCTAATAAAAGGTCCATTACTATCTGGGCTAGAATTGGTGATAAGGGTGAGCCCATTGAGTACCAAAAGTTGTAAATAGACTTTTTTGGAATACAAAATATGTGTTGTTGAAAATAAGGTTGATAGTACTAAGAAATATTATCCTTGATAGTCTGCAGTTCGGTTCGATTTTATTCCATTTATTTGTTATGATTTGTATGACGAGTTCTTTGGGAATGTTTGTGAATAAAGATCTAACACCAAGTGAGATGAGAATATGGTTATGAGGTAGTTGAAAGTTGTTGTATGTATTAACAAAAGTGAAGCTGTCTTGGGTGTTGTATCCTTCCAGAGGAAAGGATTTTTTTAAAATATCAGATATAAATTTTGCGATGTTGTATGTGGGAGTATTTACTGATGAAATTATAGGTCTACGAGAAATAGTAGGTTTGTGAATTTTGGGTAGTCCATAATACTTTCCTGGGTTGGTACTGTTGTTGATGAGTGTTTTTTTGTCTTCTTTTGAAATCATGTTCTGGTTGTGAAGTGTTTTGATGTGTTCGTTTACTTTTTTTTGGATTGAGGTGGTAGGGTCTTTAGGTAATATTCTATATGTGTTTGTGTCAGATAATAGTTCTAGTGATTTTTCTGTGTAGTCTTGTGATCTCATTATAACGGTAACTTCTCCTTTGTCTGCTTTCAATATTATTAGTTCTTTGTTGTTTTTAAAAAATTTTTTTGTTTGGTTCAAAATTTTTGTTGATGGTCGTTTTGTCGTTGTTTGGATTTTTATGAAATTGGTGATTATATTTGTGATTTTCGCTCTTGTATTGTTTTTTCTTGTGTTGTGCTTTCATAACTGTTTAATATTGATTCGACGTCCGCAAGTAGTCTACCAATATGGATTTCAGAGATGTTGGTTTTTAAGTTAAATTTTGGTCCAAATGATAGGAAGTTCTTGATATTTTCTGGAATAAAAACGTTACTTAAATTAACTAACCATTTGTTATTGTCTTTAAATAGAACTGAGTTTTGTGAGCACTTGTTAGTTAGTGCGTTAAACTTCTTGATATGTAATTTTTTTATTTTAATAAACATTTTGTTGAAGTTCTCACTTTGGAATAAGAGAAATTCATGCGTTATGTGTGGAGGTAGATCTTCTGAAAGAGAATTTTTTAAGATGTTCATAGAATTTTCTACGGATTTTAATTTGATGTATGTGACTTGGATTTCAAGATTAACAATTGTTTTTATGAACTTCTTGGTTTGCTTTTGGATTTTGTTGTTTATCCATTGGTTGTTGTTTTCTAGTAATTGTAATAAAGGATTGGTGGCTGATTTGATGTGGTTTGGAAGGACATTTTCTCTGCGACATTTTTCTAAAAATATTCTTCGATTAAGTAATTTGGCTGTCTTTTCTGTGTTATTTGCATATAGTTTCAGTTTTTCATTGTAATTTCACCATAATTTCTTCGTATGTAGTCGTAGAATCCCATATTATTTGTATTTGTAATATTAATTTTCTTGACCAATTATACTTTATATAATAAGGGTTTTTTGTGTTTTGGGATATTTTAGGTCAAATAAAAACAATCGTCTTTAAATTCCTCTAATTACTTGACGTTTCGGTCGGGTTTCTGACCTTAATCGTAAGTCTGAAAATATGGTTTGTTTTATAAAATAAAAGATTACAATGTTGTTAAAATTACTTACATAGAAATATTTAAATTAGAAATAGACTATGACATATGATTTTACTAGATGACATACATCATGAAGACAGTGAAAAGGTACTATAACTATGGGAACGTTACATGAATATCAAAAATATAGGTTGCTGTAGTAAGATGGAATGTGTTACAAAACTATTGGAATACTTTCTAGTGTTTATAAAGTTGGGAGTAAATGATGCCTAAATTTTTTTGGTCTTGTTTATTATTAATGCAGTTTAGTTCTTTTTGTATATAAAATGATTCTAATTTAAATATTTCTATGTAAGTAATTTTAACAACATTGTAATCTTTTTATTTTATAAAACAAACCATATTTTCAGACTTACGATTAAGGTCAGAAACCCGACCGAAACGTCAAGTAATTATTTGACCTAAAATATCCCAAAACACAAAAAAAAAACCCTTATTATATATATATATATATATATATATATATATATATATATTGCTGTGTTTCCCTGTATTAGATTCGAGCCTCACGAATTGGGCGTCAAGAATGCTGTGAAACCTACAAAAAGCTATTAACTTAACTGGTCCGTTGACTTTCTTCTGTTCATCGCCTCGGCTGCTCCCCTAGATAAACTTTCATCCTCATTCATAAAAAAAAAACAAACACATTCCTACTACAAACATCAACGTTAACTCTATTTACATCAATATTCACAATACATTAAAATTTTAAAATTAAAAATTCAGCATAAATTTCAGTATCAGAAAATTTCAAGATTTAAGTTTGTTATCATTTTAATGTGCATCCAAAATTAAAGTCCTTGTAGGATGCCTACTAATTAATATAACAATATATGCAGACCTGAGTCTGAGTACAAAGGGAGCATCTACCACCCCTTTACGTTAATTAACCAGGTTCGTCTAATTGAGCTCAAAGACATACCCAAATTTTCATCATAATCCCGAACATAAATACTAAATACCCCTTTCTACTTAAACAAGCAAATTTCACCTTAAAATTAAAATTCTGTTGTTAGTACAATTTCACTACTGTCCATTTTAAGTAAATCAATTATAAAGTAATTCAACACACACAAAAATATCAAAGTTCGAACAAAATAGTATAATTTACCTGAAGGTTACTGCACTCGTAGCTTCAATGTACATCGTCCCTTTTGTTAATCACACCAATCCAACTGGGTTATATTTACGGCTTCTGATTCTCAACGCTTTTAAAATTTTCTCCACCACCATTCATCTAAAGTTGTTTCAGGGCTTTTCCGGAACTCATTTGTGTAGATCTGAAGTTTGTTTTGTGGATCCAGACACGTTTACGAATCATTTAATTATTAATACCCCCGAAAAATAGCAAAGAAATTCATACTTCTTTCACCAATATACGCCAAAACTGCCTACTTTTGTGTATTCATTTGTCGTTGTAAATTTTACTACTTGGTACAGTGATACTAAACTTTATTACCTTGTATCTTCTTTTCTAAGTGCACTAAAGTACATTCATTGTAGCACGTAAAGAACAAACTGTTTTAAATCACCAAAATATACGAGCAAACTTTAATTTATTCTATCAAACTCGGGAAACTAAAAAGCACTGTTTAACGCATTGAATCAAGTCGCAGATCTAAGAGAGCTTGTTCATATTAACCTGGGTATATATAGAGGTTAGCCTGTCTGTCGGTCTTGTCCCCAAAACGGACAATTCTTCAGAATTTCGCATGCTAGGTTCCCATTCCGCAGCCCGGCATGCGATTTTTACGAAATTTGCACTCGCACCAGTTAAATCTCAGAAATTTCGACACGGCTCGCAACGTCTGGAAATAACTAATTAAATTTTATACAGAAATGTTATTTTTACCTCTCAATTTTGCCTTTTATTTTCAACCAATCGCAACCCAATGACGTTGCTCCACTCACGCCTTTTACTATATGTGTCTCGGTCTTGCGCATATTATCTGTCTCTATCTACCCTGTTCTTATTGGTGCAAATTGATATTCTTTATTATCGATTATTTCAGTCCATGTGGACTGTGAAATAACCCACCTTTAGCATTTTCCGTAACTATTAAGCTACGGTTTCTCCAAGATTCTCTGTAACCATTCGTTATCTGCAAAATTTACGCAGAACGAGCTTTTTAAATAAACCCTGTTTTGTATTTCGTGCTAAAGCATCCGACCGTTTCCAATATCCATAGAATCGACATGTTTATCTAAACAAATTAAACTGAAATTGCCTTTTAAAAATACGCAGGTGTTCAAATATAATACTTCTAAATAACACTTCTACGATTTGCATTTTATTGGGTTTTTACAAGTTTTTATAGATATTATATGTTACTAATGGTTCAATTAACTTCAATTAAAAATAATACCCTTTAATTTTTAGTGACTCCTAATCAAATATTAATTATTATCTGTACATTTTGTTTAATACCGGTTACTTAAAATTGAGTTAATTAATATAAATTTTGCACGTAATTTCTATTTGTTTCTTTACTAGGAATAATTAAATTACACGTAGAGCTTTTTTAATACTGCTTCCTTTTTTTTATAGCAAGCGTCTTGTACATAATTTATCTCCCTTATTTTTAATGAAACGAATGAATTTTTATGCTTCACGGTTTTTTAATAACGCGTACCTTTTCCCAAAGCTTCTACACGGTGATTAAAATTATTTTATGTGATTATTTAATTTTCTACCCTGGTCTAAATATGAATAATATATATTATTATGTAAAGGGGGGGAGGTATAAGGCTTCTAAAGGTATATTTGTATTAATAGGGGTGTATGCCAAACGATAGGGTCAATATTTCAGATCAAATAATTTAAAAACTATAATTTTGCTATACTTTACATACGTTAAAGTATGTACCATTTCAGTTTAAAAACATATGTGCCAAAAGGTAGATAACATGACTTTATGACGTTGATATAATGCACGGTACTTGAGGTTTTATACTGAGTTGATATTTTATGAGCCAGTTGAGAGTACATTTGCCGTCGGAAAGCCGAACGCATTTATGGATATCTGCAATATAACAAAGCGTCCAGGTCGTGTGTAAATTATTTGGCTTTTCCTTTTAATAGAATCAACTTTTGGACGAATTGTAAATCAAAATTTAAAGTGAATCGAAATGTAAAAGGTTATTGGAGTTTGGTGAAGTGTTTTGGACCAATAGTAGAAATTTAAAATATTTATAAAAACTGTAGTGAAGGTATTTTGGACACGGAAAGAAAGATGAATTGTTATTGGATGTTGTATGTTAAAAATTTGTAATTCAAGTAAGCTAAAGTTGTTGATTTTATAGCTAAGCAAAATAAATAAGGGACTAAATTTTCGAATTTGTTCAGATAAAGACATGTTTTCATGAAACCTGCGTTAAAAGTTGTAAAATATTTATTAAAATAAAAGTTTATATGTATCAGCGAGTATTATTTAGTCAAAGTGAAAGTAATATGAATCATTGAGAGTATAAAGGCGACGAGTATTAAAAAGGTTTTAAAAGTGGTTAATAGTGCAACGGGAAAGTCAGCGTGAATAAGAGAAGATTTGAAAGTGGTTTAAATAGTGCAACGGGAAAAGCGACGATTATTTAGTTTTGAGGAAGGTTGGTGTTGGTTTTGGATAGATTTGGTATAACGGCAGTAGGGAAATTGAGTGGATACAGAAGGCAACGTCGACATAGATAATTTTTGGAGTGATTGAGCAGATTAAACGGCAGTAAGGACATCGTATGGATAATTGGAATAGCAGGACTAGGAGTGATTTGTAATAGGACAGCGGGATTGATTTGGATTGAGCGAAGAGAGGATTAATTGGAATAAGAAGCAGAGGAACAGGAGAGCAGTGTACGACGAGGAATAATTAACGCAGGGGAAGTTGACATAACGTTTTTTGCTAAATTCTAAATTGGGGTAAAATTATTTCAGGTTTGGGTCAACGAAATTGGATTAAGAACACATGGAGGCAGTACGCAAGCGGACTATATTGGAGAATCTTTTGTGAAAGTGCGTACGGTGATTTCGAACTTGAGCCAGCAGTTAAAAGAAGGCCTTCAGCGCGGTATAATTCTGGTAAGTACCGTGAATATATTAGAACGTCAAAATTAAAGTCAAAAATAGTTACATAAATTAATTTGGCATCAGGTAACTTAGATCTGTTAAAATTTGGCATACATAGTAAATTCAGTACATTAAAAAAGTGGTAAAACAAATGAGGGTGCAGTTTGGTTGGGTAGTGCACATCTACTCACGATTGAACTCACGGTGAGTAGGTGAGAAAACCCTGAGATTAAAGTTTCAAATAGTCGAGGCATAAAATATAGTAATTAGTAAATAAAGAACCAACCAAACGTTTGCTAAAGCACCTCGATTTGAAGTCATACATTGAATAGTAAATTAGGGACGACGACAAAAGTCGTGTAATAAAATCTTGTTTAAAGGAGGAGTGAGATCAAGAATATATATATATATATATATATATATATATAAAAGAAACTAATACTTAAGAAGTTATTAGAAATATTAGGAAATGTGCAACAATGTAATTGAAGGACATTTTATTCAGTTTATTAACGTTCATGGGAACGGAAACGCTACTTTGTAGCACAAGGATAAGTGACACTGCAGATGTCAGGTCACAGGTGGTCACAGACAGTCACGTACCGAGATTATGCAGAAGTAAGCTCGCAACAATGTATTATGAATAAAAGTCAAATGAAAGCAGATATTAGGTCTGCAAGTTTCCACAGAACTGTGAGGGTAGGGAGACTATAAAAGGCCCGGGAGCTTCACTCGCAGTCAGTTCATCAATCGTTCAGCTTTCACATTGCAGTTCGTAGATAGCTCACTTGTACAATTAGTAATTAATTTTCAACTTAGAATAATAATTCAAGATTGTCAAAATTCAATGTTCAATTCTGTTTAAAACAAATAAATGTGTTAAGAAGTTCAAAAAGTCTTTTTTAAAAAGGACCGCTCGAAGCCACGAACCTTAACTCGTCTTCCATCTACTGGATGAGGCGTTTAGTCACGCTAGCACGATTTGTGAATCAGTCCAAGTGAATATATTTTGAAATATAACTTTTTCAGAAAGGGAATATTTTACGGCAGAAATTAAATCGGCTAATAAAACCGCGCCCAACAATTTCAAGCGAGCCTGACTCAAAGTTTTGAGAGGAGCAATTTTACTTTTAGCACATAGCAAAGTAAAAAATATAATATAAAAATAAAAATATAAAAAATAAAAATCTCGGTAAAATAAGACATAAAATTAGAAATCTCTCAATTGTATAATTAGAAACATGTTAAAAAATGTTTTCCAATTCCCAAATTATTGAATTTATATAAAATTCACCAATAAAAAATTAATCAGCTGATTTCACGTTAAGCGTATTGGCTACCTAAGAAAAGTTGATCCCAGGTCGCAACACAAATTAAAGGCAATCATTCTTTTAAACTTTAAAAATTTTTGTTTAGTGAACTCAAACCAAATATTTCAAACATCAATAAATCAAAGTAACCTTCAATTTATATCATAAATGTCAAACTTGAAGTTTTTATTATTTTGACAACGATCCTAGGTCATGGATCGAAACGTAAATATAAATGATTTTAAAAACTATGAGTGGTTGAATTCCCAAAGAAGAATAAGAAGAATGCTAAACAAACCACAACAAACATCAGGGATTATTGTGATTTTGTTACTGTTTTCGACACGTAAAAATATTGCTGCTGAAAAACCACTCATAAAGGCGTTACAAAACCCGTGTAAATCACATCTAAAATCATCATTCAAGTTAATGTGCCACGGAAGTTTGAAATTAGCTAACGATGAAAATTCGTTTTTCAAGCATGTCCAAGAATCTACAATAGCCTGCGGAGGTTGATCGTCCCACTCCATATTAGATTTCCACAAACATTGCATAATATGCTTGGCTTGAAGTAACACTGGACTTAATAGACCAAGCGGGTCAAAAATCCGTCCTATATCGGAAAGAATAGAACGTTTTGTACAGGTTCGAATTATGGTTTCCCTTGAATATGAAAAAGAATCGTTTTGCGGATTCCATTGAAGTCCCAACATTTTGTCGAAGCTGGTTCTTCTTTGTCGAAAGTAATAGGTAATTATAAATCAGAATTTGATGTTGATGAAAGTAACTCAGGGGTGTTGCTTGCCCATTTTTTCAATTCAAACTTTCCTGATTTTAAGATGCCTATTAGGTCCTCCTGCAAGCTAAGAGCATCCGAACAGAAGTGCAAGTAGCTAAGACGTCATCTACGTACATCTGTGTTTTTAAAAGATCAATTGCACGAAGAAAACGCTCATTTTCTCTATCAGCAAACTCCAAGATAGTTCTCATTGCCAAGTAAGACGAACATCTAAGACCGAAAGTTACACGATTTAACTCGAAATATGAAATTGGATTATTAGGAGAGAATTGCCATAGCGTTCTTTGAAATTTCCTATGATTAGGAGTAACTAATATTTGCGAGAACATCTGACAAATATCCGCTAAAAAGACTATCGGATGAACTAGGAAAATTAGAAGTTATGAAAAAATATCTTTTTGTAACTTGGGTCCTTGTAACAACGTGTCGTTGGGGCTCAGACCTTTAGAACTTTTTGCTGATGCATCATGCACTACCCTGACCTTAGTGCTGATGCTATCTGGTTTTACCACACAAAAATGTGGCAAATAGCAAGAAATGGAATTATCAACACAGGATTCCAAGATTGGGGACATCTGTTTCTGCTCTATGTACCTTAGCATAATATTCGAATATGGTAAGTAAAGTTCAGGTGATTTTAGCAATTTGTTTTCTAGTAAAATAAATCGCCGGTAAGCTTGGCTGTATGTGTCGCCTAAAACAGGCTCTCCATCACGAAACGGAATGAAACTTGAAAACGCCCCGGAGCTGTTCGGGTCACGGTATTACGAAATATTTTTTCGTATTTTATTTTTTCCGGGAAGTAATTAACTTTAGAAGGAATCTGTTTGATTTCCCAAAATTTTGGTATTGAAATTTCCAACGGAATATGAGTGCTTGTAAAAAGGGAATAAGTACACGCAGAAATTTGTTGCATAATCTTTTCAACGACTACCCAACCAAAAACTGTGTTAATAGCCGTAGCTTGCCCTGTACTACCTAACACCTTACCCTCCGTTAAACTGTGTGGAAATATTTCGGCGCCTACGAATAAGTCGGTGGGAGCCGGAAAATGATATGGTTTATCAGCAGTTGAAGACTTTGTAAATGTGACCACTTTTCTTCTATTGGAATTTGTGGCATGTCAGAACATAACCTTGGAACAATAATTGCATCGAATGTAAATGTAGGTTCCAAGTTGTCATGTGGTCTGATTGTGACATGTGTCATGCTTCTAGTTGAATTTGAGACCGAGAATAGTAGTTGAAGATTGATGTTGTTGTAAATTTAAACGACGCGCGCATCTTTCACTAATGAAATTAATTGACTACCATAATCTATAATTATTCTGATAGGGCAGAAATTGCCATTGCTGTCACAAATGTTGACAACAACGGTGGTTTAAAGTACCGTGCTCTGATTGGCGTTTACTACACCGCTAAGAGTACTGGATAGGTCTTCGGAAATATTGCTTGTATTAGCAATACAGTTATTGGACAAAGTGCTTGAAGATGCTTGTGGGTTAGTCGAAACGTTAGTGGGTGAAGTGGTATGTAAAGTCGAATGGTGTTTTGCTTTACAAGTACGGCATCAAAAAAGAGGGACAATTTTGTACCACATGTGAAGGGTGTAAACAATTGATACATAATTGTTTTTGTTTTATGAATGGTAATTTTTCGTTTTCACTTTTTCATAAATATTTGGCGCATTTTGAGCGAACATGGCCCTGATTACACAAGTGGCACGTAATGAGGTTGTTTCCACGTTTTTGTAAGGGTGTAACGCCTTCGTTACACAAAGCGGTAAACGGAGGTGTTGTTTTTAGGCAATTTTTAAAGAAATTGTTACGACTGATTTTCACAACCGGTGACGTAGTTTTTTTTTTGTAGGAATACTTGATAGTTGCACAAATTCGAGGGTCTTGCATTTATTTTCAAGGTAAGACACTAAATTGTCTAAAGTGGGAATTTCTACCTCAGCATATTTGACTTCGAAATGGGATAGCAAACATGAACAGTAAACAGCTGTTCAGAAATTGAACTATACACAAGTGTTAATTTTCATAACTATTAAATGTTAGCTTTATCAAAACCTGTAATTCCAACCTAATATACGATAGAGAGTTAGGAAAATACATCGTGTATGTTAATGAAATCGTACAAGAGTTTATAAATTTCGGTTTTGTTCACTGGTTTCTTCTGGATCCACGCTTAAATACAACTCTTTATTGTTCCGCGCCGATAGAACAAGTGATTATATTATGGATCCCCGGCTCGAAGGACCATGTAGGTTTTGTATAACAGCGCACAGCAGTAAATTTTATATTTTTCCTTCGAAAAGTTAGTGGACCAGTCGTGCATTGTTACGAGAAAATCCCAACAGGTAATACGTAAATGGTTGAACAGTTTTTAGTAGAAAAACGTAAACAAAAGTCAAAGACTTATCGATGGTGATAGCGGCAGCGGTCCAGTTTTATTACTTGAAGTTGTAAGAGGATATTTGGAAAGAAAGGAAAGGAAACAAAAACAACTCGCACTACACAATCAGACGGTTAGAGAGCACTTGCGCGAAGTTGACGTTTCGACAGGTACTTTGAAAGGCTCGACGGTCACTTTCAAAGGCTCGACGGTTACTGATAACACACGCGAGGATCGTCTTGTTTTAGACCGCGCGTACGTTCAGTTAATTTGAAATAAATGGTAAAACCAAATTTAATTGAATATTGCACTTGTTGCGCAAACAATAGTAGCGTTGAAAATAAATGTAAATTGTGTATTTAAAATGTTTTGAGAAAGATACTTTGGATTTATTGTATTTAAATTTGTCTCGTTGCGGTGTTTGATTTTGAGTATTTTGATATTAGATAAGCTAGCTAGTAGGCGAAAAGTTGAATTTGTATTCTAGAAATATCATAGCAGATATTGGCGTTTGAGTGGGGATTTAGATAGAAGTACATGGAAGGTATTGTCATCCAACTTTGGAGTTTTTCAGAGCAGAGTGCACAGCAATATGTATTGCCGAGATATCGCATAAAAGTGAAGCAAATATCGTATAACAGACTAATGCGTAGTGAGGTAGTAAGTTAGCCACCAGATTGTAATCATAATTAGTATCGCAACTGTTTAGTTTACGACAAACATACATGACGTATCGTGCAGTATTACACGGTTATCCTCATAAACCCAACTATTTGTCTAAGTCCAAACAGCGATTGTCATCAGAGTGCTAACATTAAAAGATATTAAGTTTGCTAGAATAACCAATATTGTTTGACTCAAAAGCAAACCTCGCCTTTCAAAAGGTTTGCAAAGCTGAACAAAATTTTGTCACACACATATCTGTGTAAATATCGAAACCTAAGTTACTTTATTAAAGTTCGGAAAATGTGTGGCTACAGAAAACTAATAAACTTGGCTTTAGTTTCAGTGGTTTTGTTGCGTAAGGTAACGCCTGCTAATAAGTTAGCTATTACTCAAAAAATAGTAAATTTATATCCTTTAATACTGAACTAGAACAAGGAGGATGTGTGCCTTATAAAAAATTCAATCTAGCATTTATATACTGCAACTAAAAGTAGGTCTTCGTGCCAAGGGAATACGAGTAACCAACCCTTAATCTCGGGTATTGTGATTGCTAAACCTCCAACGAGAGTAATAAACACTCGAGGGAGTTGAAAAGAATTCTGTTCAGTGGAATTTATCGTATTTCACGTCTCGTTGAATTTTGTAGTGTAATATCTAGGGTTAAACGGAATTATATTTCAAGTTTTAACTGTAATGGAGATCCACCATTAATATATAAGATGTACCAGAAATACTAAAAAACTTATAGTTAAACAAAAAGGCTGTCATTGGCCTCGTTTGTACCACACTACAACATAATTACGCAATCACTGTTACACCCTATAAACGAGTAAGTCGTATTGTTGACTGTTTGTTCAAGCATTGGCCGCTAATTCAAACACTTGGGGTTCCTAATAATAAATAAACCTAGATATGAAAAAATTAAAGGGAGGCTACAAAAATATATGAATATCAAACAGTACTTGCGGGCTAAGCTTAAGAATTACCTTATACGGAGAGATTTGAGCTAGGGTCATGGGCGATCTTGTTGACTTCAAAAGGAGAGGGAGGGCGCCAATGCATTTAGGAATACACAAGCAATGGGGTGAATCACAAAGAAAACGCAGAAACCATTAGGTATGACCGAAAATTACTACTGGTATATTTCATCGATAAACCTACGACTTGAGTATACAAAAACACTCTTAAGTTAAATCTGAAAGATAAACCCCACACAGTTAAATTATCAATGAGGAAACACTATTTGTGTTCTGACAAAACTTTTGTATATAAAAATATATTAAACAAATCTAAAAACCACTTTTAAATAATGCGCTACCTTTTAAATTTTTTTTAAATATATCATTATAAAATTCTGAACGGACCTGCATCTTGACGACGTTCTAAAATACTAGAACAGGTAGAAAGGCTTGCGCGTTTCAGTGAGCTAAAGAGCCGAACTATAGGTTTAACCAAATTAGTGGAGTCTTTAGTGAGGAACCAGACTAAGACAGGTCCCTGAAAGAGGGCAGCAGCTTTTTCAATACTTAGAGTGGCAGAGACAATAGGCGTCGGTATGACATTCTAACACACACTACTGCAATGTGGAAGGCAACGGGAAACCACCACATTACTTCCCAAGTACTCTGCGTACAGAAATTGTTAAACATGATGGCATCCTCTGGGGTAAAAAATTGCGGAGGTAAAATAGTCCTCCATTCGGATCACCGGGAGGGAAATACTTCGGGGGATATGATCCAAAAGAATTGAAAAAGATTCATGAACATTCTGCGAGTCAGAGCGTGGAATGTCAGAAGTATGAAACAAGTAGGTAAGGTAGAGAACCTGAAACTCGAAATGGATAGGTTAGCACTAGACATAGTAGAAATTAGCGAAGTCCGCTGGCCAGAGGCGAGGGATTTTTGGAGTGGAGACTTCAGGGTAATTTATACTGGATCAGAGGAAGGAAATTCTGGCGTGGGGATAATTATGCGAAAAAAGATAGGACGACCTGTAGAAAACTACTACAAAAGAACGAAAGAGTACACATGGTTGAACTTGAATCTAAACTAGTAAATACAGTAATATTACAAGTATATTTTGAATATTCAACTCAAGCTTGCACACTGTTATACCTACTTGTATAAAGTGATTCGTATAACTTGTGAACTATTTAATAAACATGAACATCAAAAATCTAACAATAACTTTTATTGAACGAGAACATATAACTCGGGTTTTAACTTGAATTATTTATATTCTACTTGAAGTCTCTGTTGTTTGTAACATGTCATTACTGAAAACAAAACTATATATCAAAAAAAAAAAACGAGATCTATGTTTTTGACTTGAAGGCGCAGGCGTTTAGATTTTGATTTCCAACAGTATACATACCCACCTCTAGCTACAGTGAGGAAGAGGTAGAGGCGATTTACAAAGATATCGAAGATATACTAAGATACGTAAAAGGACATGAAAATTTATTAATTACGAGAGATTTTAATGCAGTGGTAGGTGAGGGTAGGGAAGAAGCGATAGTAGGTTTACTTGGTTTAGGTACGGGAAATAACAGGGGAAGTGGTTGGTAGAATTTTGCGACAAGAACAACTTAACCATCACAAATACATTATTTCAACATTATGCTAGGACGATACACGTGGAATATGTCAGAAGATATCAAATAGATTACATTATTGTTAGACAACGGTTTAGAAATTAAGTAAAATTCTGTGGAAGTTACCGAGAAGCAGATATAGACACTGACCACAACATCGTAATTATGAAGGCCCCACTTAAATTTAAAAATCTGAAAAAGAGAAACGGAAAAATGCGCTTTGACTTTGATAAGCTAAATGATAAAGATTTCCACGAAAGATTTGGAAAATGTCAAATGATTTGCTAAAAGATATCGGGAAAATATCGGGAAAATTTCTGATACTAAGGAAGTAGAAACAGGATGGAATCACATTAAATCCAGCTTAGACATGGCGGCCAGTGATTTTCTGGGGTACACACAAAAAAAATAGAAAGCCATGGATAACAAAGGATATCCTGAATTTATTAGAAGAAAGACGAAAATACAAAAATAGATAAGACGAAACAGGAAAACAGAGATACAAAGCCATACAATGGGAAATTATTCGCAAATGCAGGAAAGCTAAAGAACAGTGGATTGATAAAAAGTGCAACGAGGTACAAACTAAGATGGAAATAGGAAAAACAGACGAAACATACAAATTAATTAGAAGGAATTTTAGGGATATAAATCCATATGGCAAAAATATAAGGGACGCGGGAGGAAAAGTCATAGAAAATGTAGAGAAAGGAGCTAGATAGCAGGAATATATAGGGAATTTATATTCAGGAGAGTAATTAACAGGGTATATAACTGTAACTATAACTGTAAAACAATAAAAGGTAACCGAACTGCATCAAACAAGAAGCAACAGCAGCTATATTCAAAGACATCGAACATAGATACAAGAAGAAAACTGTTCAGAACATAGTGTGGAGCAATGCACAGTACATCTATGAAATAGGGGTACTAGGAAAAGCAGTACTGAAAGAGATAGAAGCCTTCTGGAATGTTGTGCTTTAAATGTATGAGGATGGTAGCACGATCAGGCAAAGTTAATAACAAATAGGTTATAGAAATAGTAGAGGAATAAAGATATCTGCGGAAAATGAAAAAAATAGGAGAAATAGAAGAACAGGATACGTTTTAAGGCATTTCTGGGGAATAGTACGGTATATACTACAAGCAGAGATAGGAAAAGAGAGGCAGATGTAGACCGAGATCAGACTTTCGCACACAGATAGTGATACATGCGGGCTGTGCAAATTGCAGGGAAATGCGTAGGTTGGTTCAGACTAGGAAACAAAGGTGGTACGCCTCCAACCAGTTCTAGGACTGAAGACCGGATGATGATGATATCATTCTAACGAATTTCAATTCCAATTAAAATATATTTCAACAAGTCGTTACTAAACGGAACAATAATTTCTCCAAAAATATTATCTTCACTTAGCGCTGACGGAAACAAAAATTCAATTACCTCGTGTAACAACGTTAATTAAAATGCTCGTTGTTATGGAATTAGCTGCAGGACAATGCCGATACCCGTCTATCTGGAGCACATACTCAAAACAGAAAAACAACAACCACATTATTAGAGCAATTCACTGGGACCAAGCAAAGCGCGTCCAAAACATTTTCAAGTACTCATCATTAGTATTAGAAGAGGCCACCACATTTATGTCGTCCTTGCTTTTATTAACAATCAAGACTCCGTACGTCTTTGTTAACTTTACAAGACGTAACAGCTCGTAATGACTGTTCTAAACGCATTTCAAACTCACGCCTATTTAAATGTAATACCAATTAGATTCAATACAGAAACGCAAATTATTAATATCGAACCAAAGCAGAATAAATAATAATGATGCATATTTCAATAATGTGAGTATTTATGTAAACCGTTTAATACTTTGAGACGAAATGTAAAACCAAAACGGCATGATCTAACGTAACGTTATTGTAAATACATACAAATATTTGCCTAAGATTTTGAATTTGTTACACTGCCTATTTCCAAAAAAAAAAAAAAAATGGGAGGTGAATGAAATCTAAACACTTAAAATCGCAACATTTTTTTTATAATTAACATTTTAGAAAAATTCAAATATTCGTCAATGTATAAAAATATAACGCTAGTTATGTATCCCCCAATTATCTATATGTATTGAATATATTGAATCTAATAGGAATTATTAGAAATTGTTAAATAAAGTATAAGTTCATTGCAACAATGTAATACAAGGATAATTCAGAGAAGTTATCGACAGTTCATGAGAACGGGCATGCAACTTTGCATTCGAGAGGGCAGTGATATTGCAAGTGGCAGGTCACAGGAGATTAACATACCGTAATTACTTAGAAATAAGACTGTTACAATGTAATAAAGTGTACAATTAAGAGAAAAGTAGACATGAGATCTGCAAGTTCCCACAGCCGTGTGAGGGGCAGGTTATTATAAAAAGCCCGAGAGCTCAAGGCCCGGCAGTCAGTCTTCGAACTCCATACTTCGTTGTACAAGCTACTCGCCTTATTACAATTAATTAAATGTTTTTGAATTAAAGTTATTTTACAAGTTATTCAAAATTCCATGTTAATTTCCGTTTTAAGTTAAAATAAAAATTGTTAAAAGTTTGGAATTGTTTTTAAAAACACCGCTCCAAAGGCGCGAACCTTAACTCGCTCAGCTCGAAACATGACTTGACTTAAAAAAAAATGTCGAAAAAAATTAGACTGAGAGGGGAGTATACTAGTCAGTAACTAATATACATAAAAATAACCAATTGAGTGCAATGGTAACTCCACGTGTCACACGTCCATGAGGAGTCTACATCGGGAACACACAATCAGAAAATATCAAATAAGTAAGTCTAACACTCAAAAGTTACGAAGGGGTAAAATGAAATAAATCTGCAAGTCTAGAGTACTCACACAAATACGTCGAATAAAATCAAAACAAAATGCACAAACTTGTATCAATTTAAAAGAAATCTAACCAATACCTTCAAAATCTACTAATACTAACTGTATAACAATTCCGAGGGTTTTAAATTATTCGGGTAATTCTGTTTTAAAGCGTGTATCTCGTGTAACCAAAAAGGATTTAAAGATCGAGTTAAAACTAGATAAACAAAAAATTTAAAAGTTCGGGGTTTTATAGGGGTATGACTTTGTAAGGGTCGGTCCGATTTGAAAAATTTCGGCGGATTTCGATTGCCTGGGAGATTTCGTATCAGGTTAATATAGCTAGTCGAACAAAACTCATATCTAGGTTAGATATGAATGCAAAAACACGTGATATGGGGCTTTAACAGGGTGTAACTTTGCAAGGGGTAGTCCGATTTTAAAAAATCCAAACAGATTTATATTGCCCGGGAAATTCTCGATTAGGTGAATAAGGCTAGTCGAAGAAAACTCTTAGCTAGGTTAGTGTGGATCCAATGGGTGGATGCCATAAGATGGATTTGCGCCAGACTCCCCACAAACATATTACTGTCGTGCAAGCAATAAACTTACTGATGCAAGGTGGTGCAAGTTTTTCTCTAACTAGTGCACATAAAATTTTTTTAAAAATTCAATGGAGGGGGCCAGCGTAATTCTAGCATCCTCAAAGAAAAGACCCTGTATTAATTTTTATGAACTGGTGCAAGCTCTAAATTTAGTGGTGAAGGGTGGTGCAAGCTTTCCTCTAAATGGTACACGTCATTTTTTGAAATTCAAAGAGAGGGTGTTAGCGTCATTCTAGCCCCTCTCGAGAAACGACCCTGTATATGGTTTTCAAAACGGGTGCAAGCACTAAATTTACTGGTGCGAGGTGGTGCAAACTGTGCTCTAACTAGTGCACATAATATATTTTTAAAATTTAAAGGGGGACTAGCTTTATCCTAGCCTCCCTCATAAACACATTACCGCAATTATTTTTATAGCATGGTGCAAGCTATTATTTTGGTGGTGCAAGGTGGTGCAAAACTACTATTTTCTGGTTCGCATGCTGCAAATCGAAAAAGCTTTTGGAGGGGAGCCAAGTTGACTGACTAGCAAACTGCACGGTATAAAACTTCTAGTACAAACCAAAACCAACTTGTGGTTGTAATAAGTTTAATCACCATGCTAGTACCGATATATTCTAATGGTTATATTACATATCAATTACACGAATATTTAGTAATGCAGTCTTAGGATCGAGCGTCTACTGGCAGGCACGCAACTTTTACAAATATATTTGTATACGTATACAACACATAACCAAAACAAAATTGATTTAAAAGTTAAAAATTTGATAGTAAAACTTATACACTACTAACGTTGATCCAACACCGCTTATAAGCTTTACAATTATGGTAAGTTCAATTACCTTACGAGTATCGATCTTTCATGCGTATTCTAGTGGTTTACATTACATATAAATCACGGGAATATGTAGTAATTGAAGCGGAGGTTCGGGCGGTTTCAAACAGACTACCATTTTAAATGTATTTATAACACATAATCAAAACAAAATTAATTTGTAGGTTGGGATTTTGGTTACTGAAACTATACTATTACGAACGTTGAACCGACGTCGTTTAAAACTTAACTATTGCGCTTAGCCGCCCAACTTAGTGGACGTTATTTGATTACATAAATATCCTTCGAACTATCTAGTTGGTTGAGGAACACCAATCAACGTTTTCTGATCTCACTACAATAGATGATCTTATAAGTACATTAGTGGGGCTCTGACGTTATAATTACGTCGTATAGAGGTTGCGTTCATACTTGAGCATACAGGGTGTCAAACTTAATATGGCGACCATTGGTAATTTGCTTATTTTTAGAGATAGAAACTAGGTTAAATAAAGAAAGAATTAGTGTTTTTCATTGTCTTTTTAAGTGACAAAATGCATTGTTTTTATAGGTATCGGTTTAACTGGAAATACTACCAACTCTGTACTTCTAATTTTTGAGTAGAGAATAACTATAGTTTTATAAAAGCATTACGTACGCCTAAAGTGAAAAACCACAGAGTTATTTTACACTGATTTTTTTACTTCATCATCATTAAGTCCTCGGTCCTGGAACTGGTTAGATGCGTTCCCTCATTGTTTCCTATTCTGAGTTAACCTACGCATTTTTTTGAAATTTGCACAGTCTGCATCTATTACTATCTGCATGTAAAAGTCTGATCTAGGTCTACCTCTACCTCTTCCTTTTTCCTATCCCTGCTTGTAATATATCCTGCACTATTCCCCAAAAATGCTTTAGAACATATCCTGCTCTTCTATTTCTCCTATATTTTTTTGTTTTCCGCATATGCTTTCAATAAATTTCTCCTTGTTTTTATGTTTGTTGTCTTCAAATATAACCGCTGTTCTTTCTTGTTAGATGCAGTTCGGTTTCCCATCTATTGTTTTACAAGTATATACCCTATTTTTCCGATATTCAGTGGTATGTGAAGGGGGTTAAGCAACCTGCGGATCCCCCAACACTCGAACATTTGCCAAATTAATAGTTTCCAATATATCCTTTCTTCTGTTGTTTTCTAACTATATGTCCTATTTTACCGAAATTCAGTTGTATGAAAATAAATCTATCTATCCATGAAAACAATTGACGACAAGAACATTATGACTTTAATCAAGTAAGTGTCACCTCTGTGTTTGGTAAAATTTGGTGTGCTATCATCACGTTATATTAAAATGAATTATTCAAATAAAGAGAAGGTGTACATGTTAAAACTGTACTTTTCATGTCACAGAAATTCTATGCATGCACTGCAAAGTCGGAACGCTACTAACAATAAAATCTCCCAAGTACCAAAATATTTTCAAGACTTGAGGCTTCCTCGAAAGAAAGAGGAATTTTTAATAAATCTAAAAGAATACGACATCCAGAAATAGTGACCTAAATGGTAGAAGAACATATACTTTCTTTATATGAAGCGGTAAGCTGCAACCAAATGTCCTATGTCTGCAGAAACGATACGATTAATTTTAAAAAAGTATGGTTATAGACCATATAAGATTGCACTAGTGCAACATCTACATCCAGGTTATCAAACTAAACGTGTGCAGATTTGTAACTGGTTGTTAGAAAATATTTGTGAAGACAGGACTTTTTCAAATTTTATTCTATAGTCAGATGATATGCAATCTTTTTAATAATGGTATGTTTAAACGAAAAAATAATCATTACTGGTCTACCGTCAATCCGTTTCAAACCAGGGATGGGAATTATTGACGTAAATTTTCAGTGAATGTTTGGTGCGGAATTTTAACAATGTAATTGGCGGGCCATTTTTTATAACAAAACATTGTCGACAGACAAGTAGCTAGAATTTTTAAGAAATTATATGAAGCACTGGTTGGATAACTTACCACTAAATATACGAGAAAAGTTGTACATTCATAAAGACGGTACACCTGGGCATAATGTCATTATAGTACGACAGTATCTAACTCTAATGTTTGGTAATAAATGGATAGTAAGTCATGGTCCTACTAAATTTTCACCATGATCTCCTGGTCTAATTCCTATGGATTTCTTTCTATGGGGGTTTTTTAAAAAACATAATTTATAAGCAAATATGCGAATCTCTTAAAGTTCTACAAAACAATATTGAACAAATGAGTTTATATTGTATAATTTACCGCTCAATTTATGTTCCGTTTATATTGTACATAACTTACCGCTTAATTTATTTTCCCATTTGGAATTTGTTGATTATTTACCTCCACCCGGTATATTAAAATGTTTTTGTGTACCGTGTATTACTTTAAACACAGCGCCTGTACAAAGAGCGGCGATATCGATAAACTATGCTCTTCTCTTGTGCAAAAACTTTCTTATCATCTTGGAGAGCCCACGAAGCTTGGTGGTATCGACTTTCGTTGTAGAAGACCGCAAAATTACATGTGCTACGCTTCACCAGATAGAAGAGTTGACTTTCGTTACCTGTACTTAACGAACGCATTCAACAGAGTTTGTTTACTTCGTTATCAACTTGAAAGACCGCATGAATATAAATGTGCTTCACTACGCTCGCATACAAGGTGTTTGAAGTAATTTCTTGTTTGTTTATTATCACTATTGTTATTTCGTATATATGTCCACTTTTCTCTACCATCACTAGCTATCGAAATTACCGCAAAAGTTACATTGGTTCATTTCTTACCGGATCTGAATAAACAACAAATTTTAATTGATAATTAGATTCACGTTAGCATACCGCTTATAAAAGCATTGCCAGTTTTAATTAACATCATTTCTATCCTTTGAGTTGTTTACGAGCCTTTCTTGTTATCTGGTTTGGTATTAGAATTTGTACTAGGCCTACGTATTTGTTATCGCCGCAAGGTTATTTTACATATCGAAATTTCGTTTTAATTTCGTCCGCCCTGTTGTATTTACTTAATTTTTAACCATGGCAAAAAATTGAAAAGTAGCTGTTTTCTACATAATATTGCAATTAATTCGCCGAATAAAATGCACAGAAATCCGCCATTAAACCAGCCATTTGTGAGTTGTTTCAAGCACAATACCAATCTATTAAAACGGTTCGAGAAAATTTTTTGCACAGTGTAATTTTATAGTCGGTGTAATTGCTTCTGCCTATGCCGCTGATGAACGATTTGAAACCGAAGACGCTATTCGTAAACGCTTCGATAACCAATTCTTTCAAATAAAAGCGCTCTATTTCAAGCTGTTTTTGAGCCAACGTCGTTGTCTGGGGCTAGTTTGTCCGCGCCACTAGATGCTTTTAAGTCGAAAGTTTTACTTCCACCGCTGACCTTCCCTTCGTTTGAAAGGAAGGTTGTTTGTATGAAAGCTTTATTGACCGCTTTGATAGCTTGGTTCATTTCAATAACGATCTGTCGAACGTAGATACATTTTCGTATCAGCAATCAGCACTAAAAGGTTCCACACTCTTAACCATTAAAAACTTAGACCTTACAGAAGTCAATTATCCTCTTGCCTACAATAAGCTTCGCGAACAATATCGTAATACTGGCCACATTATTTCAGCTCTATGGAACAATATTGATAAATTTCCCAAATTGAATTCGGATAACCCCGCCGGTTTGCAAAAATTAGTTAATACTTTTGTCGATAATTTACAAGCGCTTGAAAAATTTGATTTGCCGATAGGGGATGGGATTTTATTCTTGTACAAATGATCTTGATGTACACACTTCCGTAGTTTTTCAACCAAACTTCGTTTGGTTAATGAGATGGTCTAGTCTGTCGGTCGGTCTGTCTGTCTGTCCGTTGCACGGTTCCCGTGATGTTACAAGACATATAATATATGATTCTTATCCAGTTTTTTACGCTGAATACGAATACGCTATTCACTTTTCGATATTTCGATTATTAATCAAGATATTCGACTTTAAATACGAATTTTTACACATTACTATTTATTATTTTCGCGTACAATTAAATTTCAAATATTTAACACAAAGGTAAGTAATATCTGTTGAACTTAATGTCTAAGTTTGGTTGTGAGCCGTACATGCGACTTAGATATTTTTGAATTGTATCCAGATTTGACCGCTATTCCATCTTATATAGAGTTAATTGCCAATCTAGAAAAAAACGTGTAAATCTTTATCAAATTTGTCGGTAAATCATAAATCTGATTTAAACAAAGTTATTCATTCCAGCAACCCGTTTAGGTCTCGCTCCGCCGTTTCCATGTTAGTACATACAAAACCTAATGTTAATAAATATCCGCTTTGCAAACAAGATCACAATCTTTATCGGTGTAATGATTTCGTCAATCTTTCATCGCAAGTTCGCTACAATTTTGCAAAAAACCAACATCTTTACATTAATTGCTTTAGCAATTCTCACATTTTAAATAAATGCCAGTTTACTTGTCATGACGCCAATGCAATCAACGTCATCATTCCTTATTGCATTTCGACGCGTTTCGTCTAAACCCGCTTTCGTTGCTAGTAACCAGGCTCGCTTGACCCCGGACACCGCCGCCTTTAAGGTATCACCTCATACTACTCCCGCTATCCAAGACCGCTTTAAGCCTTGCGCTCCTCTAGCCTCTAAGAAATCATCAACTTCGTTTAGCTGTAATGATCCGTCAACTTTGAATGTCGTTTTATTTAATTCTTTAGCTAAAACTTCAGTTGTTTTACTTTCCCCCGTTCAAGTGGAAATTGCTGATTGCGCTGGTTCTTTCAAGAAATTTCGTGGTTTACTCGATTCAGGCAGCATGACTTCTTTTATTTCGCAAAATAGTGTGAAACGTTTAGGTTTTCGTACTACTCCGCATTCCCTTACCCTTACTGGTTTAGGCTGCATGCGCTCTGCAGCTCTGCATGGTACTGTCGTCATCTCGCTCAAACCAACAGGTGTTTCTTCACCGACTATTAATTTTCAAGCTGTAAAACTTCTCAAAATTTGTAAAAATTTACCTACCTCTAATATTTCTTTACAACATTTCAATCATCTGGCAAACCTCGAGCTAGCTGCTTTGTTCTTTGCTCAATCTGGACCCATTGATTTATTACTTGGCGCGGATATTTTACCCCAAGTGTTATTAGACGGTCGCATCCAGGGTGAAAGCGATCAACCTGTTGCTATTAATACTATTTTTGTATATATTTTAACGGGAAGCATACTTTCCTTGCCCGCTTCTGAAGTAACTAACTTGCTTTGTGTGACAGATTCTACTTCTCTATTGGAAGATATTGTTGCTAAATTCTGGGAAGTCGAAGCTGTCCTCGCCGCTCAACCTTTCACGCCTGAAGAAACTCTTGTTGAATAGCAATTTGTCGATACGTTTTGCCGCAACGAACAAAGTCGATATGTCGTCTCACTGCCGTTTAGAGATCAAGAACTATTTTTTCCTGGTAGTCGTGACCTTGCCCTACAACGATTTGTTTATTTAGAAAATCGTCTACTTAAGCAACCTCGTGTTTACGACCAGTACGCTTCGTTCATGCGTAAATATCTGGATTCTCAACATATGCAAACATCCCGCATCATTGCGTTGTGAAACCAGAAACCATAAGTACAAAATTACGAGTTGTTTTCAGTGCCTCCGTTGAAACTCTGTCTTGGTCGTCCTTAAACGATCACTTGTTTGTTGGGCCGAAGCTGCAACAAGATATTAACGCATTTTTGTTGCAATTTCGTCTACATCCTTATGTTGTTACTGCCGATATTCGTCAGATGTACAGACAAATTCTTGTTAATCCCGCTCAGTGTGATTATCAACGAATTGTTTGGCGCTTCTCCCCTGAAGAGCCCATGCAGGACTTTAAATTAAATACAGTTACTTATGGAATTAATTGTGCTCTTTTTCTTGCAATACGTACGTTTCTGCAGTAGGCCGTAGACAAAGGGAATTCTTATCCGTTAGGCGGTTTCGCTCTTCGCCACCATACTTACATTGATGACATCGCTACTGGTAGAGATTCTATTGAATCAACCCTCGCTCTACGCAATCAACTAATTGCTCTTTTAAAACTTGGTTGTTTTAAACTTCATAAATGGTCAAGTAGCCATCCCGAATTATTAAAAGATATTTCCGCTACGCAGCAATTTACGTAACCCAGCTCCTTTGAGGATTCTGATACTCAACCCCCTAAAAGTTCTAAGTCTTCAATGGAACGCCACCTCAGATAATTATTGTTTTCTAGTGCAAACTTTAAGTACCTCTTGTATCAAACGCAACCTACTTTCCAACTTAACCCATATTTTCGACCCTATGGGATTTTTATCCCCCTTTCCTGGTAAAACACTTAACTCAACGTTTATGGCCGTTAAAATTAGAATGGGGTGCTCCCCCTCCTCCGACCTCCACCGTTTGTGGGAAAGATACTTGCATGAGTTACGCTTCTTTCGTATTTCGCCTTACCCCGTTTGCTAATCCCGCCACAGTTTACTACGTGCGAAGCTTACTGCTTTGCTGACGCTTCCGAACATGGCTACTATGCTGTTGTTTATTTTCGCTTTGTTACACCTTCCGCCGCTAAGGTTCGCTTAGTGTGCGCTAAGTTTAAGCTCGCACCTCTTCGTACAATTTCTTTGTCCCTGTTCAAATTGTTGGCCGCCGCATTGGCATCTAAATTATTATTCTTGTCTTTAAAACCTTTGATTATAACCTTACCTTCCATAAAATTTACTTTTGGTCTGACTACATGGTAGTATTTTCGTGGATTCGTTCCCCGCCGCCATGTTCGAAGACTTTCGTCGTCAATCGTGTTGCTTACATTCAGAAAAACACGTCTCGCGCCTTTTGGCATCACATCCTCTTCACCGAGCATCCTGTCGATGTCAGGTCACGTGGTTTACTCCCTACCGACTTGTGCCAACGTTCTTAATGGTGGGCGGCTTCACCAACCTTGTATCGGTCTTTCGAAAACTACAGTCCACATATTCCGTCTTCAGATACCCCTGAAGTTCTCACTGAACAACGCTCTATTGTTTTATCCGCTGTCCTAACCTCTTGTTGGATTCAGTCAATTCTAGAGGATCACTCTTCCTTTTCATTTATTACACGCGTTGTTGCTTGGATCCTCCGTTTTCGTCATAATCTATGTCACCCATTCGTAAGGTATTCCGGACCTTTGTCGTCTTTTGAGTTGCACAATGCTTTAATTCTTTTGCATGCGTATACTCAGCAATCTTATTTTGCTATCAGCTTGAGGCCATTCATTCCGGATTCCCTTTAAAAAGAGTTTTTCCAAGTTGACCCCTTTTTATTCGTGATGGAATCTTGCGGGTCGGGGATCGTCTGTCCCACGCACCTTTGTCCTCTGACCGTAAATTTCTTGGTTTGTTACCTAGCAAAGGTCGATTTACTAATCTTTATGTTACTTACGTTCATTTAAAATACTTTCACGCGGGTGCTTAAATGGTCCATTTTCCCGTCAGTCAGCACTTCTGGATTATTTCTGGAAGGCAATCTATCCGTCGTATTTTGAATCACTGTTTAACGTGCTGGAAGACCAATCCGGTCGCATTGCAACGTCTTATGGGCATCCGGCCTTCATGTCGAGTTACTCAAGTCAAACCTTTTTTGCGTTCGGGCGCCGACTTCGCTGGTCACTTTTATATTACCATGTTTTTTTTTGTTTGTATGGCTACCAAGGCGCTGCACCTTGAAGTTGTATCCGTCTTGTCAACGGACGCTTTTCTAGCGGGTCTGCGCCGAATTATTGCTAGGCGTGGCCGTTGTGATCACCTCTATAGTAATTGCGGCACAAATTTTTGGGTGCTCATAAACAGTTAATTCATCTCGACAAGCTTGCTGCTTCTAAGAACCATATTTAAACAATTTTATTTATTTCTGTGTTGTCAAGTCACATTATGTAGCGACAGAGAAACATCTAAGCTTTTGCTATGTTAGACTTAGGGGATACATAGGCAAACATATTTCTAACAAAAGTCATGCAGAAGATGTTGATTTATCCGAATTAACACAAACTGACTTTTGTAGACTTCCATACTAGCTCTGAACCCTTACTTCAACGGTTTTTAGAGACTATCAGGAGGGTCGTTAAATAAATACGGATGGGTCAGGCGCCACTGTGCTTATGCAATATATAAGAACAAGGAATATCGCCAAGAAAAATACAGGAACCTCATCGAATATATTCTGTTATTGGAATACAAGATTGTGTATTCATAGATGGTACGAACGTTTATCTTGAAATAAAATAAGAGACATAAAAATGCATTGAAGACAGCAGTTTGAGTTTCAAAATAATAAAATCAATAAATCAGGCAACTTATATGTACTTATAGAATTCGCTACTGGCCATTGGTGCATGGACACTCTACTTATTGAATTTATACACCCTTGGTTTATATAAGATTTATAGAATCCAAAAATATACATGAGGTAGAATAAACACAGCTTCTTAAGTATTTCTTAAAGTGCGATTAATCATTTCTAAATTTATAAGAAAAAAATTAGGCTTGTTAGAAGCCAAGACATATATTAACGAAAAATAATTTGATTTCAAACTGACAGGAATTTACAATAAATGTTGTTAGTGTTTAGTTACTCATTTTTATTTCTGTAATAAACATGATTTTATCAGAGCCTTTACGTAAATAGGCATTATATATTTCATTAACAAAATTATTAGCTTATGTCATTTTTCCAGTACTGATCAAACGACGTACATTTTTATTAAATTACTTATGTAATAAGATCTTTTAATTAGTAATTTTAAGCCTTGTTAAAAAAGTATCATGTATAAGAAACTACTCAACTGTATGATAAATAATCAACATAAATAAGCAAATTCTAGTAACAAAATCTTATCAGTATAATCCATAATCTAAGTTTTTGAACAGATCGTTTTGGTAAACAATCCTATAAAGCAAGAATTTAATTTAGAGTAAAGTTCAAAAATCTAAACTTTTAAATATAAAAATTAAGATATTAGTTTCTAATAGTTTAAACTACAAATATTACAGCTTAACCTTGTATATCTTCTAATTAGAGAAAATAACCACTAAACGTTGTACGTCAAACAGATAGTTATTATAACAAAAAAAAATCCACTTACCGACCTCGGACGTAGAGTGCAAATTGTTACAAACCATTTAGTACATAAACTTGAAGTATATGTGCGCCTCTAATACTGCATAATGATAGCAAAACTTGTTGTCTATTTTGTTACGGAAATATCCTGAAGATCAGACCCATAAAAATAAAGGGTGGAATCCACCGTTGGGGAGAGCCATCGTTGAAACCTCTAACTGTAGGTTTCTATTTGTATACAATTTATACGCTATAATTGGCTGTTATTAAACCAAAACCATTATTAAACCAAAAACTTCAGTGTAAACCAAAAACTTCCGTGTTGTGCATGATGAACTTTCTAACACATTTGGATCAACTTACTGCATAATTGAAATGCCAACCTCAAGTTACTCTTTAATATTAACTTCTACATCTTATTACTAGGACGGTAAAGGGTCGACTGTCGTAGTCCGTGAACAAACGGGGCATCAACACTTGAGTATTCAAAACAACAGGTGCGCATAATCGCTCTAAAATACATTGCCTTGAAGATAATTTATGAAAATTCTAACTAGCATCTACGAGTTTTAATATGATGTTAAACACAAAACTGGAGTACTTATAACTATGAACTTATTTACTAGATAAATAGAACAAAAAGACAATAAATAGAATGTTTCAAAATTATGATAACTTTTTTTTAATTATGTATAAGTTCTAGATATACGAATTATATTGAATTAAAAAAAGATTTTAAAATTTTTGTAATACAAAACAGAATTTATAGGCGTTACTGCTGGAGAGGAACAACAGAACGTTACAATATTTTGTGACATTTTATACCTAACATGTGATTTCAAATGCTCCACCCGAAGGTACTACATTGGCCAGGAAGCGAGTTTTTTACCTGGAAAATTTGGAATTTTGCCAAACCCTTGCTGTTCCAAGCAAGGTAGTGATCTTTAACGTACGTAACAACACTCATACACGGGAGCTCCATTTTATCTCTCATCCGAACGAGGGTGGGCATTTTATACCGCCTGCTTCACCTCATTTTGGTGACTTATGGGAAGTGGAAGTGAAATCTGTTAAAACCTTGCTACTGCGTAGTATTGGCGAGCAAGTGATAACTTTTGAAGAATTAGCCACCGTCTTTACCCAAATCGAGGCCATCTTAAACTCACGTCCTCTCACCTCTTTGAGCACTGGCCCCAATGATTTGAGCTGTCTTACGCCCGGTCATTTTTTAACTTTGGCCCCTTTAACCGTCATCCCGGAGCCCACTCTTTCTCACCTTCCGCTTAAACGCCACTCTCGCTGGCAATTGCTCTAGCAAATTCAACAAGATTTTTGGTCACGTTGGTTTAAAGAGTACTTGCACTCGCTACAACAGCGCTCCAAGTGGCACACACTGTCTCATCAAGTTGAGTTGGGCACCTTAGTGTTGATTAAAATCGCTAATGTTCCTCCCCTTCGTTGGTCCCTCGACCGTAGTAGGTAAATAGGGCCGGTCCTAATTCAAAACGCGACAGACGTATTTTCCATGTGTAAAATACGTCTGTCACGTTTTGAATTAGGATCGGCCCTATATAATTTCAATGTAAAATAGTTGTGAAAACATTTGAATGTAAAATAGTTGTGAAAACATGAATTCTTCTATATTTTCAATGTAAAAATACGTCTGTCACGTTTTGAATTAGGACCGGCTTTATATTACTTTCAATGAAACACACACGTATGTTGAAAAAAATGTAAGTGCAGAGAAGAATGTGTAGCTGTTTTGAATTCGGTTTTCTAGCGAGAAGTTACACGTGCACCGTTTTGAATTAGGATCGGCGTTATATACTTTTAATGTAAAATGTGAAAACCTGAATTCTTTTCAAATGTAAAATACTTGTGGGCACGTTTTGAATTAGGATCGTCTTTATATTACTTTCAATGTAACATACGTATGTTGAAAATGTAAGTGCAGAGAAAATGTGTGTAGATGTTTTGAATTTGGTTTTCTAGCGAGACAGTATGACAGATGCAAAAAATATCGCATTCAAGTCAATTGTGTTTTAATTAAAGTGGATTCTGATTTATGTTTAGAGGCTGCAAATACACATGGGCCGGTTTTAATTCAAAATGAGTTCACTCTAGTGATAGGTTGAAAAGTGGGTTGGCAAAGTACGCAGATGGTGGTAATCTGCGATATAAGGAGATTGCTCCTAATATTAATTTAATTAGTCGAAGTTTACTGCATATATTTACATACAAACATGTATATAATTGATATTCAGGGATTTAAATACAAGAAAAACGAGTTTGTGTGTAAAGAAATTGCGGTTTTGGACTTGTTGAAAGGTGATGTTTGGCATCAAATTTTAAACTGCCAATGCAGTCAAGTTGTTTGAGTCAAGATCATATAAAACATAACGACTGGGTGACAAGGAATATTCATGGTATTTCTTGGGATGAATCTTCAACGGCTGGAATGGTGTCATCATATATAGCGCTTTATTTGAAGCAAATTATCCGACCCGGTGAAGAAGTATTTGTGAAGGGTCTAGAAAAGAAGAAATTGATTGAAACATATATAATGCAAAACTTTGTAACTGATATGCTTGCACTAGGTTGTCCTAAGCTATCGGAGTTAAAATCAACAATCGTTTAAAATATAACATCCATTGTTGTAGACACAGCAATAATAATTTGCAATGCGCAAAACAAAATATCTTTTTATTAAAAGAATGGCTTGATAATAATAAAAAACAATAGAAAGATTTTGTCTGTATTATTTATTTTAATATAATTTTACAATGTTAGCCTTATTAACTATTATTATAACAACTTCTAGCAAACATTATTTTTATTGATCCAGCCATTGTGTACGTTAGAGAAGCCTAACCATTTTACAAATACTTTATTTCCACTCTTTCTTAGTACTTTTTCTACCAGGTAAATTCCTGGATGTTTAACCGTTTCATAAAATGCACCTTTGATTTCTTTCTCATCTTGATCTTCTAATATATATGTTGTAGGATTGGTTACGTTTACCTTTTTAATCTTAAAAATTTCATTTGACCAGTTTGGCGTGTAACCTTTTGTAAATGCTTCCCTGTGTTTACTAATCCTCACACTGTCTTTTATTGAATATTTTGATATTTTGGTTGCAAGTTTGATGTGGGTAAATGATGATTTAAGAATAGTTTTTTCATTTGATTTATCAACTTTTACAGGTTTGACTCCGATAGTATTGTGAACTGTATTGTTGTATTGTTTCACAATATCGCTTAAATTTTTTATCCAATTGTAAGAACCGTTCAGGTTAAACAAGCGCCACATTTTTCCCTTTAAAGTTCTAATTACACGTTCTACAATGCATGCTTTCTTTGTAGAAAAACACTATAATGGTTTATGCCATATGTCTGCATTAAGGATTGAAAGTGTTTGTTATAATATTCTTTACCAAAATCAGACTGCAAATTTCTTGGCGGATTTTAAATTTATTTAAAATTGTTTTCATTGCAGCGGTAACATCAATACCCGTTTTACTTTTAAGTGGTACAGCCCATACGTATTTGGAGAAACAATCAATAACTACTAAAATGTATTTAAATCCTTTGTTTGTTTGCGAATATGGTAGCATTTCAATCAAATCGGTCTGAAGAAGGTCATTTAAACCTTTTACTATCACTTTGCGTCTCTTGAAATTTATTCTTGCTGGTTTATGAAGTTCATTTACTATATCCTCTTTCACTTTTGATTGAGCAACTATCATAATACTTTTTTTATAATCATGATTTATTAAATACAATTAATGAAATACTTCTATGTTTGAATGTCGTGGGCTCCACTTGCTTTGAAAGGAACTTTTAATATAAAATCAAGAAACATTGTGGTATTGTTTATGATAGCACCGCTGTCACGAAAGCTGATTACATCCATACGTTTAAGCAAAAATCTTTGTAACTGTGCAATTACATAACTTTTTTCGTTTATAAGAATTTCAATGTCTTGCGGGTATCCTTTAATATTCTCAATGACTGCTTCCTCATAAGGAAATTCATAATTATGTTTAATGTTGAAAGTAAGGAATGTCTTGTCACCGTCAAGAAATGTATTAGAGTAAAACGTTGCTACTACCGTGTAATGTAGCATATGTAACTTGTACTCAATCAAGGTTTCAAAACCTTCACTTTTATTTTCATATTCCTGTTCAGTTATATCTATTTTACGGTTATGTATGTGCCTTCCAAATTTGTCAATTGTCATATCATCTAATTACTTTCGCCTCACGCAATTCTTCAATGATCGAATTTATTTCGTTGCCGTGTCCTGTGTGTCCAGCAGTCTGAGATGAAACTAAAAGTCGTAATCTATCAACAAGTTCATTGGGATCATTCCAATATAAATAATCTATAGCGTTATTTGATACTTCCATTGTCATACCGTCTCCAAGACGCTTTCTATAGGGTAATGTTCTAGGTCTACGGGGTGTTTGGGAAGTATGTTTAATGTAGATATTATATTTTGTACTTATATGAAGTATTACCCTGAATTTGTTCTGTTTCAGAATAATATCTCCTATTAGCATTTGTTCTTTTACAATATCAAGGTACGACTTTAGATCTTGATGACTGTACCCGACAGGATATTTTTAAACAGTAGTTCGTATAATCCAGGAGTACCTTTATATTTCAAATCATTTATTAGAACATTTTCATCATCCAACGCGAAATTCGAATTGCCTATCATAAGACCATTTGAATCAGGGTTAAACCTAATACCATATTTATGATCAAATTCGTTCTTAACATCTTTAAACATTTTGTAAATATATTCTCGAGGTAGCGGATGTAGCTGTTCGAGATAATGTGTCATACCAGGTGAATCGGCGAAGCTTTGAATATATTCCTGGGCTTCTTGTGCATTTCGATTAATTTCTGCTTCATATTCATTCTCAACATCGTCATCATCATCATCTACCTCTATGGCATCATTTTTTATATTTGGTATATGCTGAGCAATAACCGGGGAATCAATATAGTCAACGTTAATTTCTAGCAATTTAGGTTTAATTTTTTTTACACTGCTATGAGGCAGTTCTTCTTCTTCTTTAAATTTTTCTTTCTTTACCGCACTTTCCCCATCCAGTTTATTAGCAATAGTTTCTAATCGTGATGTTATGGGTAAGATTGATTCCACTTGGACGACTTCATTATCTTTTAACTGACGCAATTTGTTTTTTACAATGTTTCTTTTCTTAATTAAAATTCTTTTAAGTTTTATCGCCTCCTTGTTCATTGCGTAAAAGTTTATTGTAGTAAAAAAATTCTTCGATACTAACGATACTTGCATCTCTCAAGGTTTAAATATGTATGAAGTGATCAAAACCTATTCGGTACCTTCCTTGATCTGGATCACTATCTTTGTCTACAACTAAGAAACCGTATTTGTCTTGCCAACAAGCAGCACATATTTCACGGAATTTATCATACTTCATATCAGTATTGACGTGATCGTCATATATGTGTTTTAAGTTTAAATCATTTTGTTTAAATAAAACTAAAAGATTAGCATTATCACGTAGTAAGTGCTTAGGTATACGAGTATAACTTTGACAAAGGTAAAAACTGTCTACTTGTTTATGACGTCCCATACTAAAGTATTCCCTAATGATACCTTGTTTATCGCAAGCTACATCATCAAAAACAAATATAGAATTATTTCGAGCATCAGATGGTGATATAATATTATCAGAACTGGAAAATGTATAATATTTGATCCCTTTATTGGTTGCAGTAGACTTTCAAGGTATTGATACTTTGGTTGATAAAGTGATTTAGAATAAACATATACGTTTTCAAACTTTAAACCATTAGGATGTTCTATCAGCCCAATCATAACGTTGGTTTTACCGCAATTTGATGGACCAACAACTAGACATCGAATAGATGAAGGCAGAAGAACACTATGTTTTTCTTTTAGCTAAGGATTGCACGCCAATGTCATTATTGTTTATGGTTAAAGGTGTTGATTGTTTCACAACACGCATGTTTGCAAGTACTAAATTCGATTTGTAAAAAAAGTGGAATTATATATATATAAGAAACGGCGAGTATATAAAGAATCATTAATTCATAATATTTTATTTATTTACTGCACAGCTTGAGAGGATAGTTGTCCGCTAATGATAACATATAATAATAATTCTAAAGCTACTGGGAACGGACTATTAAATACTGTAATTAACAATTTACCATTTGAAGCGCATATTCCGGGTTACAAATTTTGCGGTCCGGGTACAAAACTAATCGAACGGTTAGCTCGGGAGACAAGGAATAAACAAGTTAGACGAGGCTTGTAAGGAGCACGATATTGCATACACCAAAGAAAAGGATCTATCTAAACGTCATCAAGCAGATTCGAAGTTAGCTCAGTTAGCTACAGAAAGACTAAATTCTGGTGACTCGTCTTTAGGTGAAAAAGTAGCAGCATTTGGAGTAGCTACCGCAATAAAAGCTAAAGTAAAACTTGGTATGGGTGCCTGTGCATCACTGAGAACAAAAAATATCAATAAAATAAGAAAACTGATAAAGAAACGTAAAATAAGAAGTACGCTAGGTATTAAAAGTATTATCAAACAAGCACGTACAGCTTTAAAAAAGACTAAAGGATCTAATATTATGGATGCAATCAACATAGCAATTAAGGCCGCCAATACAGCAAAACAAAAGAAGCATATTAAATAAGCTCGTATTATATCAATTTTTAAAACAGGAGGTTTTCTTCCACTAATACCAATTTTTGCAGGCCTAAGCGCTCTTGGTACTCTTACTGGAGGTGCAGCTGCTGTTGCAAAAGCAGTTTCAGATACTAAAATAGCTAAGGAACAACTAGCTGAAAAACAACGTCATAACAAGGCAATGGAGGACATTGCAGTCGGAAACGGCATGTACATCAAACCTTATAAAAAAGGTTTTGGTCTTTTTTTAGCCCCTGCAAAACCTCAAAGGAACGCAACTTCATTTTACCTAATCGAGCACTAAACAATGTAGAATTAATAGAGTTTGTTAAGCAATTAGAAGTACCATATTTCCGTGGAGTGTTCATGAGAAACAATCTTCCCAAGAAAGTTAATTTAAAAGAATGTGGTATAATTAATTTAGATGGAATAGAAGGTTTAGGCACGCATTGGACCTCTTACAAAAAGTACGGTAGTACCGCTATTTACTATGACAGCTACGGAAACCTGCGACCGCCAACAGAGTTGATAAGTTATTTAAATAGCGGGAGTAAATGTAAAATTCTTTATAACATTAACCAAGAACAATCGTACGGTACTGTGTTTTGCGGTCATTTATGCTTACAATTTCTAAGTAGTGCATAGAACTGCGTACGAAGTTGTTATGTCGTACACTTTTACTCTAACGGGAAACACTTCAGTTTTAACAAGCAATTTTAATCCGCCTATAAACTTGGATAATGATTCGAGTACGTATTAGGATTAACAAATTTTGAGTCTTATAACACAATTCCAAACATAGAAAAGGAATAAATAATAAATTTTATTATGGATCTAACGGAGAATTCATAGAAATACCTGAAGGTGCTTATGAGATTAGAGAAATTAATAAATATCTTCAAAAGCTTTAGGTGATAAAAGATGGCGTGGTCGTATGGATCAATCACGAAGCGCTAGAAAGACGCCAGTGTATATAGAAATTACAGCTGACAATAATACACTTAAATGTAGTATTAAATGTAGTCTAGATGTGGATTTTACCAAAAGGATTCAATTGGTTCTCTACTTGGTTTCAATCCGCGAAAATTGCTAGCATTTGTCACGCATCAAGCAGACTACGCGATCAACATTTGTAAAGTGAATGCAGTTTTAATCGATTGTAATATTGCAAGTGGATCCTATTTAAATAGTAAACCAGCCCATGTAATACACGAATTTTTTCCTCAAGTACCTGCAGGTTTTAAAATTGTCGAGTGTCCACCTACGATTATATATCTACCAATCAGGTCACGTATAATAAATGAAATAATAGTTAAAGTGTTAGATCAAGATGGAAATTTAGTTAATTTCAGAGGAGAACTGCTAACTGTAAGGTTGCATTTAAAAAAATCTGCAATAGCCATGGGTATTAAGTATAATGCACGCAACATGTCAAGAATTGATATAAATGCTGGAAATTTCAAAGCAATCGACACTCGATTGATTGTTTCAAGACCGCTAACAACACAAAACCGGCAGTTTCTACAATCGTTAGGACTGCATTTAATTAAAAAGTAGAATGAATAGTGAAATACTGAACGTGCGTGAAAAAGTTTACTTCGACAATGCAATTGTTAATATTGAAAACATACTCATCAACCTTATGCTAACACATCTTTAAACAATAATGATGAAATTCGAATCCCTATACAACAACAAGATGTATACACCTTACCATCAAAGAGCATGCTGTACATAGAAGGCAAATTAATTAAAACAGATGGAACCCCGTCTCAGACAGCAAAGTTTGTAAATAATGGAATTTTGCTGCTTTTTGATGAAATTAGGTATGAGATTGGTGGTATCATTGTAGATCGTGTTCGGAATCCTGGATTAACGTCTATAATGAAGGGATATGTTTCATATAATAGCAATCAAAGTAAACATTTACAAAACGCTGGGTGGTTTCCTATGGATGATTCGCAAATAGTTGATGCCAATGGGAATTTTAATGTTGCAATAAACCTTTCAATGGTTCTCGGATTATGCGAAGATTTTAAAAAAATTATTTTAAACCTCCGTCATGAGTTAGTCTTACTACGTTCTAGTTTTGATACTAATGCTATAATTAATCCTACACCCGATGAAGAAATAAAAGTTGTTTTAAATAAAGTTTTATGGAAATTGCCGCATGTAGCCGTTGATGATACTCAACGAATTAATTTAATAGAATGCGTTGCACAAAATCAGGATTTGCATATTCCGTTTAGAGGATGGGAGTTGCATGAATATCAACTTCTACAAGAAACGCAACGTCATACATGGAACATTAAACAACAACACAATTAGAAAAACCAAGATTTGTGATTGTTGGTTTCCAAACCAACCGAAAAATAGATACATGAGCAACTACAGTCGTTTTGATCATTGCTATTTAACCAACATGAAACTATATTTAAATTCAGAAATTTTCCCGTACGATAACTTAAATTTGAGGTTCGAGAATAAACAGACTGCGTTGTTATATGAGATGTATGCTCAGTTTCAGCAATCATACTACGAAAAGGAAAATGAGCCACTTTTTAATGCTGAAGATTTACGAAGTATTGCACCATTAGTAGTCATAGATTGTTCTAGACAAAACGAAGCGTTAAAATCTGGTACTGTCGATATTAGATTAGAATTTGAAACTAGCAGAAACGTTTTGCCAAATACATCTTGTCATTGCCTTATACTTCATGATAAGATAGTCAAATACAATCCACTCTCAAACAGCATAAGAATATTATAATTACTTTATTATTATTATTACTGTACCTTTACAAATTATGAAAAAACAATAAATCATTTAGCAATCACAGTCTATTTATTAATATTTTTACATGTTTTACAATATCTTTTACATGTTTGAATTATTAAGTGATTTAGTAAACAGCCATAAACATTGACAATTTTAAATAAAAGTTTTGTTATACATTTCTCAAATAAACTAACTGGTATGTTAGTAACAAACTGGATTTTTAAACAGAACGGTTACTACTACTACTACTATATATAGTTCAAAACTCGGGCAGATTGAAAGGTATCCTATTTTTAGATACATCCAAAACGAAAATCGGTGTACTTGTGCAGGTATAAACATAACACTGAAGTTTTATAACTAAAAATATTATATGTTAATCTAGATAAAATAAATTGCATTCTTTATTTGAGCCAGTGGTTGAAGCTTTACAAGTCATCTCTATATGTATAGTTATACCCCAAGGTTTAGTATCAGTGGTTAAGGTACTAAGAATTCTTTTATCATCACTTGGATTAAGAACAATTTTGTTTTGTTTAATAGTACAGACATCATGTTTGACTGATCTAATTAAACATTGCTGTTTCTGTACAGTCTGTTTATAAAACAAAGCATTCTTATAATCATCAAAAGAAATTTGCTTAATACTTGCTAAGGAAGATCCTTCGACTTTTTATTATCCTATCCTGAACTCTATACGTGTACATTTTAGATCTAAGTCCTACAAACTCTAGCATGATGTCACCATTGTTTTCATCTTTCATAATACCAGGAACTTTTTATTTGATAATGGAATATGATATTTGTTATGAGGGTCGTAATCGGAAGTATCAAATCTATGAATATCTTGTTTGATATAAGAGTAAATATCTTCAACGCTAAACTCGTATATCAAACTATCCGTATCTGTGTACAGCAGCTTTGCTTTGTTAGCAAATTGCGATTTTATATAACTATAGTGAAATTCATATAAATAGGTTTTGAAATATCTAGAATAGAGAAACCTACATAAATGGGTTTGTTTAAGTAAACCTCTAATTTATTCATTTCTATTAAGACTAGATCTTTGTCTAACACAGTGCAACTATGAAAATTAGGCTTCGCTATGTAACTACGAGCTCCAAACCGTCCTTCCCATTTGGTCACTAATTTCACATCTTTCCTTTTCCGTACGTTTTCCATCATCTTTCCATAAACCGAATTTATCATATTTTTATAAAAGCATATATCGAAACTGTTTTTGACTGTTGTCTTAATTTCGTATTCAAATCAATGTATTCTTTTAACCAAGGAGCTTGTTTAAACCGAAGAACCTTATGAATCTTTTCAGTTCTAAACCGTAGCTTAAATACATTTTTAAATTCTTGTAGTGTATAATATAGTTGAGTTTTGGATATAAAGTTGTAAGTAATTTCTTTAAGTTTGATTTATTAGAAGGTACTGGTGGTATCATATGTTCAGGCGCTAAAGGTAAGTCACTGTGAATTTCATGTAAAGATACTGGATAGTGTAAATCGCATTCAAAAATATATCCTACATCAGAATCATCGGGAATATTAAGTATGTCTAAACGTACTATATCTGGACTGGTACCATCTAAAAATTCAAATTCTCCATATGGAAGATATTCAGACATTGCAGCCCCATATAAATTATTAACATCAAAATACATTAAATATTTAGAATCGAAATTTGGATCATAATCTGCATTCATATGTTTGTTATTTGCTTTAGCATATCTATTCAAACATTGAGAAACACCGCCACGAATTCCCCGTTCTAAAAACATTATTTTTTCAATATCAGTAAGCAGCTCGAGTTTAACGTTCGTCGTTTTTAACATCGCATCTAGAGCTAAACCAGGAGCCGTAAAGTAGTGAAGCGGATCTAACTTATACGTGAACATACAAGTTTTTCTAAAGTTTTCAAATATATCAGTCAAGAGCAGTACATCTGTTTTTAAATATAGGTCTGAATAGTCCCTAGTGTTTTTATATTAAATGTTTGCCAAACGTGTTTAGCATGATTGTAGTCTTCATCTGAGATTTCTTCATTGCGCAAACGATTAAAGAATGCTGTTTTACAGGGTAAATCGGTTTCATTGAGCCTATCCCAAGAGTTAATGTAATCATAGGAAATATACCTTTACGCGTAAGTAACTGAAACTCATTATCGGTGTTACAATTTTCCTGGTGATGGATTTTTATTATCATCTAAGTATGAAGCTAATTTTTCGATGCTAGATGCCATAAACCTGAATGAATCGATAAATCTAAAATTAACTTTCGTACCATTTACATATTTTGTAAAAGATATGTATTTTTCCTTATTTATTGGTAGAATTCTTACCAAACCTGAAAACCCTAACGCAATTTTTTAATAATGAAATGCGAATCGTAGCCTGATAAGTTATGAAAACTACCGGTATCATATAAAAATTATGATAATTGATGTTGCAATCTTGATGAGCCGCTCCTCAAAATTCACCTGTAAAGTGGCAGTGATCGCGAACTCTAATATCATCTATACTAAAAGGTTTATTGCAAATGTGACAGTGAAGGGCAAATTTAAATGCTAACTTTTGTTCTTCTGTTAAAGGATTCATAGGTTTTGGGTTACAGAAAATTTTATTAGTCGTTTCTGAAATCAGTTTCAATTGAGCAACAAACCATTCTATACAATCCTTTCCGCGATACAATTGAAATTTGGAATATTTATTATCATACGAGCATTTCAAATAATACGCTACACTAAAGGGTATATGCCTTTGGTAAGAGACTGTGTTTAGTATTACCTCCGACTCATTGCATGGTTCTAATATACATTCGAGATCTGCATAAACTACAAATGATACTTTTTCTTGATAGTGGAAATGTTTAAACGTTAGATACTTTTCAGATTCTTCGGGTAATCTTATTGAGCAAGTATTCTGTTTTTCGCAATAATTCGTATGACGCTTAAGTAATGCTGCTGTACTAAAATTATTTAAACATCTATAACAAAAAAATTTTCTATGTTTATGTGAAGACAACTGTTTTGCAAATAATTTTGACATATCCTTAATCCAAGTAAAATGAAAGTGATTCTCATCAGCATTTGTCGGACGAGAATATTGTAAGGAATCATTATTTAAAACTAACAGATTAATAGGTTCAATTTTTTTAAAATTTTCACTTAAACAAAATGGTAGTATTTTAGTATTTTCTATACAATATAGGTTAATTGCGAGATTGTTAAGCTTCTCAATTTTTTTTATGTCTTTTAATGCGATTGGAAACTGAATTGAATTGTAGCGTAATACTGTATCAAAATGTGGATAGCTAGATATTCTCTGACTATTTTGTTTAGCAGGATATAAAGCGGAAACCAAGCTCCAAAGAATGCAATGTTGATCGTTATTTATTACATTTACCACAGCTTTTTCTTTTTATAAAGTCCGGAACCGGTACAAACGTTGAACACCCTCCTTTAAGTGGATCATGATTGTTTATATTTACCTTCAAGTGTAAAACTTCTTGGATTGCCCAACCAGAATCTTTCTCGCAAAATTCTTCTAATCGCTTCGAAATCTTGTTCAATACGTTCTCCTTATACCACAGCTTGAGATTGGTATTTATATCGATGTGACGATTTGCAGTAGGAAACGTTTTCAAATCTATTTCACCAGTTGTAGGCTTAACAAAGTTAGCGGCAAATATTACATTAACTTTCAACATTGACTTTTTTAAGCAAGCAACAATCTTGCGTTTAAAACTAGCGAACGCCTTGTCTAAGAACACTAGAGGATCTCTATAATTTAAATTGGTAATAAGTCCCGTAATTATTCGACTTCCAAAACATGATTGTACATCATGCCAAATCAAATTTTTCGAGTATGACCTCTAGTAAGCGTTGCATCAACACCTTTACCACGATATTCCAAAGTACGTTTCAAGTGCCTCAATCGTACAAGGTAGCTTTTAAGATTTGCTAAATTAGATTCCAGCCTACTAGGATTTTCTTGTTGATTGTCTTCGTATACCTTATTTTTAATAGCAAGCTTCAATATACTAATATTTGCTTTGATAATTAAAATGTGTTTCGTTATTTCATTCACTGATTTAATTAGATTCACGCATTTTACAGTTAATCTCAAAATTGAGCTACTAATCTCGGATACGGTTTCAGCATTCATGATTCTATATAAAATCAAAATACACTACTTAATAATACAAGTATTTTCTCTATTTATTATTTATATAAAATATCATCTGACGTAAGCAAAACAACTGCAAAAGGTTCATTCATCTGAGTTTACGGAAAACGCGTAAGCAAAACAACTGTAAAAGAAAATAGCATACAAATCGAAATAATTGCATAACGAATTGCTTGAATGCAATTGTTAAAAATCGCCTTTATTTACGTTTTTTATTCAAGACGATTTTCAAGCTTGAGTTGTGCATGCAGTCTAAAAAAAATTGCACAGTTGCATTCAGTACGTGTCTATAATAAATAAATTCGCTATGCAAGCAATTCCAATATTTACATATTGAATGCAAACTCTGGCAAAACAACTGCAAAAGGAATGCATTCATCATCATTTTTCATTTCCGTATGCGTTTACTACAAAAAAATGTTTTTATACGACCTTTGAGGAATGCATTCAACATCATTTTTCATTTCCGTATGCGTTTACTACAAAAATGTTTTTTATACGACCTTTGATTTATTATGTGTACAGAAAATACATTATCATTACAGAGCTATTTTTATGATTACATTGAAATATTTTTAAATAAAACAAAGCAAATTTGAAAAAAAACGTCTCAGATTAAACCGTCTTGTTTAATAATGTACACGCAACTCATGGTTTTTAAAAACCCAGTATTAAAAAACATTCTGCAGTTTTATTATATAACAGTACCTTTAAAGAATTTTCACACAATTTACCTTATATATATATATATATATATATATATATATATATATATATATGCATGTAAATTGTGTCAGCGGTAATCTAAAAAACTTATTCTATAAATATTACTACTTAAAGGGATTTATTTGCATTGCATTATTTTTAAACGAAAAATTAATCTGAAGAAAAAACATTTTCCAGTGCGTGAATTTTTGTTAATTTTTTTATGGAAAATAAATTATGCTAGCAGTAATATAAAACGAAATTAATCTAATTTAGGTTTTTTATTATGTGCATTCATTGCAATTTCTTTTTCAGTCAATGAATCTAATTCATTATTTCTGCTGAGCAGTACCTTTAAAAAAATTTCTTATACAGCATAAGTTATGTCAGCGGTAATCTAAAACGAAATTAATTAATTTTAGGGTTTTATTATTTCTGCTGAGGTATAATTATATTCGCTTACATACTGTTTTGTTCATTAGAATAGATTACAGAGCTGAATTTTTTTTCAGAAAACGATGCAAATTTTTAAATAAAACGAAATTAATCTAATTTAGGTTTTATTATGCGCCTTCTTGCAATTTTCTGTTTTTCAGTCAATGAATGTAATTCATTATTTCTGCTGAGCAGTACCTTTAAAAATTTCTTATACAGCATAAGTTATGACAGCGGTAATCTAAAACGAAATTAATTAATTTTAGGGTTTTATTATTATGTGCATTCATTTCAATTTCTTTTCAGACAATGAAACTAATTCATTATTTCTGCTGAGGTATAATTATATTCGCTTACATACTGTTTTGTTCATTAGAATAGATTACAGAGCTGAATTTTTTCAGAAAACGATGCAAATTTTTAATTTTTCTAACAGATCAGTTTATTATTTAATATAAATACTTCACGTAGATTTTTACCAACAGTATTCAATCAGATCTCTTGTATAATTATTAGTTACTATTACTAGCAACTTTTTAAAAAATGAGTAACTTGTCATCAATCAAAATTGTAATAATACCAACGTAAAAGTTCTAGAGCAATTTATATTACATTCTGACGAAGACGTGATTAAAGAAGTTTTCGGCTGTTCTTCACCTCAATTCAACACTGATGCTATTTTTGATAGTGACGTAATAGATATATCACGGTAAGTGCTTTTTTCACATTTATACATGTGTTTTTAAAACAGTACTAATTTATAAGTTACATTAGATCAAAAAACCATTCTGGAAATTCTGAGGCTATCGTAGGATCGTAGACACACTCTGGTCCTCTCAGAAACATCAGGTAGTATACAAAAGAAAAGGTGAACCTACAATAATCTTTTATGTTATGCTCACAGATCAGGCCAAAACATGTTGACTATGAAAAAGTTATGTACAGAATCTAATATGGCTGTTTGCGGTGAAGATGACAAATCCTACGAAGATGACACAGTAGAGTTGCTTAACGCATTTAAAAGCGTGGAGAGAAGCTACTGCGTCGTATAGATTTGGAACTAGAAATAATAAAGCAAAAGAGAGGAACTAACAGCGAGGAGCAGCAGATACTTCAAGAACGGAGTTAATAAATACTTTTCATTTATAAATAGTTAGATCAATATATTCAACAATTTGTAAAATAAAAAGTATTTTATAAAAGTTTCTCTTTGAAACAAGACTTTCTCTAAACAAGGTAGTAAACTCAAAGTAAAACGCACATAAATCAGAACCCACTTTAATTTGATACATCATTCTTTATACAATCGACTTAGATGTGTTATAATAATAAACTAATTTCTTAAATTAGTGACATATTATTCTGAAAATTCTATGTTGACAGTTAGACCGATCGATCCCTTACTAGTTATGTATACGTGTTTGTTCGAGCCAATACTTTCATTTAATTGTTTCACTCCATGTGCTTGAAGGTATTCAAAATATCTCAATGGCAATATACTCTTGAACTCTTCTGTTTCCACTAATACTCTTTCTCCATATTTTGTCTTGATTGTTTCCACTTTTAAAACTTCAAACTTCTTATTCACTACAAGATCTTTTGAATTTACATAAGGTTTGCGATATGTGGTTTTATTAAGAGTATTAAAATCCGTATTGCTTTTCTTTGACTAATTAAATTAATATTAGGAGCAATCTCCTTATATAGCAGATTACCACCATCTGCGTACTTTGCCAACCCACTTTTCAACCTATCACAAGAGTGAACTCATTTTGAATTAAAACCGGCCCATGTGTATTTGCAGCCTCTAAACATAAATCAGAATCCACTTTAATTAAAACACAATTGACTTGAATGCGATATTTTTTTGCATCTGTCATACTGTCTCGCTAGAAAACCAAATCAAAACATCTACACACATTTTCTCTGCACTTACATTTTTCAACATACGTGTGTTACATTGAAAGTAATATAAAGACGATCCTAATTCAAAACGTGCCCACAAGTATTTTACATTTGAAAAGAATTCAGGTTTTCACATTTTACATTAAAAGTATATAACGCCGATCCTAATTCAAAACGGTGCACGTGTAACTTCTCGCTAGAAAACCGAATTCAAAACAGCTACACACATTCTTCTCTGCACTTACATTTTTTTCAACATACGTGTGTGTTTCATTGAAAGTAATATAAAGCCGGTCCTAATTCAAAACGTGACAGACGTATTTTTACATTGAAAGTATAGAAGAATTCATGTTTTCACAACTATTTTACATTCAAATGTTTTCACAACTATTTTACATTGAAATTATATAGGGCCGATCCTAATTCAAAACGTGACAGACGTATTTTACACATGGAAAATACGTCTGTCGCGTTTTGAATTAGGACCGGCCCTATTTACCTACTGACCGTGTTGTGGATGTGCATCCTGGGACAGATGGTGTTGTTAGGGTGGTCATATTTAAAGCCGCTCATGAAGAGCTGAGGCGCCCTGTATCAAAACGTTGCCCTTTGCGCTCAATGTAAAGAAAAAATTGTTTTGTTTTTTGTAAATCTTTTTTTTCCTTCTTTCTCTTTTTTCGTTTTTTATTTCGCCCCCCACACCCTTTAATTATTTTCTTTAAAATGCCTTGCATTTTGATGAGCGGTATGTTCCGTTTATATTGTGTAATTTACCGCTTAATGTATGTTCCTTTTATATTGTATAATTTACCGCTTAATTTATGTTCCCATTTGAAATTTCTTGATTATTTTTCTCCGCCCGGTATATTAGAATGATATTGTGTGCTGTGTATTACTTCAAACACAGCGCCTGTACAAAGTGCGGCGATATCGATTAAACTATGTTCTTTGCATGTGCATGAATATTCTTATCACTTTGGAGAACACACGAAACTTTGTAGTATCGATTTTCGTTGAAGAAGGCCGCAAAATTAGATGTTCTATGCTTCACCACTTTAGAAGAGTCGACTTTTGTTACTCGTAGTTGACGGACGCATTCAACAGAGTTTGTTTACTTTGTTATCCATTAAAACAGCTGCCTGAACATAAATGTGCTCCACTACGCTCGCATACAAGGTAAGTGTTTGAAGTAATTCTTTGTTTGTTTATTATCATTAATGTTATTTTGTATATATGTTTATTTTTCTCTACCATCAGTAGCTATCAAAATTAACGCAAAAGTTACAACAAATATTAAGTGAAATTGATGGGAGATCATTATGTCACCTATGTCGGAACATCCAGTGACGAGCACAATTGAGTATAGCAAAAAAGAGGAACGATTTAGAAGCGTATATATAGTAAATAGGTATAAGTTCTAACTATTTACAAACCGTTATTATAGTAAGTGTTGTTGTTTTTATTTAATTAAATATGATTCCACATTCATAATGCTTATACATTAATTAATCTATAGTTGTTTCCTATTCAAAAATATAACACTATAAAGGTTGTTCCATTTAGAAATGCAAAGTAAGTAGTATTTCCGGTTAAACCGGAAATGATAAAAACAATTTAGTTTGTTACTCAAAAACACAATGAAAAAGACGAACTCTTTCTCCATTTAACCCAGTTATTAATGGTAGATACGTTAAATGTGACACCCTGTGTAAGGGATAGACTGGTCACAATTAGAAATATTTACGACGTTCGAGTAAGCAAAACCCTAGTTGGTGGTCGATAAAAGCTTACTTGGGTAAAACTATAGAAATGCCGTGTGCGGGTCCTTAAGCACAGAAGAATGGCTTTTCAATATTGAAAAAAACCCTATCTGGTTATAGAGACGGTTTGCTAAAAGTTAACACAAGGTATTTGATTCATAAATGTACAAAACAAACTGGAGAACGTTAACTATAAAATTGATGTCTCATATACAACGCTTAATTAAATGCATTGGTATATAATATATCACTTCGCTGACATATTTCGATATCAACGGATTTCCAGTTATTTTTGACATACGACACTGCAGTCCTTTCTTGCCTGTTATCTATTGTTGATCTCTCTGCATAAATCCTCATCTAAACTGCACTGTTCACCTCTTTCGACAACTTTAATTTCCTGTATCTTCCTGACCATGGAGCTTTTGTATCGAAGCATCGACTTTCTTAGCGATCGTCAGTATTTTTGATCCGAAGTGCATCATCGGATTCGAATCATAGATGAAATGGGTCACCTAAAATGTGACCCATGACCCAGTGACCCAAATGAGGATGTGACCCACCACCCAGTGACCCATGACCCAAATTATCCCAAATTGACTCAGTGACCCAGTGACCCAAATTGACCCAGTGACCCACATTGACCCCGTGACCCAAATTGAGCCACACTGACCCAGTGACCCAAATTGACCCAGTGGCCCACATTGACCCACAATGACTCAGTGACCCAAATTGACCCAGTTACCTAAATTGACCCTAATTGATGCAGTCGCAAAAATTTTCTTACTGTCTCAAATTGGCCCTCTATGATGTCTTCAATTAGTGGGCGAGTTTTATCGAATAACCGATTATGAAATTTGGAAATTTTATTATTAATTTTTAATAAATATGTGCTGTTCTACGAATTACAGTTACAAAATAAATCTCAGAACTATCTGGCAGAAGGAGTAGCTGCTGTCCGAGACAATTTTAATTAGTGTGAGAATGTTTAACAATTAAATATACTAAATGATCAAAATATTTTTCAATGACAGACGCAATAAAACATAAATTGAATAATCCCGTTTTCTGACATCAAGTTGATACAGGAACATTGTTTTATATGATCTTCATCATTCTTTTAGGTAATTAGTCTTATCAAGAAAACTCGGTCTCATGGAGATTTATAAAAGTCAGCACTTATGTATAAGGTTTAAATTACAATTAAGGTGATGTTTATCCATGCTTAATGATAATGATGTACAAATTACAAAAATAATGGACACTGAAAATTACCGGGTATATAATATTAAGATTTTTGCTACAAATTATTTCAGTTCTTATGTGCAAGAATACTATTATTTAAACATACAAAATTGTATACGTTCATAACACTGCATTCTCGCGGCACAGCGCCACATCACGTTTCTTGAAAAACATGTAAAATGCGTTTCATATTATATAAAAAACGATGTATTGATTACAAAACATTTTAGCGTTTGCTTGAAATATGAAACGAATGCTAGCAACTAACGGCACCAATAAGCTTATGCATTTGTGAAAATAGTTAATAAATTGAGCTGAAAGTATAGGGAAAAGGTTTTTATGACTTCAATAATTCAATTTATTACTGAATCAATTGGGTCAGTTTGGGTCACTGGGTCAGTTTGAGTCACCGGGTCAATTTGGGCCACCGGGTCAATTTGGGTCACTGGGTCAATGTGAGTCACTGGGTCAATGTGGGTCACTGGGTCAATCCGGGCCAGTACACGGGACCCACTGACCCAGTGACCCAAACAAAAAAGTGACCCACTTGGACCCAGTGACCCAGTTGACCCATAACGCATTACATCTCTGTTTACCCAATACTATGCTTATGCGGGCTGGCTCTCAGATTTTCTTAATATTACATAAACCTCAATTGTGGTTTAAACTCAAAGTGGATCCATTTATCACACACAGGAGGCTCGTTCTGGACGAGGGGATATCTACCTCGGTAGGTCAGTCTTTAATCGGTCTTTACACAAAATAGATTTTGTAAATTTATTATCAGCTCGGTCTGTTTCCCTGGTTGCATTTTCTAGGTTAGACCTACATAACATGGTATTGAAATAAACTATCGGTATAAAACGCATATCTTTTTGTTTATTTAAGAGGGATGCCATTCCTTTTTGTTTTATATGCCTTCCTACGATGCTCAAATATCTGAGTGAAGTTACTCCATCGCGTGACGATTATGACACAAATTGCCGATAAGGCTACAGGTTGTTAGATTTGATTTTCATACGTTGCCAAAATAGCTGTCAAATTACTCCCCGTGTAAAAATTATAACACAAACTTCCTGCCACTAAAGACAATAAATTGTTAGGACACGTTGCGAGTTAATCTTTATATGAGCAAGTTTTCTATTTAAAACGGCGCGATGAATATTAAACTACAATAAAACTGATAGAAAATGTATGTAAGCGAGAAATATCCCGGTCACAAGTTTTAATGCAATTTCTATGTTCCGTCTCTTACACCTACGGCACTAGGTACTTCAACAAGACTAACGTGTTAACAGTATAACTATATTGTGATTATGTATTATTAAGACGAACAGCTTTGGGTGTCAGTGGGTGTCAGTTAGAACTCGACAGCAGAGAAACTACACATCACCTTTTGACCAAGTGTAAACGGAAAATTTCAATAAAATACCAACGTCAAATGTTTACTTTGTAACAAAGAATACCCAACTTTGTTGAACGGAAAACTGGTCTTGCGATTCAAGTGGTCCGTAAACTTGCTAAAAGTTTGCAGTTTCACACATTTAGCTGAGTGAATACTGAATATTATATTATTTTATATTACTTCTCTAAGATTTATCCAGAAAGAGAAAATTAAGATGTACAAGGTGCAGTTTGTAGTAATGTCATTCTCAAAGGCACTCTATTATTGATTATGATTCATTTGAGAAGGTAATGGATTTATAACATTTAATAAGAATGTGAAACCACAAACAGAACTTATGTACATTCTAAAAAAGGTTTCAAGCTTTGCATACGCTACACCAAAATAGATATATCTACCAAGGGACAAAGGGTATCCGTTAATCCTAAATATTGTGAATGCCAGAAGCTCCGGCGAGGGAAATAAAATCAGGAAGCAAAAGAAAACTTTTTTACAGGAGTTCATTCTATTTCAAGCAACTGATTTTTGTGAAATTGTATTCATCTATGGTTAAACAAAACCACGTTTTTCCAAGTTTGGTATAGAATGAATATCGCATATTTAAGAATAATCGATATTTTAATATCATCTCAACGAGGGTCAAACTGGTATTATTGCGAATACAATATCCAGTAATGAATGAAAAAATATATATGCGGTAAAGGTTCAGTAAAGATTGAACGCGTAAAAGACACTTCCTCTTGAGCTGCAAACCGTTACTGTAGAATAAATAAAACCGTAGACGAAGACGTCGAAAGTCTTCGAGAAAAAGTAAATGCACCGATAACTTAGAGTAAATATCACTGAAAGCTAGTTTTTATGAATAAAACGTTAAAGTAGTTGTGTAAATAACAATGCGACAAGTAGTGTAAAATGGGGGCTTCTGGGACCTCATTTTCTCCAGAGTTCCTCATTTCCTCACACCTCTGGACCAAATAGTTTTCTTCGACTAGCCGTTTCATCTTTTGAGATAAATATATCTTGTTTGGTATCGATTAATATTAGATATTTCTCAGCTACCTTGTAACAATTTTATTTTTTGGTTATTAAATCCATTCATAAAAGTGCAAGAATTATAAAACACTTTTATTAAAATAATAAGTAAAATACATTTAACAACTTTGGTAATACGCTAAAGCGGCATCTTTATGTGGCATTCTATTTATAGTCGAATATCTGTGTCTTCTATAGCAATTTGCAAGCGAGTTTTGGTTGACAGCCCCCTCCTGGGACACTCCGGTCGTCCGAGCGAGTTTGATAATCAGTCGGCCATGCGTGATAGAAGAGTCAAGATGTACGAAAAAACGCAGGCCGCCAATTTGCGTATAAATTTTGAGCAGTCGAGACACATCTTTGAATAGCGGTTGGTATCCTATGAACGTTATTAAATTGTTTAATTGAGATATTTTATTTAGCGCAAGAACAAAATTAAAAATGCAACTTTGAAAATAGGAAATCCAATCCTTTTTGTTAAAACCACTTTGTATTACAACGTGTAAAAAGCAACTTAGAAGATGGAAAGTTTAACCAATTTATAGAAGACCATTTTATTATACAGCGCAAAGATGCTATTTGGTAAGGCAGCGTGATTCAACATATTGCAGCAGCTAACGAATGTATTGTGACTGCATTTAATTCGACACCTGGAACAATTCCATGTGCTAGAAGCTGTTTAGGATGAGCTGGGTCCACACAACATGCAGTAAACTCCGCTTGATATAACAAGTACTTCATCAAGGCTAGAAAAGCAGTTTTGGTTCGTAGTTAGCTTTAAGAATCTTTTTTGATGGTTTACACATTAGAAACACTTTAATTTGTTTGATTGTGTAAAAGTACGAATATTATAAAAATTTCAATTATTTGTTGAGCTGGAATTTTCCAGTGTTAAAATTATAATTCACTATTTTGATGGTTTAAGAAACAACACACGTGGTTCATTATGTACCGTTAGTAACAGCAACAGGTGTTACTGACGTGTCATTGTTTGTCTGCAGTATACTGCTGACAGATGTGTTCTAGATAACAAATGCTTCGAACAGCGTTAGCCCAAGTTGAGTAAACAAGAATATTTTTGTGATCTGCTTTTTTGTAGAAATTAAAACTAATACAAGTAATTTAGAAAAGGAAAAACTTGAGTAGCACATTTTTAAAATGTAATCTTCCTGAACAGATCTGCACGGGTCGGACCTTTTTAGTGTAACAAGTTTACACTAAGCTGTAAAATGTTTGATTATGAATAATTTTGATAAACCTTAATTTAAAATTCACGAAGTCATTTAATTATTTATTAAATTTTGTTGCATTGCATTTTGTTTTAAAAGAGATTCTTTTGAGTAAATTATTGGTTCAAGATTAAAGTTTTTTATTTTGATCAAATATGATCAAACCTAACAACAGGAAACTAATATCCTTAAGAGTAGAATTTTGATGCCAATTTTATATAGAAAATATCTTTTTAATATTTCTTTAGGTATGTTTGCGGGACACAAATAGTGTTCCACCTTTCTATTAATCTAATTATTACAATTTCTTACAGGAACAGCGTCTTATTTTGTTAAGACAGGTTTTTGTCATCGAAGGCGACTTTTTTTCTTTGGGTTTCCACGTCCGCCCCTTGAAATATGCCACGCAATTATCATAAATAAGTCAGGACTTGGTGGCGCCTATTTGTTTTAGATTAAGTTTGACCTACAATCAGATTTTGACTTACCCCCATTTCTCATAGCTCTATCCAAGGAATAGACCCCTAGTTATGTTGGAAGACTTTGTTACACTTACTCATAACGTGAAACCAGCTATATGTAAGAAAAATTAGTTTCACTGGCTTTCAATAAACGTAGGGCAGTTGTTTCAAAAAAAAACCCGCTTCACTAACGCCCAGTGTCTAGAGTCAGATATAGATTAGAAAGATACGCTTCAACCTGAATTTCTAGGAATATTTCAGATTGCTTCATCCCCCAGGGAGCTACCCTTATTTTAAGATTTTTTGCTGGTAGCGATTACTGACAATGCTTATAAATTTTTCAGCCATACGATACATCATGTTAATCTAGAATTTTACGCAGAATCCAAAAATGCAAACAGATTTGAAATCGGACCACCCCTTACCGTTTTACACACATACCCTCTGCGAGATAAATCGTTCTCCACATTTCCACCCATGAGATAAATGTACCTTGTTTGGTATCAATTAATCTTAGATTTTACAAAGCTGCCTGAATTTCTAGGAATTATTAGATAGCATCATCCTCCAGAGAGCTCCCCCAATTTTAAAATTTTTTTACCGCTAACATTCTGAACCAAATAGTTATCTTCGACTAACCATTTTATCTTTCGAGATAAACTTATCTCGTTTGGTATCAATTAATATTACATTTTTCTCATCTACCCAAATTTCGAGGAATCTTTTAGATTGCATCATCCCCCAGGGAGCTACCCTCATTTTAAATTTTTAACCGGTAGCGATTTCTGACCGTCCTTATTAATTTTTAGGCATGCAATACATCAAATTAATCTAGAATATTACGCAGAATTCAAATATGCAAACATTTAAAATAGGGCCATCCCTTATAAAGTTACACCTTTTAAAGCTCCAAACCTCTAAATTTTTGCTCATCTATATTTAGCTCTATCTTTTAAAACGTTTTATTGCTATCCAAGACATATGCTTTAACCAAACACTTAGAGGTATTAACACAAAGAAATTCAGCACACAAAAGTTTAATAATTTTATCCGATTTACAGCTTAATAAACTAATAGGAATACAATTTTTACATTGAAAAGTATAACATTATTTTATTATCTTCGTGTAGCCGAATCCAAACAGGTTAAAATAACCTGTAACAAAAAAAAGAGATTTATGTGTTGTTTAAAAAGAGAGGATACGTGTTTTCGGCCAATAAAACATATTGTTAGATTAACAACAGATTATTACTATCTTTTTGACATGGATGTAACCCAAGAAAAGTGCAATATTATAGTTGACAACGATAAAACTATGGGAATCGATTGTTTAACATGGTTAACAACCAATGCAAGAATTAAGATATACAACAAATTTGTGTGTCAGATAACAAGTCCTGGTGTTAATAAACAACTTTGCAATCATATACTAGATTTTTTACGTTGTCCAGATGTACGTTTAAGGGAAACATTTGCGTCTACCTTGGCTAAAGAACATGATATTACGCGATTGGAAGCGACAATATACAACTGTACAATTGGAAACTATGTCAGTGCGGAACAGGTGTATAATCCCTTAAAAGACTGTTTAACCTTATTGGAAGATAGTAAGTTATACTTCCTAAAGGCGCCAATGTACTCGGTACCACTTGCCAAAATACGGAGTAAGCTATCGGACAAACTACAAAATAGCTGCTGTTTAGTGTATAATAACCTACTACAGTACGTGTACCGGGGGAATAGTAATACAAAGAAATTGACTGACTTGCAAATTAAGTTGTCCAAAAAACCAGAAGACAGGTATAAATTGATTAAGTATGTGCTTTCGGCTTTTAGTTTTAACTATTAACCAGTAAATTATTTGGAAATAGTAGAAGAGGAAGGCAGCCAAGATAAAATAAAAATCTTACACTGTAACAATTTTATTTTCTGACAATATTTTCACAGATATCTAATTTATTTAATTCATTAATAGTCAACTTAAATATAATAATGCTACACAATCTACGTAATAAATATCATATATTGTTGAAAACAATATAAGCTTTCGATTTGAAAGTATAAAATTTTAAATTAAGCGGTGACAAAAAATGCTATTTGTTAGTGTCACCATAAGAGTTCCCTCCTTTAGATGATAGTAATATTATACTTGTTGTCAGACGGCAACATGCGTCAGGAAATCAGTTCCAACTGAGCTGTCGTTAGAGTAGGTCAATTGTTCTTTAAACCAAAGGACATGACGTGGTTGCAGACCACATATTGGAAGCACCAAAAGATTAAAAAGTCGTTCTCAAGATGAAGGCGTCTTGGCGAAGCGCATTTCATGTCCACGCTTGGTTGGAATTAGTTCGCTTTAGACGGAACGTTAAATTGTTTGAATGGCTTTAGGTTAACAGTAAGTATTACTGAGTTTAGAGTCTTACTAAATTGATATTTTTAGTGCATCTTAGGTAACGTGTATAATTTGGATAACTTAAGCAGCTTACATTAATTTAAGAAGCTTTCCGTAATTTGAGAAATATATAAAATTTGTTTGGCGAAGAATGAAAATTTATTGGTAACTATTTGAAAATTGACCTTGTATGAAAGTCAACCTAGCGTGCTTCAATTATTTGATGTGGACGTACGTGATGTCTTGTTGGATCTTCAGTATCCAGCTAATTGGTTTGTGTGGTAATGGAAATTCCTAATTTGTAATTGCTGAAACACGAAAATTATAAATTAATAATTATTATTCCGGGTATGGTCCATATACCTAGCAAGTATTTTTCCGATGTGGTATGTAATTTGTTTTCTTATACGTCAGCTGTAGCATTTGGTATAGCAGACAAATAAGTTTTGTTTGTTCACGTGGAAATTTCCTAGTTCATTAGGTGAATGACAAACAAGTTATTTTTAAATTATGGCAACAGGAATCCATTAAGTTTCACTTTTATTCTTTTCATTAGTACTAACAAAATACGGTAGATGTTGATATGAAAGTAGAAAAGGTTAACTTTTATATTTAATGAAAATTAAAGCAATTATTTGAAATATAAATTATTCTATCTTAGAGAACTAAATTGTTACATTTTGCATTTTACTAAATGTTATTTTGAATATCTTGCCATAGAATGTGAGGTTCAAGTAGTACTACTATTACCAACAGAAGTTGTAATATAAATTTAATTATTCAAAAACTCATACTTAATCACTTTCAAGATAAATTTTTGCTAGACTATACTAATATAAAAACTATTATATTTTATTTATAAGAAATACTGGTTACTATCAAATACATATGTACATATCTTTCATTAATATTATTTAATCAAATTTATTTAAAGAAGATGTCTTGTAAATAATTTACTGCAACTTGAAGGAATAGATTTTCATTTTGGTCAAGACTATGATTATTAGTTAGAAAGAATGAGGGTTGATTCTAATTAATTATGAATTTTGGATATGAATGCACAAACTGTGCTATCTTTGTTTTAATCTGTTTACAGGTGTAGCAGTGCATCTATAAAAGTCAATATCGAGCCATAAGGTAAGAAAACTTTGGGGATTGTGTTTCAGTAATATGTTGTATAGCGGTAATTGAGTAAAGGTTTCCGCATTCGCCTTATACAAGAGACTCAAGTAAGGTCGTCTTCGTGTACAAAAATTCGGTGGCGCCTTATTCTCTACTCCAACCCCGACCCAAAGCTCATGTTCTACCCAGAGCAAATAGCTCGACTAGCCGCTTAGCCTTTAGAGGATTCCTCATCTACGAGCCGTTTTCCACCGAAACTTGCCGTGGGCTCTTTACATTTACTGGAAATCCTCGTCCTCTATCCTTGTACCTGTCAGCTGGTCACATAGAAGTAAAAATCTTATAAATAGCCCTCTTAGTACGGCAAAACAGTTATAACACAAGTGCTACATTAAAGCACTTAGTACATATTTTACACAATCTGCAACACCATATTCTACAATTCCAAAAGAAATAGTCATTCCGGAATTGGGATTGATAGATACGCCTAACATTGCCCAGAGGTTGTACGACAACGCGTAAATATTGGCAGTAAACTCTATCCGTTTACGCTAAAGGAAATTGCCATTATGCATGCCATACGCTGTAAGTGGAAGAAAAAGGCAACTGGAATTAGAGAAATAGATGCAAAAAGGCGAAAGTTAGACTACATGAAAGACACTGCGACAATACGCAAACAATACACAGATGTGCTAGACGAAGAACATCTTAGAGAAAATGAGGAAGAACTAAAAGATTATTTTATGTGCCGGTGGACTGACCTAAATACATCCAGGTACTATAAGCTGTATGCATTTGCGGTTAGTAAGAAAGACTCTTTTAGTTATGTAGGCGTCCTTGCGAAAAAGGGTGGTACTAAATCTGTACGCTTTTTAAAAGGTTATTCTAAAAACGTATTTATCAAAATGGGAGATAACAAAGACGAACTAAGCAATGCGCGTTTCGTAACCTTGGCGTACACCACACGCAAAGAGGTTCCGCTAAACATTGTATGTTTGCCTAGTAAAGAACCTTTCGAATCATTTGAATCCGAGGGCCCTACAACCTATAACGACCATATATTCCCAAAAGTGGTAGACATACAACTATTCAACAGTGAGTGAGAGAATAAGGATTCCCTCTAATACCGACCAGAAGAAGTCGATCAAGCTAACAAGATACCTATGCAGAATATAGTGGGAAAGCTGCGATTAAAAGATTGTCATAAGCTGCAAGAATTACACGAAGGAATGGATCTGGTTGTCGTAGAATCAAATACTTTATATATAAAAACAAACTTCGGTACATTTTGCAATTTGAAAACCTAGACGGTCTCTATGTATCAAACTATTGGCTAGAAAAGGGGATAGAGGACTTGGGTGTCGATTTAAATTTTAAGCTGCGAATAAAATTAGATAAAATTAAAACCACTCCAAACAAACATAAAGAAAGGACTGTCTTCTGTGTGTAACTTGTATTAAAATTAAGTTTAAATGGCTTCATGCTTGGTATTAAGTATTTTTAAATTTTGTTGTGTAAGTCAGAATAAAAATTTTAGAATAGTATTACATTGCTCTTTACTTACAAAAGGCTGTGACGTCACTACGAAATAGCAGTCACACAGAGATGGGTGCGCATGGGCAGTCATGTGCATGGCCAGGGGTGCGCACGCGCAGGGGTGCGCATGGTCAGGAGTGCACATGCGCTGGGATGTATCTTGGCGTACACGAGGGAAGCGTAAGTTAACAATCACCAAGCATCTAATTCTTATTTGGGTGGTATGGAGTTCTTGCGACCGTATGTAGCCGGAGTAAAAAAAAAGATTTGTATACGCAGCTTATTAATAAAATTAGTTTATCGAGTGAAGATGACAAGCGTAAAGTCATCCCTAGAAGCATATCAATCTACGCATGGGGGCATAAAGATATAAATCTAAGATAGTTGTTTATATTTGTATAGATTTTGTAAATCTATTGTATATATTAGTTTTAAGATTCCATAATTTTTAAGTTCTTCTCCCGCCTTCCCTTCTTCCAAATCCTTCCTGCTTCTATGCTGGTGGACAGAGTATACGTGTTATCTCCACGTGGTGTTCGCGGGACAGCGGTTTTAGATTTCTCGGGAAATGCTTGGTTAAAGCATGTCTTGGATAACGGAAAAAAGGTTTTAAAGATTGAGTTAAATATAGTTTGTTTAAAAATTAGAGGTTTAGTTGTTTAAAAGGAGTAACTTTGTAAAGGATGGTTCTATTTAACATCTACTTACAGGTTTGAACTCTCTAGAAAAATCTAATATTAGTTGATTCCAAACAAGATTGATTTATCTTGAAAGAGTGACTACCCAGCGGATAATATATACAATATTCCGCTTGTCAACCAAAAAAGTTGTAGGGAAATTCAAAGACGAATTAAATGGGGATCTAGTATTAGAATTTGTTGGTGGTAGGGCTAAGTTCCACTGTATTGTAAGCGATAAAGGCACGATTAAAAAGATTAAAGGGGTTCTCACGAAGTGTAGTTAAGAATATTAATGTAAATAGCTTTAAGGACATTGTACATAATAATTCTGGTGCCCTTTTGCATAGCATGGTGTGTATTCGAAGTCATGAACACCAACTTTATACTCAATTAATTAATAAAATTAGTTTGTCGGGCGAGAATAACAAAAGGCACGCCATCCCTAATAGTACAGCAACCTACGCATGGGGGCATAAAGACATAGGATAGTTACTTATATATGTATATATTTTATTGTGTATGTATATAGTAGCTTGTAAGTTAGTTATAAGACATACCCACCATCCCCATCCTTAATAATCACTTCGCTCCTGGCGACATGTGTTTACCTCCACGCGGTGTCCTGGACGGTAAAACATATTGTTAGATTAACGACAATATGTCTTATTGATCGAAAACACGTTTTGCCTAGTAAAGAACCTTTCGAATCATTTAAAACCGAGGGTCTTACAACCTATAACAACCATATATTCCCAAAAGTGGTGGACATGCAACTACGCAACAGTGAGTGGGCGAATATAGATTCTTTCCAAATAAGAAATTAAAGTTTCCATGTGCGTAGCACCAGCCATTGGGAAATGGTAAAAATGATACACCTATAAAGGTGATTATTAATTGTGGTTTAGAAAAATAGTTTTCTTGGACTAAATTAAATAGCTTAGACTGATTAATGTATATGGTTGCATATCCCCGTACACATCCACAAACATTTGCTTACGCCCACATACGGACATGGCGATGCCGGTAGTTTTTATTTAACAAGTAGTAGGAAAGATACGTTAGGTGTTAGTGTGTGGAAGTCCATCGAATCGTTGGATTCAAAAAGAACAGTGCGGCGGAATGTATGGTTGTTACCGTTAGAATAATCGAAAGTGGTTAATCGATGGTATTAGATGTTTAAATATGCGAAAGTGTAAAGGCCTACATAAGCAAAAGTTTAATTATCAGACAAAAAAAAGTGCACGATGTGCTATTCTTTTAAAGAAAGTATAGAATGATGCTTTGCAGCGGACCTAGCAGTAAAAAAGGCGACTGACCATTTCAAAGAACTACAAGAATAGCAGTAGCGCAGAGATTGGGTATGCATGTATTATACAGCTCACTGATACTATAAAATATGTTAGTTTATGGATAGCTCAAACGTGTGATTGATTACGACTTATAGCTCTCTTGGAGGTTTAAAAATTCTGAGACTATTGTCGTTTGAAAAATGGTTGGAAATTATCAGAATGGGAGCGGTTGGAAGTATAACTTAGACGGATTATTGACGAGGTTTTTCTACCTTTTACGAGGGAATCGGAAGTTAACAAATATCGAGCATTTAATTCTCAATTTGGGTGGTATCGAGTACTTGCCGGCTCTAGAAATAATTACGTGATACCGACCGCTATGCGGAAGATTTGGTTCTAGGAAATGAGCAACCTACGAAAGTACGGAATACTTGGTATTAATTCTAATTGGTTTAGTGGCCGCGTTTGTGCACTCTTCGAGTGTGTTCGGCAATCTTTGATTATTTCCAATATGTATATAAACCATGGTGCTACCCATAGAAGTTGGTCGAAGAAAAATATCATCCGACAATATTTTTAATTGCAACTCTTGTGGTGCTTCCTATACCTGGATAAATTCTTTCAAACGGTACCAGAACAAATGTCGTGGTGTAACATTGTCCGCGGTTAAGCTTATACATTCGTCAGCAGCAAAGTACTTAAACTGTGGATCTTGCGGTATCGCTTTTACGAAAATGGGCAACTTACTGCGGCACAAGGAAAAACAGCACGATATGTCATTAAGCCGTAAACGTTCAGCTCCGCTAGCTTGTATGAAAGAACCACAAATTCTGTGTAAAGTATGCGATTTTGAAATGGAAAAGACTACCTATGCCACACACTTGAGGTGTAGCAGACATAAAAATGCAACAGTTACCGCTACTGGCAAAGATTGTGCAGAAATGGTTAGCACAACGTTTAACAACTGTATGGCTAGCTATCGCATAAAGAACGTCAGTGTCGACGATCGAGTGTCCGAGTTTCTTTGGAAGCAGAATGAGCGGTTTATTCGATTAATTAATGAAAAAGAACACAACACACAGCAATAAAAGTTAATTGCGAACTCTACAGCGTCTACACCAAAATGGGGAAAGAGACTACCGATGTAAAATCCTTTAACCCAAAAAATATGGTTATAACATCTTCAAGTAATCTGGAAAATATGTACGAGGTCTTAAGCGAAACCATGTAAACACCAACTTTATACACAATTAATTAATAAAATCAGTTTGTCGGGTGAAGATGACAAGCGTTACCTCATCCCCGAAAGCATAACAATTTACGCATGGGGGCATAAAGATATGATATAGTTGATATACTTGTATATATGTTATTGTGTATGTATATAGTAGTGTGAAATTTAGTTATAAAACATACCCAACATCCCCATCCTTAATAATTCCTACGCTCCCGGCGACATGTGCTTACCTCCACGCGGTCTCGCTGGACGGTAAAACATATTGTCATTAATCTAACAATATGTTTTATTGACCGAAAACACTTTTCTTCTCTTTTTAAACAGCATATTAATCTCTTTTTGTTACAGGTCTTTTTAAACAACACATTAATCTCCTTTTTTGTTACAGGTTACTTTAACCTGTTTGGATTTGGCAACACGAAGAAAATAAAATAATGTTATACTTTGCAATGTAAGGATTGTATTCCTATTAGTTTATTAAACTGTAAATCGGATAAAATAAATTATTAAACTTTTGTGTGTTTAATTTCTTTGTGTTAATACCTCTAAGTGTTTGGTTAAAGCATATCTCTTGGGTAGCGAAAAAACGTTTTAAAAAATAGAACTAAATATAGATGAGCAAAATTTTGAGGTTTGGATCTTTACAAGGTGTAACTTTGTAAGGGGTGGCTATATTTTAAATCTGTTTGCACATTTGGATTGTGCATAATATTCTAGAATAATTTGATGTATCGCACGACTAAAAATTGATAAGGACGGTCACAAATCGCTACCGGTAAAAAATATTAAATGAGGGTAGCTCCCTGGGGAATGATGCAATCTAAAAAATTCCTAGAAATTCAGGTAGCTCAGAAAAATCTAATAATAACTAATACCAAACAAGATAGATCTATCTCGAAAGATGAAAATGGTTAGTCGAAGAAAACTATTTGGTTCAGAATGTTAGCGGTAAAAAAATTTTAAAATTTGGGTAGCTCTCTGGGGGATGATGCTATCTAAAAAATGTCTAGAAATTCAGGTAGCTGAGAAAAATCTTAGATTAATTGATACCAAACAAGGTACATTTATTTCGCAGGTGGAAATGTGGAGAAAGATGTATCTCGCAGAGGGTATGTGTGTAAAACGGTAAGAGGTGGTTTGTTTTTAAGTCTGTTTGCACATTCGAATTCTGCGTAAAATTCTAGATTAATTTGACGTATCGCATGTCTAAAAATTGTTAAGGACCGTCAGAAATCGCTACCGGTAAAAAATTTTAAAATGAGAGTAGCTCTCTGGGGGATAATGCAATCTAAAAAATTCTTAGAAATTTGGGTAGCTGAGAAAAATCTAATATTTATTGATACCAAACAAGATAGATTTATCTCAAAAGATGAAATGGTTAGTCGAAGAAAAGTATTTAGTTCAGAATGTTAACGGTAAAAAATCTTGAAATTGGGGTAGCTCTCTGGGGGATGATGCTATCTAAAAAATTCCTAAAAATTCAGGTAGCTGAGAAAAATGTAAAATTAATTGATACCAAACAAGGTACATTTATTTCATGGGTGGAAATGTGGAGAAAGATTTATTTCGCAAAGGGTATGTGTGTAAAACGGTAAGAGCTAGTCTGATTTTAAATCTGTTTGCATATTCGGATTCTGCGTAAAATTCTAGATTAATTTGAGGTATCTCGTGGCTAGAAAATTTATAAGCATTGTCAGAAATGGATACCAGCAAAAAATCTTAAAATGAGGGTAGCTCCTTGGGGGATGGTGCAATCTGAAAAACACTTAGATATTCTGGTAGCTGAGAAAATTTTAATATTAATTGATACCAAACACGATATATTTATCTCCAAAGATGAAATGGCTAGTCGAAGAAAACTATTTGGTCCAGATGTGTGAGGAAATAAGGGATTCTGGAGGAAATGAAGTCTCAGAAGCCCCCATTTTACACTACTGCGGCAGTTTCTTATTTACAACTAGCACAGTATTGTATGCTGTCAAGTGCACTAAAAATATTTTATGTTTACACCGACAAAAGTATAAAAGTTACAATGGTTTAATACCAGGTTCAGTATTTGAGTGCTATAAAAACGAGAAATAAATTTAATATGAGTTTTTGAAACAGTACACCAAAATAATACTAATTTGCACTCACTAAAAATAACAAAATATTTTCGAAAATCATCCACATTCACGCTAAGAACAACTTTATTTATTTAATACTTACAAAACTATCGAGGACAGCAAACTTTCTACAACTTCAAGGGATTGAAGTACTCGAACATAATAGAAAAGATTAGAATGAATGTGGTGTAGACATTGTGACGCTACATGGAAAGAAGGAATAAAAGATATTCCTGCTGCGCAGATTAAGTACGGTAACCAAATAAGGTGAGAACTTATTCGAATCACCGGGTATGGTAGAATTCCCAGCCTAGCAACAGGATGGACCGTGGGCGCTGATTGCTCACAAACTAATGATAATTATTATAAGGCGCCAACTGCAGAAAAGGCCCTATTATACCTACTTCTAAGGAAATACGTGCTAATTCCTGCAATTCTATAAACACGTCTCCAATTACCAAGAAGTACTCACGATATGGTACACTCAGAACTAATAAAAAGCCGCCTCTTTCAAAATAATTAAAGTTTATTAACAAAATATCAGTACAACCTACTTAAAAAATAACCCTATAGTCTTTTTGGATATGACTTGTACCTTCAGAAGATTAGTTATTGCCAGTCCTCTATTAACTGTTAAAATAAATGGGTCTTGGAAGTCCCCTTATCTTAAAACGATTTAATGGTATAACTATCTTAGCAATGAAGCTAATCTCCCTTTACGAATGTAGACAGGACAGTGCACTCTCCTATTCGCAATTTACAGAAAATTCAGTGCTAAGGCTGGTAGGTCAAAAGTGCGCCTAAGTGTACAGCTCCCTCAATACATTGAATTAATGCCATAGATTAAACACATAAATCAGAATAAAAAAAATTACTTGCATTATCCCAATTCAATGATTAAATAAACCACCACCATATTATGATCCTTACTTGTAATGCAATCCAATACATATTCCCTCGATGTTTTCAGTTACAGTCCTTAGAAATAACGGGACTGCAGCATGACTACTATATTTTAGGGATCTACCCACCGCATGGACTTGATGTAGGTGATATGTCAGAGTACCCCACTTACTGTATTTCTAGATTGTAGACGAGTACAAAAGGTTCAACAAAGAAAGGAGAAAGAAATCCTGCACGCATTGATATCTTTTAATACAAATTTAATATCAGGAGAAGTACTTTTACAATAAATACTTAATATAAAGTTCTCCTTAGTATAAGAGGATTATCCACAAATACTTTAAGTAGTCATTTTCGTAACTTAAGGTTCACTCCTCTAAGAATTGGGCTAACCTTCCTTAGAGTCTGTATTAGCACCTCAGCGATTTTTCAAGAATCCGGTTAACAAATGTTTTCACAGGTATTTGCAGCTTTAACATTGCCGTTTGCTTAGGCTACTCGCCTTTATTATACTCCAATTATTACTTAATTTTTAACTTAGTATAAATCAATCCAGTTTGTCAAAATTCAATTGTAATTTCTGTTTAACCAAATAAATTGTTACAAGAAGTTTTGGAAGAAGTTCTTAAAAATACCACTTCTAAAGCCCGAAACATTACTGGCGCAGTCGGTGCGAACCAGAAAGGCACTACAAATCCAAAAATCGGAGAACTGGCGACTAAGAATTTCAATTCCCAATCTGGAAGAACCCAAACAAAGTTGCAGGAGGTACTACAATCGACCGAACCAACGAAACAAATTTAGACGAGGTGCAAGAATCGACCGAGTCCAAAGAAACAAACGTGGATGAAGTACAAAAATCGACCGAACCCACAGCCAGAAAACCAAAGAAAACGACGATGAAAATAATGTAACTTCATTATCAATTAAATCAACTATTCTTTTTTACAAATTTATTGATATTAGCTAGTAGAAGAAAATTTTGTTATTATTTTATGTATGTACAGCTTTTTTTTAATTATTGCAATTTATGCCATTATATGAAAATAATTTACTTATCTATAAAGAGAAATTATTTTTAAGACGAGAAATTATTTTTGTAATAAGAGAACCGAAAAGACGCAATTATTAGTACAATTATTACAAATTATTATTAATACAAAACGAAAACGATTTTAAAATACAAAAATAGAACGCAAATAAACTTTACCATTTTTAATGTTTAAAACGCAATTCTAATAGAAACAATTATTCAAACGTAACCTTTACCAATTTCTATAATTAAAACACCTTAGTGTGTAATTTATAGAAACGTCTTTGTAATTATTATTAAATTAACTCATCACAATTTGAAATAAAGCGTACAAATTTATAGCGCGATTTTTACACAAATCATCAGTGAATAAAACTATACACTCGTCAGAACTTTATAAAGTATAATTAAATATTCTTCAGCACGAAGATATCTAGCTATAGAAAAGCATTACGCAATTTAGTTAAATTTATCACAGAGACTTAAAGCAAAACTTTTCACGAACTTAAAACTTATAGTTTAGACAACATGACAACATGAAATTCGATAAAAATTAAGTAGAGTAAGCAACTTCCACTGCTGTTATTAAACTATTACAAAATCTGAGAGGAGTAGAACAAGTTGTACAAAAAAGAAAAAAGAAAAGATTAAATGTTGCCACCGGAAAAAATATTTCCACAGCTAAATTAAAACCTGAGAATGAAGAAATTTTGCGGAAAATAACGATAAAGAAAATGAAATTACAGAAAAAGATACTTTGGTCGCTGATAATAGCAGCAGCCGTTCAAGTAGCAGTAACTCAGAAATCGAAAGTAAGTCTGATAGTGACTCTGAAAATGATAGTGATAATAAGGACATAAATCTAGAAATTGAAAAGTTTTAGTTAGCGAAATTTGAAGTCAAAAATATTATTAAACACTTTGTGGGAAAAGTAACTTCGACTGCAGAATTGAAAGATAAAACGGTGGAACTTTCTTTCTTGCGTCATTCGCGCAAAATAAATAACAAATTTTCCTGACAACATGTCCCCAGACGAAGGCAGTATTCCTGTGCATAAAATTGTGAAAACGCTGCCAAATCCTATCACTGATCGAAAAAACTTAAAAAATTTTTGAAGACGTTGGAATAACTTATGCCTTATATTTTTTTTTCAATTTAATGCTCCTATATTATGGTTTTTTGTTTTTGTATGTAACATTTTCAAAAATAAAGCATTATGCCATATGTATCAGCAAATTTTAATTAAAAAAATTTCAAGTTACAATAATAAATTCATTGAAGTATACGCTCGAGTTTACGTGTTCAAAGTAGGCCTTAGAGTGTCATATAATTAAACATAGATTTAGTTTTCGCCTGTGTTCAAAGTAGCCCCGAGGGTGGGGTAACATTGAGCACCTATATTTTAAAAATAAAAAATAGAAGCAATTATTTTATATCAAACTCAAATTTTCTATATTGCTTCTCCTACTTGATACCCATAATTTTGCGTTTAAACGATAAAAAAAACTTAAGCCCAAAAATGTTATTACAAAATTAATGAAAAAAATGTTCAAAGTAGCCCCACCTTACGTTATATTTTTAGGACTCTTGACGGCATTTGCATAGGGTTTTCTACCTCCTGGCATATAATACTGTGCTAGTTGTAAATAAGGGGCTCCGCATTGTTATTTACACAACTAATTCAAAGTTTTATTCACACAACTAGCTTTCAGTGTTATTTACTTAAAGTTTTCGGTAAATTCCGGGTATTCGAAGCCTTTCTATGTCCACCTCTACGTTTTCATTTTTCAACAGTAAATGTTTGCTGCTCTAGAGGAGGCGTCTTCTACGCGTTCAATCTTTACTGAACCTTTCCCGTATATATTTTGTTTTTCATTCATTACTAGATTTCGTATTCGCAATAATACCAGTTTGACCCTAGTTTAGATGATGTTAAAAAAATCGATTATTCTTAAATATGCGTTTTCATTCTAAACAAAACTTGGAAAACAAGGTTTTGTGTTAACGTAGATGAATAAATTTGACAAAAATTAGTTGCGTGAAATGGGATGAACTTCAACAAAGTTTCCTTATACTTCTGATTGTATTTCCCTCGCCGGAGCTTCTGGCATTCACAATATTTGAGATCGACGGATACCCTTTGTCCCCTGGTAGATCTATTTATTTTAGTGTAGCGTATGTAGAGTTTGAAACCTTTTTTATAATCTACATAAGTTCCTTTTTGTGATTTCACATTCTTATTAAATGTTATAGATCCATTACCTTCTCAAATGAATTTTAATCGATACATAATAGAGTGCTGTTAAGAACAACAGTACAACAAATTGCACATTGTAGAACTTAGCTTTCTCTTTTAAGGGAAATTTTAGAGAAATAATATAAAATAGCATAATCTTCAGTATTCGCTCAGCTAGATGATCCTGAAAACTTTTAGCTAGTTTGCGGACCGCCCGAATCGCAAGATTTATTTTTCCGTTCAACTTTGTAAGAAAGTCAACATTTAGCATTGGTATTTTAATGAGATTTTCTGTATGCATTTGGTCAAAAGGTTCTATATAGTTTGTTTGCTTTTAAAATAGCTTTGGAGTTCCAAGTGACACCCACTGAGGTCCAAAAGTGTTCGTTCTAAGAATACCTAATCACAGGTAGTTATACTTCAACATGTTAGTCTTGAAGTACTTAGTATCGAGAAGGAACATAGAAATTGCGATATAACTTGTGATCAGGCTACTTCTCGCTTCGTACACCTTTTCTAGCAGTTTAACTGTAAGTTAGTATTCTTCACGCCGCCTTAAATAGAAAACTTGCTTATATAAAAATTAACTTGCAGCACATTCTATTAATTTATGTTCTTTAGTAGCAGGGAATATTGTTATAATCCTCACACGATGGAACAATTTGACACTGATACTTTAGCATCGTATAAAAGTAAATAAAATAAAAGGGAACGGCATTACTATTAAATAAGCAAGAAGAAATGCGATTTATACCGATATTTTTATTTCAATACTATGTTGTGCTAGTTTAACCTGGAAAATGCAACCAAGAAAAACAGATCGAGCTGGTAATAAAATTCACAAATGTTTATTTCCTTGTGAAGGCTGATTAAAAAACTGACGTACCGTGTAGATAGTCCCTATGTCCAAAATGAACGTGCTGTGTGTAATAAACTTTTGTTTCATTACTCTAACCTTTTCTTATAGCTTGCTCTATGGTATGCTAAATCAAGCCTAGTTATCCCTACCTTTTTACAGTTTGTTACGTTTATTTTTCTACATAAATTAAATACCCTTTTTCTCCTGGTTATGTCATTATCACCCGCTCGAATAAATTCCATTTCTATTCTTAAATTCTCTAACAATACCCTATATAGTGTACCTGTTCAGTATAAGCCCGCTTAACATAATTTTAACTCAAATCCACTTTGCTTTTAAAACGAAAATTTATTTGATAATTTAAATAGTTAATACCTTGTTTTAGGTATTCGTTGACTTGTTAAACATTCCGATAACGCATAATTGCTTTCTCTTGTGTTTCCCATTTAAAGACTTGTCGAAATAATAGATTCTACTATTATTTGATAGCGTGTTTTCCAGTTTGATAATCGCGTATCGATAAAGCGAGAATTGCAGTTCAAACCTGTGTTATTTAAACCCATTTTTGAATTTGATTCTGCAGCTTGTGCGTTGAAATATTTTCTACATTATTCGTCACAGTACTTCAAAAACAATGCAGGTTTTTTTATTCGACAAGTGGGAGGTAGCTTGCGTGTATTGGTGAGTTTTCTCGCGCTTACTCATTTTAATCAGATTCTCTTTTTAGCTCTTAGCTGGAGGCCAAATAGGTTCTTTCTTTATGTAAGCCCTACTGTTCGTTGACGTAGACAAACTGCTTTTGTCTGTAGACCGCTGCTGTAGTTACGGTGGCAGAGCGAATATATCCTGACTACCGTGGCGTTGCTGTGCTGACTCACCTCCGACGCGTTGCAAGCTAAGTATTCAGACACATTCAGGTATACAACTTGTTTTCTTTTGTGTATATCAATGGCATATTCCGCATATCAGCGTTTAGTGTGGTTACGTGATAAGAAACGTGACACTGTAGAACTATTATCTGTTGCTGCGAATGGATATTATCGCTTTACAAATGTGATGTACCATTGTTAAAAATGTTTGACAGATATACGCTTATTCTTTTCTACTGATTGGTTTATTTTACAAACGGTATTATGTACAATTCAAAAGAATGTTTGACAAAAGTTCTCACACGTTAATTCTTTCCTACTGATTAGTTTGTTTTACAAAAAAAGCTCTCACATGATTATTTACTACTGATTAATTTTATTTTTTGTAAAATACGAGATGCTCACTTCGTATCTAAAGTACTAAACTATTCATATCACCTAATATTTGCTTTGAAATAGTAGTGCTTAATTTATTGCTTTTGCTTGTTTGTACAGAGCACTTTATTTATTTTTATTTGTTAATAGATAATCGTGGGCGACGTGCTTTTTTTTGTTTTCTTAGTATGTAGGTGGATCCACCTCACTCTCCGCGTTTGATAATTAGCCTAGTTCTTACTTTTGTTCCGGCTACGTCTAGGTATGGAGCAAGTTTTATGCCCATTGTTAATGTTTTCCCTATTTAACTTATATCTAATGTTAGTTAACAAAATGTTATTCTACTAAAGTTAGTTGATTACCTTACGTGCGAAGCCTTATGCTATGTTATTTTACCTAAAACTACCCTTCGCCTAAACCTACACATGCTACCTTTTCTCTCTATTCTACTTTGACCCCTGCATAACCCGGACCGTCGGCAACCGGAAACCAGAGTCATGTATTCAGCCCAAATCTACCGTGCAAGTTCCCAGTCATCGGCAACCGAAAACTGGAACGTTTGCACAGACCCTAAGTTGTGTGTGTTTTTTCCCTATCTACTTAAACTAGTTGCCCTACCTACGGTCTTAACGCTACTTTTTAAATCTCCCTGGGTCTCCTGACCATCGGCAGCCAAAAATCAGGCGACCCAGTGATTTGCCTAAAGCTGTTCATGCACGACTCCCGACTATCGGCAGCCGGAAATCGGGGGTGCCGTGCAAGGAACCTATCGCACTTGTAATTGCTAAGTTTTAGTCTATAGTTTGTAGAATCTAGATGTGTTGTGTGTATTGAATAAAATTGCGTGTCATATGCTATCAAAGCTTAATTTAAAATTTGGTTGTTTTTTACATAACTTCATTATGTAGGTCTTCTGTTTGTTTTTAACTGTGTGATATATTTTTCTTTCGCTTGATATGAGCATCTTTGGGGTAGGATGTTTAGTATGTTGTATTTAATTTCATTTTTGATTATTTCCTGAGCTGTAAGTAGTAGAGGTTCTTCTCAATGATGGCGAGTGTTGTCTTCAACCGTTAGTTTGCATTGTAAGATTGTGTGTTCAGGAGTCCCCACTTCCTCTTAATCGAAGATGTCAGTGTTGGATATGTTGAGCTCGTTTTTGTATGGTTGATATGGGACGTGCCCAGTAATGTGGTGTATTATTTCAGGCGTCGCCGTGGATCAATGTAGTAAGCGTAAGGCTACGGATCCCAAGGTCCCGGGTTCAAATCCCGACACGGCCGATTGCTTGAAAAATGACAGGTGAGCATTTTTCACAAAAATTACGCCCTCGTTCGGATGAGAGGTTAAATGGAGGTCCCGTGTGTGAGTGTTGTCACGCACGTTAAAGATCCCTACCTTGCCTGGAACGGCAAGGGTTCGGCAAAATTCTAAATTTCCAGGCAACAAAAAACTCGCCTCCTGGCCAATGTAGTACCTACAGGTGGAGCATTGGAAATATAAATGAACGGTGTATTAGTCCTTCTGTAGTAGTTGGAGTCGGTTTTGATAGTTTGGAAAGATGTTATATACTCTTCTGCCGGTGGGAGATGTGTCTCACCGGTCTTGCCATATTTTTACAATTTGTTTTTTAATCTCTTGCTTGTTTTTGGAACCTATTCCTAGCAATTTGTTAATGTTGGTGTTGTTTCCATTTTTTTCCCGGGTTCGAATCCCGACACGGTCCGCTTGAAAAATGTTAGGCGAGCATTTTTCACAAAAATACACCATCGTTCGGATGAGAGGTAAAATGGAGGTCCCGTGTGTGAGTGTTGTCACGCACGTTAAAGATCCCTACCTTGCTTGAAACAGCAAGGGTTCGGCAAAATTCCAAATTTTCCAGGTAAAAAAAACTCGCTTCCTGGCCAATGTAGTACCTTCGGGTGGAGCATTGGAAAATCAAATGTAATGTTGTTTCCATTTCCTAGCCAGTAATAGGCTGCTCGTTTTTGATTTCAAGATTAAGTGGTAGAATCCCAAGTATTATCACCAGAGCATCATGTGGGGTTGTTTTATAAGCACCCGTAAGTTTAATTAAAGTTGCACGTTGTGTACGGTTGATTGTAGTAGTAGGTCGAACCAATTCCAGTCTATGAGCCTATGTGCTTGCAGCATGAAATACTATTGCTGCAAGCACAGTGTTCATGTATAGTCTTACAATATTTAGGGGTATTTTATTTGTATGTTGTGCTTTTGTTGATATCTTATACATTATAGCTTTGGCTTTATTACATTATTTAGTGGTATGTTTTGTAAAATTTAGTTTCTTATATAGATGCAGGTCTGATTTTGTATTTTCGTGTTTCTTATATTCAGTTCAGGATATACTTTGTTATCCATGGTTTCTTATTTTCTTTTTGTGTATATCCCAGAATTTCTCTGGCCGCCAGTCTAAGTTTTTTGTCCGTCTTCTATCTGGGACAACACACTTTTAATTACAACATTACCTATATCTGCGTCTAACATGAGTTTGTCTTCCGACAGAGGGTAACTTAAGTGAACCAGCCAACAATAAATATCTTAACTGTTGGAATGAACTTTGACGATCTTTGACCCGTACATAAACACGCACTTCTTATGCTAATTTATTCAAGAGCTTGGCAAAATTCTCAAATCCACACACAAATCTCCAATATCATCATCGATAGGTCTTCAGTCCTAGAACTGGTTGGACGTGTACATCCTCTTTTTTCTATTCTGAGCTAACCTACACATATCCCTTAATTCCTACAAGCTACATCTTTCATTATCTGTGGGCAATATTGTAATCTAGGTCTGCATTTACCTCCCTTTTTCCCTTCTCTGCTTCTAATATATTACGCACTATTACATCGTGCCTTAGTATGTGTCCTATTATACTATCTCTCATATTTTTTACTGTTTTGCGCATATTTCTTTCTTCCCCTACTATTTCAAGATCCTTTTTGTTCATAACTTTGTATGTCCGTGCTATCTTCATCATACGTCTGTAGCATTACATTTTAAAGTCTTCTATCTTCTGCTTGTCCACTTACTCTCCTGATACATTTCACGGCCGTACAGTGCTGTGCTCCATACATATTTTCAGCAATCTTCTCCTTGTTTCTATGTTTGTTGTATTTGAATCCAGTAATTGCATTTTCTTGTTAAATGTAGCACGATCATGTGCTAATCTTTGTTTTATATCTTTTGTACTCATACCATCTTGTGTTATTTTACTTCCTAAGTAGCGGAAATCTTTAACCTTTTGTAAGTTCTCGTTTTCTATTTGAATCCTGGTTTTTAACCTATTTACCCCATCTTTAAATACTCATACTTTAGTTTTATTTTTGTTGATTTTCATACCGTAGCTCTCTGTTAAAATTGTTTCTGTTGCATTAAGTGCTGCTTCTAAATCTTCCTTGCTAGATGCTAATAGCGCTATATCATCTGCAAATCTAAGCATATCAGTTGTTGGCCCTGTATATTAATTTTAATTTTCATTGCTTCTTCGATATACAAGTTAAAAATTAATGATGATAGAGCACATCCCTGTCTCACTTTTTCCTAATATTTACTTCTTTTCGTTGTTATTCTTTTTATCGCTGTTTGCTCTTTGTATAAGCTGTGTACTATTCATCTATCCCTATAATTAAAACTCATCTCGAAGTATCGGATTCCCAAGTCAACCTTTTCGCTGTCGAATTCATGTTCTAGTGCTTCTGGTTTCTGTCCTGCATATAAATTTCCTTTATTTTCTTGCCGTCTAGCCTCTTTCTCTACATTTTAAATAATGACGTTTCCTCCCGCTTCCTTATATTTCTGCTTTATGGTTTTATATCCCTAGAATTCATTCTCAGTAGCATGCTTCTATAATAACTGCGTAGCTGGTGTTTGTATTTGGGCGTCCATTTTTGCACTGCCCTAACTTTTCCGGATCTGGCCTAACTCCATCTTGTGGGACTACACGCCTCGGGTTCTTCACCCCTTCGTACAGCATGTGACATTATTTAAATTTGAAGGATGAATGAATTGGTTAACATTTTGTTAATAGAACATCTAGAATTGGATGTAAATACCTTAAGCGTTCCACGAAATCCTACAAATACATCCTCAAGTATAAGCGACGATGCACTTCTTAAGACAATTCGGCTACCAAAAGATTTAGTTGAGTATCTCTCTAACTATTTGGAGTCCTATATGATCCCTCCGAATAGAGCAACTTAAGTAAAATAATGAAATCTTAAGTGCTAGGTGAAACACCAACACATTTACATGGTTTCTACAAGCAGGCGCGTGATGGCCCACCGGGAAACTGGAATATCCCGGTGGGCCCTCCCTAAAATAATAGAAGGGGCCCCGGATTAATAAATGACACTTCAATTATTAAAATCAATCCGGTAGAACTCTAGATTTAGTTCTGAAAAGAAATGTCTTACATGAGGATTATTATAAGTGCACGATTCTTAGATAAGTACTATACAAGTTAAAATTATAAAATTAACTTATTTTTTATTTGATAGGTACTTATATTTGTTCCAAGACAGTAGACACATCACATGAAATGTTAAAATTATTGTAAAGGACATACCGGATTCCGCTGGTTTAAGCATTTTTAAAACCGTAGATATAATTCGAGGTGGTATTTCTTTTCTTGTGGACTTTATAGTTTTGAATACTTTGTAAATCGACTATTCTTGTTTAAATTCAACAAGTAGTGTTGCAACGTTGCAAGTTTCATGGATTAAACAGTTATAGTTATTGATAAGCATAGTCAAGAAGCAAAACGCATTTGTCTTACAAAGTTTATATTGATAAGTATATTAGTAGACAATAGCTAAGTTAATAAATAAGAACATATAAAGGAAGAGAAGGGCTCCTTCTGGTTAGGTTAATGAAAAGCGACAAATTAAAAAAAACAATTGAATTGAAACGAGCTGCGTCGGAAATCACGGTTATCACATAAAGGTCAGGTATCCGAAGATGAAGAGATGGAGCTTATGGATGCTACTTGTAAGTTTGTAATGCTTTATTTTGAAATTTGAAAGCTCATTCTGATATAACACACAACATCGAAAAGTAATTCCATTCCTATCTAATTCATTCTAAATATACATGTGAAGTGCAGGTTATTTAATAATAATAATAATAATTACAGCTATTTTAATGGCATTGGCAGAATTAATAAACTAAAGCAGAAGGAAGTTTTGATATAGATACCTGTCATCATTTAATATTGCTTGTACGGAACTCTTGGCGCGCGAGTTCCATTTGGATTTTTCATTTTTAATTATATCTTTCATGTATTAATGATATTACAAATTTCGGCCCATTACAAATATTTTACCTGATAGAATTCATTGAAAATGCATTCTGTACAATAATATGATAAAAAAATACTACAAGGTGATAGACCTACGGCGAGAAAAACGTCCTAGCAACATGAATAGCGATGACCTTCGTAGTGCAGTTTACTATACTGTATCGCTTGCTTAATTCTCTGGTAATTTGTAGGACAATTAGACTTTCGTCTAAAAATAATTTTATCCTTTAAAGGACGCTTGACGCTATGCTATGCAAGACGCAATATTGCACGCGCGCTTGCGCTGTTATAAAATTTTGGATCAGCTGGTACAATTAAAATTGCATTGCATGAGATAGAACCGGTGCCATTTTTCTTGCAGCATTACAAAAATTTCGGAACTGCCAACACAACACATATTACCGGCATACCAAGGTTAGACGGTTTGGAAGCGCCTATTAAATTTTATGTTGGCAATTTAAAATTCACAAACAAAATATTGCATAGCTAATGTCAAGAGACAATTAAAACGTCCGGGCAAGACGCAATGCAATATCTATTGCATAGCTCTTGCATAGCATAATGTCAAGCGGTCTTAAAAAGTAGCTGTTTTCTATTTGCCCATGAAAAAAGTACAGCAAATTGTATATCGTATTATCTTGTCCTCGGGCCTGGGACATAAAAATTAGTTCACTGATCTTTTTATTAGGATCTCTTAAGCGTATGTGGTGAAAGAAATATTCACGAAGAGAGATTCTTGGACAAGACAATTCTTTAAAAGCAAGCTTCATTTCTGTTAAAATGTATAATGGCTCTATCTGTCTGTATACCACACCCTTGAAGATGTGGTGACATACAAACAGACAGACAGACAGACAAAGAAGCCTCAATATAGGGATTCCTCGTACATGATTTGTAGAGGACTTACTTAACAACGTTTTGTACAACGTATGTATAAATTTTTAGTGTCAATATTTTAATTTTTAGATTTGAAATCCCACTCAAAATGATCAGAAAAACTACTTTTATTAAAATCACAGTGACGAAACGAGCGATGAAGATACTTTCTCGCTTTTTCTTAAACTAAAGAAGGATCAAATTTTGACTTTTTTTCGTATTCATCCTTTACGTCCTAAACTATTAGAAACGGGAACTTCGTTACCGTTTGATTATGTCGAAACATTTTACCGTACTACCACTGATAGTGATAAATCAAGTTGTAATCGAAAGTGGTTAAGTTTTTATGAAGTAAACAGTAGTTTGTATTGCACATTATGCATGGTATTTGGCAGTAACTTCAAGTCACAATTTATACGGGGCTTTAATGAATGGAAGCAAACTTATCAACAAATTACAGAACATGAAAATTCTAAGAATCACTGTGACGCTGTACAATCTTTCATGAGAGAAAAATCGGGACTATCCATTAAACATTATATAAATCGAGAGTTGTATGACAAGCATCAGCAAGAAGTAATGGATAGAAGAGCAGTAATGGTTCGAATAATTGGAAAACAAATGCTACCCTTTCGTGGTCATAGGAATGAAGCTGCCTACTACTTAGAAGACGCGTCCGTGAATCATGGGAACTTTTTAGAGATAATTTTGTTAGTCTCCAAATTTGATGTTGTTTTAAATACCCACGTCACAGAAACTATTGAAGAAAGCAAACAAAATCAAAGTCGTCAAGCTGTTACAGGTGTCGAAAGTGGTAAATCTAAAAGTGGCATTGGAAGAGGAAACTTAGTAACCTTTTTAAGTAATAGGACAGCTACTCAAGTTGTCCTAGAAATTGGTCATGAAATTCTTAGAAAAATTTCCGAGAAGTATGGCAAGCAGAAATATATTCCGTAACGATGGACACTAGTGTGGATGTAACGGCACACGAGCAATGTCCATTATTTATTAGATACGTTTTAAGTAATAGGGTTGTTGAACGTGCACTTGTTTAAAGTATGTAACTTCTACAACATGGGAACACCTGTATAGCATTTTGAGAACAGTTTTACAGGATTACAACATTTCATTGAAAAATTGCATAGCCGATGCATTTGATGGTGCCGCTAATATGAGTGGGCAGTATACTGGAGTGACTACAAAACTGACAGAAAACTCTACGACTCATATTTATACGTGGTGTTAAGCTCATGTGCTTAATTTGGTAATCACTGATACTACTCAATCTTTAACAGTTTCAGCATCATTCTTTAATCTTTTACAAGAAGTTCATGTCTTATTTAAAGAATCGTATAAAAGATTCAATTTGTTTGAAAAATCTGGTAATACAATCAGGGTGCATCTAAAACTCAACGCAATCAGCGTTACTCGTTGGAGAAGCAGAAGCGATACCATTACAAAAATCTTTGGAAAGAAATATATGTGGTTGCAGGAAACTCAAGACACTTCTCACCTCAAAAAGATTGTTTTTTGAATTTGGTGTTGGCCCTAAAGACAATTTCAGAATCGAATTCCTCATTTAAACTCATCGCAAGAAGTCAAGCAAATAGTCTACTCAACAAGTTTTGTTCTTTTGAAATTGTTCTACCTACTATGAATTATATACAAATTTTTACAATAACTACGCCTGCCTCCGATTATCTGCAAACAAAAAATTTAGATTACATACAGGCATGGCGACAAATATTAAATGCAAGTAACCAATTAAAAGCAGAACAACAAAATTTTGTTGGCATACTACAATCGGCTAAGCGATTTGTACGGGTTATAAATACAGAACTCGAAAAGATGGATTCCAATATATTCTTAGAAGATGCTCTTCCACAAAAAAGAAAAAGAGTTGTAAAGGTGATGTCAGGTGAAATTGGTCGAGATGAACAAATTGGCGTAGACGCCGAAGATCATTTTCGTTTAACGGTCTATAATACCGTCATGGACACAATCGTAAATAATATTGAGACCAGATTTGCAAAACACGGAACACTTTATGCTGACTTGGAATGTTTCGATCTCAGAAGATATTCATTAATAAGTCAAAGCCAGTCCCCTCCAAAAGATTTGTTAAACAAAATGTGTGAAAAATAAAAAATGAAAGAGGAACTTGTGGCATTTTCTAAACTTTGGCCTCATTTAACTAAACGCAATTTTCAAGACATTTACTCATCATTCAAATCATAAATTGGAAACTGATCCATATTTTTCAAGTACAGCATCAGAAAACGAAAACGAAGAGGTGATTGTGGATATGACTATACCGCTAAATGCAAAAAACTCAGTGTAACTCGTACTTGTCTTGTGTTTATTTAATATTGTGTGATTATAATCTATATTCCGAATTTCCGAATTTAAGCAATTATTCATTGTTTACAAATTTCTTCTAAAAATTCCATTAACACAAGTGTCATGCGAACGATCGTTTTCAAGACTTAAATTATTAAATACTAGACTTCGCAGTTGTATTGTGCAGGAGAATTTGGAAGCTTTGTTTTGTATGGCTTGCGAGTCTGAAATAACAAACAGTATTACACCAGAAGCTATAATTGAAAAAATGTGCGAAAAAAGTAAGGTATTCAAGAACTATTTTCAGTGGTCCTAACCGTTTATTTGTACTATATAGCAGAATATTCATCTATAGTTTTCATTTTATCTTTTTGAAATGTTTTATAGAAAAGCATTTCAAGGACTTATTTTTTCAAGGGTATTATTAATTTTTTTATTCTAATATACATTTTTATTTAAGAAACTCTTGTACGGTACGGTGGTTAATGTATGACGATAGTATGGCCAACCACACAATGCAATATTTTCATGTTGCCAATAAATTAGAAAAATTAAATATCGTTTAATCAATTAACGAATCGGAGTTGGGTCCTCATAAAGGAAATTTTCCTGGGCCCTCTAAGGTATCCCAGCACGCGTCTGTCTACAAGCCAGTGCAGGAATAATAAAATTGTAATCAACCGGAAGTTATCAAAGCAGTTTTGATTAAATTAGTATTTAGTTGTGTCGCAACCCTCCATCTCACACTGCACTAGAAATGATACACATGCCTAATAATTTGCAAGAACTGAATTAAAGTAGATTAAAGTACATCAATTAATTTGAAAAGTATAAAAATGTAGATTTAACATAATAGGTTTTATGAAAAACGTGGTTTGCCAGGTAGTCGAGTGTATTGATTGTATCTAAATATCAACTGTTTCTACAATAGGTAACGATCTCGAACACCCTGCGCCTTAATATGACAACCGTAAGCATTATCATTCGATCAATGTACAGTTGATGTGTTAAATACATTGAGCAAGTGTTGACGACTAATTAAAAAACTGTATTGGAGACATGTGATGCAGATTTCAGAGTGATGAATTTATAATGCAAAATACCCAGGTGGCAATAACTGCGAATTTATCCGAATTCAGTCAAATGCTCAAACATATCTTAGAAGTTTACATGACTATCAATACAAAGATTACTTCCTCTGAGGTAGGTAGTAGGCTTTACTTTATTACAACACCAAATACGAGTTTTTTAAAGGGATTCAGGATATCCACTACCAACAGGGTTGCTAACTCCCCTGAGGAAGATTATGCCCAAGATTTTTCAAAATTCAATTACAACAAGACCCAAAGAGGTACTCGCGTTGAAATAGAATGTTGTAATGATGTTATTAAAAACATGTTTAGGAGATTGCTGCGTTACCGAACATGGCATGCAGATTCACTGCGAGCATGCAAAATAATATATGAAGTGTAGTGTTATACAACATGGGCATTAAATATGCCATTCTCGAACAAGTAGAAGACAATGCACTCCCTAATATAATCACATTTACATCGAACAGTATGCAATATCAATCCTGTGTTTCTAGAGAGATGCAGGGGAGACGAAAAATTATTCGTAATAACTTTACATATTTAATAAATACCAATAGCCATTGATTGGTCAGAGGTCGACTAAACGACTCTACAGTATATCGCAAATTATGAAATCTTAAGGCGGCAATACTTAGTACATCTTAATTAAATTTTCAAAAGGAGTGAAACAATAACAATAGTTTTACCATAGTATAGAATAGAAAATCTATTGTTATTGTTTCACTCCTTTTGGAAATTTAATTAATGTAAGTGTACTAAGTATTGCCGTCTTAAGATTTGGTAATTTGTGATATACTGTAGAGCCGTTTAGTAGACCTCTGACCAGAATAATTACATTGGAATGTAAGCGAGGCGTTTGTACACCATAGTCCTCTGCGAGCGTTGGACTTGATTGACAGATACAAAAGTTTTGCATTTAAGAGCTTTATTTAAGTTACGTTGGTACATTCGAGTTATTAATTGCATATTCTAGTATATTCTCAAACGATTGAATAAAATATAAAATCACGTGATTAGCATTAATTAGTTCAGTTCCAATTGAAGCTTTGATTTAACATGAGTTCTAATTTACAGGCCATACCCGGAAAAGGTTAAAGCGGAGCCAGAGTGGTGAAAATTGGCCAGAGTGCTAAGAGACAAATATCAACTACGCAGCTTTCTGAGGTTATCCACTTACGTGGATGAAGATTGCCAAAATGCGTTTCAACAACTATGGCAATTAATGACAATAGCTCCGATTTAAGTTATCTTCGGTCGGATAGCAAATTCATCTTGGATACGGACGCAAACAATGTCGTCATCGGAAGTGTATTATTTCAGAAGCAAGACGCGCAAAATAAAGTCATTGGTTAATTTAGTAAAGTGCTCTCGATGCCGGTATGGAAATATTGTGTTACAGGAATAGAACTGTTGGGTGTGGTGAAATTCACCAAACACTTTTATAAATACCTGTACATCATCATCATTAGGTCTACAGTCCTGCAACTTGTAATATAAAATATAAATTATTTTGTAATCTTTTCTTTTTATTCTTTAGAAGCTTTACCCTCGTGACTATCAGCTAAAAATTAAACCTCCAAGTTTCCTAACCCTTAACCTAATATCACAAGGTCGAGAATTTCTTCTTTTTAATGTAAGACCAAGGTAATGTTGGATGGAGAACGGCTTGAGACAAAGAAAAACTCTTAAGATATAAACGGCTAGTCGAGTTTTAGCTCTGGGTAGATCATGAGCTTGGGTCATGGGTGGATAAGAGACCAAAAATATTTTTAATGAGCGCCACCGTATTTTTCAATACAATAACCAACAAAATTTAACTGTGCTTGTATAAAGGGAATGCGGAAACTTTATCTTAACACCACTAACATAGCCATAAAAACCTGAATTTCACTCTTTAAGACACACTTACCAAGACCTCAACCGCCAGATGTCATACAGATGTCTCAGCTTTACCTGTGAACAAACACAAGCACAACATGGACACCATTTGTGTCCTCAAAAACATTTGCCAATAATAAAATAATAGAATTTAGGCTTCTAAAATGTACCGAGGGAATCTGTTTTCATCACACATATTCTCCACTCCGGGAGGACTCGCAATTTTTGAATGTTAAATAATAAAACGTCTTTCAAAACACAAAATAAATTCTATTTGGATAAATTTCTGAATATATATGTATAACTGCAATATTTAAGTTTGTATGTTTATAAAATTTTCGCATAATAATTTTCTAGAACAGAAATAGACTAATAAAGTTTTGCATTCAAAATTAAGAAAATCTCTGAAAGGATCTTTTTTATAAAATTTAATTAGATTGACGTAGAATTTCTAAGTTATTCATAATACATAAATTTCTTTCAATCAGCGAAGTACTTCCTTGATCTTCACAATAAAATTTAATTATCAAAGTCCAGACTTTGTAAAATGTAATTATTCTAATTTATTTGTATTCTACAATAAATACGCGAATTTCATATGTCGATGAAAGTGCCAGTTCATGACCTCAAAATCTTTAAACATATTTTAAATTAAATCAAGACAGCATATGGAGTCTAGATAGAAAAACTAAATCTATATTTTTTTTATATCTGACATAGGTTGTCATTCTCAACTTTATAAAATATACTATTTGCGTTCATGTGCAAACATTCTGACAAGCAAGCGACATATTATTTAATTCACTAATTTCTCAAAAACTATTTGTTTTTACGTTATTCAAATATTTAATGTTAGATAATTTAAAGTAATTTACTGTATTTTCAAAGTTATTAAATGCTAAAGAACACTCACGTGCATCGAAACTAAACTAAAAATACTGGACCTTGACCTCAGCTGTCGGAAATTTCCATCTGCATCAAATTTGCTTGGAATACAACGACTACATCACAAAACCAACCATAACATCCTTGTTTGATATTATTCATCGGTAAGGTTGAAATATAAGGAACACATGTGAAATCGGCTTCTACGTTACTGTATGTTATATTAAATAGGACGAAACCATAAATTCTTGCTTTAAAATATTGCCTTCAGAAATTGTTTTAATTTATTATCGGAGATATTATTCAAGATATGTCCTTAAGATATTGCACTAAGATGAAAAATATTAGTATAATCTATTGAATTAATATATACCAACTGTCTAAATGATGTCCAAAGGGGCTTCCATCTTCTTAGGCCTGTAGGGATCAACTGAAGTGTTCGGAGCGAGGCTTATCGAAAATCATGCTCACGCAACCGCTGTTAAGCTCGACCTCCAGACACCAAGAATTTACCAATCCTCTACTTTTTTCTAACTTTGTTAGAAGCCACGTGTTTACACACGACCATCTCGACTTCACTTACTCTGCAAAGCAGCCTGCCCTTTCGAACGCTGATAATGAAGTGCCGACTGACAACTTGACAGAGCTTGGTCACGAACTTTAGAGTATAAACGTAAAAGAATCTATGCTTTATTATGAATATTATACATTAATTTCTATTGGATGGTAATTCACAAATAAAATATTTTAAATTATAGCTGTTTTATTTTATTTTATTGAACTAATGTAACTAGAAAAAAAATACGTTACACGTCAGACGCGTACCATCATTGTTTCCTATTCTGAACTAACCTACAGATTTCCCTGAAATTTGCAGTCTGCATCTATCACTATTTGATCTAGGTCAACATCTACTCCTTTTTCTTATTTCTGCTTGTAATGTATCCCATACTATTCCCCAAAAATGCTGTAGAACGTATTCTGCCCTTCTATATCTCCTATTTTTTTCCACAGATATACTTATTCCTCTACTATTTCTATAATTTGTTATTAACTTTGTCTGTCCATGCTATCAACCTCATACATCTGAAGCACAGCATTCCAAAAGTTTGCTACCGTTTTTCTGTCTGCTTTTCCTACTGCTCGTATTTCATAGGCATACTGTGCTGTGCTCCTCGCGTGCTCCTATATCTAAGAAAATTTTATTTGAAAAACCAACCGCGCCGCCCTGAAGTGGTTATTACTGTTTTAAAACCCTGAACGGCAAGTCGGTAGTTGGAGAAGCAGGCTGCAAGAGAATGAATTCTACCCGGAACACGGTGGTGGTACATTTCTTCGAAATGCTTCGAGACACCTCAACCCGAAGATTGTAACAAAACGTGATTTACTCGGTCCAACTACCGTGATCAATGACGATTGACAGCCTATATAGTTGGGAACCGAACAGGAGACTAACAAAGACTTAGGTGTCATTTTGAATTGAAATTCCAAAGGAGAAAGTGCATTGTGGCAAGATGTTAGTTTATTGAGTAGCACCCTAAAGTCGTACTGGGCACAATGAGATTCCTTGAAGATACAGAGTAGGATCCTGTTGCGATCCTTGGAGAATGGAGTTGAATCCGTGAGTACGCTTCAGGTGATCGTGTCTAAAAGCCGGGTGTCAGACGTATTAGGACATCTACATAATGGGACTCAGGAGAACATTTTTGGGTTAAGAAGGCGCTGAAGAAGCTCTCAGCCACATTCTACTGGTATGCGCAAGGACGATGTTAAGACTGGTGCCACAAATGTCAGGTGTGAGCACCATTGGTAAATCATAAAACTCCAATGAAGAAGTAGAACATACGAAGCACCTTAGAGAGAGTGGCAATCGATACTGCCGGAGCATGCCCTGAGTCTAACTTCGAGAATTAGTACTTCTTGGTAGCTATGGACTATTTCACGATCTAAGCGCATACTATACCAACAAGAAGCTGCAACGATTACTGACGTGATGATAACGCAACAGTTCTACCGTTTTCAAGTTCTTATAGAGTTGCACGCCGATTAGGGTAGAAATTTTGAGTCAGGGTTATTCCAAGAAGTTTACCAGTTGCTGGGGATGAGAAAGATCTGAACAACACCTTTGCACACGTAATTGCATGGTATGGTAAAGCGCATAAACCAAACATTGGGCAAGTACCTGTCTAAGATGGTTTCCATACATCCGAGTGACTGGGATCAATAATCACATATATTTTAATTGGTTTATCGGTGTAAGATTTATCAAAACACTGAATAAACACCTGTATGTGCTATGGTGGTACACGATATACGCTTACAATGTGAGCTAGAGTTTGAACGTACAACACCCGGAAATGATATCGTGGGCGAGAGCGAAGTTTAGACGTTCAAGCTCAGAAAACATCACATCTGTGGTGAAGTTTGTAAAATATCCAGATCGCAAGCGATCGGATAAAGATCAGATAATACTTCAAGAGTCTAGTTCTGAAGAGGGTGACCTAGTCTGGAAATACAATCGCAGAAGGAAGCGTGAACTGTTGCCAAAGTTACAGAAACCTGGGGCGGGTTGGTACGAAGTACTAAAAAGAATCAACGACGTGTAAATCGGAATCGTAGGTTCGCAAAGAGGAAAATAATACTGGTGTACGTTAACCGAAGGGTTGTAAGGTCTGGAAATCAGACAGTTGACGAGGGTTCAGCGCATAACTGGGGTCAGGGCGGCGAAAGCGTACAGGACTACTGCCACGGAGGCAGTCTTGGTGATTATTATACCAAAGAAACGTAAGCTACTCCTTCTACCATATTGCTCAAGATCATCAATACGTAGTACCAGATCAACCAGCTTATTGGAAGCCACTTGAACTTGAGACTCTACTTGCTTTATGGATTCTATAATCAAGGTTAATTTTGCTTCTAAGGAATTTTCAAGCTTTAGCTGCATGGCTTCAAACTTGCTCTCAAATTTAGATTTAAATTTGATGAACATGCCCGCGAGCTTATCAAATAGTCAACATCATTTGCTGTGGACTGAGATGTAGATCTAGTTGTTGGTTATCCAGATGACCCCATTTCATTAAAGTAAAAGATTAAGTTAAAACCACGATTAGAATTATTATCACTTGCAACGTACACGGACTTCAATATGTACCTACACAAAACAAACACAGTGCCATTAGATTAAATATCACAAATCCATATGCGTTTTAGATAAGATAATCACTCTGTTCTAGAATAATACGAGTAAGTAATTGCACCTGGCATGGACTGTGCATAAAAATACAAATACAAATTAATTAAATAAATATACTATAAAACACCGGAGCACCTCATACATGCTACTACTCTCGCGCCATGTGAATGGGAACACTATTCACACAGTAGTGTTTCACTTACAATAACTTTCAGACTATTTCAAGTTCACTAACGTATTGATACTCCAATGGAGAAAGGTCATTCGATTAGCACTAAAAAACACACTAAAGGAAACACACGTGGCTTTGGTTTGAGGTAACAACTACAAGGTTCTTATTAGTTTAATGGTTTTAGGAATTTCTATTGCACGATATTTATTGTACTGCGAGAGACGTTATTTATATATTACGAAAAACGTATTTACGATAACAAAAAGTAGAAATTATTTAGAAACACCGATCGCCCCGTTTAAAGTCAATCACTAATCTTTTACAAGAGAAAATAGCAGAAATTGTAAAGAGTAGTGCGCACTTTTTAGGGTGCACAACCAGTTTTTATTTGGCATAACTGAAAGCCAATTATGTAAAGCTACGATCTTAACATAATTAGAGAGGTCCGCACCTCAACGAATAATAAGGGATACGGCAATTGAGAGAACGTTTAGAAACGAACCGAACTGGACTCCCATTTAAAAAAGACTCGCTTGTTTCACATACAGACAGGTGGACGCGTTAATATGCGGCGTCCTGCCAAGATTAATGTTTTGTATGTTAAATAGAATAAATATAGTGTTTAATGCTAGTAAATCTAATTAATGATATAAAAAACCTCCATTTGAAAACAAAATTATTTACTAAAAATTTTTTATCGATTTTAAAATATAAAATAATGTATACGAAACTCCAACAATTACATTACTTAAAAGAAACAATAAGGCAAATTTAACTGTAAAAACATAATCTAGAGGTGAGTTGTTTCTGGAATACCGAGTTAGAATTTGGGCTTTTTAAGCGACTTTTTAAAAAGTATCCTCAAAAATCTCTTTTATAGAATTTTATTTCTACAGGTTTACAAGTTAATTTTTCAATTACAAGTAATGAGATCAAAATTACTCTAAGTTGATATTCACTGAATTAAATGAACAAAAATTAGGATGAGTAACTGAACAACCAACAAGGTTAAAGCTGTGAAGCTCAAGACTGACTGGCCGTTTTGGGCTCTCGAGGGTATTTTTGTTGTCCCTGCCCCTCATATTGCTTGTGGGAACTGCAGAGTTTATTTCTGCTTATTTCTTTATTCATTTATACAATATAAAGTAACACTCTTAATTCTAATAATTGCAATTTTATTGTTTGATGTGGCCTGCACCTGCAGTGTCATGATACGTCTGAAATACAATGTATTCACATCCGCTCTCATGTCTGGTTTATGAACTTCCATTAACCTTTTATTACTTGTCCTTCAATTAATTATAGAATGTAACAATCTAACATCAAATTTAATGATTACCTTTGATTACCTATATATCTTAATTTGGGGGATATGTAACTCCTCCCGACATAGATGAAAATTAAGGGTTTTGCTTAATTTTCATAACTTATTGTTCCTAAGGACACTTATTATGCTTTCATTTACCTTTGTTTCTTGTTTCTTATGACTAGAATTTGTTCTTTTGCTTTTATATCTAAGATACATACAGTAAATACATAGTTAATAAAATAATTACAATAATTAATAAAATAGCCCAAACACTTATATTATCGTAATGGAATCTTGACACTTTCAGTTCGTTTAAATGTTCTTTGTAATTGTCCATTAATTTTAAGGCTTGGTTGAGATTGTCTAGGTCTAGATGTTCCAGCTGCATTGGTTTCTTGCTGATTTCGCCATCTTCGGTTTGTATAATTTTGAACTGTAGTTCGGGTAGATTTGCAAATTTCTTCGTTTGATCACTTTACTTCTAATTAAAGCTAAACTGTTTTCATTTGCTTGCAATGGGTGGTTGCTATTACTTCCTGTGAAAACACAGCAATCCATTTGTTGTCTGTGATTTTTGAATTTTCATGTTGGTGATTTGTACTCGCAATTTTTTGACTCGCAATTCTCGTAGTGATTTGAGAATCTTAATAGTTGCACTTTACAGGGGTTATCCGTCTGAATAGCTGTTGTCGTTAATGATTGAGATGGATATTGGCTGGGTACCACTTCTTCACACTTTTCATTCGTCAAGCCATACTTAAGTTCATTTAGGGAAAGCAAATAAATGAAAATAATTATAAGGGTTAATTTCTACTATAGGGATTTTTATTAAAAACGCAATTTTATGATTCTTTACATAACCTTTTACTATGGCTATTTTTCAAATAAAAGTGTATGGATTTGGTTACTTCAAAGAGTAGTTTGCTATTGGTTATGAGATATTTAATTCCTAAAAGTTCTGTCAATAAATCAATTGGTACTATAATACTACCATGTAATTTGTTTAGCTTTGCAAATGTTACAGCGTTTTTTAAGTGAGAACTCCCTATTCTAAGTGGCTAAAATTTGTTGAATTATGGTAATTGTTGATATCATCTGATTGAATATCGTGTTGAATCTTATTAAATCTCACATTCCTAACATTGTGGTTTGCATGTTACTTTCAAGAATTAGTATTCTGTTAGTTATACTGTCCTGGTTCCTTACTAATTTTATTATGGTTGACTGGGTTAAGGGTATTTGATTTCTAACAATAGTTTTTATGTCATTCTAGTTTTCAGTTAGTTGTTGTATCATGTTGTCATATCGTTCAGCATTTTGGTTGTCTAAATTACCTGTGATCGCTTTTATAATACTACCTATTTCGTTAATGAGTCCTCTTTTTTGTCTAGTGATTTCGTATGTAGGTATTAATCGAGTAAATTTGTCGTTTGCGTTCTTTAAGATGTTCTCCATTATGTTTTTGTAATTAAGCATTTATATCGCGTATTCTTTTCCGAATTTGGCTGTATCCATTGATTGTTTCAGTCTGTAATAAGTGTCTCTAATTACATAAAATTCTTGTTTTAATCCGGTTAAGTCAAATTTCTGTGCGAACGTCCAGTTTTCTATTGTATTCTGCATACTTCCCAATTTTGCTGGTAGTATACCGGGATTGTTTTTAATATCTTCCACTATTACATCGTTGTCGTCCGTTCTACCTGGGTGGAGGTTGACGGCAAGGGTGATGGTTTTCCATCTGAAATTACATGGCGTCTTAGATTTTTTAAATAAATATATTTTACAAGTATTCCACTATCTACTACGGCTACATTCCTATCTGAGATCTTTTTGATTTTAAACGGGCCTAAACTTCTGGAGCCGTTTTGTGTCTTTTACTTTTAAAATTTTACTCATATACGGTTTGTTCTACTGAAAATGTGTCGGTATTGTTATTGCGGATTGTCGTAATGTGTTCTTTATCGTTATTTAATTTATTTTTTACAGTATCATAAGTTATTTTTAATTTCTCTTTGTGATCTTTTGCATACTGTTGGTATACTTCTTTGTTATAGTGAATGTCATAAGGGTTGCGGGAATCTGAGTGTCCTAGTGTTAGTCCGAGGGGTGTAAAATTAGTTGATGAGTGGATTGTGTTGTTGTACGCAATTAGTGCGTATGACATTAAGTGTGATATGTTCTTTTTTTATAGTTTAATCTTCATAGTCTGATTTGTTCTAATAGAGTTATGTGTAGTCTTTCAATTGGTCTATTTGAAGGATGATTTTCGGTTATAAAATAAATTTTTATTTTATGAAGTTCTAGAGTATTTTGTATCGTTTCATTTTTAAATTCGCTGCCATTGTCTAAAGTTATTGTTTCGGGTGTTTGTAAAATGTAGATGTAAGAATCCTTGAGTTACTTCGATACTATTTTTTAAGTGATGGGTATCACTTGGCCTACTTTGGTAAATGCGTCTACGATTGTTAAATGTTTTGAGCTTCTACTACCAGAGTGTCTGCATGTAATTTTTGAAAAAGTTTATCGGGTGTTTTAGTTAACATTAAGGGTACTTTTAGGGGTGACATGTCGTATTTCGCTTTGTCGCATACTTCACATTGGATAATAAAATCTGTGGTCAATTCTTTTATGTTTTTAAAGTAGTATCTCCTTATGAGATGTTTTATTAGGGTTTCGTTGATTCTACGATGGTTGGTTTTGCCTTTATGTTGATTTCTAATTACGTCATTTATTTCCTCAGGGTCATCTAAAGTTATTAATTTTCTTGTACTTCTAATAATTTCGGGTTCTGGGTTATTAAATTATCTAATATATAATTCTGAGAGTCTTTTGTATAAATATTCGGTGGTGAAATAAAAGTAAAACGTTTTTCTCTGGGCTATATTCTTTTAAAATTTTAATTATTTGCTCGTCCTTATCGTCTTTAGTTATTTGAATTTGATATATTTTGTTATTATCTATTTTTGTGTATTTTACTGGATTGGGGTTTGTTAAAACTTCGGTAACTATGAATTGGTCTGGTTTTCTGTCGATAGCTTTATTTACAATTTTAATTGCGGTTTTTGGTTCTTCGTTTTGTATTGAGTGAACAGTGTCTATTTCTTCTGGGTCTTCTCTTATCTCTGTTTCGTGTACGTTATTTATAATTGATTCCGTTTCTATTGCGTTAAGTTGTATTCCGCTTAGTGCATCTGCGTTATTATTATAAATTCCTTTTTTGTATATAATTTCATAATCGTGTTCTTCCAATCTAATCCTCCAGCTTTGTAATTTTGAATTTAGAACCTTGAGTTTGTATAGCCATATGGTCGGTGTATATAAAGAATTTTCTTCCATAAAGATATGGTCTAAAATATTTTGTTGCCTAAATTATTGCTAATAATTCCTTCTCGATGATGCTGTACTTTTGTTTCGTTTCGTTTACTGTTCTAGATGCGTAGTCGATTGGTTTATAGCTGCCTACTCTGCCTTGACTCAATGTTGCGCCTAATGCTACGTTCGATGCTTCGGTTGTCAATATAAACGGTTTTGAAAAGTCGGGGTATTCTAATATGGGGTGATTTGTAAGGATACATTTAATTTTCTCTACTGCTTTAATGAATTCTGGGGTGTATTCAATCTTGTTGCCTTTCTTCAAACAATTTGTCAGTGGTTTAGTTATTTGTGCGTAGCCTTTGATGAATTTACGGTAATAACCACTAAGTCCTAAAAATCTTTTAATTTCTTTATTCGTTTTGGTAAAGGGTAATTTAATACTGCGTTCGTTTTGTCTGGGTTTGGCACAACTCCTTGTGGCGTTATTATATATGAGAAGTTTTCAAAAGACTACGAATAGCACATTTTAAAGTTCAATTAAATAAATGCGAATTTTTACAAAAGAAGTATCATTTTTAGGACATATATATATATATATATATATATATATATATATATATATATATATATATATATTCGCATTTATCTAATTGAACTTTAAAATGTGCTATTCGTAGTCTTTTGAAAACTTCTCATAATCTTTCGATGTGTTCAATGAGTGATGTTGAGTATACGATAATGTCGTCTAGACACACAAGGCATTTTTCATTGTGTATTCCTTTTAGAATATTGTCCATTACTCTTTGAAAAGTAGCGGGTGCATTCTTTAATCCACACGGCATGCGTTTGTATTCGTAATGTCCTCTGGGTGTACTAAAAGTTGTTTTGGTTGTGTCCTTCTCGTCCATCTCTACTTAGTGAGATCCTAAGGCGAGGTCTAACGTTGAAAAGTATTGACACTTACCTAGTTTGTAAAGATTTCAGTAACATTAGGTAGCGGGTATTTGTATTTGTCGTCTACAGTTTTCTCCTTAAGTTTTCTGCAGTCTATAATCATTCTGTATTTGCGTTTGGCTGAGGCATCTAATTTCTTCGGTACTATTAATACGGGGCTGCTCCATGGCGAGTTTGAATGTTGGATGATGTTCTGCTTTAATAGATCAGCTACCTTTCTATCTGCTTCTTCTTGACTTGCTTGAGGTAGTGTATATGCTTTGGTGAAAATTGGCATATCATCTGTTAATTCTATTTTTTGTTTAACGGTGTTAGTAAAAGTTAAAGGTATTCCTTCACAGTGGAATATATCTCGGTATTCGAAACATAATTTCTTGATTGCTTTCTTCTTTTCGCTATTAATATCTTCATTAAAAGGGATGTTAATTAAGTTTTCTTTTAACATTCTGTCGTCTCTCGTAGGGTTTGAACCGCTTTTATATTCTTTGTCGAGTTTTATCTTGTTACAATTTACTTCTTCTATGTCTATTGGATTTGTGTATGATAATTCTATGGGGTAATCATTTGAGTTTAAAATAGTTGTATGGCGTAGCTGTCTTTTATTTATACTAACGCGGTAGGTGTTTCTACTCCGGGTTGAAATGTCAAGAGGTTTATAATGCCTACGTCGTTTTTTTGAGTTTACTAAGATTTTTATTTGTTTTCCGTCCTGGGTTCGATTGTGTGTTTTTGATCGGATTGACTGTTACTATTTTCGAACTTAATGGGGATTTATCCGTGTTTAGTTCCTAATAATCGCTTTTTTATATTAATGTTCGCTCCTAGCTATCTAGAAGGTTGTTACCTTAATCGAGGCCGTGCGTAACACAAAAAAAAACAAAGGAATGACCGGGCTCAACATATAATGTACGCGGCTGTAAGGAATTAGTGACAATACCTGCAATAAAAATAGTCAGGCAAACCTGAAATAAAAGAATAAGAATAGCATGTTGATCAAGTATAAATTATTCAGTACTACGTAAAATGCAAACAACTGTTTGGATAATCTATATAATATAAGAACGATAAAAGAATTACAATAACTTTTATTACAATGTAAGGTAATATTGGGGAGTATCAGAAAACGTTTCCTCACACACCAATTAACCATCAATCAAACGTAATTATAGCACAAAGGATAAATATGTAAACACAATTGCTATAAGTAATCAAGTAGTATTGATTTTTCTCTTTTAAAATATTTAAATTACTCAAGAACTAATTTTTAAGTCACAATTATATACATATATACAGATATACACATATATATATATATATATATATATATATATATATATATATATATATATCATACATACACACGTACACATAGAACAGTACAGTTCAATATCCGTTTAGGTTGATCATCAGTTTTTCAAGCAAAATAAAAACACATACCTGCAGTGCAGATTAATTATAAGAACTCACTCAGCGCCCCGAGAGAAAGAACAGAACCCAACGTTGCTGGAGCAACACGTTTTCAGCAGCAACGGACCCTAGACAGTACGGAAGCACGCAAGAGATCCATCAGTAGCAGTACCGTTTTATGTATTATAGTAGGCTTTATGCCCACCGCAGAAAAGCACACAAAATGTGTGCCAGGACGATCCAAAGTTAAAGTATAGTATATGAAGTGACAAAGTGCGAATTAAACGCAGCCAGGCATTGAAAATCAAGTATTGTTCGCCACAAAAATTCAGAAAGAATGCATAGAACTCGCTTTCTATTATAATAGAACGTAATCTTAATACCAATATTATCAAACAGGTGTTTGAAATTTCGAAGTGGTTAATCCATCCGACGTAGATCAACATTTCGAAGAGCCGCATAATAACAATGATAAAACTCATTCAAAATAATGCCTAGTGATAAAGTATAACTCGACGGTTTATTGAAATAAGGTAACGACTAATTAAAATTATCAAGAACTTTTACTTCACTGCAAATCTGTTTAACATAAAATAGTTGATACACATAACCTCTGATCGTCTATTATACAGACTTGGATAATAATATAAGGAACAAATTTTATACAAATGGGCGATCCAAAGAACGATGCAATTTAAGTACGCTGACAGGAAGGGAGCGTAACAAGGTCCATGCCGATTAATCCGTCGTATTTGTCGTTGAATTCAAAGATGCAAAATTTGTGTTTTATTTATACGTTGAAGGTTTTCGGCAGGGGTATGTTTGCTATAAATTGGTGTAATGTCGTTTTGTGAGGTGTCTTAATTTTAAAAGGTTTTCTTTTTACAAAATCTAAATAATATTTCTTTACTGTTCTGGGGCTAATTAAAGTTTTTGAAGATCCGGTATCGATTAATAATTTGAGTTGCGCGTGAGGTGTTTCTATGTGGGGTAAAATGTGTTGATTAATGTTATTTAAATTAATTACCGTTATAATTTTGCACGCTTTGTTTCCGACTTGTGCTTAGTAATTCATTTCAATAATAAATAAATTGTACATAGACTCGCGTTATAAATATACCTTTGTTATAATTAATTCTTTCAGACTTTTGCTGATTAAATTCTTTCATTCATAAGTTGCTATAGAATGTGATAATAATAAATGGTGCAAAAAATGCACATAAAAATTCTATTTGTTGCTTACTAGCTAATATCAAATATTAAAAGAAAATTGTTAGGATAAATGAACTTACATAATTTTCATTGCCAGTTTCATCTGTTTCCTTTCTTTGGCCTTAGTCGATTTTGTACCTTGTCCAAAATTTGTTATTTGTTCTTCCAGATTAAGAATTAATATTCCAGATCACCAGTTAATTGAATTTGAATTTCCTAGTACCCTTCCGGATCCATTTCGCTGCGCTAGTTAGAATTTGTGCCTTTTTGAGCGGCTTTTTAAAAAGTATGTTCAAAAAACTTTTCTATCAAATTTTATATATAAAGTTGTGAAGTTCTAGACTGACTGGCCATCTTGGGCTCTCGAGAGTATTTATGTTGTCCTTACCCCTCACATTGCTCGTGGGAACTTTAAAGTTCATGTCTGCTTATTTCTTTATACATTTATACAATGCAAAGTAACAATCTTAATTCTAATAATTGCAATCTTATTGTCTGATGTGACCTGCACCTGCAGTGTCATGTTACGTCTGGAATACAATGTATTCACATCCGTTCTCATGTCTGGTTTGGGAACTTCCATTAACCTTTTATTAATTGTCCTTCAATTAATAATACAATGTAACAATGTAACTTTAAATTTAATAATTACCTTTGATTACCTATATTAATTTGGGGAAAATGTAACTACTGTCTCTTACAAATAACGACCTTTACAATTAATTGTATATTGGCGGAACCGTCTTATGTAGAAACATATTTGCTTCTCTTACAACGCTGCAATTTTATGTTTTTAATTAAAAACAATGGGATTGTGTCTATCGTACTTAATACTAAAACTATAATATTTCGGAATCTGTAGTGATGTCACTCAATAACATAATCGCTCAAGTCACGACCTTATAATTAACGCAAAAGGAAAGAAAGCGTGCTGGTAATGATCAACAATTGAAAGCATATATTTTAGAATTATAGCAATAACAAACGTTAGCAAATAGCTAAACTATGCGTGAAAATACTCCATAACTGTTTTTAAAAGGAACTGAAAGGTAACTTTTAATGATTCAAAGAGACCGCTACGCGAATAGGTATGCGTATGAATGCGTTAATAATCGAATTTCAATGAAAAGTATGCAATTTAAGAACCAGAAAAACCTTTTACACTAATACAGCAGAATACAACGTTTGTAGTCTGATAAAACAAATACCAGAGGCTATGCGTAACTAAATAAATAAACCAAATTAAAAATTCTTCGGGCACAGGAATTCAATATGCAACGTTCACAGAAATTTCAGTATTTCATAGCGCCCGACGCACTAAATATGATTACCGACTATCGCAAGCCTCTTCGGTAGATAACCTAGTTTAATATAATCTCCTGTGGCCTTACTAACCATATTACACCTTGGCTATTTTTCCCTCTACAAGAAGGTATAAAACAATCCAAGCGTAGGACAGACGTATTTTTATCAATCAATTTGTAAGTTTTATTTTGGAGAAAGCTTTCAAACCGGGAGTAAAACTGTTTGGATGGAAACATATTATCAAAGAAACAAATTTGTATTTCACTGAGAACAAATTGTGTGTAACATAAAGCGCCACAAGCGCGATATTATGATTATGCTTATAAATCTGAAATACTGTAACCGACGTTGACGAGAACATATTTGCGATTGAATAAATATATGATGACTCGACTATTTCATAAGAAATGGGAAATAAGAAAGTATATAACATGAAATTTTCCATGTGTTTTTGTTTGAGAATACCCACAATCAAGTAATTGTTTCAAATTTTGGAAAAGCTAAACATATACCTTGTGGTTAGCGTTACCAACCGTACTCTTTATGTACTTGTACACTTTTAAGGCAAACAAATAAGTTCCTACCTGTATTGTTTATTATACGAAATCAAAACAGAAAGCGTAAAAATAACTTTATTGAAAATTAGTGTACCGAAAATGACAACATGTTAAGAGGTTGACTGTCAAGCGGTCGTATACGACCGCTTACCTGAAGTGGCTGTTGCGCCATGGTGGTCGTATACGCCAGCGGTTGTTTATTGCATGATCTAATGCACGTTAGTTGACCCCTCTGGCACATTCTTATCTAAAGCTAGTCCGAATTTTAGAAAAAACAAATCGTAATCGTATTTTAAAATTTTAATGCGAAAATAATACAAAATATTAAAAAATGAAATAAAAAAGAAAAAACAAAGCTAGTTTAAATTATTTGTGATTGTGCTTGAAACAATCCAAACAGTAGAGTGGCTGATCATCGCTGAATGCACAAAAGGTTGCTACTTTCTTTATGTAATTTTTTTGCATAACAAGTTATGTAATCCCCCATTTGATATATACAAAATAAACTAATACTTAAGAAGTTATTAAAAATATTAGGAAATGTGCAACAATGTCATGAAGGACAATTTATTACAATTTATTTCAGTTTATTAACATTCATGGGTACGGAAGCGCTACAAAGTAGCACAAGGATAAGTGACACTGCAGATGTCAGGTCACAGACGGTCGTAGGAAGTCACGTACCGAGATTACGCAGAAGTAAGCTCGCAACAAAGTATTTATGAATAGCTTTTAGATAGCAACTATGTATCATGAATAAGAGTCAAATGAAAGCAGACATTAGGTCTGCAAGTTCCCACAGAACTGAGGAGGTAGGGAGATTATAAAAGGCCCGGGAGCTCCACTCGCAGTCAGTTCATCAAACGTTCAGCTTTCACATTGCAGTTCGTAGATAGCTCACTTGTACAATTAGTAAATAATTTTCGACTTAGATTAATTATTCAAGATCGTAAAAATTTCATTGTTCAATTCTGTTTAAATTAAATAAATGTGTTAAAGTTCAAAAAGTCTTTTTTAAAAAGGACCGCTCGAAGCCACGAACCTTAACTAACAGCCTTTGCATTATTTTTGTACAGTATCAAACCTACCTCCTACCTTTTTCAAGATATGTTTTTTGACTGAGTTTTTTCTATTTTCTTCCAAGTATTGAGTTTCCTTTTTGTTAAGTGCAAGTTGACTTCTTATAACTTGCTCTCGAAATTCGGCGATTCTCAACTTTTTTGGCAAGTCGGTTATAAATTATGTGAACGTTGACCATCGACGTTCCTAAAATAAACACGATCGCAAGTTTCCTGTGCAATTTTAGGGGCTTCTTTCTAAGTGGTGATTAGTAATTGGACATTTGATCTGATTTGCCGCGATTGTATTCCATAACTGCTCGCTGTTTAAAGCCATTATGCCTTTGAACATTGTTACAAACTTTTTCTCTGTAGATTTATTTAGTGTATTTACTCTACCTTATAAGCGGCAGAGCCTCAATAGATAATGAGGAGTTCCTGTTTAAGGTTTAAGCTCAGGGTAAAAAGGATGGTAAATGGCTTTGAGTAAAAAAGAACCCTCTAAAGAGATCTTCTAGCCAGCTAAGCTTCTTCAACTTAGGGCAAAGCTATGATCTAGGGTCGTAGGATGGTATACGATAATAAAAGAATTTTTAATGTAGGCCACCGTACCTTAATAATTATTATAGTATGAATCAATCCGAAGACCAGATACGGAAATCTTCGAAAAGAAAAAAATATCCATGACGAGCAACACATAAAAAAATAATACTTACTTATGACTCTGCAAACTGGAATGAGAACGACGATCTTGTACTATCTGAAAATTCAATCACTTATAAACATTTTTGAACTAGGGCTACGTTAGAGCCTAGTGACTTTATCACAAAAAATAAAGTATATAAAGGTCAACTAGTAAAAATTATACTTAAAAAAAAATTAACCCAACACCAATAATATATCTTTCTTCACTACAAAAAATTTATAAATGTGGTTGTTTGCTTCTATAGAAAAATTACTAATGACTTCAATAAAAGAAAGCTTTAAAACAACTTATTATTCTTTCTATTGATTTACAAAAAAATATATACATCACTTGTACAATTTTATACGTACTGAAACTTTCGAGATAATTACTTTTGTTACGGTCTAGTATTAGTCTCTGGTTATTTATGTGAATTTTATAATTAAAACTTTAGTTATAGTGTTTCATTATTATTCTAAAATTTATATATGATACTAGAATAGGATCTTTTTCGGGTTTACAATCAATAAATTAAATGTCCTGGCTTTCGGTAGATTACAGAACTATATTTTTAATTGATTTAATTGATGGAATCAAAGGTCAAAAACACTTATTGTTTGAATTTAACTGTGCTACAGGTGTACTGCCAAAAAATATATATTTTATAAAGTGACAAATAAATATCAACGTGTCACGTGTTTAGTTACGAATTCATTTTAGTATAACCTTGTAAATTCAAAAATTATCATATAGATATTTCTTTGTGTTTATAAGAGCATTCATGAAATATGCAATTATTAAATTTTGAGTAAAATATTACGTGTCTAAATTAAATGACCATATTCAAGTTACAAAAATTTTGTGTACCAATTTAAATGAACATATAGAATTTACGAAAATTATTTGTATATTTTAAGAAATGATTCTATAAAATAAAAATTGATCTAAAATAGGAGGTGACTCACCACAAACAATCTGATAGACGTCCGAGTTCATCAACCATCTTGGGTGCTTACAAAAGCAGATGCGCGCGACTGGCACATGGACGGGCTTGATTTCTATACAAAACTTTCACCATCTTGCATAGCAACATTTAAGACTTTGTACTTTCCATACAACTAACAACCAATTGTGCTTCTGTGTTCCATAATAATTATATACGAAGGATTTATTGCTCCACAATTTGATAAATTACATGCTTACATAAAATTTGTGTTTCAATACTATAAAATTTGCGTTTCAAAATTGGACATATTTTACTTGCTCTTACTAGCTACTTTTTACTGGCTACTTTTTACTTGCTACTTTTTACTTGCTACTTTTTACTTGCTCCTTTTTACTTGCTACTTTTTATTTGCGCGTACATATATATTTCTTGGTCACTCTAGGTTGATGCAACAACTAATTGAGGCCATGGTATCCGTCGACATCACTGCACCTTTCTTTGGGACAGCATGTTTTTTCAAACCTGCTAGCCCACGTTTCAACACTTACTTCGCTGACTACATTTAGATGGTAAATAATGAACCTTAGCCACGAGGCAATTTTATTATCCAATCACGCGCAGAATAGGAATATTCTATGAATATACATGTAGATAGAAGAAATCTTAAATTTTACTTCGAGTCTTTAACTATGGGTGGAGCCCTATGTATGAATTGGTTATATATTGTTACAATCGGAATTTAATATTTTCTGTCTAATAATAGATATTTGTTAAATAGATATTTAGAACAAAAACGTATATTTACAAAGCGGATAATTGTATTCGTTACAACATCCATCGTCTCGGTCGTTTGTTTTAAAGTCAGAAGTAATACGCCGCTTTTGTCTCATCATTTTAGTATACAAATACCCCTTTCATTTTCTAAACTGTATATTTCTACTTTTTTTAGCTTTTTCTGTGTTACTTGTTTTGAGTTTCTTCGTCGGCTAGATCTAAGGGTACATACATAATGTGTTTTATGGTCCATTTAGTCTACTCTGATAATTTTATTACGATATTTGAAGGCACAGATCTCATGCCTTCATTTCATTCTCTTTCATCATAAATTCTTGAGATCTGCGTAAATCTTTTATCGCTACACAATTTGGATAATTTTACTTCTTATTTATGCGTTTTTTGTAGAATGTGTTGTTTTGTTAAACGATATTGGAATGTTGCTACTGATTCATCTATACAAAATGCTCAGTCAAAAGTAACTATCGCTTGAAAATTATCTATTAGTTTCACCAGTAACGGTTGTACTTTATGCAAGCGATTGCCTTCAAGGCAAGTAACGTTGTTTAAAAAAGCTACGTCCTCAGAAGCAGTTGAAAACGGATTGTGGATATTATTTTAAAAATAATTCCAATTTCAAAAATTCATCTTTACTCCAATATACAGAGAGTTTATAAAAGAACTCCTTGATTTCAAGTTTTACTTGTACTCTGTAAAGTTAAAATAATAGCTATTAAACCTATAAAGTTTTAAAGATAATCTTCTCAAGTATTCTTTCATACCTTATTACAGTCCCGTCGACGCGGCATGCGCGCCACAAATGACAGTTGGTAACGATAATCGATAATGTAGAAATTAACGCGCCAATGTCAATGACGTCACACAATATGCAAATTATTGCAACACATTTTTAAAATATACGAATTTTACAAGACTCCTAAGGGGTACTTACGTGAACAGGTAAAGCTTCCTTCGGAATTACTTCATGATGGTCGCTCGTGCCTTCCTTCAGGATTACTTCATGATGGTTCTCGGGTCGTAGATCTTGAGCCAGGTTGCATCCAAATTCGAATTTGGTTTTCTTTCTATATGTAGGGAACGACAGTAACGGGTTTATAGGAAACGATAATCAAAAAAGGCAAAAAAGGGACCTACATAACCCAAAAGATACGATTAGATACCACACAACCACTTTTCTTCGCGTTTCAGAGGCAAGTCCCTACGCGTGTTTCGGAAATTCCCCACTTTATTCTTCCCCCACACGCGTTGACGCGAATCTCGCGCAACGCACTTCTGACGCGACGGAAATACGTGCAACAAATCTTTTTAAATTTATGTCGCGAAATTCTCACATATAAACACTTATTTAAGAATGTCTAGTGCCGATTTCGGCACGTAACAACCTAATAAAGTTCTATATGTGCATCATTTGTTGCCCTGGTCACGTTTAAACGATAATCAGTTTCTTCCCATGTATTCAGCAGCATCTCAGGCGTGACGGATGTTACAGCTGCAAGAATGTTTTTTACATGTTCCAAAAAAAAGTGATCTAGTGGAGTCAGATCTGGATCGTTGTTGGACATGCAATCAGCCCACATCTACCAATCCACCTGCCAGGGAAGCGCAAGTTCGACGCATCACGGATACGGTTGCTATAGTAAGGTGGCGCGCCGTCTTGTTAGAAGACAATCGGTCCCTTTTCTAGTTCGATATCATCTATCTGTGGGAAAACATATAGTTCAAGCATTTCACAATAAATATACCCATTAATTGTCTTCTCTGCGAAGATAAAATGTCCTGCGATACGACCATGCATCGACGTTGACTTTGAGAGAATCTTGCTGATGTTATATAAATTCATGCGGTGACTTAGACCCCCAAATCCTACAGTTGTGTCGGTTGACAGACCCGCTTACGTGAAAAGTCGCATCATCTGAACACATAACATTCTCTAGAAAGTTCTCATTTTATTTAATCCTCTTCAAAATGTAGACTGCTAAATTGAATCTTCTCACTTTGTTATTGGACATAATTTTATGCAGAAGTTGAATCTTATGCCTACGTAATTTAAGCTTCTTTCGCATCACTTTGTACACGGTAGACTTAGGTATTCCCAACTCCAAACTTCGTCTTGCTAATGACTCTTTACGGCTACGAATACAAGATGTACGGAACCGCTCCACATTCTGTTCAAAGACTGAAGGCCTATCCGGTGGCTTAATTTTTAAGACAGTACCTGTTTTCCGAAGGTGATTATACCCCTGCAGAATAGTTTTGTTAGTAGGTGCATCACCGCCATATTCACGTCGATAATTACGCTGAACCAAATCACACGCTGAGCTTTCTGCTGTGGCGTAGCCATGATTGGTGAGTGGCGACTGCCGGTTGGCGAAAGCAGTCGCACTCTCCCCCACCACGCTCGTTCTAAGGCCGCGCACTGCGATCGAATATTAACAAAACAATCTTGACAATATACTGAACTCAAGTTCAAAACCCGAAAGTTCATTACTGGTTTCGTTTTTAATCATGAATTTTTTAAATCAAGTAGTTTTATAAACTCCCTGTATATAGATCGAGCGAATTTTCACCATACCCAAATATGGCATAATACCAATAAATTTCGAAATTTCTTTTTTCTGAGCAGGCATCCACTTATATAGTCTGGACGCTGCTCCTACATCTCCTGCATCACGTAAAACATGCGGTGCGTATAAATTCGTTTCTTCTACCATTTTATCTATGATAATATCGCTAAAAAATGTTTGAAAATAAGTAATAGACGAAAAATCATTTGTTAATGTTGCAGCATAAGTTGCACGAATACCGCCTTACGATTCTAAAATATTTGGTGGTTTCCAACTGGTTTTTCCAAATATGGTTTTGTTCAACATAGGGTTCTTCATCACTTTCTTCGATAATATTTTCAGCCACAGGAGGTCTGTCTGTAAGGTCAAATTCAAAAACCTCTGCTAACTGTTCTTTATCAAAGTATTCGTTCTTGTTATTATTCAGTGGTAAATTGTCTGAGAAAATATCAGCTACGGATTCTAAATAGGATCATTATTGGAAATCAACTTTAAACAGCAACGTTGGCTTTCACTTTTTTCAAATTGTTGCAAAACTTTTTAACGTTTCGTTTTTTGCACACCTTTTCCGAATTCATCAGCAGAAGAGAGTTTTTCATTACATGAAGGTGGAGATTGTGGATCACAATCGGAGTCAAAAGAGCTAAATGGATTATGACCGCTTTCACTATTTACAAATAAAATATAATTGAGCCTTAAAAATAGTAAAAAATCTGTTTTGTTGTACGTAAACAAAACCATTTAGCAAAAATAACAAAAAAACGAGTTTATATAAGGCATTTACATATGCATGCTACTTGAAGATATGTTTCTTTTCCAAACCAACTCAAATATCCTCTTCGAACGACTACTCATTTTACCTCTGTAACACAAACATACGCTTATCACTGTCAACAAATGTACACTGACCGTAAACAAGTCGAAACACGAGTACCGACCGATACGCTGTTACACAATTGCTACACGACCGCTGTGGCAACTGAGGCATACAACAGCTACCCTACACGGGCGGACGTATACGACGGCTCAGTGAGTGCGTAGAACTTGTAATAAAACAATATAATTAAAACAAAGAAAAGATATAACAGGCGTGGTCTCACTACGTTGCTATTTAGAAAAACAACATATAAACTCAAGTGAAATATGTTTTGGTTGAAGTGACGCAAGAAATAGCTTATTGCTACGAGCTACTATTAGGCAACCCGTCAAACACACAAGCGCCGTAAGCAATGTATATTGTCCAGGAACCAAGAATCTTCGAGCACATGTCAGAGAATGAATCATTTATTTAATTCAGGGTATAAATAAGATCGCTGATGAAGTACAGAGTTAGTCTATATCAGAATATCGAATATAAATTATATCATGTAAAGTAAAATAGTTAAGCTTTTAGAAGTCCAGGAGTATACATAAATTTATATTATGTGAACGTGTCTATTGTACAGACAGCTTGTAGAATACATAAATAGACAAAAGTGTAAAAAATAAATAGTAGTGTTTAGTGTTGTTAATAGACCTATGGTTAACAATTTAGTTTAAGAAGATATTAGTGCTTGTAAATAGCAGTAGTGTGATAGTGCTTCATTGTTAATGACTGAAAACATTTATAAATAATGCATATACTGTTAATTGGACTTATGAATAGTAAGTTATGAAGACTTTTATTACTACTTGTTTTAAATTAGTGAAACGCGTTAATAGTAGCCCGCTACACTGGTGTCAGGCCTGTGTGTAGTATATACTGATTAATTTAAAAGGAAAAAAATCACACAAGTCTAAAGACATTTAAGTAGTTTGTATATGCCTGTTACAAGAAGCCAAGGTAAAATGGACGCAGAAACCTTAATGAATTTCCTTAAGAATTTTAAATTCGGTATGGAAGAAAAGTTTAGTGAAAATGCTGAGAAAATAGAAGAGAGGTCAACTAAATAGAAGTGACACTCAGTGAAAACTTAGTGAGGTCAGTTGAACTGGAATCGATCTTAAAGAGTTTAAATACGGTATGGAAGTGACACTTTGTGCTGAGAAAATGGAGAAGTTAAGTGAAAATACAGCCACGTTAGAACAAAGATTAATGGAAAGGTCCATTGCATTGAAAGCAGATTTCACCGAACAGGTAAAAACAGTTGAGCAGTTGGACAGTAAATTGGTAAAAATGGAAGAAGATGTGATGAGGCTGCAAAAACAAATAATTTTACTAACAACGCGGCCAGTTGAATTAGCAAACCAAGTTATATCTCAGAACATTCCAGAAATAAGAAGCATGGAAGGAGGAGTGTCATTACCGACAAAATTTAAAGTGAAACCACCCACATTCGATGGTAAAACACCTTCGCCTACATATTTGAAACAATTTGAAGCTGCTGCAATAGCCAACGGTTGGTGCGACAAAGAGAAGGCTATCTCTCTAGTAGTGGTCCTACGGGAGGAAGCTCTTAACACCTTGCAAACGATTCCCGATCACCAGCAGAATGATTACGGCCTCTTAACATCGATGCCTGAGATTAGATATGAAGACGCTCACTTTCAACAGGTTTACCATGCACAAGTTAAAAACCATTCGCAAAAGACAAATGAAAGCCTGCAAGAATTCGAAGCTATCATTGCCAGATTAGTTAGATTGGTATACCCAACTGCACCAGATAGTTTCCTCGAACAACTGGCTGTTCAAACATTTGTGGATGGCGTTAAAAATGCCGGCATGCACTAAGATTAGCACAGCCAAAAATGTTAGATGACGCACTGGCTCATGCGCATGAATTTGAAACAGCTCAGCAGATATCACACAGGATGAGTCACAAAGTTCGGTCTGCCTTAGAAGAACCTGGTCAATCGCAGAACAGCATAGAAGAAATAATCAACCGTGTGTTTGAAAACCAAAAGGCGGAAAAGCTGGAAAGACAACGACCGCGGAGATGGCGTCTGCGATGCAGGCGCTGCGGTGAAGTTGATCATATACAGAGACGCTATACTCAAACAAAAAAAACCGGTTGAGTAGCAGGAAAAACTAAAGCAAGTCGACGTAAGGGGGCAAACGTCAACGGCACAACGTAGGGCAGCGGAGATTATCATCCGTGCTGCATCGTCGTTGGCAAGTCTGAACAGCATCTATATTGATGTTAGAATTAATGGTAGGGTTGTCCGATTACTCGTGGATACAAGAGAGACAAGGACTATTGTGAGACCAGATTTGGTAGGTTGTGGAAAAGTGCTACCCGCGTCGGTATGTCTTCGAACGGCAAGTAGTGAGAAAGTTTCTACTCACGGAAAGACTGCCGTTACGTTGGCAATTGGAGACAAACTAATTAATCATCGGGTGTTGGTAGCTGAATTCACCGAAGAACTAATCTTGGGAATAGATCTCATGAGAGAATATGGGTTTCATGTGAACATGAAAGAAGATGTGCTATGGATAGATGACGATGAGATTCCATTTCAAGGGACGAGTAACCAGAAAATGCAAGTGCGAATGATTTGTGATATGAAAATATCTGAGGCGCAAATGATAGTAATGGGACGCCCGGATGGTACGTTCCGGGAAGGACAAGTATGCATGATGGCAGCAACTGAATTGAGAATGGGTCAGAAGGGATTACTGATTAGAAGAACGCTGGTAAAGTTTCGAAATATGATACACCTAAGGGTGCTAAACATAAATCCACATACGGTGATCCTGAAGAAAGATATGATTGTGGGAAGTTGCATTCCAGTATGCCATATTAAACGTTGTGTAGACAGCACAAAAGATATACCAGCCAACGGTTGCTCACAGAAATTGCTGGATATGTTGATACCTTCGTGTCAAGGATTAAACGGCGACAACTGGGCAAGGTAGAAGAATTGGTCGGACAATATCGAGGTGTGTTTGCACTGGATGATAGCGAGAAAGGAAGGACGAATGTTGTGCAACACAAGATCAATACTGGAGATGCGCAATTGATAAGACAACATCCCAGACGGTTTCCTTTGACAAAACGTAAGGAAGCCGAGCAAATTATCACCGACATGGAAGAACAGGGAGTGATTGTAGTGCTTGTCAAGGAAAAAGATGGGTTGACAAGGTTTTGTGTATACTACTGGCGGCTAAACAATATGACAAAGAAAGACAGCTATTCTTTGCCCAGAATTGATGACACCTTGGATACTCTATCCGGATCTAAATGGTTGGTTTTCCCTTGGACCTGAAAAGCGGATACTGGCAGGTAGGCTTGGAGCCAAACAATAAAGAGAAAACTGCGTTTACAATTGAAACTAGATTATGGCAGTTCAAGGTCATGCCCTTTGGATTATGCAATGCCCCTGCTACTTTTGAACGTTTGATGGAGTCCATACTGCGTACACTGTCCTGGAAGATATGTTTAGTGTACCTAGACGAAGTGATAGTGTTAGGCGGGTCTTTTGAAGAACACGTTAATACCTAGGGGAGATATTCCAAAGATTACACGGGGCAAACCTTACCTTGAGCCCTAAGAAATCTCACCTATTCGGAAAAGAGGTGAAATACCTAGGACATCAGAGACCGGAATGAGAGCTGACCCTGACAAGATAATAACGGTACAGGAGTGGCCTACACCAGCAGATATACACCAACTACGCAGTTTTCTAGGATTGTGCACATATTACCGATGTTTTATACTTGGGTTTGCGAACATTGCCGAACCGTTGACGAAATTAATCAAAGATGGACAAGAATGTAAATGGAATGACGACTGCCACAGCGCATTTGAACAACTGAAATGGCTACTTGTTACAGCACCAATTCTGAGTTATCCACGGATGGAGGGGAAATTTGTGTTGGATAACTATGCAAGTTACATTGCTATAGGAAGTGTTCTTTCTCAAGTGCAGGACGGACAAGAAAAAGTTATTGGGTATTTCAGCAAGGTCTTGTCGTCGCCAGAAAGGAACTATTGTGTGACAAGAAGGGAGCTCTTCGCCGTCATCAAATCCGTAGAGCGCTTTTATAAGTACTTATAAGGCCGTAAATTCCTGTTAAGAACAAACCATGCTGCACTAAAATGGCTACTGCAGTTTTGAAACCTTGAAGGGTAAGTTGCAAGGTGGATAGAACGGCTGCAGGAATATGACCTTGACACAAAACATCATGAAAGAACTAGCCATCGGAATGCAGATGCTCTGTCAAGGAGACCTTGACCGGTAGACTGCAATCACTGCTCCAAGATGGAAGAGAAAATAAGTGTCATCCATAGAATGACGGTAACCGATGATACTTGGCAACCCGAAAGAATACGAGACGACCAGTAGAATGGCACCTAATTGGGACGTATTATTGATTGGAAGTTGAGGACGACGACCAGCTTGGGAAGAAATTAGTATTTCAAGTAGGAACCTGAAGGTATATTGGGCACAGTGGGACTTCTTGGTGATTGAAAATAGAATCTTGAACCTACGCCTGGAATGTGAAGATGGCACTGAGAGACTTCAAGTGATAGTGCCTAGAAGCAGAGTGCCGAAAGTGTTGCAGCACTTGCACGATGGTATTTCCGGAGGGCATTTTAGCGTGAAAAGAACTCTCGAAGAGTGAGAAAAAGGTTCTATTGGGTAAACTGCAAAGAATATGCGAAGGTGTAGTGCCGGAAATGTGAGTTGTGTGCCTCTGCAAATGGCCCGGTCACAAAACGGAAAGCCCCAATGAGACAGTATAACGTGGAGAATCCTTTTGAGAGGGTGGCCATTGATATAGCTACTCCGTTTCCTGAATCAGAGAAAGGAAATAAATACATTTTGGTTGCAATGGATTATTTTACCAAATGGCCGGACGCGTGCCCTATACCTAACCAAGAAACTGAAACGGATGCAGATGTACTAGTGAAGGAGTTGTTTTGTCGCTTTAGAGTTCCGTTGGAATTACACTCCGATCAATGTCGGAACTTCGAATCAAAGTTGTTTCAAAACGTCTGCAGGCATCTTGGAATCAGGAAGACTAAAACCACGCCTTTTCATCCCCAATCGGATGAAATGGTTAAAAAATAAACAGAACGTTTGGAAAGTACCTAGCCAAAGTTGTTTCTGAACATCAACGAGACTGGGACCAATATTAACATTTGTTCCTACTGGCGTACCGATCTTCGGTACATGACAGCACAGGAAACTCGCCCGCTTGCGTAATGTTAGGACGTGAAATGCGGCTACCATGTGATTTTCAGTTTGTATTTAAACCTGGAGAAGAGATCGCAGGTGAAGATTATTTTAGTAAGCTTCGTGAAAGGTCAAATAGCATTCACGAAAACGTCGAAGGAATATCCAAGCAGCAAGCGATCAAATGAAATCACAATATGACACGAGAGTACAAGAAGGTGGTTACTAACCTGGATATTTAGTGTGGTTGTACAATCCACAAAGGAATCGTGAATTGACGCCAAAACTACAAAGAAAATGGGAAGGCCCATACAAAGTGTTAAAAAGAATTAATGATGTAGTGTACCGGATCAGAAGATCTCCCCGTGGTAAACCGAAAGTGGTATACCTTGACCGTTTAGCATCTTATGCTGGCAACAACCAGGGGGGCCTTGAGTAATGAGAATGGTGTGCGAAGAGTTATTAATAGTGAGCTAAATATAAATTTTGAGAGTTTCATGGCGGCGTATGGTGGTTCCGCTAAGGCGAGATTTGGCGTTGTTGTTGAAAAACAGCAAGATCTGTTTGGAGCACCAGAAAAGTATTCCCTTGCACATTGCGTAGCTCAGGACCTGCAAATGTCAAAAGGGATAGCTATTGTCGTCAAGAAAGAGTTTGGATGTGTGGATGAATTAGTACAACAGCAGCCAACTGTAGGAAAAGCTTTGGTTCTTCAGGATAAAGATCGTTATGTTTACTATCTGGTCACCAAAAATTTTTCATGGCAGAGACCTAGTTATGGACATCTATGGGAGGTTTTGCTGAATCTTAAAGCTCAGACGATAGAAAATGGAATAACGAGACTAGTGGTGCCTAAGCTAGGCTGTGGACTGGATTGCTTAGATTGGAGAATAGTACGAAATATGCTAGAAGTAATTTTCCTGGAAAACGACGTCCAGGTCCTTGTTTGTTGCTATCAACCGGTTGCCTACCAAGACCAAGAAAAGAGTGTTGACTGTTATTTCCAACGACGCGGTGGATGCATCAGAGGAGATAGCTGCCGATACCGTCATCATTCATCGAATTGTCGTCAAAATGTATTTACAGTTACTAGACGTAACGGTTTAAAGAGGGGGCAGTGTTACGAGCTACTATTAGGCAACCCGTCAAACACGCAAGCGCCGTAAGCAATGTATATTCGCCAGAAACCGAGAATGTTCGAGCACGTACCAGACAATGAATCATCTATATTTAATTCAGGGTATAAATAAGATCGCTGATGAAGTACAGAGTTAGTCTATATCAGAACGTCGAATATAAATGATATCGTGTAAAGTTAAATACTTAAGCTTTTGGAAAACCAAGAGTAAACATAAATTTATATTATGTGAACGTGTCTATTGTACAGACAGCTTGTAGAATACATAAATAGACAAAAGTGTATTAAATAAATAGTAGTGTTAATGTTGTTAATAGACCTATGGTTAAGAATTTAGTTTAAGAAGGTATTAGTACTTGTAAATAGCATTAGTGTGATAGTGCTTCATAGTAATTGGATAGAAAACATCTACAAATAAAGCATATACTGTTAATTAAGCTTGTGAATCGGTAGCAATGAAGACTTTTATTACTACTTGTTTTAAATTAGTAAAACGCGCTAGTAGTAAACCGCTACAATATTAAATCACTTCCTGTATTAAAAATATGTCGGTTATAAAAACACACTACTGGAGTTGCATAGTGACTACTGTAGGTAAAGACCATCAAAGAGCTTGTAACCTTGCTAATATTAAGACCAAGTAGTATTACTGGCCAAAACCTGATAAAAGCAATATAAAATTGATTACCAATAGGTTATCATTAATATCTCACCTATTTAAGAATATAGGTCAAAGAATTGCATTAAGTTTTTCTATTTTTGGACGCATTTGTCTAAAATAAAACAGTAAATTTAGTTTTAAGAAGTTATTCTTTGAATAAATTTGTATCTTTTTTATGTTTAATAATTTCATTTATAAAATTCAAAACAAATTTTTCTAAAACCAAAAACCCTCAGAAGGTGGCAGCAGATTTAATTTTAATAGAGTATGTTGTGCAAGCTGTGTTCTAACTGGTGCGTATAACATTTTTTTAAAATTCCAAGAGAGTGGAATTAGTGTCATTTTAGCCCCCTCTCTTTATTAAATTTATATGAATAAAGTAACATTTTATACAACCACATTTAACGTTTTTAACACCCAGATCTATATATGCAGGCTCACAACAATACTGAAAATTTCTGAACTACAGTTTAAACGTCATTTCAAAGTTAAACACTTCCTTAAAATATTACCCAAAAAGCTACACTAAGTCATAACCAAAAATATAAATTCCTTGATTATTATTATAAGTTTTAGGTGTTAATCCTTTATAATAATTCGCTTAGTTTGCCTAAAAGAAACCGCTTTTAGGTTATAAATCTTATTTGAAACGTAAACATCAATACTTAAAGAGGAAACTTTTTTGCATCATAACATAAACAATATTTGTTAGTTCAATTTGTTCGTGTAAATATGATACGGACTTCTTTATCAAACTTCAAAACAAACTAGTCGCCGCACAACATTTATGAAGCTTAGCGCTTACATCGAATTGTACAACAAAGATTAAACTTACAAGGCAACTGAGGAAGTCTTATGTTTTGAATTGAAACAAGCAAACAAGCAAACTTCTTACAGAAATTTTCTGGAACTATTAATTACTGAGGAATTAAACACTCATGATGCTTCTCTTTATTCTTGAGGATAACCTATAAATTAAATGTATTATTTGCCTTTAACAAACCAACTAACCGAAACGACATAATGCAGGACGCCATATTTTATCCATGAGGATCCAACTTCGTGGCACAGTAATTTTCTTAAAAATATTCCTAAAAATGAAAGCGATAAAGAGAAAACAAGCCTTATATGGGGCCTTTGCATCTAACGGTACAAATCAAAATAGCGATACGCATATCTTTCAATATATTTCTTCTAAATTCCATGCTACCTGTTTCTCTAAGAGCTCCTCTCCCATTTGACAAACTAACTAGACGACCTTCCGTTGCTTGTTATATTGAGCAAAGTTCAAACAACAATACGACAGAGCATGACTCTTTATTATTTATTGTAAACAATAATCAACAGCTAATTGCAGAATATTGTTAACGCTTAAACAATAATTAATATTAAGAAATTAATTACTAAATTCAATAATTAGTACACTAAGTGTAGTAAATCAAAGAATCAAAGAATTTGTACCCAGGTGGAACAGAAAAAAGCACTCTTAAAATTATGTATTTGTGCTAAAACACTAAGGTTTCCAACTAAATGTGTTATTTGTTCTATGATGCACATTATTTTTTTTATCAAGAACTTATTGATTTTTATATTCAAAGTTGGTTTAAGTTTTCTTCACTTGTGTAACATGTAGTTTCAAAAGACATTTTCCACTAGCCTTCGTTAATATTATTCTCCTGTGGTTAAAATTAATTTTTGTATACATAATTTTAGGCGCTAATAAAGGGGAAAATATTACGGTTCTCACAAATATCTTTTAATAAAAAAAGATTGTCAACACTTTGGCGATTTTCATTTTTCTAATGTACTTGCCATACACATTTTATTAAGCTCTTTTAAATGGTGCGTCATATCTGCCTACTATACCTTAATCAGTTTGTTTTGAAGTTTAAATAATACCAACTGACATAGAACTCTCGGAATATTCTAATAAGTAATAACCTTTGTATTAGCCCGTAACGAAGTTATATAAGTAATCGGTGACTTGTAAATACTTTGATAAAGGAGATGTAAATGTACTGTTGACAGTAACGTTCATTGGTAAAGACATGTTGTTGTACAGCATTCGGATTATCTCATTGCAGAATATGTATTCCTAAAATCTATTGTTGTACTATTCAAATAAGCACTCACTACCAAATTAATATTCCATTTCATACAATTGAAATTAGCAATTTCCTTAAGCTGTAGAGTTTCTGCTAGATAATGTTCTCTGCGCATTGGAGTGTGTTTTCATTGTATGCAATGCGTTCATTAGTAATCAGGAACTTGAAAGATATTATTGAAAGCTGATGACTAATTTCCTTAATGTTCTCAACTTTAATAGTCAAGGTGGATATAGCTTCTACATGGCTTTTTAACGGATTTATAGAGTTCAATCGCGTTTCAATCCGCTAGAAATAAATTAGAGGAGAAAGAAAAATTTTTAAAATGTGAATAGATGGACAAACTAAAACATATGGACGCGTCTTCTATAAAAGATTTCCTTAATAATTATTTTTAATTAATAATGACATTGAACAATTTTTTTTTGACAATTACAAATCCTAATAAATTTATTTATAAAACACACTACATTGTTTATTTAAATAAACCATTAATTTTGTGATGTAAATAAATATTCAGACCAGGACCGTATAGCCCAATCACAAGGCATTTATTATTTATTAAAGTTGGTGTATCTACTATTAGTAAGCGGTAGTCGTTTGAATTTCATCTCCAATGTCAAGCAATTTATATATGTGTATAGCGCATTTCGTCAACCGGACCCGACCACTTGTAGAGTTACAAGCACCATGCAGGTCCATAAGGTCCACGCCAGCAATCTGCAAGTGGCAATAATCGTTACCGCCTAACCAAGTGCAAGATGCATTTGATTTTCTGTGTATTCTAATAATGGGAAGCAGATTAAATTATTATTATTATGTCAGACTAAATGATTTTATTATAGCGCTCATCGGATTTCTAATAATAATTTCCTTAAATTTTTTAATATTACTTTCACTGAACTTTTTAAAAAAATAATCTAAATGGTCGGTGAATTTTAATTTCTATAAATTGTTAAGTTTAATCTTACTAACGTAAATGTAATAAATATCTATTCTGTACACTCAGCGTCGAAAGCTTGCGAGTTTATAGGCTCAAATATCATGCTTAATTTTACAATTTATCATTAAATAATCGTTCTTCACACACAAGTTAACGAAACTTCAAAACTGATGTACTTTTAATAGCTTGTTTATGGATTAGTTTTGTTTCGATTTGCTAAAATGAAATGCACATCAAGTCCGTGTAGATGGTTCCCAGCAAAGATTCAGTATACTACGCAATAAAACGTGGACAGCACGCTGATGTCATGTTTGTCGGATTGCATGCCAACACGTACGGTTTCCACGATGTATTAGTTTCAATAAAGTTTAAAGTACCATTTTGCAAAGTAAGAGTTTTTCTATCCACTTGACCCGACTACAACTGTTCGTATAACTTAACAGCGAGGCAGATGATTGAGAACAACATTGTAACATTTTATGACTTTTGTTTTACAATGTGATAATGCAACAGTTTTTTTGACCACTGCAGAACATCAACGAATTTTTAGTTTTACAAACTCTTGTATAGTCATTAATATCATGCAAATCATTTTTAAATAAATAAATACCAGTATTGGTATTATGAGTGCTAACCGCCATACAGAAATGCTAGTTTGGTTGCTAACATCAGGCGCCGAATGTTAGTATTAATATTATCAAGGCCAGGCAGCTTTCCCGTTTCGTGCATATTGCATCTGCACTCATTTTTAGCTAGAGCTCTCGTCGAGTACCATCATGGAAATAATAAGGGCTCTAGCATGTAATTTGCGTCTGGCTTTGTGCGGTAGTAGAGCCCTAGTGCGCTGAACACTAGGCTTTGTGGTTTTAACAATGGTAAGAGTTAAAAAATAAGTTATTAGACAAACTGAATAATTTTGTTGTAGCGCTCTTCGTTTTTTTATAACGTCTTTTTAATGACGTCTTTAAATAACTTTTAATAAATAACTTCGTTTGGATAATTTTTTTGATAGATTCATTTAATAATTTTTTGGACATTTGTTTAAATAGCACTTAAAATATTTTTTTAATAATTTCCAAAAATTTACGAAAAGACATGTTTTTTAACGCTTCGTTGGAGAATCTTCAATTAGATTTTTATTTTATAATTCTCAACTTTTAAGAAGTCGTTTTGTATATAAATCGTAAGGCTCCATCGTATAATTATTTGTTGGAATGAACACGCCTTATCTGGTTTTATAAAAAATAAGACAGTCCGTATGCTGTATTTAAAGAGGATATGGATTCTACTTTCGCACCTGCAAGTATCAAGTTGTAGTTCATTCACGTCAACTTTGCGATAAAATATCGATCCAAGATGAACATCCTTCAACCGTACGATAAACAGTTGGACTTTATGTAATGTTATGCGAGAAAACGATAAGTTTGAATTTAAGGAAACGTTCTACAAAGTACGTAGAAATTTTATGGTTTGGAAATTAAGTCCGATGATGAATGGACATGGTACATTTGAAGTTTTTGGTCAAGATGTACACACAGTAAAACATCTAAGTTTAGTATTGAAGTTTGGTTGGTCCAGTTTGTGCGTATGAGAAAAACGCATGGAAGTTCGTTTGGTCCGGTCCAAGGATCAAACAGCTGTTCGTGTTCTGTAGAACATGTGGATTTTACGTCACTTGTTTTTCTGAAAAATGTATGTATTAACACCTGCCTTAACATGCTGTAACGCCAACATGTAAACCAAACCTGCTGAGCCAAGGTAAGAGATTACAATTATTTTTACATCACGTCTACATTTGGTGATCTTTGATACGAGGTTGTTTCGAAAAATATCTTTGTAACCACCTATTATCATTTATCCGTATAACAAATTAAGAAGAACCTTAGTAAATTTTTATTGTCAATACTAGTACAGTGTAATCACAGTTACTAATTTTTATGAAATTAGGCAAACTTAAAGAGTTCTTATTGATGTTTCATATATGCATGATTTCACTTATAATTTCTGAATGATGAATTAATAATGTAGTTAAAGTTTTATAAATATGTAAACAGAAAAAACAGATCTGATATTTCTGATATAAATTCAAGTTAAACTTTTGTAACGTAAACAACATTTAAAGTTTTTAATATTTCTTTTTGAATATATAATCCTACCTTATGAGTAGATGAAACTTGTATTATCTTTTCTTAAACACGAATTTTATATTTACAATTTTTATGAAGGAACCATTTTAATTAAAAAGCAACGTTTAATTCTCTTAATTAATTGTTTTATTCTGAACAAGTACGTTCAGAAATAGAGTAACAAGGTATAAGATCAAAGAGCGTAAAGTGGTAAACCCAATTTAACAAGAAGCTTTGATTGCTTTTTCAGAATTTGTATATAATCTGTGCTCATATTATTGTTGCCTGATTAATCTTTGTTGTTTTTTTATGAGGTAACAAGAGAATACCTCCTGTGTCCTCATTTTTGTAAATTTAATTAAATTTTCTCTACAGCTTCTGTGTTAGCAGTTAATACGGTATTCCTCCCTAAGAACGCCCAAGTCCCCCTTAGGGAAACCCTGTGTTTAAAATTAATGACTTGGTGGCGCCCTATTTAAACCCCTGTTTTGTTAAGAATCTAGCCCTAGTAAGAAAATAATGCTTTGTAAAAAGAACCACGACCAATCCTTATAAGCTCTGCCCAAGGAATAGACCCTTAGCATAGTCGGAAGATATTTGCGTTCCACCATTTTAAGGAAGTCCTTCCTTAAAGGTCACTGGTCACATTAGGGGATAAAAAGACCCCGTAACCATTATACAGAACAGTGAAAATATTATTATAATAATGCAATGTTTTGTTATTTGTAATTTTCCATAGTATGAATTATGGATTATATTTGATATTATTACAAATGATTATGATTAAGAATATCCTTATTTAGTCCTAACAAAATATTTCATTTAAATTCAATTACACCTCAAGTAATTACCAGAACTAATTTTATTTGTTTTTGAATATTTAATACACTTTTGTAAACCAAGGTAACAGATCTGTGTATTTTGGGTAATTAATTTTGAAAGCCACATAGACATGTTTAATACATTATTAATATTTTTTATTCCTAGTAAAGACAGTCATGATTTTCATAAGTAATATCTGAGTCTAAAAGATTAGACCACATTATTGGTGTATATTTTGTATATAAAATTTTATTACAAAAAAAGCTAAATCAATTAAAGAACAATTATTAAATTTATTTGAGAATTATTTTATTTAAGACAAGTGAGTTCAAGGATAGGGTAGCTTTTATAAAAATAAAGTTTTTAACTGTGACTTGGTAAGGAAGCACTAGACAGCATTTTCAAGAAATTGAATACTTAAATTTGTTTATATAATAGTGTATAAATTATTTATATTAATGACTATTTCTTTTCTTTATGGTGTAAGGTAGCAAGAGTGCATCTCTCGTGTCCTTCATTATTCTATTTATACTATTTTATACAGCTCCTGCTTTAGCAGTAAATACGATATTTCCTCTAAGAACTTCTAAGTCCTCCCTTAGAGCGAACCCGTGATTAAAATTCAAGGACTTAGTGGCGCGCTTTCGCACCCCTATTTTGTATTTTAGAGTCAGTCAGTGGACAACGTTTTTGTTGTAAAACCTACGAACACTTCTCATACGCTCTACCCGAGCAATAGACCCCCAGCTTAGTCGGAAGATTCTTGAGATCCCATCTTAAAGAGACCACTCCCTCAAGTACACTTGAGAACACCAAATGGTCCCTGATTTATTAAATTTGTAAGACACATTATTTTAACATCATACTAGCAGACGATACACGTGGAAGACGTTCTTGTTAAACAATGGTTTAGGAATCATTTAAAAGACTGCAGAAGCCAACCAGAAGCAGATCTAGACACTAAACCACAACATCTTAATCATGAAGGCCGCACTTAAATTAAAAAGTTTATGAAAAAGGAACAGAAAAAGACACTTTGACATTGAGAAACTAAAAGATAAAGATATCCACAAAAGATCTGAAAAAGTCAAATGAATTGTTGAAAGTATTACGGTAGAGATAGAGCTCTGTTAAAAGAAACGTTTTTCCAGACTTATCAATGAGCCAGACTCCTTTATTTCCCAGGTGGAACCTTGAGCCACATCGTTGTTTGACTCAAAAGTAATCGTTTCAAGTATTAAGAACTAGTAAATTAAGTTGGCCACTCACCTGTTCTTTTAAATTTATTACCAAAACAAAACTGATTTGCAATACATTGAGCTCCAAATGAATTAAATCAGGTTGTTGGCCAAGTGCATGCATTAGGAGGATAACCATTAATTTAGATTAAATAAAACTTATGAATTTGATTTTTAAAATAAAAGAAGAAACTCTTACACCTATAAAGATAACTCAAAGTTAAACAATCGATTAAATTAATTGTATTATGAGTTGCTGAAGGCAGTTTAAAAATAAGATGTAAAACTTAGCTTTTAAAATGTTCCCTCCTCTATGGCGGAGCATTCGGGAAGGTACGTTCACTTCAAGTAAAAGTCAGAATATATAAACTGGAACCAGGTAGTCCTTGTACGAAGAAGTTGCTCTGAGATGCCGAAGACAACACGCACACAACGATCGACAGCCTGGTGGACCCCCACACTGACAGCCAAACGATGTTTCCTGGCACAACAACGATACCAACTACAACAAGCACAAAGCAATAACAACAACCCTTATAACATACAACTACTTTTCAACACATTCCGTACCACACGACAAGAATAAAATTACTCATCATAGACGCCAAAAAAACAGCAACTACACAAAACCATATCTGACCACGACGGAAACCCTTGGACTACCTACCGCAAATTAATCAAACCGTCCGTACCCACATCCTAACATCGCCAATATATAACTCCCTCATAGACTACGAGACGTTTGTACACACCTTACTAAACGCTGCAATCCCCCCCCGACGTACACACCTACCCTCAACAACAACTAGAGAACGATTCTTGCACCCCATCAGACGCCGAACCAGACCAAGACAATGACATAATCCTAATAGATACCTTAGGCAAGAACCTCAATCTCAAAAGTGCTCCTGAACCAGACCTTATCACAAATCTAATCCTACAACAATCATGGCCCATAATCAGAAATCCCATCCACATCCTCTTCAAAAAATTCCTATCCACAGAACCTTTTCCGAACCCTTCAAATCCGCATCAATATCCCTCATCCTTGTACGAGACAAGCCACCAGAATACCCAAAATCTATCGTCCAATTGCACTTTTCCCCACATTAGGCAAACTTCTTGAGAAAACAATTCTTCACAAAATCAATTCCCATATCATGGACCACAACATCCTATCCCCATCTCATCACGGCTTTAGACCCAATCACAGTGCTGAGAAAACCATCAGCCTCCTGGTTTCTTTCGTCAAAAATTACACATCCAAGTACACCATCGCACTCTTCCTTGACTTCAAATCCGCTTTTGACCTCCTCTGGTGGAATAACCTGGCAAACCAACTAAGACTATCCCACTCTCCTTCGAACTTGTGCAAAATAATTAACTCATTTCTAACCTCAAGAACAGCATCCCTAACCTCAAACTACTACGGCATATCCAAATCCCTTTCCCAAGGATGTCCTCAAGGCTCCTTTTTATCCCCCACCCTTTGAAAAATAGTCATTAATCTCTTACTCCTACACAACATACCCAACGTCACCACCTTCGCATACGCAGATGATGTCAAATTCCTTATCCACGGTAACTCTAGATCCTCCATTAAACAAACAGTCCTAACACTAACATCCTACATAGTATCCTGGTCCCTCTTAAATAAACAACCACTATCCCCATCAAAATCACAGCTCCTCCTACTGAAAAGCTTCCTAAACCCACAACGTACTCCCAAAATCAAGATCCTAAACACCTCACTTAAATTCTCCCCTTACGTACGATACTTTGGAGTATATATACACACCCCACTACACACACACACGCGTGCGCGCGCACTTAACCAAACTAATAACAAAAACACAGATCATACTAAAGAAACTCCACTAATCACTTCCAACTTTAACACATCTATCAACACACACTATACGCCTAATTCTTTCCCAAATTATAATCCCTATCATACAGTATGCATCCAACACCTAGATGACATTAACCCCATCCTCTACTAGTACGAAACTAAATACAATAATCCGCCCCTCCCTTCCTACTATAAACATCCCGCGCATACAGAACCACATCCACACTAGCCCTATATACCATTCTTCAAATCCTTACCATAGAATTACAACTCAACGCAGCCCTACAAATCCGAAACCTGAAACGCAACCTTGCAATCCAACTCCACGACACCATCTTAACTCCCAACGAATACAAAATACTGCCTATATCCAACATTAAAACCCGCATTCATTCATCGTTAAACCATTCCTAGAAACACTTCTGGTCCACATCCCCATCCGGCAGATACACATGCGACCTGTTCCCTAAACTACTAAAAATCCAACAACACGTATCCCATTCCAGCTCTCAAACGATACAATTCCTAACCTCTCACGGCAAATTTCGATCAAAATTTTACTTTTTCAACATCACACCATCCCCGTATTGTTCTTGCGACAACCCCACACCTAAAACTCCTTACCACCTCATCTACACACGTTCGCTACTATCTATCTCTCGCTCAAACTTTGAATCCGCACCAAACCTTTATCCCTACACCCCACTACCTAGCATAACACACCTCATCACGCACAATCCTGAGCTACTAAGCAAATTCCTCATCTTCATCCTAAACACAAAACCCCCCAATAAACACTCTAATACATAATCTACCCCACATCCCATACTCCACAAAATGCACAACACCATTGCTTACTCCCCTACATCAAACATCCAGACACTAGGAAGAAAAGGAGACTTACCCCACTAAAAAACCAGTCACGGCAACATACCCCCACACAGAATAATCAAAAATCATTTTTAAAGAAGAAATCTATTTTTTAAAATTATCATTATTATTATGTTCCTACACTTAGACTGTACAAGCTAAGATGGGCGAATGGCCTAGGTATAGCTTAAAAATAAAAAATATTCAAATTTAAAACTAAAAATTCTGAAGGTACTGCTTTTTTCAGAAAATAACAAAATTGTTGAATACCTGATAGTCCCAGAACTAAGCGTAGAACCAAGGAAAGGCTGCTCACGGTGGAATCAAAGACAATAATGGAAGTAACTGTGTGCAACCATAAATAGTACAAAGTAACTGCACAGTATAATTTTGCAAACTTGCACAGTCTATATTATTGATGGCCCAATTAAAAAAACAAAAAAATTTGAGACTATTAAGCGATGGTGGAAATTGCTCTTTAGATGGAATAAACGTGGTCGACTAAAATCAGTATCCAGCAAATGCTGATTTCCCAAAATAACATAAGTATCAGGTTCTATAAGGCTATAACAACTAACAATCCCAACAAATAACATTAGACGATCACTTACACAACCGATTAATTTTAATATTGTTGGAAAGCCCGCATCACACAGACAAAAGACAAAAATGGCTGTCCTTTTTGAAAAATGAACAAAACAATAAATTACTAATATTGACCTTAAACATAATAAATTACTTTTATGACATTGATATAACATATACAAAATGAAATAGGGTTAACTAATGAAGTGTAAACATATTGTAAAAACAAATAATAATAAGAATAATGAACAAACTTATATCTTCAAAAAATAAATAGATTCTTCCCAAGTAATAATTAAACCAAATAAAAAAAGGACGTTTATAATTAAATATTAAACAAAGTATTTATCTAATAATCAAAAAATGAGGCACTAATGAAAATAGTAAATATTCAAATGTACAGGTGATGTGCAATTGGCAACCTGCAAATAGATTTACAATCTTGACAAATGAAGTTAACCTCAAAAGGTAAACAAATAATTGATGCATTAATACTTTATTAACGAAACAATAATTACCATAAAAGTAAAACACAAAAAGTAAGTAGCAAAAACTTGGAATTTCAAATTTTAACCTTCAACTTAGAAAACAATATCTACATAAGTAATAACATGTCTTTCCTAATCTCATGTGAAGATTGAATTACAAATTCAGATCGTCACAAAGGATATCGGGAAAGTTTCTACCACAAAGGAAGTGGAAACAGAATCGAATAACATTAACTTCAGTTTAGACATGGCTACCAGAGATAATCAGAGATATACATAAAAGGAAAATAAAAAACCCTGGATAACAAAGATTATCCTGAATTTAATAGAAGAAAGACGAAAATACAAAAACAGGCCGGACGAAGATGGAAAACAGAGATTCAAAGCCATAAAATGGGAAACTATTCACAAATGCAAAAAAGCTAAAAAGGAATGGATTTATGAAAAGTGAAAACAGGTACAAACTATGATGGAACTAGGAAAGACAGACGCAGGATACAAACTAATTGGATGAATTTTAGGAATATAAAACTGTATAGCAAAAATATAAGGGGCGCGGAAGGAGACATAGAAAATGTAGAGAAAGTGGTTAGATAGCAAGAATATATAGATAATTTATACGTAAGAAAGGAACTAACAACACTATACAAGGAATCAGACATTGAAAACGATGACTTAGGATATCCTATAATTAGAGATAAGTTTGAATTAGCATTAATATTCCTGAAAAATGGCAAGGCAGTTGGTATATATAAGGTGCAACCACAAACTCTAAAATCCGCTGGACAAGCTACAACAGAACGTCTCTTCCAACTTGTAAGCTATATGTATGAAATAGGCGAGATACTCAAAGATTTCAAGCGTAACATCATAGTCACTATACCAAAAAAGAGAGGCGCGGATAGATTAAAACAGTATGTCTAACAGCACACGTGTCAAAAATATTAACTGGGATTGTACAAAAACGAATGGAAAACGGGCTGAAGAAGTACTAGGAGAAGATCAATTTGGGTTTAGGTGAAATATGGGACCACGGGAGCCTATTTTAGCTTAGAGAGTGGTACGTACCTAGACGTAGCCGGAAGAAACGCAAATACCAAGCTAACTATCAAACGCGGAGAGTGAGGGGATTCACCTAAATACCAAAAAAAAAACGTTGCGCACAATTATCTATTAACCATAAGAATAAATAAAAGATTCTGTAAAAACAAGCAAAAAAAATTAATTAAGCGTTACTATTTCACAGCAAACAATTATGTGATACGAACAATTTAGTACTTTAGATACAAAGTGCGCATCTCGTATTGTACACAAAATAAAACTAATCAGTAGATAACAACCATATGAAAGCTTTTGTCATGAGGTTTTCAAATTGCACAAAATATCTTTTGTAAAATAAACTAGTCAGTGGAAAAGAATTAACGTGTGAGAGCTTTTGTCAAACATTTTTTTAAATTGTACATAATACCTATTGTAAAATACACTAATTAGTAGAAAAGAATAAGAGTGTGGGAACTTTTGTGAAACATTTTTAACAATGGTACTTCACACCTGCAGAGCGATAATATCGATTCGCAGCAACAAACAATAGTCCTACAGTGTCACCTTTCTTATCACGCAACTACACCAAACGCTCATAAGGAATGTTCCATTGATATACACAAAAGAAAACAAGTTGTGTACCTGTATGTGTCGGGATACTTAGTTTACACGCCATCGGGAGTGAATCATCACCGCATCGCCACGGTCGTTGGGATCTATTTACCCTGATACCATAACGGCACTAGCGCTCTACAGGCAACGGCAGGTGATCTGTGGCAAAGAACAGTTGGGCCTACATAAAAAAGGGAACCAATTCGGTCTCTAGCTAAGAGCTAAAAAGGAAATCTGATTAGGATGGGTAAGCGCGTAAAACTCACCGATACACGCAACAAAAAAACGTGCATCGCTCTTAAAATACTGGGACGAGTAATGTAGAAAATATTTCAACGCACAAACTGCAGAATCAAATTAAAAATTACTTCAAATAACACGAGTTCAAACTTAAATCCTCGCGTTATCAAAGCGCTATTAGCAAACTGGAAAACACGCTATCAAATAATAGTAGGATCCATTATTTCAACAAGTCTTTAAATGGGAAACACAAGAGAAAGCAATTATACGTTATCGGAATGTTTAACAAATTAACAGATATTTAAAACAAGGTATTGACTATTTAATTTATCAAATAAATTTTCCTTTTAAAAGCAAAATGGATTTGATTGAAAATTATGCCAAAGCGGGCTTATTCTAAACATGTACCCTATATAGGGTATTGTTGGAGAATTTAAGAATAGAGATGGAATTTATTCGAGCGGGTAATGACTTAACCAGAGAAAAAAAGGGTATTTAATTTATGTTTAAAAATATACGTAACAAGAGTGATAATGGAGAAGACAATATAAAAAGAAGAAAGGGTGTATATAGAGTTCGTAGATTTGGAAAAGCATTTAACAATGCAAAATGGAAAATGAATGTTTGAAATGCTCAAAAAGATTAGAATGAGGCTTAGGGATAGACGGATATTACATAGCTTATACAAAGAGCAATAAGCGGTAATAGAACTAGAGCAGGTACGTAGAAAACTAAATATTAGGAAAGGGGTTAGACGGGGATGTGCCCTATTCCCGTTAATTTTTAACTTGTACATCGAAGAGGTAATGAATACTGTCAAATGCAGGAAGTTTTTGGAATTATTATGCAGGTATTAGCATCTAGCAAGGACGAGCTAGAAGCAGCTTTTAATGAAATGGAAACAGTTCTAGCAGGGAGATTACGGTTTGAAAATTAACAAAAATAAAACTAAAGAATGCAAATGAAGGAAAAATGAATTAAAAAATACAATACAAATATGAAACGAGAACTTTCAAGAGGTTGAGGATTTCTGCTACCTAGGAAGTTAAATAACGCAAGATGGAAAAACACAAAAAATACAAAACAAAGATTGCCACAAAGCTATGCTACATTTAACAGGAAAAAGCAATTACTGTGTTCAAAGACAACAAACATAGAAACAAGGAAAGAATTGCTGAAAGCACATGTGTGGAGCAAAGCACTGTACGACTGTAAAACTTGGACAGTAGGAGAAGCGGACAGAAAAAAGATAAAAGCATTTGAAATGTGGTGCTACAGACGCATGTTGAAGATATCATGTACAGATAAAGTTAAGAACAAAGAGGTTCTATAAATGGAGGGAGAAGAAAGAAATTGTGAAAAACAGTAAAAAGATTGCATGATAGGTCATAAACTAAGACATGAGGTAATAGTGCGGAATATATCAGAAGCAAAAATACGAAAAAGAGAGGTAGAGGTAGACCTAGGTTAAGCTACTGCACACAGTCAAAGATGTCGGCTGCGGGAATTTCAGGAGAATGTGTAGGCTAGCTCAGAGTAGAAATCAATGAAAGTACGCGTCCAACCAGTTCGAAGACGAAAACCTAATAACGAAAAAAGTAATTGCACTTAAACCTGATGATTATTATAAACAATTACAAGTGTTGGTTTTGCAATATTTTCAACTAGTCTTGATTATGCGAAATGATTTATTGAAAAACTATTATTTAGGCAAACATCTGTGTTGGGGAATCTTGGTAGCCACATGCTGCTTAACCCCCTCTACATACCCTACATTTGATTTTTCTAATACTCCACCCAAAGGTACTACATTGCCCCCCCCCTCCTTGACATACCACTGAATATCGGTGAAATAGACTATATAGTTACAAAACAAAAGAAGGAGAACTAAGCTGCATCTAGCAAGAAAGATCAGCGGCTGTGTTTGAAGACAATAAACATAGAAACCAGGAAAAAATTACCGAAAGCATATATGTGGAGTTCGGTACTGTGCGATTATGAAACAAGGACAGTAGAAGAAGCAGACAGGAAAAGGAAGAAGCCTGTAGGAGTGTTATGCTTCAGATGTATGATGATGATAGCATGGACAGAGAAAATCAATAACAAAGAGCTATAAAAATAGTAGGGAAATAACAATATCTATGGGGAAAAAAACTTGCAGTTTATACTAACTTCGGCCATGTGCCTATACTTCAAGTGACCACTATGGAAAGTATTCTTCCTGTACTTCGTTATTTATAACTTTTTTAGATTTGAATTCCGAAATACGTAAATTCGGAAAAATTAAAGAAACTCAACCACGCGCAAATTTTGTTCCCAAGATGTTTATCGTGAATGTCATTTTCACGACATCGTTAAGTGCGGCGAATTAGGTCGTTATATAATTTTCTTGTCATTTATTCAAAATGCTACCTTTCTCGGTAGCAATTGCAATATCGCTTTTAAGAGTGATATCAGTTTAGAATCCCGTTTAGGCAGTAATTTTAATAATAATAAAAAAAGAATACAACGGCTGTCTTCAGGTAAATTTGTTATTAGAACATACGACTATTGCTTAAACTCCCTCTTCATATGTCGTACCTCATCATACTGTGCACAAATTCACGAGAAGCTCAACCAAACCCCGTGTTCTATTTAACGGATCCGCCTCTGATATTTCTGGGTTCTCCCGGAGCGAAAGGTTCCACGAGGTCTTTAAATTGCAAAAGGAACTACTTGAAATAATTTTCACACTTCGACCACATGTTGTTGTGATATGTGCAGATGATGCGGTTCCGTGGCTTAGTTGGTTCGCATGTGACTACTAAGCCTAAGGTCCGAGTTCGGTTCCCTAAACGGACGGCTTGAAAAATGTTAGGCAAGCATTCTTCGCAAAAATACGCCCTCATTCGAATGAGAGGTAAAATGTTGATTCCGTGTGTTAGTGTTTTCCCTAAAGTTAAAACCCCCTATCTTGATAAGAGCATTGGATCGGCAAAATTCAAAACTTCCAGGTAAAAAAACTTGCTTCCTGGCTAATTTAGTACCTGTGGGTGAAACATTGGAAAATCAAATGTAGCGGATTGTGCAGGTGAAGTCGCTCCGTGGCATAGTTGATTCACGTGTGATTATTAAGCGTAAGGTACCGGTTTCGGTTTTCTATACGCACCGCTTGAACAATGTTAGGCAAGAATGTTTCACAAAAATACGCCCTCGTTCGGATAAGAGGTAAAATGTAGATCCCATATGTAAATGTTGTCACGCACGTTAAGGATCCCGACCTTGATTGAATCAGCAAGTGTTCAGAAAAATTCAAAATTTCCAGACAAAAATCTCGCTTCTTGGCCAATGTAATACCTTCTGGTGAAGCATAGGAAAATCAAATGAATGGTACGTGTAGATTAGTGGCTCCATGGATCCGAAATGATGATGCCATGCGTGAGTGTTGTTATGCAGGTTAAAGATCGTACCCTGCTTGAAATAGACAAAGTTAAAAATTTTCAGGTAAAAATACTCGCTTCTTGGCCAATGTACTACCTACAGAGAACTGGAAACTCAAATGTAGGAGTATATGCAGATGGGCCGGTTTCGTGGATCAGACAGATTTGCATTTTACTGCTAATTCTAATGCCCCAAGTTCTATTCCCGACGCGGACAGCATGAAAAGTATTAGGCGAGCATTTTTCACAAACATACAACTTCTTTCAGATGCGAAATAAAATTTAGCTTCCGTGTACTGGCGTTGTCACGCACGTCAAAAATCCCTACCTTGCTTGAACCAGCGCGAGTTCGGAAAATTCAAAATTTTCACGTAAAGAAACTCGCCTTCTGACCTATGTAGTACTTTTGGGAGGAGCATTGGAAAATCAGATTTAGTGGTATGAACAGACATCCACATGTATATCGTCAAATTTAGGTTGACTAAAATTCTAGGGCATTTTCTTTTTGCGGCATGTTTGCCCTCAAATATTGAGTTAATAGTCTCACATATGGTCTTGCGCCTTCGTTTTTCATTCCGCAGCGTGTATTTCTGCAGTTGGTAACAGATGAAGGGTTTTCGTGTCTTATGGCATCTCGTATTTTCTCTCACAATACGTGTAATATGGACACAATATAATCACGGGCGTAGACTGAAGTAAAGTCTCCAAACAACTCTAAACTGAATTAAAACCCCCCCTTATCTCTGGACCAATTTCAACTTCGTAAATGGTCAAGCAACTCGACTAAAGTTCTAGGGGGTATTGACAAAACTGATTTGGAAATTTCATTAATCTTTTCTCTTCGCGTATTGTGATCCGCTAGGGTGGATCCTCAGGTGGTATTTTGTATAGTTATTCGTTTTTTGCAACCGCTATAGTTGCACCATCTCGACTAGTATGACACCCCCAATGAAAACGGGTGTTAAGAATGGAAGAAACTTTGCAATAAATTTTTTATTTTATTTGTAGTCAAAATTCCGCATAGCTTAATGCCACTTAACTATCTGTTAGGCTTTTGTTACCCCAGCTAAAAGGAATAGGGTGCATGCATCTATTTACGTGTAACTTTTGGTACATCTGCCCTCTTCAACTTATTGCAGCCCAAAAACAGAAGTTGCACGGCCAAAATCCCTTAAGATATTTCGCTTAGAGGAGCTCTCTCGTGCTCTATTGCTTTCTCAGTCGGTTCACTCGATTACCTCTGACCCACTTAATTATATCCTTTGGAAGGAATATAATTATACTTTGACTCTCAAGTAGTCTTAAATTGTTAAAACATCTTTGCGCATTTTTTTGACAACTTTATGACAAATTAGTTCAGCTACATTTTACGATACACCAATTTATCATAATGGAACCACGTTCACGGAAATTTGAATCCGGCTGTCATCCTATCTCGCGGTTTGTCCGCCTGACTACTAATTCATAATAAATTATGGTGTTATGACTTCATCGCTAATTACGAATTATTTTCGTCTGGAAATATGAAGCCCTTACCTCTATCAATTGGGCATGTCCTTAAAAATAAAACCTCTTTTATGCCATTGGTAGCTACTACACATGACTTTTCTGAGATTATCAGTACATTTTCATCTTTCAGTGTACTGCAATACGGTCTGGCATACATATACCGCTCTACTAACAATTGCATACACCCTCAAAGAACGTTATTCGGACCAATTTTTCGTAATGAACTGCAAGATGCTTGAGATATGTGTTAAACTTGTCATCAGAAGTAGGCACTTCGGTACCGAAATTGAATTGTTAACAAATGGCCCTTACTTCGTTACATGAGTAAGCTAGTCCGCTTTTTTGAACCCTATGTATGGTCTCGTTAGGGTAAGCGGTCGGCTTTGACATTAATTAACTGTCTTATAAAAGTAAACGCCCGTTGTTATTGCCAGGGTCGGCCCATCTATCTCTTCTCATATGTAATCATTATCACGTGTTATCTTTGCATTTTGACTCCTCTACAAAACACGTTCTCATTTCAAGACAATATTGAATCCTGTATGCTAGATCGTTATTAAGGCAGCGTAATAATAAAAGCTTACCTTGTTTTCGTTTAAGTGTTAAACTCCCCTCAACGGTAATGGCTGATTTACCTCTTGCATGCCTACGCCTAACCCGGCCACTTACTCAAGTCTGTGATAATTATGCACGTCCGCTAGTTACATATCCCCCAAATTAGAATATACATGTAATTAATAAAACTATTAAAAATTAAGAATTATCAAAACTTAAGTCAGATGCAACAATGTAATATTGAAGGACATAATAAAAAGGATAATGAAAGTTCAACAAGCCAGACAGTGAGAACGGAAACAGACATTGTATTCAAGACGTAACGTGATACTGCAGGTGCAGGTCATAGTAGGTTATAAGACAGCAATTATTAGGACTAAGATTGCTCCATTGTATTAAGTACAGAAATAAACACACATGAGCTCTGCAGTTCCCATAAGCAATGTGAGGGGCAGGGATAGCATAAATACCCGCGACAGCCCAAGATGGCCAGTTAGTCTAGAGCTTCTCAACTTTAACATTGTCGTCAGTTCAGCTACTCACCGTAATTTAGTTGAATTAATTAAAAAGTGAATTTCAACTTAGAATTATTTTGATCTTTAACGTTAATGAACATAACGTACTTGTAAATTAAAACTAAATGTAATTTCAGTATAAAATAAATTTGTTAAAACACGTTTTTTAAAAAAGCTTTTTAAAAAGTCGCTCCAAGAAGTCCGAAACCTAACTCGCTCCCTCTAAAATACTGTACTTTTCGTAATTCTTCTATTCCCAAATGTTCCTACGAAAGTGGTTCGTTTATAGCTTGTATCGGAACCTACTACAAATATCTTTACGATATGCATCGATGATTTGTTTCACGGCGGGGTCTCCCACGCTCTATTTATTCTGATTGTGATAGAAATTTCTTAGGAGCATCGCGTTTAATAAACGAATGCGTCCGTCTTTCGAAAAACCACAATGACGACTTAGTCTCTGTTCTTACTTCTTGTTAAGTCCGATTGATTTTTAAACCTCCCATGCCCATAATTTTGAAGGAATTTGAGAATCTGGTATCAAGTCGACTAAAATGCTCTTGTACGGTCTGAAACAAACTCACAGTTTTGAGGGGTTTTCTACTATGTTTACCTGTATAGAGGTCTTTATGCCTCCCTTCCACCGATGTGAACTACAATATTGATTTTCTGACTCTAAGCCACTTTTCAATTGACTGTTTTCCGAGATCATCTTAGATGCATATCTTAATCTGTTTTGTCGTTGGAATCGTTTTTGCCAGTTTACGCAGCTACTTCGGCGATGTTGGTCAAACGAGTATGTAAGTACCCTCACTCAACCAAACAAATGGAATCGTCTTTTGATTGATTTAAAAGTTGAAGACTTAGTTAATATCACGGGAATGTGTACCACTCCCTTAGCTTGACCTCTCGACCGTATTATTAAATTATTTCCTGACTGTAGCGGCATTATGAATGGATCGAGCCAGATCACTAGCGGAACTCTTATTCGTTTGATGAACGAACTTCAACCTCTCCCTATTAGTTAGATTGTACATCTTTTGTTTTTTCTTTTCGCTTGATCGAACTTAGGTTTTTTGTTTTTCTTCTCTTTTGATCTCCTCTTGTCCCTCTTGTACACCCGATTGTTTGGCGGACTAATCGTCCCCCTATAGCGGGTGTGTTTGCGTTGCTTTAGGTTTATCGGGTTTATCTAAGGGGTTGTCCTTAACTATTGGGCAACGATTCGTGGCCACTAAAGTGAAAGCATTCGCATTCACATATTTTCTTCTCATTCCTCATCTTTACTACCGCGTGGAATTACAAGTTAGTGCTAAGACGATCGTGCCCGTGCAGTTTGTAATTGCAGTCAAGACGAGAGCGACCCACAACTACTGCCTAATTGTTTGAGTAACTTGTACACATTGATAAGAATTTTTCAACCACTACCTCTTCTGTTTAGATAACAACCCATTTTCACACTTTGAAATGGATGTTATTTAATTTTTCGAACCTATGTTCGTTCTCTCACTATTTGAACCTGTTGAAGTTGTATCTATGTTTAGTTTTACAAAAGGATTAGAAGAATTAAAGAAGTTTGACTTCTTAGTGAGTGCCACTACAGATGATAAAACACGTAATATGGTTGTAATAGATAGATGAAACCAAGTAAAAAATGTTTATGGGGTATAAAAGGACAACTGTAACTATTAGGAAAAGTTTGTTGAAAGTCTATGTAAAAAACGCAGCATTTCTAAAGACTTGCATTGAACCAAGTTAGAAATCTATAAGTTATGGTGATATAGTGTAACAAATATAAATTCTAAGGTATTCACTTTTAAGTCTCTTCTATTTGTTACAGTTCTGTGGCATCTGATTTCATTAGTTTGCATTACAATATTAGAAGGAACAATTTAGTAATAGAAATAAACGTTATTACCATTTAATTCGCTTTAAATTTATCTTAAGAATATTTTCCATTTGTATCAAATACCATAAATTTGTGCTAGGAACTGAACGTCTTAAAATACTCTATAAACAAGTGTTGTCTAATTTGTAGGCGGTCTGTATTGATTTATAAGAACTATTAGGTTAATATTACGCTTGTAGAAGGTGTCATGAGTTGGCGTTTCGGATAGTTCACCTGTTCTTGTATACTCATACAAACGACCATTTTCTTCAATGTGGCGATAACAGAAAGAATTGATAAAAATGTTGGCTTATTCATCTGCCAGCTGGTGTTTAAGAATTGGTATTTGGGTCGGTATTAAAGTATGGTCGTTTAAGGGTGCCGGGTATGTTAAAAGAAAATACGTAGTGAGTATATTTTTCTCGGGTTTTGCTGCTACGACTAAAATGTTAAGTAAACGTATCAACGTGGTTATTTAACTACAGTACCCATTAACGCACATTTTTTTTGTATTACGAAGAAATTTTAGTATCAAGAAATAATTATGAGCGCACACATGGTGGTTGTTTGATTGGAATGTAATACATCATGGTGTCAGCCGCTTGGATCGTGATTTTCATAACGGAAATTTTGTTGTCAAGATGAAGTTCAACGTTTTTGGTTTGGAATTTTTTTAGGCTGGAGTTTTTGCTTGCATGGAAGCCAGGTATTTAGAAACCCTCATTACTACGGGAATCGATGCCGGTGTGTTTGGCTTTTTTTATATTACTTGCGGTTGAAACTTTATTATTGCGTTTATGAACATATAAAAAATGTTCGTACAATTATTAAAAATATTAAGAGTAATAAGAGTATAAATTTTGTATTTAAGATTCAGTATAAAAATCTTAAAAGTTATAATGTTCTAAAAATTGGGTGTCAGATATTTTTTATGTTAAGTGTTGAATTTTAAAGTTTTATAAAAAGAAAGGGAAATCTTGTTCCTTGAATGTAAATTGAAGTATTTTGTAAAACATGTGAAATATGCATGTGGCTTTATAAAAAGTTTGTAAAGTTCACTTTGTGGTGTTGTTTTTTAAAAGAAAATATTAGTGGCAGGGAAATATAACAACGCACCTTGCTGGCTAACTGCTGGGGTTCGTTGGAGAGCACTATAGACGTGGGTTTATGTATGAATAAAACTAGGGCCACTTAAGGGTAGAAAATTTAATGAGAATATAAATCTCAAACGAATAACTTGACTAAATCGGAAATATTTTGGGCACCATCTGTTTCGTTAATAGACGCAGTGACACATTCAACTGGAAACAGGAAAATTGAGTGTAAATCAAGCATATGTAAAAGATATCAATTATTATAAATAAAGTAGTCGAGAGGTTAATTTTTAGCGTATCGCATATAATGTCATTTCAAATAATATTGAATGCAAGCCTCATGCTCGAGTAATTCAAATAAATAAATATGTAAATCATAAAAAGTGCTTATTATAAACTTCAAGAGTATGCGACGATCAACGCAGTTACCATGGTTACCTCGTTGTTACAAACAAAACATAAACGTTTACGTATATGTGGATTTCAGTTGTTAAAAATTATGGTAACAATAATTTAAGCAATAGAGTAGATTCATTCATTTCCAGCTGATAATAATGTTAGGTACGCTATTTTAATCTTGTAAATATTTAAATATAACATCAAAGAACTTCAATAAGATTACTAGCAACGTAATTGGGAATTAGATCTCTCAAGTACTAGTGAGTACCAGGATAAAATATTTTTCCAATATATTGTTTATACACACAAATACATGCTATAGGAATCTACCAACACCTGATTCTTCTGACAGGCTGATGGTAGCATCAAAATAAACTAAATAAGATAAGGAAAGAGATATACGACCCTTGACGGTGTATAACAGATGTGCCTCCGGGCGTGTTATGTTACAATACAGATGACCAGGGTTTCCAAGATCGACGGTAAGTGTTTGAAAATAGATTCAGAACTTGTTTTACCAGGTGACGATACGGGAATGTTACTTCCGCAATATTTGTTGTGCTGTAGCAAATCTCCTGTCCAGATTTATCTGGGCTTCCAAACTTCCAAGTTCCAAACTTCAAATATTTCAAACTCCCAAAAGTTTCCTAAGATAACCAATACAAAGGGAATTACAATAGAGCAAGATAAACGTATAATAAGTTATTATTACTAAATACTTACCCCTGTATTAGGGGAACACGATAAATAAGTACTCGCAGGTACTTGATGAGATAAATGTGGTTTATTAGCCACGAGTGCTCACGGCACCATCAAATCCCAAAAATGAATATCAATTCACCTTATGTGAACTAGTTTGAAAGATAGCGCGTCCGCTCTTATCAAACCTTCACGTGTTTAACAACTCTATAAATGTTAATCAATATTCAAAATTAAATTTATACTGGGCGATACGGAATTGTATGCCGATATAATAAGATATTAAAGAATTAAATAAAAGGAGCATTGTAAATGCTACAACTTTCCATTTATTGTATGCTTGATAATTAGTACATTAACTTGTGCCATGTCAACTTGAACGATTTTAATTTATTTAATCTGTATATTTTTGAATATTTTTGTAGTAACAAATACTACGTGCGAGATTTATTAAAGATTTATTGTGAACCAATCTAACAGATCTGTCAATTGGAGTTATAAAATTTCGTTTATGAAAATGGTATCTAGTGTCAAATTTTATTATTTAAAGAAAATATTTGTGAATCCTTATTCTATAGAAAAAGTTTAATTTTACTTTTGAATATCAAACTTGTGATTTTGTTTACATGCATTTGAAAGAAAGAAAAGAATTACTTTAAATTATATTTTTGGTTCAAATCACTAAGTTCTTTATTTATGAGTATTTATATTTAATGAGAATACAATTTAAGAAAATAAATTCTGAGTAATGAAACTTGAGGCACAATCAAGCAGAGTAATGTTTATAGAAGTGATCTAAGTGACTTCTTATTGATATCCATTTTTAGGTATAACACTTGTAGCGTGATGATTAATTTATGAGCATTTTGTTGTAATTTTTTGTTGCAAGACGCAAACTGTGTCTTTTGATTAAAAATTTATTGTGTAACATTTTCTTTCAAGATCATCGCAGCAGGAGTTGAAGTAAACACATTTCAGAGGCTTCCAAAGGTGTTGTTTTGTTTAACTAGTATGTTTTGATAGTCATTATAGTCTGCAAGTTTCTGCATCCTCTCGTAAGTTATTTTTGTATTTTATTGTCCATATAGATGCGGTGGCGCTCAATTCCCGTTCACCTTTTCATTCCCCTTTATAGTTGAGTTTACTTTTCATCCATGCCCAATCTCATTGCTCGCATTTTGGGTAATTCCCAGACTAAGCCGTGAATATCGTGAAGTTCGTGAGTCTATTGGAAGTGATAACATTAAAAATAAATTCTTGTCAAATAATAAAAATAAAAGTTGCTCACTGACGCCCAACGTCAAAACTAACACGCTCGACACCAAAAATTGTTACAATAGGGAATGCTTAGAATGAGTTGAGTAAAAATAAGTAATTATAGTGTACTAGAAATAATTTAAAAACAAAAGTATTACAAGTATAATTAAAAGAAGGTACTACAGGACGACAGATCGTACCTTGAGACATGAAAGAATGGTTAAAACAGTAATGCAGTACAGAACAGAAGTTAAATTATTGTATCGTAACGTTAATAAGTCTGCATTCGGAATAAACAATGCGACACCGCATCAGCGTACAAAGAAGTGAGTGAAGTTCGGAAGGGTGTACTTTCTAGAATAAAATTTGAATAAATCCAGACACTTCTCCTTTGTATTTAAAACAATCTAGAATAATTTAAATAATTATATAAAGACACATCCCGAGGGATTAATCAGTTGAGGTTCAAGTCTCATGCTATGAAGCCATGAGATGAATTAAATTAGACTGTGTTAAATACAATTATGTCATGCAAATCACTGAGCTAGTGGTAATCGTAAATTAACAGTCAGTAATTAATAATAAATTGAATGCTTGAATTATTAACTGTAAGTGCAGCATCGTTGTTTAAAGGAGTGTATTATCGCTTTCCATTAATGATTAGGTGTAATAAATTGTACTTAATACATTAAAATTTCACAGTACTATGAGTAAAAAGGCTTAGGTAATCAGTTAATAATAAGGAATAGCTGATGCCAGAGAAGTTTCGTTTCATATGTAGATCAGATTAAGAAAAACGTAAGAACAGATTGTCACAAGGCATTGAAAGAGTTAACTTTAAATAGAACTTTTTGTAAGTGCAACGGTTGCTTATACAGCCTGTTTTACAACTGCACCTTGCCAATTCTCTGCACGCTTCCCATATTTCAGGAAGATTAGACTATAGATGAAACCACTTATTGTCTCTTTTAATTCATCCCCACCCCTCTTGAGTAGAAATATTATCTTCGGCAATATCTGCGCCACCCCATACAATACCAGCTTGTGCTTTCCTAGAGAATTTGATGTCGGAGGAATTAAGTAGAGTGGTTTTCTTTCTGTGCAAAATAATTCCTTTCGTACACAATCCATGCTGTTGGATGAGCCATGATGATCGTAAAGCCTGGCAGTAAATTTCTTCAAAGCAGTAAACACATCTTCGGGCACATATTGCAAAAGTCTAGATAAGCTACTAAAAGCTTCAGTTGATGCAGGATTGGATTCCCTAGCTCTCCATGCAGATTTCTTTTCTTTGTATGAAAAGAAGGAGACACTGTCACGCGTTTTAAAAGCGTGAAAATCGGAAAGTGCAAACGATTTTTCGCCCAGTACGTTTTAAGAAGTAAATAATGTTTTAACATGTGTCAAAGAACAACCAAACACATAATCGTTTTTAACGTGTTTCGTCGCGATTACTATAGCTTCATTTAAATGTGCTGCTATATATCTCCTTTTTTGTCCTGTGGCGAATAGTACCCATAACTCCTGTAATCCCAGAACTCGTAACCTTTAAAGAATGTTATGGTCAAAACAACAGCTTCAGTATCAACTGTGCGTATGACTAACAATCGCGCACCATTTGCTGACATGCTTTTACAATGTAAAATTATTCTACTATCAGCCTTTTCCATGCCACTACATTTTTTGCCATCCAGCAATAAACTGATTACAATTGATGAACAAATTACATCTTTAACGTTGGAAACGTAGTGAATTGTGTTCTCCGTCTGAATAAAACTGTTGGCTAAAAACGAGTAAAGTTCTTCTTTGTTCGGTGGATTTTAATAAAATCATTCCAGTTGGGTGGCAGCTTAGATGTGGAGATAACTTGTCGTCAAATACCACGACCTCTCTCTTCTCTGGCACAGCTTTTAGTGCTGTCAGATTGTGTTGATTCCAAACTAGATCGCCTCTAACAGCCCCCATCCTAAGCACCTCCCTATCTATATACGACTTTAATTCTAAGTTAAAAGATTCAATAAAAGTTTTTGAATTCATGGAAAGCAGGAAGTGAAAAAGTGCAGCTCCATCGTAAATAATTCGATGGCAGTTTGGTCAGCAATGTCCTTCACCATTACTGAAATATGAATAATGGAGATTGTTCGATTAAAGCTAAATAATTCACCTTCAAGAATATGTATTAAATGGACCTTTTGCCCACTGCGTAATTTTCCATTTTGAGGTAAAGCAGGTTGGAGACGGTTGGTTTTCATGTTGAGATCGCCCGTCTTATTGTGGCCGCTTAATTCAGGGTGGATTTGAGTAAAAAGGTTGACCTTGGCTTGAATTGTGACGTTAAACTGAAGAATTTCGTTATGTGGAAGCTACGTACCTCGATCCGATGCGGGTCGACCCCACTAACATAGAAAATCAGCTGGCAACCGCTGTGATTATGCGATATCGCTTTTACACCAGTAATTGAATAATTTCAATTACTTACATTTAAACAAGATACTTATTGTCAGCTAGTTGTATCTTCCGACTCTTATTAAAACATACACGTGTTATTTCTGTTATAATTCACTACCACTTGTGTCTTTGGAAAGCGTACTTTTAACGCTCCTAACTGCGCGACAAATTAACCACTAATGATCGCTCCTTGCTTGCTACACACCCTCAGTTACTGTTAACTAAACCTGAACGCAGAATTCCCCGAATTGTCGACCGCAAAACCAACGTACACAAAGCACTTCTTACAAAGTTAACCTTATTCTAAGACAATATAAATTCACATTTATGCCGTAGGCGTAACGTAAACAGGGTCAAGCAAGAACTACAAAGGGATAGTTAAAACCAGAAAAGAAATATTAATAATTATGATAAGTAAAGTAAGGCGTGCCTGGCACAATGTTTAAAAAACAGGTCTAAATCCAATTCTGGGGCATACTCACTATAAACAATCTAGAAAAAAATTGATAGTTTAGTTGAGGAGTCGGCATTTTACAGTTAAGCTGTGATTTTGTACAAACCTTCTTTGCAGCAAAAATAGAAAACGTGTTGTTTTTGATTTTTTTCATACACAGAAACCGTCTTTGTTAAAATTTGTTCAATAATAAAAGATTGATACCAGTCGGTTCCCTTTTTCTCTGCACCATATAATGCATTAACGGATCCTTGATCAACCTTACATGTGATTTTCCAATGCTCCACCCGAAGGTACTACATTGGCCAGGAACCGAGTTTCTTTCACCTAAAAAATTTGGAATTTTTGCCGAACTGTTGCTGTTCCAAGCAAGGTAGGAATCTTTAACGTGCATGACAACATTCACACACGGGACCTCCATTTTATCTTTCATCCGAACGACGACGTACTTTTGTGAAAAATGCTTGCCTAACATTTTTCAAGCGGACCGTGTCGGGATTCGAACCCGGAACCTTGGCGTAGTAGTCACATATATACCACTACCCCACGGAGCCGCCATCTCTTGATCAACCACTACTCTAGTATCAAGTACAATAAGGTAGGATTCCTTTTCTTCAAATGGGTTTCCAAATTGTGAAAAACTTTCTTTAAGTGTTTGTCACTCGTGTATAAACTTTGTTTGATACGCTTCGTACTGTTCATGGTGATGAGATTGTTCGATATCAATCTCTTCACTAAATTCTAGCTACCTCAGGTTCTGATACCATTTAACGCCGTAACGTTGAAGGATCTTGCGTTAGTCCATTTGCACCACCTTTTGATTTTATTGTAGCATTATTCTGTTCGTGTGCCTGATCAAATGCTAGAACCGAAAAAAGCCTGGTAATCTTGCGCACAACAAAATTGCCTGTAAAATATATTCCATAGTGAAAAAAAGAAAAAACACCTGTTTGTATCTGTTTCCAGTAATAAATTGACTGTAGACATCTAGTGCTTTTTCATTTAACTCTTGTAGGTCTTTAATTAGTAAGCCAGCGTGAGTAATAAGTTTGATCAAATATAAATGATCATGGTATCAGTTTTTTCAAAGTTCTAGGAAAAGTTTAAAATCACCTTGTCGTAAGGAATCTATAAAACATAATAAGAGTATTTGTAAATTTAGCAGCTAGTTCATAAAAGTTGGACAAGAAGTTGCCGTTTTGGTTGTCCATTCATCAAATGTGCTCTTTGAGCGGTTCCAATTTTTGTAAGCGTCCTGGAGTAGCCCATATAGTACAGCGGCTGTTATTTGGTGTACCGTTCGAACTTTCTTCACGTGAGTAACCTGCGAATTATAGTTGATATGCTAACTGATATAAAGCTGTAACGAAGTATATAATTACTTTAGGACAAGCCTCAGCTGATGCAAATGATACCATTTCTGAGCTGCAAACAACCGTTAGCCAATCACAGCCTTCCATAAACTGACCGATAACTGAAAGAAACGCCTGTTCAACATAACATGGAGCGAATAGAACCACAAATTTATTTTCGCCGTATAAATGTACTGTACGTTTACAAATTAAGATAGCTACTCTACTTACCAGATAAAGACATCAGTGCAGCTATGTCCTTACTACAGTATGGGGTTACTAGTTGCTTATTATTCATAACAAAATCAGGCACGAGTGCGTAGTTTTCTGGTAAAAGAGGTACAGTGCGCAGTCTATCCGTTCTAGTATTAGTATAATTGGTGTTGAAAATTCTTACGTCACCTTGATTTTCTTTTGTGGCAGCTGGGAAACTCAAATGCTAGTACCATGGAAGGATCTTTCAGAAGTAGCACTTTGCGGATTATGGTTAATATTGTCAAACGTCCCTATTGTAAAAACATTTTTCCTTCGTTGACTCGTTGAATAGCTATTTTACACAAATCAGACGTTACTTTAAATATTCTATTTGATGATACGGAAAGACCCATTTCATGCATTTTGCCAATGGCCGTGTGTTTCTAGAGTTCACATATGTCGATAAAACCAGATACGTAGGTATATGTGGCTCTAAATCTTTATTATTTCTAACAGTGTTTCCTTTGGGTACTTTTGCCTTGAAATTAGAAAGAATTAACTGACTAATTGTGACCGCAAGTTTAGTAGAGCGATTTACATTTTCTGTTGCTGTGCCATACAAAATTGGGTTAATTAAAGCCAAGAGACTTAGGGGAATATTGTCTATCACTTCATTAAACCTCACTTTAGAAGCGGAGATATATTTCCTCAATCATCTCACAAATTTAAACATTCCCAGAGCATGATCATCCTGATTTTCCAATGGCGTAATATTTAGAAGATGTATATTTCTTGGCATTATGACATATTCTTTGCCTGATTTTTCAGCTTTCAAATCTGGAAGATGATCAAGAACTGTTCTCTTACTCTTTGAGAGTGAGCCGCTGGTAAGTCAACTTTGGATATCCTTAGTAACTGAGACAAATGTGCCTTATAACTTGCATTTAATTTACTCATGGGAAACAATATTTCTGTTAAATCTTCCGATAATTTGCTCTTAATGTACAAACTTAATTCAGCAAAGGCGATTCCCTCACACGAATCGTTAACACTTGTTTCAGGTTCTGTTTTTATACGGCACTGATTGTATAATTTTGCCAGACATTTAGCGTGGTATTTAGCTGCTTGAGCCGCAAGGTCACCAACAGTCATGTTTGCCAGTATGCGGTTGCCACCTAATTTCTTAGCACATGTTAACACATTTATACAATTACTTTTTCACACCTATGAAGTGGACATACACGCGTTCCACGCACAAATCATTAAACGGATGTACTATATTAACAATAGATCTGGTTCCTTGGCGGAAACCACTAGCACATCCAGGGGGACCAACTTCATCCGTATGTATTTTTGCCTCGAATATTAGCTGTTTAGTCAGCTTGTCTACTTTCGACATGGTGTATTTAACTATTAAAATTATTACAATATTCTAATGCAGACAATCACAAATACTGCTATTTATTGTACAGAAATAAATTAAGGTTCGCACAAAACGAATCTATTCTCATCACCTCTGGTGATTTTAAACCACTAACCGTTGTTTAGTTGATTACGCAGCATTACCCCACTACAACCTTTGATTGATTTAATTGGGAAGGGTGACACATGCCTCACGCACTTAGGTCTTCAAGTGGGCCCATTGTGCTGCCTTCATTGCCCTAAGTTGGTCCTTCCATATTCAACCACCCGACCCTACTGGTGAGTTTGAGGATGTCGGACCAGGGGGTGTCTTGAATTCCTGCCTTTTCAGGCCAGAAATCCCCCAGCACGGATTCTCGAAGTCGGGCGAGTGCCGGGCAGGTGCACAGAATGTGCTCTGCCGTCTCTTCCTCCTGTTGACAGCCGCGACAGATGGGGTCGTCTGACAGACCCATCCTGTGCAGATGCTTCTTTAGTATGTAATGTCCGGACAGTATACCCACCAGTAGCCGTAGTTTCTGTCTCGGCAAGCATATGACACATTTTTCGATTTTGGTCATGGGCAACCTTATAAACATTTTTGCCTGTCGGCAGCTTGTTGTACAAGCCCACCTGTCCTTGTGACGGCGGTGGGCTATTTGCCTTAACATGGAGAACATCACCGATGGCACAGTAGCAACCGATGGCTCATGGTCAACAAGCCACGAGCCACTCCTTGCCTCGCCAAAGAATCTGCCTGTTATTTGCAATTTTTCTCCTGAATGCCCTTTGATCCATACCAGCTCAAGGGCATTAGTATTAGAAGAATGCTCGAAGATTGATGGCGTTGGCGAACAACCCCCGAGAGGAGCTTCTGCTTATTTAAGCTCAAAAGAGCTGCTCTGCTATCGCTCAGGATGCGTATAACTTTATTTTGGATTCTGCGTTCCAGTGTAGCGTTAGCACCATGCATGATGGCTATGACCTCCGCTTGGAAGACAATTACCAATCTGCCCAGCGTAACACTTTCATGAAGGTCTAGGTCATCGGAGAAAATACCTGCCTCGTACCTTCATTTGTTTTGGAGCCATCTGTGTAGTTGGAGATCTCCGTTAAGGAGACGTCCTTAGTGTTCAGACAAACTCAGAAGCGCTTCTTGGAAATCATTATGGGTACGATCATATCAAATACTCCTCCCAAGAGAGGGGTGTTCCGTACCGCCTTGTTACACCTGTTTTTTTCTATCTACTCCACCGTATAGGCGGCAGAGTCACTACACAACAAAAGGGGGTTTCTGTCTAAAATTCAAGCCCGGGTAAAATGTATGGAAAGCTGCTTTTTGTACAAAAAGACCCTCGAATAAGATCTTCCAGGTAGCTAAGTTTCTTCAAATTAGGGCAGAGCTATGAGCTGGGGTCGTAGGTTGGTATACTATCAAAAGGAGAATATTATGGACGCCACCGTATCTTAATAATAGCTGTAATGTCTAACAATCCGAAGATAAGATACGAAAATCTTCGAAAAGAAAAAAAAACATCTCCTGAACAACCAAAACGTATTAACATAATACTTACTTACCTTTAACACTGCAAGCTTGAATTGGAACGATGATCTCTTACTGTCTGAAAATATAACCACCTCAAGTAATTTCAAGAACTAGGGTTTTACTAGAGCCTAGTTAAATGATCACAAAAGATTTCAAAAATTAGCAATTCAAAAATATAACTCTAAAATATCTTACCGTCAGAATGCTGATGGCCTTTTTGTCTATACTCATAAATTTTGTGAATTTGCTTGTATATATTGTGAGAAAGTATGATCAACTTCAACAAAATTAAAGTTTAGAATAACATAATCCATTTTCTATTTTGTTAAAGAAATATATATATATATATATATATATATATATATATAAAATATTTTAAATAGTTAATTACACAAAGTAAGTTGATAAATACTATAGTATTACAGTGAATAAGATGAAATAATAACTTAGACTTTTATGCAAAGCCCAAATGATCATTTCAAATCGAGCTAGTAATTGAAAGATGGAAAATATAAGGTCTTGAACAGGATTTGAACCTGTATCCTGGTTTTGCCGGAACCATGCGTTTACCAATTACGCCACCGAGACCGATAACACAATTGGGAAATTTACAAATTTAAATCGTGTACACAACTATACATGAACCTAACTTTCAATTACGTTTGGCTACTTTATATACACTATTGCTTCTGCAATCAAACTATCAAAATATTTATACGTTATCTCTTATTACATAAGTGCATTTCAGAGATCTTGCTTATTTATTAAAGTCCTTTAAGGAAGATATTGAGTTTTTAATTATAAGTAACAACTTTTTAATAATCACTGAAAAGGGATTCTGTTTTAGTTTACAAACAAGAGTGTAAATGATTTGAGCTTATTTTATGTAAGATTGAATTTGGATATTTATAAAATTTATACTTTGAACTAAAAGTCAAATAGCCTTATGGTACAAAATAACCTGTGTATTATTATACTTTCGAGTAAAAAAACTGGACCATAAAATGTGACACACAAACGCTAAACTGTCACCTGTTAAGTTACAAACAAATTCTTGTTTAACCTCTTCGATTTTCCGAAATTTATCTTTAAATCTTCAAATTTCTTATGAACATTTATACAAATCGACCTCTTAAATATTGAACAAAAAATATTCACACCAATTTAAACTACTGTATGAATTTACTAAAAAGAACAACCGCTATACTTCCTGTGGTTTCTTTACTTAACGAGAACTGAATAAAGAAATTACTCACCACTGAAGTTTGCATGACCTCTATCTAACTTCAGTAGCAACTATTTACCAACTTATTTGAGAATGAACTATGTAATATCGCCCATCAATTTTTGTGTTCCACTCCAACAGATGCGCGTCCTTTATATATGCCTATGACTATGAACTTCATTTCTATTCAGAAATAAACGCTTAAATTTTTGTTTGTTCACAACAGATGCACCTTAGCATTTCAACTTTGAAATACTTAGTGACATAAAACTTGCACTACAAAAATCAAGGATCATTAATTTAAATTCAAAATGAAAATAATTACACACTGTCATGACGTTGCATCAAAATCATATGAATCGTCCCAAGGGTCGGCTAACCAAAGAAGAAGACTAAACAAAAATTTCTTCACGACTCTCTAGCATCTACCCTAGTGATGGTTTCTACTTCAAATCTAAAGGGATTCTTCTTTTCCCAGCCACGTGTCTATTGGACTCTATGACTTCAAAAAACTCTACTCGACAACGCGTCGAAAACCTGTCTATTGATTACATTCTCAAATTAGAATAGACTAAAGTGTTATACTACGCGAGCAAGCGCAGTGAACCGAATTCTTGCATCAACACATTCGCAAGTACAGGGGAACCAAAATGTTACAATAAATTTATCAACACAGATGGAGTTCTACAAGATAAAGAATAAATTTATACTTTCAATACCGTAAGGAATATTTGTAAATTAATAATTATAAAAAGGCGTAAATTAACTGGGAACGAAATCGTATTCGTTACAGCCTCTCTTAGTATGTTGTGGTGTCTGCTACCGCCTCCCTTATCGATCCATAGACCTTTGAACCGTAGCCTCATTGCGGTTTTCAAAGTCATCCTCTCCACATGTAGGTCCAGCGGAGTGAAGCCTAGGATGACTTGTAAGACTGCAGTAGGTGTAAATCACATTGCGCTCGTGATGCCTAGACAGGCCACTCTTTGGGTATGAGTAAGCTCTTTGACTGCGTGGGCCAGTCTGGTCCTGGGCCACCACTACAGCGCCGTAACAAAGCATCGGCCTTACTATCGTGGTGTATAGCCACAGGGCAGCCTTTGGTGGAAGACCCCAAAGTTTGCCTATCGCACGTTTGCATTGCCAAAACACTTAGTTGGCTTTGGTAGTTTTTGCTTGTAAGTGTTTGGCCCAATTTAGCTTATTAGAATAGGAGTGAAACAGCACGCTTTTAACACGTTACTAACAGAACTTAGACAATTGAGTCGCGCCTATAAATAGAGCTGTACTAAGACCATTTGTTGCAGCAATTTTATTATACCTTGTTGCTAATAGCATAATAATACCAAAAAACCAAAATTTATTTTGTTTGTATGTTTAAAACAACCGAATGGATGTTAATCACGAATACAATTTCCATAGACCGCCATCTTGGATCTCCCTCCAACTGGGACAGAGTGCTGCGGGTCAAATCAATTTTATGTATAAAACATCTGTACCAAGTGGCTTGGTTCTATCATTGTTTGAAACGTTATACCTAAAAATGACTTGTACCGCTTCTACTATGTAGACATGTGCGTCAAACCAACCAACTTTGAAGTCGAGTAACAGAGAGGAAGCAAGTATAATATGAAAACTGTAATCGTATTCTTAATCAAATTTTATCTTATACTTGGTGGGCGTTGTTCGTTACGACATAAACTTGAAAAATTATTAAAAATATTTTATTAAACGTAGCTAAACTGCCAGATTTTTATGTTAAATTAATGTAATAACAAGTAAAGAAGGAATATTTTGTCTAAACGACAACGGTGATATATTCTCAAGGAATTTAATTGAGTGCAAAAATTCAATTGATCCTACCTGAATGCAGCGGTTCGAGATGCTTAATAAAATGTAGGTCACCAAAGCACCGGAACGCTGAATATAAATTGCAACCGGGCACATTGTCAGACCACACTGATACGTAACGGTAACTGTTAGTGTCTTTTAAAGGCTAATTGTCATTCATCTTGTTAGGATTTATTTATACCATATCAGAGTGAGAAGTTCCCATATTACAAAATCTATGGCACTGGAAGTGAAGGCTCTTCTTCAGTCTGTACCAGTTAAAAATTGCATTGCAAATGATTTCAGAAAGCCACTACAAAGGTGTATGTATAAAATTTAACTAAAGCCGTCATTAAGTGTTCGATAGTCAGAAGTTTCCAACTTTGGTTGCATCGTTTAGTTTGAGTGTCGTATTAATGACAGACAATATAAAGCTAACAGAATGAATTTATCTTCCATGGAAAATAATTGCAAACGCTTTACGACTTGAGTGTTTACTTTCCAGCGATTTTAAGTGTAGACCTACCTTACTTGGAAACGTTGTATAAATCGGCTCAGATTCAATAAAAACTTTATGAATAGAACGACGGTTGCACGCAAAGCAAAAAAGAAAGCTATCCCCTGAGTGGATGAGCAATAATGGGTTAAGGCTACTCGCTTGAAGCTTCGAAGAATCGATTCTTTAAAGCGTGCAATTTTCATAAGGTGTTTCTTTAAAAAACGATCATAAGGAGATAAGAGTCAAGTGCGGAGTTTTTCATTAAATTTCTTCCCCCGCCCTATAAGTTCCAATATTTTTATCAGAGTTAATCTTATATTGTGTTCAAACCGTATTCAAGATTTCGACTAATGAATAATTTGGTTATTGTGTAGTCAATTCTATACAGTGTTATCTACAAGAGTAAAGTAAGATTACTAGATAAAAATTTACAGGGTTAAATAGAGCTTAGCCTAAGTTTTTGGGGCAGTGCAATGCTAAAAGGTTAACTTTGAGGTATACTCAGCCACGTGGTAATGTACCAATGGACGTTTGAATAATGTGTCAACAGGGGTTTTTAGAAGTGAAATTTCTACTTGTCCGCGAGTTAAGCTTCGGCCCATGGGAGCTGCCTTTTTAAAAACCAGTTCCAAAACTTCTTAACATATTTTATTCTTAAACAGACATTAATTATGGAATTTTACAAACTTAATTTAAATTTATTCTAAGTCCGAAAATAACTAATAAATGTACTATCGTGAGTAGCCTAAGCAACTGAATGTTAAAGCTGAATACTTTGACTGACTGCCGGGTTCTTGAGCTTCCGGGATTTTCATAACGTTTCTACCCTCTCACATGGCTGAGAACTTGCAGTTCTCATGTCTGCTTATTCTTAATTCTAATGATAATTACATTGTTGTAATCTTAATTTCTAAGTAATCACGGTATCTGACCGTCTGTGAACTGACATCTGCAGTGTCACTATCGTCTGCGATACAAAGTAGCGCATCCGTTCTCATGAACGTTAATAAACTTTATAATTTGTCCTTGTATTTACTTTGTTGCACTTCACTTAACACTTTCTTTACTCTTTCTAATAATTTCCTAATTATTCTATTTCTTTATACATATATCAATTGGGGGATACATAACTCGCAGCCTTGCGCGTTGTTTGTCAAAATGACAGCATTAGCTAGTAATAAGTTTTGCTAAAAAAAGAATTGAAGTTATCGAATTTCAGGCCACCAGCCCTCCTCTAAGTAAATGGCTGATGGTTATATGTCTCTGGGTGAGTTAATCCTATTTCGTTGTTATATGTTGGCCTTGTGGCCCCAATATTTGTTTATTTAGGATTGTTGCGTATTATTTTCATACCGGCTATTTTGCATATTCTATTAGATATGTTCATGTTAATGCACATTTTATTTCCTAAAGAAGGCGCACGTAAAGAGTCTCTTGAAGCTTGCAGTTAGTTCTAGGTACAAACGTTACAATTGGCGCCCAAGGTACGGCTGTAACATATTGCGACTATACTACCCCCAACGTAAGAAGATAAAAACATGCCCAGAGTTGTTTTGTAGACGACGTTCTTGTAGTGCATAAAATAAATTCCAAATAGGACATATTGCTAAGTGGATGTATGGGGATGAATGAGGTGATAAAGATATGTTAATTATAGGGAAGGACCAATTGCTTTTTGTAGCAATACCGATGGCAGTGGAGCGGTTATGTAATAACTAAAACAACTACAACAAACTACTTAAGGAAGGGTATAAATACCTTAAAGCCTGTGCCGCTGTGGGCAATAAAAGTCACACACAAAAGGGTTAACGGACAACCAAGAACACGCACGTTCGGGTGATGGTGTCGCTTCCAAAAGCTCTCATACCACCGTCTTTTGTAACGGTTCGAGTACGACTGTCACTTCACGCACTGCCGGCATAAAATGTTTCACTAAAACTGTAGGGTACCTGGTACTAATAGTATTTATTGTCACCAATACCAATAAATGTTCGATGATGACGTAACATACCGCCCACCAAATTCCTAGAATTTTGAAAAGGAGGGAAGTAGGTTGGGTGAAGGAAATCACATGGGATTTGACCTTGCTAGGAAAACAGGTAACGAAAGATAGGGTGGTGCACTACAGCGAGCGATATTACCAACTATGCAAAAATAAAAATATATATGTAAATAAGCAAATATTTAAAAATAATATACTACTATACATGTAAGAAATGTGTATATACATCTAAACATAAAATAAAATTAAAATACCGGTAGCGGCGCTAGTTTGACCAAAGGTCGTTTTAATGTGCCATGTGCAGTTTTGATCTCAGCGACACGTATAATACCGTCCGCACCGGGAAAAGTGTTAATAATACGACCAAACTTCCATTGAAGTGGAGAAAGCTGGTCGTCCTTGATGAGGACAATAGTGTCCTTTTCAACTTGTCGGACACCTACCTTAGAGTGCCATTTAACCTTTTGATTCAGAGTATGTAAGTACTCATGGCTCCAGCGAGCCCAAAAATCTTGATGGAGTTTTTGCAGGAGTTTCCACCTGCTCTTTAATGATAAAACGTTGGTTGAATGGTCCTCATCTGGTGGTGCAGAAAGAGGCTCCATAGTTAGGAAATGACCTGGTGTTAAGCAACGTAAGTCATTTGGATCCGAACTCAAAGCGCAGAGTGGCCTTGAATTTAGAACAGATTCAATTTGAGTAAGAACTGTGTAAAGTTCCTCAAAGGTAACTTTTTGTTCGCCGATTACGCGAGCTAGGTGTGTCTTTACCGACTTAACACCGCTTTCCCACAAGCCACCGAAGTGAGGGGCGCTAGGCGGATTAAACGACCACTTTATCTTTTCTGAGGTTACTGCACTATGCAGATAACTCGTAAGCTGACGATAGGCACCTACAAAATTAGTTCCGCAGTCACTAAATATTTGAGAACAGCGTCCTCGACATGCTATAAATCGTCGCAAAGCGGCAAGAAACGCGTCTGCCGACAAATCCGAAACAAGTTCAATATGTGCTGCCCTAGTGGCAAAACAAACAAAAATGCAAATATAGGCCTTAAGAGTTTTAGAGCCTCGTAGGCGGTTAGCCTTTATTAGAAGAGGGCCAGCAAAATCAACACCAACAATACTGAACGGTTTGATTTGGGTAATACGTGCTGCCGGTAGGTCTCCTATAGGAGGAGTTACCAGGACCGGTTTGGTACGAAAACATCTATGACATGATGATAAATAATTTCTGATTGAATTTTTAATAGAAAGGATCCAGAAATTCTGTTGGATAAGATACGCTGTGGTTTTAACACCGGGATGGCAATACCTTTCATGAGTTGACCGAATGATAAGTTCGGTTAATCGGTGCCGCTGAGGCAATAACGCAGGAAACTTTTCGAAATAGGAAAGCGAAGAATGTGTCAAGCGCCCACCTACTCTTAAGATATTTTGTGGATCAACAAATGGAGAAAGTTTTCGCAAGCTTTTGGGTAATTTACGGTTTGCCTTGATCGAAGCTATTTCCTTTGAAAATGTAACATTTTGTACATGCCGAACGATAATCATGAGAGCATTGTGTAATTCAATGTCTGTTAAGGGACCCGTATGACGTTGAGCCATGGGTTTAGAAAATCTATAAATGTAAGCCACGATGCCTTGGATTTTATATAACGATGAAAAGCGACTTAGTAAAATGTCAATGACGTTTGGATCTGTTTGAGCGACAAATGTTAGGATCTTCTTTCCGTAGTTACCTCAGCAATTGAGGTTGACAATGTTGGTTGAGGCGGCCACGAGTCACTAGGGTAGTGAAGCCATTCAGGCCCCGCCCACCATAGCGAACATGAAATAACCGCGCTTGGCATTAATCCCTGAGATGCAGGATCAGCCGGATTATGCGAAGATTTAATATAAAACCATCGACTAGGTGCAATGATTTCTTGAATGTGGCTAACACGGTTTGCCACAAAAGTTTCCCAACGAAAAGGTGGAGAACATATCCAAGTGAGAGCGACCGTAGAATCACTCCACGCTGAAACATCGGAGATTTCAATCAAGCTTTGATAAGACCGAATGGTAAAAGAAAGTAAATCGGTTAATAAAACGGCGGCACATAATTCCAAACGTGGAATTGAAATGCGCTTAATTGGAGCTACTTTTGTTTTAGCGGTTACAAATTGTACAGTTATTTCTCCAGTAGTTTGATTTATGAACTGAAAATACACTACCGCTGCATACCCTACCTCGCTAGCATCGCAAAACCCATGCAAATGACAAGTAAAAGGATTCGAAGGGGGTAAACAACGTGGTAACTTTAATGACGATAATAACGGCATTTCTTCTTGATACTGCTGCCATTGAGATGAAATGTCTGCTGGTGGGATGTCATCCCAATTTAAACCTAACATCCACAGATGCTGGATTAGGCGTTTTGCAAAAAGTGTTAGTGGGGCTAAAAACCCTAATGGATCATATATTCTGGCAACTTGCGAAAGTATGTTGCGCTTTGTACATATTGGGTTTAATGGTTTAACCCGAAATGAGAAAATATCGTCTGTAGGTGACCTAATATTTTTATTGATTCGTCAGAATCGAAATCGAGAGAAGTAAATTGGCAAAAATCTGACGGAATGCCTTCCAAAATAGAAGCTGAATTAGAACTCCATTTTCGAAGTTCAAAACCAGCCAAATGCAAAAGTCGAATAAGTTGATCTTTAATTTCGCGGGCCGATTGTATAGAATCTCCACCGGCGACGAAATCGTCAATATATAGATTTGACCGTATAGCCTCAGCGGCTAACGGAAACCTTTTGCCTTCGTCAATGGCTAATTGCTGAAGGGTTTTTAATGAAAGATAAGGCGATGACTTAATACCATAGGTCACTGTATTAAGCTGATAAGTCTGAATGGGTTCTTCTGCGGAGAACCGCCAAACAATTAATTGAAACTTTCGATGTTTTTCGGTAACCAAAATTTGTCGATACATTTGGCGAACATCACAAGTAAAAACGAAACGATGAGTACGAAATTTCAATAAGATTGACGAAATATCATTTTGGAGACTAGGTCCAGCCAATTGAGTGTCATTAAGTGACACGTTGTTTTTAGCCTTCGCAGAGGCGTCAAAAACCACACGAATTTTAGAAGTATGACCTTCCTCTTTAAACACAGGGTGATGGGGTAAAAAATAATTATCGTTCCCAACGGGCGGAGAATCGAGTAATGCCATATGACCCGCATCAAGATAGTCCTGCATGAAATTGTTGTACTGTGCGCGTAGTTCCGGTTGAGCATGCAATTTGCGCTCTAACGAAAATAGTCTTTTTTTAGCCATCTCAAAGGACTTATCAAAAATGGGCAAAGTATTGTTGAACGGTAACGCAACAATAAAACGACCGTTAGGGTCACGAGAAAACGTGTTTTCAAAAATCAAATCTGCCTTTTCTTCTTCTGGAGAAGTATAAGGCTTGGATGGCAACTCTTCTATCTCCCAAAACCGCCTTAGGGTCTGGTCGATAGGATCTTCTACAGAAGTAAAAAATGCTTGGACAGTATCAGACTGCAAGCTTTTTGTGGGGTACCCTCACTAATAGTATTTATTGTCACCAATACCAATAAATGTTCGATGATGACGTAACACTAAGAAAAGAAGGTTATAGTTAGAAATGGCAAGCTAGTACACCTTGAATGTAACAAATTATTTGTGGACCAATTAAAGCAACCTACTGTTGACGAATTCTAAACATTCGTGACTATAGAATTTATGTTAGCGAGTAATCGAGTGTATGGTATTAACAACTCGAGAATTTATTATAAAATAAATGCCGAATAGCGCACGGTCAAGAAAAAAATATGGAGTAAGAAGCTATTGACCACGTTTTAAAACAATTAACAGTTGTTTTGAATAATCTAAGTACGAACAACCAAGGATTGACTGAATCAATCGAAAGTATGAATGTTTGAATGTCGGAAAATATGCATAGATTAAGTGATGAATTATGTACGCTTTCACAAAATGTAAAAATGGTACAGGGGTTTAGTAATGAGCATAACAAAAGCTTCCAGATTCGTTTAGGTTTTAAGAGCGATTGGTCCAAACAACAACTTCCCTATGTTAGATTGTAATAATAGTAACACAAATTATGTAACTTTTTAGTAGGACTTAGGTGGTACGAATTTAGACTTTTAGTCGGAAGCTTCGCTCCCCCGGTGACTTTTATGAAAAGATTAGGAACAACGTCTCAAGAAATCGTTATTCCAAGAGTCCGAAATATCCTATTGTTATAATTTACTTGCAGAGATCAGCCGAAATTGGGGTTTTAAATGAAACCAAGGTAACAAATTTTGCTGAATTTAATAAGTTATTTTTAGAGAAATACTGGGGTATAGATGAGAAGAGAAAGCTTTTCCATAGAATTATATTTGGGTGTCATGAGAAGACCAATTATTTTCTTAAAATGATAAAAGATGGTTGTTTTTTAAGGAAAACTTTGCGGAATTTCTGTCGCGTCTGCAATAACAGCCGTAGCTGAAGTAAAGATAATTTCTAATACGGATAGAGAAGGTCCCGTGGAAGTTAGTGAACCCGTAGCTGTGATGCCAGTTGCTGTTGTTGTCAAAGTTTTACCTGATCCTGTTTCGTTATCTCCTATTGTTAAGGAATCAGTTCCTATTGTGGCTAAAATTTTGTCTGTTCCTACTCCGTTGTCTATCACTGATAAAGTCTTACTTGATTCTACCCCTTTAAGGACGTTGCTTTTGTTCTTTTAGCTAAGGTTGGTGAAATCCTAGACGATGTTCTATTATCTAATGTTGACGAAGGTCAACCTGATTCTGCGTCCTTATCTATTGTCGACGAAGTTGTTCCTGAGACTGTTTCTTCTTGTAACGTTGATGAACTTCTGCCTGATTCTGTTCCCTCATGTAATATGGTTGAAGTGTTATCGGATTCTGCTCCTATTCCTAAGGTGGATACTCCTACAGCCAATGCTGTTCTCTTTCATAACTGTGATATTGATAGTCCTTTATCTAACATCGATTAAGTTTTATCTGTTTCTGTCCCTTTATCTAACGTTTCTGAAGCGTGCTCTGTTTGTGTTTCTCTTCGTAAGGTTGATTCTCGTACAGCCAATACTTTTTCTCTTTCGATTGTGGATATTCTGACAACCCATAATGTCTCCTTTTCTACCGTTGATTTTCTTACCTCCAATCCTAACAACAAACAACTTTCTTCCTTAACTTGTTTTGAGTTTCCTAAACTACCCTCGTTACCTCCTACACCTCGTGCTACCACTACTACACCCTGCTTTTCCAGTTTGGCAGAAAACTGCCCAAATGAGGCAGACATTATTCCAAGCTCCTTCCGAACCTGAAGAGGTATGTCGGCAAAGTCCTAATATTCTTGATCTCGTTTCGTTTTCCTTCTGGAAGCACAAACATCTTAAGCCCAATACCTAGTCCTCGCGCCCCAGATTCTTATGCCGACTTTGCTTCCCTTAGGTTATGATTTCTGGACTTTAAGTTTTCCTTTTTTTTACTTCCCTGTTTTGCTGGGTTTTGTTTCTTTTTTTTTACCCGTTTGGATCCGGGAATAGAATAGTCCCACGGTACGAGCTGCCTGTCGTAAGAGGCGACTACAGCGGTCCAACACATACACACACGCACGCATACTACATATACACACACAGTTCATACACACGCGCACACACACCCACACACACATACACTCACCTACTCATACATCAACAACACACACATACGCCCACATAAGCGCGCAGACGCACACACGTACTCATACATAACTACACTGGGATACGGTTTGATTTCATTTTTGTACGGTTTTTTTGTTTGGTTTTGGAAACGGGACTTGTTTTCTTTCTGCATGTTTGTGCTGCTATAATATGGGTTTCGTTTGCATTAGTTTACTCTTCTGTTACTTTAGATCCACTTTTCTTTCCCTATCTTTTTGCTGGTCTTCTTTGCCGTCGGTTCCTATACCGATTGTGTTTCGTCCATCCACTCCTGTGGTAGGTGCTTTCTAGTCCGTTTTTCTTTTCTTTGAAAACCACGACTTAGTCACATATTTGAGGCTTGGCCTTTAGGTCCTGTTTTAGCTTCGTCTGTTGGTTTTCTTCCTCGTTCCTTTTCTTACTTTGGTTTTTTCGCGAGAAATCAATTTCTTCTCTCGAGTTAGACGACTTTATTGTTTCTTCTGAGAAACATCCGTCATCTGACGCTTCTGCAGTGTCGATGCCTTTACATCTCAGTCCTTGTTGATGGTTTTTTACCCGTCTTTGCTTCAATTTTTACTCTTTTTGTGGTTCTTGGAGCCGGATGGGAGTTTTCTTTTGAGTGGTTCCTTTTTTTTGCTCTCTTTTGTTTTCGTAAACGAATTTCCTTTTAGTTTTAAGCAATTTTTTTTGTGTTTGGTTTTTTTCCTCCTTTCGGTAGTGCTTAATCGCGCACTTTGACTTTCCTACACCGAAGTGTTGATTTTGTTGGGGGGATTTGTTACGTTCAATTACGGCCGATAAATAAAAAACACATCGATTTTGTTGCTACTCCTCCATACGTCAATAACATCCAATATATTTTACCTGTTTATAATAAATACGCTTGCCAACAATTTTCAATTTCAATCTATCCACTCTAAAACGACGAGTTTACGCTATAAATTGTATAGTTGGTACCTTGTTTCGAGTATCCGTTAAAGGTTACACATTACTATAACGTAAAATTAATCCTTATTCTGCAACGACCGAAAGAGTCGTTCAAATAGTGTATTTTATTATTTAGTAAAGCTTAAGTCAAGTTTTCTACTCTCTTTTTTGGTTTGTTGATAACGCGAGCATCGAAGCTCGAATTCTTGTTATTTAAACAATTTCAATATGATTATGCAGTTCATCCTTACATATATTTTCTAAATTACTTACTTCAAGAGCGATGCACGTTTTTTTCTACAAAGTGCAGATCTTGACTGCATCGGTGAGTTCTCCTTCGTTATTAATATTAGTAAGACTTTTTTTAGCTCTTAGATGCAGGCCAAATTGCTTGCTATGTAGCTCCGATTATTCTTTGACGTAGATCAACTGTTCTTGCGTGCAGACCGCAGTTGCAATTACGGTAGCAGTATGGTTGTTGCTGACTACCGCGGCTATGCTGTGCTGATCCGCTTCCGATGGCTGGCAAGATAAGTACCCCGACACATGTATATGACTTGTCTCCTTTTTTTAACATACTAAAGGATAAACCCAATTTGCATTGTGCTGACGAACAAAACATTTTTTTTTAAATTCACTTTGGAGTTAGATACGCTAATGTTTCTTATGGTAAAATCCTTACTAGAAGGGTTTCTAAATTTAAAGCTTTTTTTTTGCCTAACCCATCTGCTTATATGAAAGTATCAGCTTTTTTTTTTATTGGTTAAATTTATTGCATGTTAGCTACGAAATGCGCACTTCGTGGAACAATAGTGGAATAATAGTTACTTTTAAGTGAACTAATGCATATTAATAAAAATTTATGTAGAAGCTAATAGATTATTTGGATTTGAGTTTGATGTGTTTTATTATTATTTGATATTTTATGAACAGACATTTATGGGAATTTAAAAAGAAATTGATTTTTGAAAATAATTAATGAATTTACAGATAACCAGATGTTGTAAAGAGGTATAGAGGACTTATTGATATTTGGTAGTGCAGAAAATTTATATGCACAGTTATGAAGTTTCAACATGAACTCATGCTAAGACAAAGGGTACCGTAAGGTATGAGAAACGCCCTCTTACTTTAATAAAAATATGTGTTTAAAAGGTTATCAATTTGCATGATTATTGTTATAAAATTATTGACCTTTATGGATGTACATAATGGATTGGTGTTTTAAAATGTACTACGGATCTAATTTAAATAGAGTGTGATATATTTGATTAATTGAGTAATTTTTGAGTATGTGGTTGATGTGAATTTCTATATTGGATTCAGCATGGGAATATTGAGCGGAAGTTTTTAGATGGAACAGGTAGGTGTCAATATTAATTTAGGAAATTTGAGCTAATATAAATTATTGGGAGCAGCCGCTGGCAAGGATCGAGCAAAACTATACAGTAATTATACCGACACTATAGTAGGGCACGAGTTAGAGGGCGATTCAAGGTTAACATCACAATAATATATATATATATATATATATATATATATATATATATATATTGCTATGATAATAGGGTAGTTTAGGGGGTAGGTTAAGTCATAGGGATCGTAGAATAAATATAAACAACTTCAACTTTAAGAAAAACAAATAATTCCAAAAATTTTAAGAGTAAATCGGTCACTCTACATAATGTTATTTACGAGGACACTGTATATAAAATAAGCGGAATTAAATGCATGAGAGCATAAATATGTCTAAGTGTAGTTTACAAGTAAAGACAAGATTTTAAAACGCAATAAATTGCATCAAAATTAAATCACTGGGCAGCATAAATAAATTGGCATTGCAAATATTTAAAGATTGCGTCTAAAATATCAACGTAAACGCATCGTAAATAATCCATTATTAGAAAATCGTTACGTGACTGGAAGAGAACACATTTGTTCAGAAAATCAATATGCTGTAGGAACAAATAAACAACAGGCGGTTCAATTATACGATAATATTAACAAACATCCAAATACGTGAATTAATGAAAGTCAAAAGTTAGAAATTCTCGAATAATATTACAATATGCGGGCTGCGGACGTGACGAACAAAGCATGAATCAAAGATTGAAACTAAGTAATTTGTAAAAATTCCGAGTTATGCGAGATAGGGCAAAAGTATGAGCTTAGAATGTAAACAAGCCAATGAAAACAATTGGAGGAAGGGCATATATATATACGCTAGTAACCGAACAACATTTTAGTCTATATTCAAATTGAGCAACGACTATGTTCAAAGGTGTTAAAAACTTACGTAACTAATGAAGTATAAATCAAACAAATCAGAGTTAAAAAGTGCGAGAATTAGTGCAACGAAAACTAAGCCGATCTATAGATAGACGGCTTTAATTTGGACTTTAATTTGGGACATAATTAAATGAAATGACTTTAATTTGGGCTGTAATTTGAGATGGTTTTACTTTGAGATGGCTTTAATTTGGGACCTTTAATCAAGACGACCTTAATTGGAAGTGATTTATGGGAGGCGATTCTTATATGGGTCCGGCATATCAATAAGCAAAGCGAACACAGTAAGAGCATGCCGGTCATAGACGAGGATGGAACTACAGAACCCATTCCAGGTTATCAATCTTAACACACTTTATTATTGAAAACTGTTTTGATTTAATATTTGCCATACCTTGTATATTTGTAAGAGTCATCAAAAAGGTCACTTAAAAAATTTATAAAACGGATAGGTATTTTGGAACGTTCGAAGGTCCCTAAATTTAAGTAAAAGATATTTTTGCTGGCTTTCAAAAAAAGCATAAATCTAGTATATGTAGATATTTTGTACAAAAAAGGAAAATTTTGAGAGTTGTAAATTATTATATTGTGTGTTCTAGAATTGCCTTATTTGATTCAATAAGATTTATTCTGTAAGCTAGTCGGGGTAAAAACCTTAAAATTAATATTTCATATAATAAAGGGAATAGCACAGCAATTTTATGACATGCCCAATCGTGAGGCGAATAGCACAGCAAACAAAATTAATTTGTTAAAGGCGGGTGCGTCTGTTTTTTTTTATTATCGAATTCGTTTCACTTTGAAGCTTTCAATTCCCCTATTGACTTTGTGTCCAGAACAGTCTGGATTTTAGGATTAGTTTGCACCACTGCGTCATTTTGAGTCGGTAGGTCTGCTCTGACCACTAGATTAGTTTAGGTCACCTGGTCAATTTGGGTTACCTGGTCAGTTTGAATCACCGGGTCAGCTCGGATCACCGGGTCAGTTCGGGTCACCGTGTTCCGGGTCAGTCTGTTTTCAGGTCACCAGGTCAAAAATTTGTGACCCGGTCCAACTCTGATTGCTACACTTTCGTTGTCTTCTAGTGTTGATGCCGTAGGTCTTTTGCTTTTCTTGTCTACTGGCAATTTCGTTGTTTAGGATGGTGTAAGAAACGGTGTCTAGATTTATACATTTAGATGAGATATGTTCTACTTCTTTACAGGCGAAACAAGTGAATTTGTTGGCTGATATAAATATTCTGTACTCGTCGTCGTATTCTATCGTAATCAATTCTGGCAAGATCTCATTTTCTGAAGCACACACTTGCCTTCTAAAACGCATAATGTGACGATATTCTATTAATGAAACCCCCCCATAAGGGATATTGGAGAAAGCAGTTTCAGATCTTCCTGTTTAATAGTGGTCGGGCAAGCGGACGGACGCATGCGTACGTGCATGCTACTGATTAATTAGGTTAGTCTACGGATAGTTTAATTAAAATATATTATTATGTACAACAATTAGTAAACTTAGTAAGAAAAGTTTATTAACTTAGGTTTGTTTGGGTTGATTAATGATTGGTTTGTAAATAAATTCATATAATCAAATTTTAAACTCACAGTGCGATTTAACACCTAAAACAGCTGTTCTATTACGCGGTACCGTGAAAACTATCCATTGTTCCCATTGGCGAACTCATAGTGCGATTTAGCAGCCTGTGACTGTATATAGTCAAAATTTCATTAGGCTACACCGTGTACATCTGCATAAATTTAATATCATCAAAGAGTAGATATAGAAATCTGCTTCAGTGAAAAGCTGAAAAATGTTAGGCGAGCATTTTTCACAAAAATTCGCCCTGGTTCGGATGACAGGTAAAATGAGGATCCCGTGTGTGAGTGTTGTCACGTACGTAAAAGATCCCTACCTTGCTTGGAACAGCAAGGGTTCGGCAAAATTCAAAATTTTTCAGTTAAAAAAAGCTCGCCTTCTGACCAATGTACTACTTTCGGGTGGAGCATTGGAAAATCACATGTAGGGTCTTTTGAGGCTAGGCGGCTCCGTGGTGTAGTTGGTATACGTTTGACTACTATGCCCAAGGTCCGCTTGAAAAATGTTAGGCGAGCATTTTTTACAAAAATACGCCCTCGATCGGATGAGTGGTAAAATGGAGGTCCCGTGCGTGAGTGTTGTCACACACGTTACAGATTCCAACCTTGCTTGCAACAGTAAGGATTAGGCAAAATTCAAAACTTTCAGGTAAAAAAAAACTCGCTTCTTGGCCAATGTAGTACCTTCGAGTGGAGCATCGGAAAATTAAATGTATGGTAAATTATCAAGCTGGTTCAAATCCCGACACGGTATATCCTAAATATTGAACGTTGAATATGGAATAGCTAAGAACCGTTAAAACGTCAAAATTCTTTCTGCTATCGTATAAAGAGATGTGAAACATCATCCTCAGCTGATAAATTCACTACGACAGTCGATGATTTCACCAGCAATAGATTTGGGTTAGATTTTTTTTGTTCTTCTTCGAGATCTAGGTATTGACAAGAGATCCCACTTCTCACCGGCTGAATACCGTATGGTGAAAACTGTTATCAGTATTGATTATTACGATTAAGTTTCACCCGTGCTACTTATAAACCTTTTATTATCTTATATACTTTGTTTTAGAAAAATTAAACGCCTTAGGTACAATGTTGTGACCTAGGCTGGCTGGAAAAATGCATTCTTGCGGAGACAGTTTACCTTTAATTGTGATCAATATGTAAATAAACCTTTTGTTTTTGAATCTATTAACAGTTAAACTATTTGAATAATAAAACCTTAATAATGGTAAATATAGCAGGACCGAAGGCAGTTCAGTATCGATTTGGTTCAAATTTCTCTTGTTCAATGTGCATGTGAGATGTCATTGAGATTACCTTATAAAGGTATTAATTATTTTTGTTTGCATTAATTTTATTTTTTGGTACTGCGAAAACTTTTATAGGTATTTTGAAAAACTAAATATTCCGCGCAGGTTGGTTTTCCTTGTAATCTATTTTACTAATCTAATTTTTTTGATAAATGGTTCTTTTGTTTTGAATTAGTGTGTTTACTTTTATTTCAGGTACTTTATGTTCTACTTTGTATTTGGTAAAACCCCGCTTACTTGCCGATTGAGCCCGGTCATTCTTTCGTTGTCCCTGCCGGATACGTCTATGTATGTAACATAAATTTTGGTGCTCAACGTGAGCCCCGATTTTGTTTTGCTCAACTTCTGTCTCGATTTTTCTTTGTACAGCCTAATTTGCTATATTACCCACTTTTCTCGGCCTGATGCTGCTTATTTGCTTCTCTCTACGTTCAAACTGGTATTTGTTTTTTTCTTTCAGCTCTTTGGTGTCCCTCACATGGGGATCGATTTTCTTTATTTTTTGCGTAGGTTCGATCTTTTTAAATTTTGATTTTGTTTTCTTTCTTGATCGCTTAATATCCTTGGTTGGCTCATTTCAGATTATTAGACTTGTGTTTTCGCCAATAATTCTAGTCCGTTGAAAACACTGGACCGCTATTCCTAGTTTCTAGTTTGTTGCTCCACTCCTATTGGTGTTCTCAAAGTTTATCCGTAGGATATGGTTTAAATTGTCTTGTATTCGCAATAATTTTTTCTTGAGCTTTTATCGAGTTACGGTTAGCCTTCATTTAGTTACTTTCTACCATTTTTTGTTATTCGGATTCAAAATGACTGATTATAAGATAAGAGTGTTTAATAATATCTGCAATAGACCACAGAGATCATCAGAAAGCGTTATTAACTATTTCACGTGAATGACGACCCTGTTTGAGTGGTGTGGATCTTCAATGAGAATGACCAATTGTCCACTGTACTTTGTAACCTTGCTCCATTCTATCGAGCCCATTTTCTTACCGTCCGCTCCTTACGAGAATTGAAGAACGAATGTCTGAAGTTAGATGCGGAAAAGATTCTGGCCGATAAGCTTGCATCACATGGTCAAAACCAACATACTTTTACTGCTGAACCGGATCTTGCTTATAAGTCTGCTACAATTGAGAAAAATACTTTTACTTCACTTGACCGAATTGTTAAGATTCTTTCTACGCCTACGGGTAGATCAAATACTTCTTCTGTAGTTACTGCTGTTCATAGTCCTAGTTCTACTTCTACTCGTCAGATCGTATGCTTTAATTGCGACAAACCTGGTCATGTTTCGACACCTTGTACTCGTCCTCAAACAGTCCATTGCTATGGTTGTGGCAACTGTCCGAACTGTCATTCTACTACTAATAGGTCTTCGAATAATACTCCAAGTTCTGTTCTCAGCACTAGGAGCCAAACTTCTTCTGCTTCTAATTCTACTTTCTCTTCTGTACATCATCCAGGTCGTCCTGCTACTACTATCAAAACATACCCTTCTTTAGCAAATATAGCTTCAAACAAAATTTCTTCCGTCTTTAGTTCTACATCCTTTTCTGCACCTCCTCCTGCTTGTCGTACAACCATCACATCATATCCTTTTCAATTATATGAACCTTCGAATTAAAATATTGATTTTTACGGATATCACGCCCATACTTTTCGAACACCTTCTAATAAGAACTAAATTTCTTCTGTCCTGAGTTGCTCGCACGATGATGAAAAAAATCCTACATTTCACATTTATGTGCCTCCATCACCATGGCAACCCATACTTTAAATTCGTGACTTACAGCTAGCTTCTCAGAAGTTTATTCCTGCTTTCTTAAATGATTCTGCTCAAGAAATTCTTGTTGAGTCAGCAATGGCAGATGTAGCTGAATAACGATAACTTCTAATTGTTTCCGAGAAGGTCCTGTTGAAATTAGTGAACAAGTATAGTTAGTGCCTGTTGCTACTGTTGTCGAGAAAGCCGTTCCTATTGTGACTGAAGTTTTGCCTGTTCCTACTCCATTGTTTAACTTGCAGGAAGTCTTACTTGATTTTACTCCTTTATCGGACTTTGATGAAACGTTACCTGCTCTTACTCGTCCTGATTGTGCTTCTTTATCTAATGCTGACAAAATTCTACTTGCTTCTGTTCTTTTATCTAAGGTTGATGAACTTCTAGCTGCTGTTCCTTTATCTACTGCTGATGATGGTTCTGTTCATTCATTTAGTCTTGATGAAGATATACTTTCTATTACTTCTTTTTCCAATGTTGACGAAGTTCTTTTATTTGTTGAGAAAGTCTTATCTGATTCAATTCTTTTATCTAATGCTGATAAGGATTTACTCGATTCTGTTCCGTTGTCTAAAGACGATGAAATTTTATCTGCTTCTGTTCTTTTATCTAGCGTGGCTGCAATGGAACTTTCAGCAATTGATTTTTCAATACATTAATATTGATAAGTTGACAAATGTTTATAGATTCTATAAAAATTTCTACCTGCGTTTCACTAACGAATGACATACATAACAATTTACATTCTTATTCTGAAGGAGGAGGGTTTTGGACGTGGGCCAAGTTTCTTACGCAATGTATGCCCATTTCACAAAACACAAATGCTATCATTTACTAATAGAAACATGTCTGGCTGAAAATAGTTCAATGTTTAAAATAACACCTTAGTTTTATTACACATATCCGATAAAAATATGATATACAAATATTCGTGATAGTAACTGAAATATAGGAACCTAAACGTCAAAAACAGCAATATCAAATAAAACACCTAAAGATTGTATCTCAAGAAACGACTCCTGGAAAATTCTAAAGCAATTTATCATGGATAAAGACTGTCGTCATCTGCCAGTAAGCAGAAAAGCGAGCTGTTCGCAAAATTTAGGTCACCAAAGTACCGGAAAGCTTGAATCTGAATTACTAAAGGACACCTTGTTGGACGCTATTGTTTCGTAACTACCACTGCTAGTTCATACGAACTGTTAGGAATGTTGTTAACGTCATTGGCTATTAGAGCTTAGTTAGGAACGGTCTCATTACATAATTTATAATATTAGAAATAGAGCTATAAAAGCATCAGTTCCCGTTATTGTCAGCGTTGTGGAGTTTAGACATTGTATTTCAAATGAGCCACCGAAGTTTTACGTATGAAAATGGGTACAACTTGCCAAATGAGTGTTTTATACTGGCAACGACATAACCTCCAGCTTCTGATACATCTCAAACTTTTAATGTTGTAAACTGTATATGCTGAACATTTGTGCTATGCATTCTGCACGCAAGGGAAATAAAGTAATTTCAAAGCTTGGTACTTTGATTTTCAAAATATAATTTAAGTGTGATGTTATAGGTCCATAAAGTACATATCAACTGATTATTTTACAGACATGCATGCGGATTCATACAAAGAATACGTGAACAACTTCCTATGTATTTCGAGAAAATGAGAGGAAATGGTTTCAAGTCTGTGGCTTAGATGCAACTGAAATAGCCATACCCCAGAACGCGACAACTTTACTTTTATTAACCCTAGGTGATGAAAACTGTGTGAATCATATGTTTCGATATAACTTAATAGAATATCCAACCAACCTAAAATTTAAGAAAGTTTAAGACAGTTTGACAAAGGATACATATATGTGGGTGTCAAACTATTTAAAACTTGCTTCAATGCTAGATTTTTTAAATACAATATCAAGTTATGTCGAAACAGAGTTCACCCAGCCATCCAGTTTATAAAACTAATATTAATAAGACTTAAAGCACAAGTTCACAATTATACGTTACTGTGCTTTAATAGAAAACAGGGGCACATAATTATATATATATATATATATATATATATATATATATATATATTGCCGTGGAAATTTATTTAACTCAGTACACGCCAGTTCAAAAAAAAATTAATTTTCACAAATATAAAAATTCACAAAAATTTTTTTACCCGCTTTCTGCTCTATCAAATTAATTTCTTCAGCAACTTCCCTGGCTAGCTCAGCTGTGCTTCTTCTCGTATACCTAAATTTACTCTCATTCTCTTTACCGTTCACACACCATTCAATAAAATCACAAAATAATCCGACAATCATGCAATATTTATTTACCACTATTTACAAATAATAATATTTATAGTTATTTACAGTTCGGTGCTCAAGTTACACCTCAATAAATGCTATTTTTGCAAGTCCTTGTTTTTAAAATTGAAATTTCTAACACATTTAATGCAACATAAGTAAATGGCCCCCAAATAATACCTTATCTTTATTTATTACTACACTCTGGAGTATGGTGAGCTCATGATAACCCAGTTTATTAATGTATGCTTTCCACTTTGCATACTATTACTACAAACTTCAAAAAAAACTCATGTACTCTTAACAATTAAATTTATATTCATCAAGCAATTCAATAAGCTTTACGTACACCTTTTGTTTTATATTCAAAATACCATATTAATAGTCAGCTATACGTATCCTTTTCAATACGTAAAATAACGAAAAATACCATCAAAGTTCACTCTCACACATCACAAATAATTTCCACAGTTTATAAAAAAACAGCAAATTCAAATGCCTTACCTGGAAAACGTGAAGATTTCATCTCCTTTGACGATGTATTATGTCCCTGAACCCCTCGGCCTAGTGGTTAAGCGCGCGGCTCACCAGATGTTTAAAGATGAACACACTGTAAGCTGCTTCGTGCTACCCATCCAATATCCATTTCAATATCCAAATCCATGTATATTACACTTGTTTATTTTCGCATTATTAATTTACGACCTTGTTAAAGTATTCGTTGGACCTCACTTAAATTTAAATAGACTTGACACTATTCGCGTTTCTAACTATAAGGTCACAAACAATCTAATACTGTACTACTGAACTTTACAAACTTTTAATACTTACAACCCTCGTCAGTTGATTTTTGTACGTCGTTATGCGATGCAAAATTAAAGAGAGGCCTATTGATTTTCCAGAGTATTTATATCATAAAGCTAGGCCCCTTTGGCCACACTTTAGGCGAAATACCTAATTGCAAAATAACATTTCCCTAAATTTTGTGTAACCGTTTTAAACTTCTAGAAATATTGCTCGTCAACACGCGATATCATGCAAACTATCACATCCACCTGTCGCGTGTTCGTCTGTTTTAAAACTATCTATTTCGACCAATCATACATTTCAGTGACGCCTTAAAACTCCGCTTGTAATATCTCTATTCCCGTCTTATGCATATTTGACGTCACATTCTAACCTTACTTGTGTGGTAGAAAATCGATATCGCTGGTCGCGTTTTAAGGACTCCACGTGGATCGAATAAGTGCGTTCTCAATCAAATGCTTATATACCCGTCTCATTCTGTAACATATTGTTAACTGTGCATTCTTTCTGCTCGTTAAGAAGCTTTCGTTAGCGTTTATGCGAAACTACCGACGGTTAAACAACATTTTCTTGAATATCGCCTTCTTATCTACACAAATAACCGGAAGGTGACTTTTCTAACACGCAGGTGTGCTAAATTAATGATTGTTTAAAATAACACTTCTCGGAGTTTACATTTCACAGTATTTTATATAACCGACGTCTGTCTGTTTGTTAAGAAAGCTTTTCGGCTTGAGATTATTGATTTTTCATGCTCTGCTGCGTTTTCTGACGTTATAACCCCTTATATTAAAATAAATTAAATTAATTAATAATTTCTATTGGCTTATACAATTGATGGTCTTTATGAATCTATTACCTTTTAATCCCTAATTATAAAATTATGTCAATACTTGTTAGTTTAAATTAAATAAATGAAATTAATTTTGCGCGTATATACAAGGTGTTATGAAATTGCATTGTTGACCCCAAAATTTAACTCTTTAAATCCACTACAATATATATATATATATATTGCTATGACAAGGCCGCACTGAGAGAGTTTCTGAAAGAGTGTATAAAAATGGCCTCGCGTTAGGGTGCCACTACAAGGGTGATCTGGTAAGGCCTCGCATTGGAGCGCCGTTAAAAGGGTGCTGTGACAACGCCGGCGTTGAGAGCGTCGCTGAAAGAGTGATATGAAACATGCTTTGCGTTGGGGTACCGCTAAAAGAATGCTATGAAACGGCCTCGCTTTGGGGCGTTGCTAAAAGGGCGCTGTGATACAGATATAGCGACTTGTAAAATTTGAACTTGTTTACTTACCTTCCTTTTTTAACTTTGCCTGGTTAGCTCAACGGAACTGACGGAGTTTTTCAAAATGAAATCAAACACAACAATATCACACAGAATTTATACAGTATCAAATATTTTCTCTCATACAAAGGCATTTAGAACTTTTACAACATTGTTTCTTTTAAACAAAAATAATTTCTAAGAAGGATATAAAAAACATGCGTTCCTTACCTTATTTTAAATTTGCAGAATTAAATATATTCTTTTGAGAATGGTTTACCTGGTTATAATTATTTCCACGCTTGAAAAATTTCTTTTGGCCAGAAAAATTGCTTGACAAATAATCTTTTAAAAGGTCATGGTGTTTCGAACACTAATCACAAATTCTCCTGGTAAAACCCTTTTACATAAAAAATATTATATGATTATCAATTATTATTATTATACCTTACATTAACTATAAATCAGTTAAAAATAAATCTAAAGGTGATACTTGCAGAATTCACAAAAATGTGCCTCGTAAAAAAATCTTCTTATTTTACATTGACATCAAATCAGCTCACAAATTTTTCAATATTTAAACGAAATCATCATTTAAAACAGCAGTTACCAAAGTACATTATGCTTAACTCTTTCTTACAATTATATAATAGAAATTTTTAAATTGCGTTATCTTGAAGAATTTTCTCTCTTGTAATTCATAATTTTTATTTTTCGTTGTAAGTTACGTTTAAAACATTGCTTCTTTATTCATTGCAACCTCGCCACTATTTAATTACAATATGTTTACTACATATTTCAATTACTATCTTCGCATAGCAATAGCTTGCGCTTTTTAATTAAAATAACATTTCGTGCTCAATGAATGAAATCGAATGAATCAATAAATCTTTATTTGATAAGCGCTTCTTTAAATACAAATTTATCTGTTTCCAGAAGCCTACTAAATAATGTGGAACATTATGATGTAAGATATCTCGGAAAACTCACATAGCGTCTAAAATCGTCGAGTTTTATTACCTAATTGTCGTACCAGTTATCCGCGACGTGTGTTATCTGTTCATGTTTAACACATGTACTATTGTTGTGGCGTCGCAAACTAATGTTAAAGATAATCAGTTTTTTGTATTTTTCCATAAATTTTGCACGTCTTTTTTTGTGTTTCGGTCGCTTTTAAGAATAAATATTTATTCATTAATGAAATTTACGTCGTTCTAAAATACCTATAACTCATCCTTTTATATTCCAAAAGATTCTATGTTTAGAGCAAATTGCTATAATCCACGGGGTAATTAATTCAAACTATATTTGCTTTTTAATACAAAAGATGTTTTACATACACGTTGACTGTAGTTTCTTAAACTAAAAGCGTAAAGCTCGTTCTATTTACAGCAAATCAAATGCATTTTTATCTATACCTACTAATTTATGTAGATTTTTTATTATGCTGTTGTTTAAATATATGTACATGTTTTAAAAATACATTCATATAATAAAAGTTTTTACATGTTAATAAATATGTTTTTTCTGTGCTTGTGCGTGTGCATGTGGCTCAATGTGTGTGGGACACACATACGTGCATGTCTTTTACACTGCAAATTTAAGTTATTTATAAGAAACTCAGAAATCCGGACAACCCCAAATCCGAACGAGCCTTAGTCCCATATGTGTCCGATTTTTTAAAGTTGTACTCTAATATGAAAATCTTCTAAGCTGATTTGAACGTCAATTTAAAAAAAGAAGATATTTAATTACGAATTGGATAAAAAAGCGCTTCGTGGATTTTTGCAAGTATAATTTTTTTTTAAACGTTGTAACTAATATTAGAGTATTTGTCGTCTAGTTTAGGTTATAATAAGTACTAATCATTTTATTTTTTTAAGGATCTTTACCAGGCAAATATGTGATCGGTGTTCGAAACACTCTGATTTTTAATAGATTATCTGTAAAGGATTTTTTGGCCAAAACCCTTGTAAGCGTAAGAATCAAATATATATATATATATATATATATATATATATATATATATACAGTGTGTACAGTATAAAATGCAGTACATGGGGATCTTGAAAACTGTAGGAGATACGATCTTGGTTAAATGGGACAAAAATTGCATAATCATGAGGGTATCTCAGATCGGTTTTCAAATTTCAAAAATTTTTCATAGGTTACTAGATAGAGGCAAAAAACACAAAATTGACGATTTCTTTATTTGCTCGTAGTTAGTCTACTAATTGAAATAGAATGTTCAAATTTGGTACATTATGGTAATTCCCCATTGCGCTTCACATTTACAACTTAGATTTTGTCTAGAGCATCTAGATTTTGTGTGACGATGGTCAACTTTTTATTTTTATATAGCCGCCATATTGGATTTTTACATTTTTGAAATGCTGACAAAAAACCCTTTCCAAGGAGGTATAACATGGCTATGTTTGATTGAATCAAAACACTAAAAATCACATAATTATGTTTTGGTCGTAGTAGGCTTTAATTTCCATTATGACAAAGAGAAACAATTGCTCAACATCTGAGAAACGTCAAAGTTTGTCCTTTATTTTATGTTTCAAGTAGTGCAGTTTAAAAAAAAACAGTTAATTAATTTACATAGAAATTTAAGCAAAGCATTTGCGCTTGAAATGGATCGCTTTACTAACCGTGATAAATATCAAATGTTAGAATGTTTTATTCTTTCTGGAAGGAATGATGTTAAAGCCGCTGAATTGTATTTAAATAAATACCCAGAAAAACATCAACCAAACAGATGTATGTTTCGGAGATTACAAAATAATTTAATAAATTATGGTAGTTTTGGCTTGTCTAAGAGAAATAGGCAAATTAAAAAAGATAATGAAAACAGCGTTTTACAAACAGTTGTCGAAAATCCTCGTACTTCTCTTAGACTAATTCAGAATATAACAGGTGTTGCTCATTCTACGGCAAGAGCTATTTTAAAACGTTTCAAGTACCATCCATATCATGAACGACCATGTCAGGGGTAGCGTACTGAAGATCAAATTCGAAAAATGGAATTTTGTGCTTGGTACATCAGAAAGTGCAACGAAAATTCAAATTTTGCATATACAATTTTGTGGTCTGACGAAAGTCGATTTACGAATTGTGGTATGTTCAACCGCAAAAATACAATTTTTTGGTCAGATGAAAATCCACATTTGAACCGCCAAGTTAGACATCAACTTAAATGGGGATTCAACGTCTGGATTGGTATTATTGGAAGGTACATTATAGGTCCGTTTTTTTATGATGCAAATTTAAACTCTGCAAGATACTTAGATTTATTGCAGGGAAATGTGGCAGATAGACTAATGGAGCTTCCACTCGCTACTTTGCAAAATATGATTTTTCAAAATGATGGCGCTCCACCCCACAATGCTCTGATTATTAGAAATTTTTTTAATTCTGAGTATAATGAAAACTGGATTGGAAATCGGGGACCAATTAAGTGGCCGGCGAGATCACTGGATTTAACTCCTCTAGATTTTTTTATATGGGGCCATTTAAAAAGTCGTGTGTACTCAAAGACGTATGATAATGTAGGCCAATTACAACAAGCATTCCAAGAAGCCATAAATAAAATGACTCCAACTATGATAAGATGATCTTGTAAAGATGTTTATAAAAGGTGTCGGTTGTGTGTTCAACAAAATGGGGGGTAATTTGAACATTTAAAATAAATAATGAATTCATGTGGCTGACTATTGTTATATTTTTTTTCCTTGATTGTTAATTTGCAATTGTCTGAACATGAATGACAACTAAAAACAGCTTAAATAATATTTTGTATTGAATAGATGCTAGTTTGTATTTATTCTTTGTTAATGCATAGTTATGTAAGTTCTGATTAATACAGATTTATTTTCAACTTTCTACGTTTTTTACTGTTTTTATTACCACTGAAAATTGAGTTTAAAATTTTTAGAGCAATTGTTTCTCTTTGTCATAATGAAAATTAAAGCCTACTACGACCAAAACATAATTATGTGATTTTTAATGTTTTGATTCAATCAAACATAGCCATGTTATATCTCTTTGAAAGAGGTTTTTTATCAGCATTTCAAAAATGTAAAAATCCAATATGGCGGCTATTTAAAAATAAAAAGTTGAACATCGTCACGCAAAATGTAGATGTCCTAGACAAAATCTAAGTTGAAAATGTGAAGCGCGATGGGGAATTACCGGGATGTACCAAATTTGAACATTCTATTTCAATTAGTAGACTAACTATGAGCAAATAAAGAAATCGTCAATTTTGTGTTTTTTGCTTCTATCTAGTAACCTATGAAAATTTTTTGAAATTTGAAAACCGTTCTGAGATACCCTCAGGCACTTGCTTGTATTGTAATAAAAGTACTCACAAAATTTATTTTTGCGGCGAGTCTCTCGCAGCTAAGCAGAGTTTTGTCTGCGGGCGCGGATATTGTTATAATTTTCTTGGGACATTGCATATTTCCCAACAATGTGATTCGGGTAGGTGTTACAAATGCTGTTGAAAACATTATACTCTCCTTTGCAACCTTGATAGCGCAACGAAAGGCGAGCGTACGTCGACTTTTTCTCACACTGTTCCAAATAGATCTAAGACAACTAATGTTTTCTCAAGTCAACAAGGTCGTAGTAAAATGAATTCAAGATTAATTCCCCCAAAGAGCAATCAGCGAGATGCTTCCTTCTCTCAAGATTCCTTTCAAGAACAAGGAAGCTCTTTTTAGAATGGTGTAACGCTATCTTCAATTTCTCAAGGACATTTTATGTGTTGCTCGTCACAGCACAAGTCAATGTTTGTAATAGTGAAGGAAACTGCGTTTTGGTCAAGGCGTTGTTGGATAACTGTAGTCAAAATTCCTTCATTACTAGGGCTCACGCGCACAAGCTCGGACTTGGGCGTAGTCAAACGGCTGTTTGTATAACAGGAATCTCAAACCGATGCTCTTTGCACCGAAAAGGTCAATTTGACGCTTCGATCACGCCATGAATTTAACTTGGTTTGTTCTGTACTCCCAACAAAAGCTCAAGTTCGTTTAAATACAAAAAAATTATTCCGCTGGCAGATCCCGCAAACGACCATCCTTATCATATAGACCTAATAGGAGCGGATTTGTATTATGAGATTTTGTCACCCGACGTTCACAAATTGGGAATTGGTCTTCCTGTCATGCAAAATACTCTGCTGGGATGGACCATTGCTGGAAACGTACCCCAACAAGCAATATTGCGTAATGTCGCACATTTTGCACATACCGTTTCTTATTCTACCCGTAGTCAAGGTGCACCTAACATAAGACTACCTGCTTGACAAATTTTGAAATTTGGAGGAAATAGCTCAAATCCATTCTCATTTCACAGAAGACGAAGAAAATTAGTCCATGTTCTTAAACACCAGTAAGATATTCCAGGATGATACGTATCAAGTCGATATCCCGTTAAAGTCACCCAAAGAACATGAGAGCCGGGTGACTCTTTTTATATCGCGCGTAAACAGTTTTTTAATTTAGAAAGCAGATTTTCAAAAAATCCCGCACTTTTTTCAAGATTACAAAAATTTTATTGATGAATATTTCGCACTGGAACACGCAAGGATAGTACGTTACAACGATGAGTCGTGTTCGATGGCTCTTTCCAGAGCTCAACTGGTTATTCTCTTAACAACATCACTTTAAAGGGGTACCAAGTGCAGCCTGATTTGTTTGACATAATGTTACGATTTCGCACCTTTAAGTTTGTGGTGACGTCGGATATTCAAAAAATGTACCGACAAGTCAAAATTAATCCTGTGCAAACGTTTCTTCAGAATATTTTATGAAGAAAATCCCCCAAGAATCAATCCAATGCAACGAACTATTAACCTTTACTTACGGAACAAATAGTGCGAGCTACTTAACAACTCGCGTGCTCCAAGATCTAGCTTCTAAAAATGAATCAAAATAGCCATTGGCTTCCCGGGCACTAACGCGTCAGTGTTACGTTGATGACATCCTTTGCGGATATACAATCATCAGGAATTGGAAACTCTGTGAACAATTGAATGTTTCATTAAACTCTGAAGAATTTTACCTTCACAAATGGTGCTCTAATTCTTCACAACCACTGCATAAAGTTGCCGAACACACTTCTCTAGGTGAACACCTTTCCTTCAAAGACGCGTAAAGCAGGGTGCTAGGTTTAAAGTGGAAACCAGACCTTGATACATTTTACATCACCGTTTCAATTCAAGCTGTCAGACGGTTATTGACGAAACGAGATGTACTATCAATCATCGCACAGGTGTACGATTCCTTAGAAGTTGTAGGTACGGTAGTGGTGACGGTCAAATCGTTCATGCAGGAACTTTGGTTGTTCGAGATGGAATGGGATGATTATCTTAAAGGCAGTATAGGGATTCCACGATGTGTCTTGCATTGCAAAGACTTGGTGTCCATAGAACTTCACGGATAGGCAGATAGTTTACTAAAGGCGTACGGTTGTTGCGTGTACCTGTGCGTTGTTTATTCCGCACGCACTGTCTTCAAATCTCTTTACATCCAAAAGCCGAATATCTCCTATAAGGGTCCTAACTCACCCAAGATTAAAACTGTGTCGGTGCGTTTTATTGGCTCGACTTGTTGACAAGGTTCTGACTATTCTAAAGGATGAATTGAAAATTGATCGGGTTTATTTGTGGAGTGATTCACAGATAGTTGTTTTGTTACTTGAATTTTTAAATAAGAACACAATAAGTCCAAAATAATTTACGTTGTTTGCGAGTTTTTATGATATGGTCCATCACTTAGAGCAAAATATGAGTTTCCGTATGTATTCTGCAACACTCCGCCGGGAGTAGTAAAAGGTTTCTTCATAAAAATTCCATACTTCAAGAGTAGGTACTTCCAAATTCATTGTCACTGTTCATTATTTACGCAAAATTGTCTTTAACAATTGAAACTATCAAATCGCACTTCAATTGGAACAACTTATTATGCGTAATAGCGTATATTTAAAATTCCGCATTGTACATAATAAAACATAATTAAAATTATACGAGAGTTCTCAAATTTTGTCGCTGTAAAGCGACAAAGCTGTCACTTCATATCAATTTGTGGGAAACCTCAATTTTAGAGTGAGCTTAGAAAGTACAAAACCCTACTTTGGATAGTGATCGTAGATAAAGTATATTAACTCAATTTCAATTGTCGTATTAAATCTCTATTGATTGTGCTTTGTACCAGACACCTTATAAAAATTTCAGTTTCAAGCGCATCGATTATCTACACTCCAGCATTGAGTAAACGAACCAACGCCATTCTGTCCCATCAACTCGAAAGTACGGGAATTTCTCTTTTTCTTTTGTACTGAATTGCATTCTATTCGTCAGGTTTTTACGAGACCATACTATATTTAGTTTTAGCTAATTATGTAATGCTTTTCGCAACTCGCTAGTTAGAATATTTAGAAAGCATTCTGTTATGTAACCGTTGGATATAGGTATACATAAACTACAGTACGGAATTGGGTATGTAAGATTTACGACGTTTAAGCTTGCGACTGGACTATAATCGAACGTCGCTTGAACAAATGCAGACACTTCCTTGCCAACTTAAAAATCTTTCACATATATCTTCCGTTGAAGCATACCAAGTTCATTCCAAATACAGTTTCTAAACTTTACTGAGATAGTGCAGTAGTTATTTTTATGACGCTACTTCTAATGCCATAAATTCTATAATTTCGTCATATCTAACTTAGACACGAAACTGTAAACTGAACATGGTGAATGATAATCATCCCTTCGACTTTCTAGGGGTGGTAGTTATCTAACAACAGATTTTGATAATGTGCCCTTTAGTAAATGTAGACTTAGGTTTTTCGGTATTCTGTTGACCTATATTTTCTGTTCCACTGCTTACACGAAGAAGACCACAACCTATGCTTGATAACTTGCGTAAAATTTTGTCTGGAGTTGTTTATTGGGGCATAATGTTTGCGATTTGTATTTGCAATTGCTGTACGTTAACGAATCGGACTTTGCGCTTCGATTATTGTCCATAATACTTTTTTATTTTTTTTATCATGCAACGCAATTCTGTTTCGATTAAGAAATCTACAACACAAAACTTGTTTGAAACAATGAATAGGTTATTGCTTTGTTTAACTTGCTACATAGGATGGTCTATTACTATGATGACACCTGATAATTTTGTTATCCCTCTAAATGTAAAAGAATCTGTTAGAAAAAATTAATATTAGTAATAGTATTGTCTTTATACTCTTACAAAATGATAACTTTCACTTGGGGTTAATTGAGTAATTAAAGTAACCCGTGGGTTCTTTAATATTCTCAAATGAAACCAGTGAGCTTTAAGGAAGGATTTCCTTAAAATGATGGAGCGCAAATATCTTCCGACTATGCTAGGGGTCTATTCCTCGGGTAGAGCTTATGAGGATTGATCGTGGTTCTTTTTACAATGCATTATTTGCTTACTAGGGCTTGATTCGTATCAAAACAGAGGTTCAGGGAGGGTGCCACCAAGTCATTAGGTTTTAGACACAGGGTTTCCCTAAGGGTGACTTGTAAGTCCTTAGAGAGGAATATTTTATTAACTGCTAACGCAGCTGTAAAGAAAATTTAATTGAATTAACAAAATGAGGACACAAGAAGTATTCTCGTGCTACCTCGTATAAAAACTGAAAAGATTGATTATGCACACAATTTGATGAACACAAATATTAAGCTTCAAATTCTAAAAGGGCTATTAAAACTTTTTGTTAAATCGGAGTTACCACTTTATGCCATTTGTTCATATACCTGGTTACACTATTTCTGAACTCACTTGTTCAAAATAAAACAATTAATTAAGAGAATTAAATGGTGATTCTTTAATTAAAAGTTGTTTGGTCATAAAAAATTGTATGTACAAAATTTACGTTTAAAAAAGATAATATAAATTTCATCTACCCTGGGGTAGGATTATGAATTCTAAAGAAATATCAAAAACTTTAAGTGTTTCTTTTACTACAAAATTTAACTCAAATCTATACCAAAAATACCAGATCTGTTATTCGGCTTACATATATATATATATATATATATATATATATATATATATATATATATATATTACTCAAATTTAGACCAGGGTAGAAAATTAATTAATTACATCAAATAATTTTAATCACAATGTATAAGGAAGCTTTGGGAAAAAGTACGCGTAATTAAATGCCTAGTGTAAAGATTTAAATCATTCAATTAGAAGGTTCGTTTCATTAAAAATAAGGGATTTAACTTATTCACTAAACGCTTTCTATAAAAAGAAGCAGAATTAAAATGCTCAACTTGTATGTAATTTAATTATTCCAAGTAAAGAAACAAATAGAAATTACGTGCAAAATTTATATTAATTAATTCAAGTTTCAAGTAACGAGTATTAAACAAAATGTACAAGTAATAATTAATATTTAATTAGGATTCGCTAAAAATTAAAGGGTAGAAGTCAATGCCATTCATTATTATTTTAGTTGGAGTTAATTGAACCATTATTAATAATGTAATAAGCATAAAAGCCTGTGAAAATCCAAGATTAAAATACCATGAAATAAAGCTCTGAGAATTATGTTAAAACGTTCACACACCTGCATATTTTTAAAAGTCAATTTCAGTTTAATTTGTTTAGATAAACATGAAAATTCTGCGTATATTGCAAACGGTCGGATAAACCGTAGCTTATATTAACGGGAAGGCTAGATACGGGGTTATTTCACTCACATATGAATCCACGTGGACTGAAATAACCGATAGTAAAGAGTATCGATTTGCACCAATAAGGCCAAGTTAGAAAAAGACAGATACAATGCGCAAGGCAGAGACACGGATAATAAAAGGCGTGATTTGAGCAACGTCACTGGGTTTGCGATTGGGTGAAATAAGTTGCACATATGAGAGGTGAAAACACAACAATTTCGATACAAAATTAATTAGTTGGTGCGTGTCGTGTGGAAAATTTCTGAGATTTTCAACTGGCGCGTGTGCAAATTTAATAGAATCGCTGTGCCCGACTGTCGAAAGGGAACATAGTATGCGAAATTCTGGAAATTGTCCGTTTGCGGGACAAAACCGACGTACGGGCGGACTCTTATATAAACCGGTGATAATATGTGTTTCGCTCTCTTAGATTTTCGATTTGATTCAATACTTTAAACAGTTTGCTCTTATATTTTGGTGATTATTGAATACTTTAAAACAGTTTGCTCTTTACGTGCTACGATACAAGTTATTATGCATTAGTGCACTTACAAAAGAAGATACAAGATAATAAAGTCTAGTTATATTTGCGAGTATTACTGTACCAATTATCGAAATTAGTAACGATAAATGAATAAACAAAAGTTGGCAGTTTTGGGTATAGCGGGAAAGAAGTATGAATTTTAGTGCTATTTTTCGGGAGTGAATAATTAAATGTTATTAGTAAATGTGATTGGGTCTACAAACAAGATTTAGATATACATAGATGCGTTTCTGAGAAGCCCTAAAACTTTTTAAACGAATGGTGTTGTAGATGAATTTTAAAAAGCGTTCAGAATCTGAAGCCGTAAACACAAACCAGCTGGAATGGTGGAATTAGCAAGTCCGATGTACATTGAAGCCACGAGTGCAGTAACCTTCAGGTAAATTATACAATTTTGTTCGAATTTTGATGTTTTGGTGTGTGTTAAACAACTTTATAATTTGTTTGCTAAAAAATGAACAGTAGTGAATTTGTACAAACAACAAATTTTTAATTTTAAGGTGAAATTTTCTTGTTTAAGTAGAAAGGAGTATTTAGCAGTTTATGTTCTTGATTATGATGAAAATTTGGGTCTGTCTTTGAGCTCAATTAGACTAACCTGTTTAATTAACGTAAAGGGGTGGGAGATGCTCCCTTTGTACTCAGACTTAGGTCTGCACATATTGTTAAATTAATTAGTAGGCATCCTACAAGGACTTTAATTCTGGATGCAAATTAAAATGATGACAAATTTAATCTTGAAATTTTATGATACTGAAATTTGTGCTACAATTTAACTTTGAAATTTTAATGTATTATGAATATTGATGTAAATAGAGTTAACGTTGATGTTTGTGGTAGGAATGTGTTTTTTTTTATAAATGAGGATGAAAGTTTTAAAAATTTGAGCAGCCGAGGCGGAAAGAGTAAAGAGGCGATTAACAGAAGAAAGTCAACGGACCCGAATTTTGGAGGTACCACAGCAATATATATATATATATATATATATATATATATATATATATATATATGAAAATATCTAAATTGTCTACTAATTCAATTAAATAAAATTAAATAAAAACCCTTAACCACAAAAAATATTTAAATTACTAGATACTTTGGTAAACAGTAAAGTTTTGGCATTTCGGGATTTGAAATTGTTAATTTTAATTTTAGTGTGGGCGAAATTAGGTTTGGACATTCTTTCAAAACAGACTCTGTTGATTTAATCATTTTATTTAAAGGAACTTCATTTTTACGTTTTTTGACTATTGGTCTGTAAGGACCCTCCAACAGCAAAGTCTCTACTCTATCAACATAGTCTTGTCTATCCAGAGTAACCAACCTACAAAAGAATTGTTATTATTTAAAGCCTGATAAGGGGAATAGGTTGGTTATTCTGGATAAACAAAACTATGTTGATAGAGTAGAGACTTTCCTGTCTGAGGGTCCTTACAGACCAATAGTCAAAAACGTAAAATGAAGTGCCTTTAAATAAAATGATTAAATCAACAGAATCTGTTTTGAAAGAATGTCCAAACCTAATTTCGCCCACACTAAAATTAAAATTAACAATTTCAAATCCTGAAATGCCAAAACTTTACTGTTTACTAAAGATTCACAAAATAATAAATCGATGAGACCAATAGTTTCAGGTATCAACTCACCGACTTACTATTTATCACGGTGGCTGTCAAATGAATTTAAGAATTTAAGTTTAATAGTTTGTCTGTACAAAACTCTTTAGAGTTCATTAATAAAATTAAAAATATCACATTAGAAGAGAACGAAATCTTAATTTCATTTGATGTCAGTTCATTATTCCCTAGTGTTCAATACCACGTACTTTAACATATATAAAGGATGTTCTTATAGATAGTGATATTGATGATGATAAAGTTGAGGACTATATCAAGCTTGTTTCGCATTGCATGTGCCAGAACTGTTTTCAATTCAACAACAAGTTGTACGAACAACATGAAGGCACAGCAATGGGAAATAGCTTATCACCTTTCATAGCAAATTTATTTATGTCTCGTTTTGAAACCGAGTTAAAAGAAAACTCCAAATACTTCCCAAGAATATGGTTAAGGTACGTGGATGATATTTTTGCAGTTTTTGACACTTCTAAATCAAATGTGGATGATTTTCTTAAAGAAATGAATTCAAAATTTCAAAGCATAAAATTTACGTATGAACTAGAGAATAATGGACAATTACCCTTTTTAGATACATTAGTAATTAGAAATGGTAATAAATTAGAATTTGACATTTATAGAAAAGAAACCAATGTAAATCGCTTTATTTTGTCTTCCTCTAATCATAGCATACAACATAAGTTGGTTTCATTTAACTTTTAATTAATAGATTATTGAATTTCCTTTAAATAAAACAGATTTAATAAGGAATTTGCTCTTATTAAACAAATAGCAAATTACAATGGTTTCTCTTCTGATATTATAGATAATATTTTTAGAAAGTGTAAAAATAGGATCAACATCCGTAAATCAACGACTTTGCAATCAACCACCTCTAACGATAATGTTAAATATGTTAAACTTTCGTTTCACAAAACCACAAAGGGTCTTGATAAAATATTCAAACAGTATAATTTCAAAATTGCTTTCACTAATACTAATAAAATTAAAGATTTGCTAGGTAATCCAAAAGACAAGGTGGAAAAATTGCAAAAGTCGGGGATTTATGAAATTAGTTGTGAAGGGCCAGGGTGTTTTCAAAAATATATTGGTCAGACCAAGAGGAATATAACAACAAGATTTAAAGAACACATTGCTCACTTCAAATATGGCAAATATGAAAGGTCTCAGGTCGCCAAACATATATTTGAAACCAGCCACTCCGTTAAACTAGAAAATGTTAAATTGTTAAAAGCGGTACCAACGTTTTCCTCCTTAAATGCCTATGAATCAATTAAAATTGTTAAACATAAAGGACCCCTCTTAAACACCGATAAAGGGCCAATAGAGTCATCTGGTTTGCTTTCCCTATTGGTCAACAACCAATGAGAAAGCAAGATTAAATTGGTTTCGCTTCAGTAGATTTAGAATTAGTATAAATTAAGTAGATTTAAGTTATAATGTCACAATTCACTTTTTTGTTGTTGAGAACACCAGCCTGCGGGTGAGGAAAAATATCCTCGATAGTGTTTAAAGCAACAATATAGTAAATTGTATGTTGGGAAGGTTCACTTCAGCCTAAGTGGTGAGGAGAATATCCTCTGAAGTGTTCCAGAACAACAGCTAATTATTATTATTGTTTTTTGTTTTTTTTTTTTTAAGAGGTTTTCTACTGATGATGACTACTTAGTGGTCGAAATACGTATCTAGTAATTTAAATATTTTTTGTGGTTAAGGGTTTTTATTTAATTTTATTTAAATCGTGCCACAGTGTTCCTATAGATTATTTACTAATTCAATGTTCAAAAGCTGTAATTAAAATTAAGCATAAATGAAACTTTAGTCAAGAATCTATGAATTTGCTTAATTTCATTAATAATAATAACTGTTATTGCACTGCATTTATATTGGTAATAAAAATTTATCAAAGTCCCTTCTAGTTTGTTAAGCAGAATTATAGTACTACTAATAGGTCATCTTAAGGTTATTTTCTGGTGCAGCCTTTTATCAAAGTGCGCCAAGTGCAGACGTGATGTAAGAATAATACAAATTTCATACCTCGTTTCAACAGGTGTTGTTCGTATGATGGTACTACATTATGTGTAAACAGATGTTTATACATACGGTTCTTGGGCGAACAATTGACGTCGCCTCCACATGTTGTACAGCAAATAATCAGCTGCGTGATCCTTGTACCTGACCATATGAGCTTAAAGCGTGCTTCCTATACACCAAAGGGACAAACCAAAATCCATAACAACGACTATTACAAATATACCAAACTTCGATGTACTACTCTATGTAGATCGTTACCAAAATAATTATCTTCGTGTAGTTGTCTACATAATTACTTGTAAATTTGTACTTTCAATTAAAAAAAAGACCATTTTTATTAATTATCGGACTTTAGATTCAAATCATAAAATTTCTATCTACTTTGTAGAACATTTCTTTAAAACATACAGTTTCATCGCAGAACTTTTCCATTAAATCCAACTACTATAGTAAAGTTGAAGGACGGTCATGCTAGACCAATATTCTCTTATCGCTACATTGACGTGATTGAGCTATAAACTCGATACTCGTAGATGAAATTAAAGGATCAATATCATCTTGAAACATCTTGATTGGAATTCATAAAGGAAATTGGTAGACGAATCTATTATAATACCTTTGATCAAAGAGCCACTTCATTTTTATTACAAAGAATTGGCACAGCTGTTCAAAGAGGTAATGCTGCATCCATATTAGGAACCATTCCACCTTCCAAAGATTTAAGTGAAATTTTTGACCTGCCTTCAAAATGTTACAGTTTAGAAAACCAAAACATTCGATCATCTTGCACTGTCTTTAAGAAACAGTTAAATAATGTTGACATGGAAGAAAATAAAACACTGATCGCTTTTACAATAGAAGAAATTTCAAAAAACCCTAATTGCTCTAACAGATTGAGCCATTCTTTAAATACATCTATTCATCTCCAACATACAATTAATGCATCACAACTCGATCCTTACTTTAAGAACTTAAATGATTTTTCAAATACAATTACAAATTTAGGCAAAAAAGGATTGGAAAATATTGGCAATATTTGCTTTATAAACTGTACAGTTCAGTGCCTCTCAAATACAAAATTATTACTTGAATATATTAAACATAATGCGTTTTCGAAGCATATCAATACTAGCACTTCAACCATGAAAGGAGCTTTAATTAAATCTTTTTTGCACAAGTAATAAAAGATCTGTGGTCTGGAGATACTTTCGACAAAGTGATAAATACTAATAACTTGAAATAACACTTTCATCGATTTGCACCTAGTTTTATGGGCTTCTATCAACAAGACGCACAAGAGTTTATGCAGCACTTGCTAGATGGTATTCATGAAGACGTTAATCAGGTTATCTCCAATCAAATTCCTATATTGTCAGAATTAAATGAACCATTAAGTGACTCTGACAAAAGTAATGAATCCTGGCAGCAATATTTAAGAAGTAACAATTCCAAAATTGTTGATATTTTCGCTGGACAGTTAAAATCAACAGTACGTTGTACACACTGTAATCATTCTTCTGTAACTTTCGAAGTCTTTTGGGATCTATCACTAGCTATAATTAAGCACACTGGCTGCTTAACGTTACAGCTTTGTCTAGATCATTTTACTAGGCCTGAAACATTGGATGACGACGAAAAACCAGTATGTTTTAAGTGCAAAGAAAGGAGAAAATGCATCAAATCACTGTCCATACAGAGGTTTCCTAAAATATTGGTGATAGAATTAAAACGGTTTTCACCTACAGGTACATATCAAAGAAAGCTAACTACGCCTATAGATTTTCCATTAGAAGGTCTAGATATACGACACTACGCTGCAGAAACAAATCTTCGAAATTGTCGTTATAACCTGTATGCAATATCGAAACACAGTGGGACTACATTGAAAGGCCATTACATCGCATATTGTCGACACCCGTACTCATTTGTATGGCATGAATATAACGATTCCAAGGTGTGCAGTATATCCTCTAAAACACTTGTAAAAGCAGAAGCATATGTTCTATTCTACGAAATGCATTCTGAAGAAATGAAACGAAGTAACTTAGTTTCGAAAGTTCCTAGAGATACAATGCATGCAAGAAACCTGTATCGGCCTAATTCTGAACTACATTGCGATTATCTGACAAAACATAATGAACCTGCCAATAGACGAACAACCGATCCAATTGTTATACTATTTAGTATTCTTGAAGAAATCTTAAATGAACTTCATGATATGCCAGATGTACAAAAATTCTTATTTCCTGTTAATGCGAATTTAGTCGAACACTATCAAAATATTATCCAACGACCCATGGATTTACAGTCAATTCGAGATAACTTGCACCAAAAAAAATACCATACTCGTGAAGAATTTTTGGTTGATATAGATCAAATTTTTAAAAATTCTGCTTGCTATGACGATGCACCATGGTGTGGACATTGTAAAGCCCTTGCACCAGAATATTCCAAAGCTGCAAAAGAATTAGCAGACAAAGAGTCAAAGATAAAGTTTGGTAAAATTGATGCTACCGAAGAGGAAAATCTTGCTTAAATTCTTTAGATATGAACAGCCTATTGATTATTCAGGAGGACGTGATGCTGCCCAAATAGTAGCTTGGCTTGAAAAGAAAACTGGTCCTGCAGCTAAAGAGCTTAAGACAGTCGAGGAAGCTAAACAATTTATTGAAGAAAATAAAGTTGCAGTTGTTGGTTTCTTCTCAGATCAAACTTCAGATAAAGCTAAAGTTTATTTATCTGTTGCTAATGCCGTCGATGATTATCAGTTCGGAATCACTTCTGACGAAGCAATTTACAAGGAATATGAAGCTACATGTGGTTCTATTGTCTCATTTAAACAGTTTGACGAAGGAAAATCCATTTTTGAAGGTGAACATACTGAACAGAACATCAAAAGTTTTGTTACGTCAGAGTCGCTACCAAACCTCGTAGAATTCAATCATGAAACGGCACCTAAGATCTTTGGAGGTGAAATTAAGAGCCATTTACTCATCTTTGTATCTAAAAGTGATGACAAAACCAGTGCTATTGTATCTGCTGCTCGTTCTGTCGCCAAACCTTACAAATCTAAAATTTTGTTTGATACAATCGATGTAGAGGAGGAAGACCACCAGCGAATTTTAGAATTCTTTGGAATTAAAAAAGAAGAGGTTCCCACTGCACGCATTATTAAACTTGAGGAAGAAATGTCAAAATTCAAACGTGAATCGTCCGAACTTGATGCTGAAAGCATAACTACATTTGTAGATAAGTTCTTAAAAGGTGTGCTTAAACAATATTTATTAAGTCAAGAACTTCCTGAAGATTGGAATAAACAACCCGTGCGTGTTCTTGTTGCATGCAATTTTGATGAAGTTGTATTAGATAAATCCAAGGACGTCCTTGTAGAATTTTATGCTCCATGGTGTGGTCATTGTAAACAGTTGGTCCCTATTTATGAAAAAGTTGCAGAGCATTTTGAAAGTAATGTTGATGTTGTTATTGCTAAAATTGATTCTACAGCAAATGAACTCGAACATACTCGTATTACAAGCTTCCCTACAATTAAACTATACAAGAAAGAAGACAACAAAGTTATTGATTACAATGGTCCTAGGACTTTTGAAGGGTTATCTAAGTTTGTAGAGTCAGGTGGTGTTGAGGATGGTGCAGCAGAAGAGCCAGTTGAAGAAGAGACTGAAGATGATGATACTGCACGGCGAGATGAATTGTAATTGTAGTACTGACATATTTTTGTTCGTTTTCTTTTCAGATTAATTGTTTTCACATTTCTGTATACTAAATCATCAAGACTAATATCTAACGCCTGATATTAGCAACCAAACTAGCATCTCTGTATTGCGGCTAGACCACATGATTCCAATACAGATATTTATTTAATTGAAGATGTTTACTGGTATAATGGACTAGACAAAAGGTGTATAAAACTAATAATTTATTGGTGTTTTGCAGTGATCAAAAAAACTGTTACAATACTTCAAAAGCAATAATACAAACCTAAAAACGTAAAGATATAAATGTACGTTACCAAAAGAACAACTTTCTACATTTGAGGAAAATTTAATTACAATAAAAGTAAAAGCACCGCATTGCTTAAAAAACCATATAGGAGCAGTTCAAATAAGAAGTATTTACCTACTCTTGCTCCTACCACTATTTCCATAAATTCAATTTAAAAAGTATTTAATACTTATTATAAAGACGCTGTATGGTGGTGGCAAGAAGGATACAGATGGCTGAATCGATAATGAATGGAGCAGTAATATACTGATCGAAAACGTAGATAATAGTATAAAGTTTGAATGCAGCGTAGATGAGGTATGTATGGTGGTGCGAACTCTGAAGAATAACAACGCGGCGGGTGTAGATGGAATAACAACTGAAATACTTAAGTATGGGTCTGGGGTGCTGATTAAATGTTTGTGCAAACTGATAAAGCGAAGGTGCCTGATAGATTGGAAGAGTGCAATTATTATCCCTTTGCACAAAAGTAAAGGCATCAAGTATAAATGCAAAAATTATTGTAGGATAAGTATGTTGAGTGTACCCAGTAAAGTGTATGGAAAAATTGTGATCGAGAGAGTTCGTAAGAAAACGCAGAGCAAGATATGGGACGTTCAATGTGGTTTTATTTGTTGAAAAGTGTATGCATGCCAGAAAGAAAATGTGTGTAGCATTTGTAGATCTGAAAAACACGTATGACTCTGTGAACAGAAATGAATTATGGAAAGCGCTGCGTAAATGCGGTGTAAGCAAGTACTTGATAAAATCCATCAGAGCGATATTCGAAGGCAGTAGAGATGTGTACGTGTGAATGGTTACATGGAGCAATACTTTGACATTGAGGAAGGTGTACAACTGGGCTGTGTAATGTCACCATGGCTGTTCATTGTATTCATGTATAAATGTATAAGGCAGGCCTGCGTAGGAAAGGAAGGAGGGATAATTGGTGAAACAAATGTCAGTGTGCTGTTGTATGCTATTGTTGGCAGAATCGTTACAAGATTTGCGACGAATGCTTGACCGACTGTCGGAAGCGTGTCTAAATATGCAATTGAAAGTGAATGTAAATAAAACTAAAGTAATGATTTTTGACAGAGATGACACAATTAACGACTTTGTATTTAGAATGGAAAATGACACGATAGATGAAGTGAATGACTTCGTGTACTTAAGTAGAAAGTTTTTGAGTAATGGAAAGCTGTACGGAGAAATAGAAAAAAGGCCAATTGCTAGAAGAAAAGTGTCTGGAAGTATGTGCTCAGTAAACAGGAACAAAGAATTGAATATAAACGCAAAGCTGGCCATTTACAACAGTGTGTTTATGTCAACTGTTCTGTATGGAAGTGAAAATTAGGGTCTGGCAGAAGAAGCATGTTAGTCATATAAATGCTGCAGGAATGAGGTTCCTAAGAAGTGTGTGCGGAAAAACATTGAGAGACAAAGTGACAAACGAATGAATCTGAGCAGAGTGTGGGAGACAAGTGACCCTTAAGGAGTTATGCGAACGAAGTACGCTTAGATGGTTTAGACATATGAAAAGAATGAACGAGGATACACTTCATCATCATCATTCGGTCTTCAATCTTGAAACTGGTTAGACGCGTACCCTCATTATTTCCTATTCTGAACTAACTTACACATTTACCTGAAATTTGCACAGTCTGCATCTATCACTATCTGATCTAGGTCTACATCTACCTCCTTTTTCCTATCTCTGCTTGTAATATATCCCATACTATTCCCCAAAAATGCCTTACAACGTATTCCGTTCTTCTATTTCGCCTATTTTTTATTCACAGATATCTTTATTCCCCTACTATTTTTATAATCTATTTGTTATTAACTTTCTGTATCTATGCTATCACCCTCATACATCTGAAGCACATTTCAAAAATTTGCTACCGTTTTTCTGTTTGTTTTCTTACTGCCCATATTTAATAGGCATACTGTGCTGTGCTCCACACACATGCTTTCAACAATTTTCTTCTTGTTTCAATTTTTGTTCTCTTTGATCGTAGACGCAGTTCTTTCTTGTTACGTGCAGTTCTATCCCCTTCTAGTGATTTACAATTATACACTCTATATCTCCGACATTCAGTGGTTGTGAAGGGAGGTAAGAACCTGTAGCTGCCAAATTCCCGCAGCACTTAAACTATTGCCGATTTAATATTTTTCCCAAGATATCTTTTTGCGCAGTCGACATTAGTTGTAAATATTTCACAATCAACACCTGTAGTTGTTTATAATAATCATCAGATTTATTTGCGTTTATTTTTTTGTTATTAGGTTTCCGTCTGAAACTAGTTGGGCACGCACCTCTACTTATTTATATTCTGAGCTAACCTACACAGTTCTCTGAAATTCCTACAGCCTACATCTTTCGCTATCTGTGTGCAGTAGTCTAACCTAGGTCTACCTCTACTTTCCTTTTTCTTAGCTCTGCTTCTAATATATTCCGCACTATTCCCTCATGCCGTAGTATGTGGCCTATCATCCTGTTTGTATTCTTGTTTTTGATTTATTTTCATCTCCTTTGCATACTAGTACTTTAGTTTTATTTTTGTTAATTTGCATACCGTATCTCTCTGTTTGAACCGTTTCCATTTCATTAAGAGCAACTTCTAACTCTTCCTTGCTAGATGCTAATACCGCTATATTATCAGTAAATCTAAGCATATCAATTTTTTGTCCTTGCATAGTCATTCCAAATGCCTTCCGGCATTTGACAATATTCATTACCTCTTCAATGTACAAGTTGAAAATTAATGGGAGTATGGCACATCCCTGTCTCACGCCTTTATTAATGTTTACTTCTCTACGTTCCTGCTATAATTCTATTACTGCTGTCTGCTCTTTGTATAAGCCATGTACAATTCGTTTATCCCAATAACTCATTCCAATCTATTTGAGTATTTCGAACGTTTTTCTCCATTTTATATTGTCGAATGCTTTTTTCAGATCTACAAACCCTATATATACGTTTTCCTCCTTTTCTAATGTTTTCTCTATTATCACCCTCAGAGCTAAAATAGCCTCCCATGTTCCTATGTTTCGCCTAAACCCATATTGATCCTCTCCAGAATCTCTTCGGCTCGTTTTTCCATTCGTCTTTGTACAATTCTAATTAATATTTTTGACACGTGTGCTATCAAATTTATTGGAAAATTTTTACATCTATCCACGCCTTTCTTTTTGGTATAGTTACTATGATGTTACGTTTGAAATTTTTGGGTATCTCGCTTGTCTCATACGTATAGCTTACAAGTTGGAAGTGACATTGTGTTACTAATTGTCCAGCGGCTTTTACAGTTTCTGCTTGCACCTTATCTGTACCCGGCGCCTTACCATTTTTCGAACCTTTTAATGCTAATTCAAACTTATCTCAAAGTATAGGATATCCCAAGTCATCATTTTCAATCTCTGATTCCTGTTAGTTCCTCTCATGCAGTTAAATTTCCTACATATTCTTGTCATCTACCCACTTTCTCAACATTTTCTATAATGACGTTTCCTCCTGAGTCCTTTATATTTTTGCGATACGGTTTTATATCCCTAAAATTGATTCTAATTAGTTAGTATGCTTCATTTGTCTTTCCTATTTTCATCTTAGTTTGTACCTCTTTGCACTTTTCATCAATCCAATGATTTTTAGCTGTCATGCATTTGCTAATGTAATCCCATTTTATGGCTTTGCATCTCTGTATTCTTGTTTCGTTTGATTTATTTTTGTATTTTCGTCTTTCTTCTACAAATTCAGGATATCCTTTGTTATCTTGTGTATACCCCAGAATATCTCTGGCCGCCATGTCTAGGCTGGATTTAATGTTATTCCATTCTGTTTCTACTTCCTCAGTATAAGATATTTTTCAGGTATCTTTCAACAATTCATTTGACTTTTTTTCGAATCTTTCTTGAATATCTTTATCTTTTAGTTTTTCAAAGTCAAAAAGCGCCCTTTTCCGTTTCTTTCTTTCAAATTTTTAAATTTAAGTGCGGCGTTCATCATTACGATGTTGTGGTCAGTGTCTATATGTCCTTCTGGGTAGCTTCTAGTCTTTCACTTGATTCCTAAACCGTTGTCTAACAAGAATGTACTCTATTTGATATCATCCTATATCTCCTGGCATCTTACTCATATATCGTCTTCTAGCATAATGTTGAAATAATGTGTTTGTGTTGATTAAATTGTTCTTGTTGCAAATGAGAGACTATTTTAACTGCCGAATCTTTGTCCCCCAGAAAATGGCATCATATTTATTACAATTTAAGTACGCAGTGTACTTGGGAGGTAATGTGGTGGTATCCCGTTGCCTTCCACATCGCGTAGTGTCTCTTAGATTGCCATACCGAGCCCTATGGTCTCTGCCAAGCTGAGTACTGAAAGCATTTTTCTTAATCTTCTTTGGGAATTAAACCACTCATAGTTTTTGAAATTATCTTTATTTACAAATGTAAAAAAATATCTTACTTGTCGAGCCAAATAAAAGTTAAACCTACTATAAATGCTTGCAAAAAAAAACACATTGCAACAACAATAATAAATACTTAAAATTTTAGACATTTAAATAATATTGTTTATAAAGTACCTTCGCCAGCCGTAAAATTCTCTTTAAGTTGGTTAAACTTCTCAATTAATGCATCTATATAAAATTCGCCATGAACTACATTATTTCTGGTACGCACGTTAACAGTTTTGCTGTTCCTTTCTTTTTCACCAACCACCAATATAAAATTAAACTGTGCGAGTTGTGCATTTCTGACTTTTTTATTTAACGTATTGTGCATCAATATCTACTTCACACATAAAGCCAGCATGATAAAGAAGTGATTGAACCTCAATTGCATAGTCATCGAATACAGGACCAATAGGAATTACCATAGCTTGTCGTGGTGATAACCAGAATGGCCATTTACCTCCATAGTTTTCAGTTAAAATAGCTAACATCCGTTCAACTGACTCCAATATTGCACGATGGATAATTACAGGCCTCACTTTTTCACCATTTTCTCCAATGTACGATAAATTAAATCTGATTGGTAGCTGGAAATCCAACTGTATAGTTCCACATGCTAAACAAACCACAACAAACATACAGGGAGTACTGAAAGAGCCGCTGCCCTCTTTCGGGGACTTAGCTTAGTCTGGTTCCTCACTAACGACCCTACTACTTTGGTTGGATTTGTAGTTTGGCTTGTTAGCTCATTAAAACACGCAAACCATTTCACCTATTCTAGTAATCTAGAACGTCAACATGGTGCAGGTCCATTTGAAATGGAAGGATACACTTACCAAACGTATATACGCAAGCAAGATGACTGGTAGAGCTGCAAAAGTCAGACCGCGTAAAAGATGGTTGGATGTAGTAAAGGAGGTTCTGGTAGAACGACATGTGATAAGCATGAGGGATAAAAGAGCATGCCAATAGCAATGTATGAATGTTGCAGAGGCAAAGGAATTGTGTAAGGACCGAGGGATGTAGAGAAAGATAGTGAATGGTACTGGGAGTAAAAGTAATGTAGTAGTCGAGAGTTATACTGTGCATATCCTCCCAGAAAGAGGCGCTAGGTTTGGTTACCCCGGAAGGGAAAACCATAATTAGTGTTGTAGTTGTTGTTATTAATGCCTATGCTAATAGTAAAATTAGAACTAGGTGCTGTTGATCAAATACTAAAGTTGCGTAATTTGTAGGAGAAAAATTTTTTCGACAAAGATATGCACTGCAAAGGATATTTTCTTTTTTTTGCTAAGGTTAGTTAAAAATACAGGTTTACTTTTACTTTAAATTGCTCGAAAACGTTCGGAAAATCATATTTTTAAAGATATTGTCAAAATAATTTCAAATTAAAAAAGATGTGACAATTTACAGACACCACCCATAACTATCCCTTAATAATTAAATATGAAATAAGTGGTAACAAAAATTTAATTATCCTAAAATAAGTATCCGTTATCCAAAAGCGTCTGTATAATATTTAGAAGAAATGATTTTTATTTCATCCATTCATAGGGTTTCCAAACGTTGCGACGGCGTTGGTATTGCACATCCAACGTCAAATTACAACAGTGGCGTGACCTTCAAGCAACCAACTTCTGTATATATTTGGTGAATCAATTTTGAATTGGTACGACGTCAGCACTCGAAGGAAATAGTCACTAATGGTATATAAATTTCGATCTTCTTTAAGGTAAACGTTTAGCCCCCAAACATGACATTCAAGTCGACATCAATAAAATTTCAAAACTAGTTTTATAATAATAGTACATAATGGTAAGTAACCCTGTACATATTCTAACATGTCAGTTTACTTTAACAATACGATCCAGAATGAGGTACCGTAATTACTAGAGCTGGTAGAATGTGTTTCAAAATAATGTATATATACATTGATGTAATAAAAGGAGGTCCTAAGAGGTAATTGAGCAACACATTCTGTCAATAAAGCCGAGAAATTTAAATTTTGAAATATCTAATTTCTACCCTTTATAATATTTCTAGTAGGATACGCTTTTTATAGTCTTTTTAGTACGTATGTTTTTTGATAATAAATACAATTTTAAAACAAGTTCTAATCCGCGAAAATACAAGAGCATCCCTAGATTGAAAAACCCGTGTGTGAAGATTCATCCACTTTCAAAATACTACCCATCAAGTACCCCATTTGCAAAACGATATTTAACCTAAAATGCAATATACTGCATTTATTTACACTCTCTAAAGAAACATATTTTTACAGACATTTGAAAAAACTATGAGTCAATTTTTAAGGGACATCAAATTATCTAACGTGAATGAATATACATCAATTAAGTAAGTTTGTGGAACAGATAAGGTAACACATTTTTAATAGCCGTAAATTATAACAGAAGCTTATAAACGCCAAGCATTAATAAGAGATAGTAAAGCTTTATGATTGCAATAAATTTTAAACCGAAAGGTTCTAAAAAATTAGAACACACGGAATTACAACTAATTATTACATAATGAGATGAGTTAAACTTCGTAGAATGTAACAGAAAGATTCGAGAACAATGGCGTATATAAATTTTTATTATATTAAGACGATAAAGAGAATTTATTCAACATTTGTGCATTCATAAATAGTTACAGAATCGCTATTTTATGGAGTGAACCGACGACGTTTCTATTATTCCAATAAAAACTATAATTGAACTTGGTGAAAGGACACTTTGATATTTTAATGTATTAAGATAAAAGTACCTTCGAAAACTGTTAAAGTGGATTTTGACATATCATCATTATTAGGTTTTCAATCCTGGCACTGGTTAAACGCGTACCCTCATTGTTTCCTATTCTGTGCTAACCTGTATATTTCCCTGAAACTTCCAGTCTGGGTCTTTCACTATCTGTGTGCAATAGTCTGATCTAAGTCTAACTCTACCTTTCTTTCTTCCTATTTTTGCTTGTAACATATCTTACACTTTCCCCCAAAAATGTCTTAGAATGTATCCTACGCTTCCATTTCTCCTATTTTCTTTTTGTTTCCCACAGATACCTTTATTCCTCTATATTTCTATAACCTCTTTGTTATTAACTTTGCCTGTCCATATTATCATCCTCATACATCTGAAACACAACATTTCAAAAGGCTTTTACAGTTTTTCTATCTGCCCCTATTTCATAGACGACTGTGCTGTGCACCACACATATGCTTTCAACAATTTTCTCCTTGTTTCGATGTTTGTTGTTTTCGAACATAGCCGCTGCTCTTTGCTGTTAGATGCAGTTTGGTTCCCCTTCTATTGTTTATAAATATGTATCCTATTTCCCCGATATTCAGTAGTATCTTATAACGTTTTTTTTGTTTATGCAACTAATTATTACATTTCGTGCCCTGTAAGTAGCCTGAATTTAGGCGCATATATCCCCGTAAACACGCTTGAAGCCTAACGCAGTCGTAATTGGAAATGACCATGCGCATAGAAATAGAACGTAGAATATTCTTGCTAGTCTTCCAGATGTAGTCACCAGACACGTTTTTAAGAAAAGAAGTGTGGTAAATTTTGGGGCCTTTATGGTTGAAAAGTTTCAGTCATGGCAGTTGCGTTTGGCGTTGTGGTACAACCATAGCTACAAACTCTGATAGAACATAACTCCAATAATATTTATAAGACGGTTTGTTATTTTCTTATAATGTGGCATTTTAACTGTTACTAACGGAAATCTTAATTTTTAGCAAGCAAACAATACCCGTATAACTTTATGGTTTGGAAACTCGACAAGGATTTTATTTTCATTTCAATCATCACAACTCAGGATGTAACTTGTAGTTTTGGTTAAAACAAGCTCTCCTGTTTCTTATAATATATGGCTGACTCTTGATGATGTGTTAACAGGTGTTGAGTAATTTTTTGTTGTAACTTAAAACGTAAAACTCTGGTGAGTACAATTTTTTCATGATCCGGGGAACAACACGAATGTGATTAACCTTCTGTTTGGAAAGCTGCACTAGCTAACAATAAATTCTTAATTATGAAACTATCAATATCTAGTTGAATTTAGTAAATTTTTTCAAGTCTCATATTCTATTTTAAAACGTTTGTTAAGAACAACACCATATTAAGATCACATATGTTATGATAAGAATAGGTTTCATGTGATTGTTTGAAACAAATGTCCATTATGTTACTAAGCAACTTTTAATTTGAGATATTTGAAGATATTGAGTTTAACATAAAGTAAATTTTTGTAAGCTAAATCCAAGATCTTAGATTACAAGCAATATAAACTGTGTATTTAGATTTTGAATAATGCTTTTTAAAGAACATGTCTACCCTGTTAGTAGTTGTAACTTTTGCTAACTGAAAATTTCTATTTAACATTTATGCTCATGATATAGTTATACTGTAACCCTCTTTAACTTTTTTTGTACATAGTTAAAAAGAAACAATTTTTTTTTTATTATTAGATGCAAGTCAGAACTCATGATCGTTTTATTTCCCACAGCTCATTAAATGAAATAAGTAAGCTCTCCATTTTGATTGAGATAAAAATAAGTAATGAAATTATGTTCTTTTATTCCTAACTTTAGGTAGATATGATTTCCTTAAAGTGTATCTGCGTCTATCCTTAGATGAATTTTTGTGTTGACGCAGTGGCGCCCTAGTTTATTCAAAGACAGGTTTAGTCTTATAAACAACCCCCCCCAGCTTATGCGTCCGCAAGGAATAGACCTCCCGAGCTTAGAAAGAGAGCATACTATATTTCTTTTGCAATATCAGCGTGGCCCCACTACATCCTCAATAAAGGCCCATCTCTGAGAATATATTAGGCAAAGAATATAAAACCATTACACTTGCTCCCGGAACGTGGGGCTAGATATTACGCTTGCGCCTGGACCGTGTCTTACAATTTAAAAGTTCATAATTACATCGCGCAAGCGCGGAATAAGCGACGCCACGGGCAGTTGGTAATGCTAATCTTTGTACAGATTTTGTCGCGCCCATCTGTCAATGACGTCACACAATGCACAAATTAAATGCGTAGTTTGCGGAAAAATATATATTAAATTAGCGAACAAATTAAGCAATTAAAGTACTTACATAAGAAATCCGACGTCCTGCGGGGTTGAATTAAGTTGGCTTCTGTTTACGTCCATCAGGGCTACTGATGACCCCTTTTAAGGCAATTAACGGAGGGTACGCCTTCCAAATGGCTGGAGCCCCCTTTAAGATAGTTTACAGATGGTGACTGCTCCGGTTAGCTGTTAGCGGAGCATGGACATCCGGCTCGTTCTAGGGTCGTGGATTACTCCAAGGTCGTATCTAATTCCTATATGTAGCGGAACGATAAGGAATAGGTTAATTAGGTAAAGACAAACAAAGATAAGCAAGAGAAATCTACATAATAAAAATAAAGATAAGATACCAGACACGACCGCCCTTCTCGATGTTCAAAGGCAAACGGCCACGTTACCGAGCCCATTGGAAAAACCCCACTTTTCTGTCCTTTCACGCGTCGGCGCGAAATTATTCGCCCAACCCGCTTTTGACGTGACAGAAATACGCGCACCGAGTCTTTTGAATTTTAAGGCGCGAAAACTTCCGCACATCAAAGCTAAAACTAGGGAATGTTTAGTGCCAATTTGGCACGTAACACGTGGGGCTAGATATATTACACTTACGCCCAGCGTGTGAGGCTAGATTCATTGCACTGATGCCACTAATGTGGGCTTCAATTGGTAACTTGTGTTCAAAGAGTAGGTCTCAATTAAATTTTCACTAATTTTTGTTAGTTCGATTTTAGTGATGTAATTTTGGTTTAGCCTGAAGTCATAAAATTTTTAATATCCCAGTAATTTTTGAGCTGAAATATTTTGTAGCTATTGCTGAATTGTTCGCAGTCATAAGTGAAGGTTTGTCTTTTTGTATAGTTTGATTATCATTTTTCTAAATAGTAAATTTAAAAATGGCAAATATCTATCAAATAGTGTGCTTGCATAAAGAAGAATTAGAATATGAATTAAATATTCGTGGTATACAGAGTACTAGGTCTGTATCTGAGAAGAGAAAAATTTTAGGTCGTTTATTGGCAAAGGAAGTTGGAAAACCTGGTTGTTTGATTGATCTTTCTGAATATACAGTGGAATTTTCTGTCGAATGTGCAGATTTAATGCTACTATTGAGTCAATAAAAAATATTTTGCCTGAATTTGAAGGAAATTCTTCAGTTTCTGTTTTTAAAAGAATTCGGTCGAGGTTGATTCATTTGTCTGGTCGTGCTAAGAGGATGCAAGTTCCCTTAGAAAATTCAGAAGAGGCTATTATATTTAAGAATGAAACGATTGTTACAGTTATTATTGTAGAGGCTGAATTACATGATAAAGTGAATAATAGCTTAGATTTTTCCACTCAGAATGAAACAATTAATGCATCTTCTTCAACAGTCGGTGTAGCTATGCACCCAGTAACATATCTTTCACCGCCAACACCTCTTAGTTCCTGGTCAGTAAAATTTAATGGATATTTGTAAAGAACTGTATACATTTTTAGATAGAGTGACTGAGTTGGCATACTCTTGTAAAGTGTCTGAAGTTGATTTATTCAATAGTTCAGTTGAACTTTTTGAAAAAAGAAAGACTCCTTTGGTATAGAAGTGTACCGCGGTACTCGTAGAAACGCGATGAAATTGAATAAGAACGAAACAAGGACCACACAACACCAAGGTCAGGGATGTCGTACAGGAACCACATCTGACAAAAAAAACACAACAGCCGCAGATATCATTAAAAAACCAAATAGAGGTGTTTTTAAGGACATGTTCACCTTAACCACACTAGGAGGAATTCAGAGACAATGAATGGGATGATAAGACGATATCAACCGACAGCTACATCTATGTTATTATCAAACAACTCGCTTTATAGATTATAGATTTCTACTACACAAAGCATTCACAAACAAATAATCAGAACTACAACTCATCACAGAACAAAAACACTCAGACCAAGTACGGGTAATAATCAGAAACAGTATAATTCCAAAACTAGAACTAGATCGCTTAAAGTAATAAGTACAAGCATAATAAAAACTACCAAACAACAAACTAACAGAAACATACACCAAAAGGCAAGCAGACAAAGGGAATGATACAGAAAAAGACAGAAGCACATAATAACCAGAAAGAAAAACAAATAAACACACAACTGCCATACGAAATAAGACAAGATACAAACCAAGAAACCGTAGAAATAGAAGCAAAATTTGATATAGTATACATAAAATTGAAAGACATAAACGATGACATCAAACCGTTCATACCCAAAATACCAGATAACACAAAGACAAATACAAATACACAAATTAACAAAATTATAGAAAAGAAAATACAAAACGACACAACTGTGGAAGAACTACAACAACTATTCCACAAGGGAGCTCTCACCACAATAAGAATCAAACAATACCACATGGCAACAGAGATTACAAACAAAAAGAAATAATGATATTAATAACTCGCGCTCACTTTGCTGGTTAGAAAAAATAAAAATAGTTAATTATACAAAAAGAAGTAATAAACTAATAATAAAACATTTACAACTTACAATCATAAAACGAAGGTTCAAAGTTCGCATTTTAAGTATGTACCTACATTCTAAACAATATAGCCCGTCTTACACACATAGTTTTAAAAAAGTCAGTGTGCCACGGTAAAAATTCGATATCTAATCGATATAATAGGTTCCTTAACGTTACGATGACAAATAGTGCTCCGGAATAGCTCAGAAAAGACTCATCAGGGCGGTGGGTAAAGAATCGCATTCAGGGACCATAAGGAACCACTAGAAAGGTCCAATAAGTCAAAACTAACTATTTTATTAATGGGCGCCAGGAACGGGAGCAAGCAGAATTAACGAGCAATGTTCTACTATTCTCGGGCGAAACCCAAGGTAACTCACTATATCAAAAAATTAACAGGGCACACAATTAAACCTGAATTTATTGAAGTAACTACAATGCCAAATATGAAATCAAACACATAAATATAAATTTCACTAGAACAAATAATTCTACAAATAATCATACATACAAGATTCAAACCTAAATGATTCAAGAGAAAATTAACCAAGCTAAGTGCTCACAATAAGCAAATATATGTTTACTCCAGGTGATTGTATAAATAATATTTAACAGTAATAACGCAATGGTGTTCAGAATATCCGGGCACGAGCCCATACGCAAAAATAATTCGTACTAAGTAATAATCGGGTACGCAGACTTGGTGGCCACTAAGTACGCTATAACCGCATAACTCAAGTGAGTAATAATTTAACCAAGGGTCTAAGCTCCTGACTAGATTTACAATCAATATGTATAAATCACTGGAACGCATTAACGAGTTGTTAGCATTAATCATAAGAACATAGCACTTACTAAGGAAGCATTCAAACATTAATACCTAAATAATTTTATCATAAATACAGATTTTACGTTAATTATCGCAACCCACCTTACAACACAGATGTAAGTATGGTTGCATGCAAAGCAAAATAATAAGAAGGTGAATATAAGGTTTCATACACAAACGTATTAATCCAATAATCTCAACAGAACATACACAACACACTTAAATAAGGAAGTATACGACCTCAAGAAGTAATTCCAATGCACCAGTAGCAGTCAAGGATTCCAAATCCAACTTAACGGGATTACAGCAATTACAGATGGTCTCACAAAATCGCTTCAGGTGTAATATTCATCAACGGATAACTCCAACAGGTTTCGATTAATATTTCGGTAGTCCAGCAGATGGAACTTATTGTATCAATAATTAGTTCTTCGTCGAGAGCTTCAATACCATCTATTTCAGTAAGTTGTCGAGTCTGGGTAATCGTAATACCACCAGAACGATTACTTAAACAAATCTTCACAAATGTGCATCTACTTAAATTGGAACTGCTAAACCTAAAATATGTAATTACTCTTGGACTCGCACACAGACGTAGACATAGACTTAGTCGTAGTCTTAGGCGTAAATTTGGACGTAGGCGTAAATTTGGACTTAAATTTGAACCCTAAAATTTATGTAACACATAGGACAAGAAATACTACAAAGCAATTACTTACCACATAACAATGTGGGTAGAATATAACAAATATCACAAAAATGTGCTTCACTAACTGAGCGAAGGCCAAACTAGTAGTGAAATCCGCCAAAGGCGTAATAATTAACTTTCATACTCACAAACACCAGAAAGATTAATTTTATCCAAGGTAGTAAGCTAGAATCCGCTAAAATAAGCGATATAAATTTTGCTAACGCACCAAGTTCGTCGTTTCGATTCGAAGGCTGGATCAAGAAGGAAGAGCCACCACATGGGCTCGTTATCACCCTTAGGTGAGATAACATTTTCCCACAATTAAACCACTTTTTATGAACAAAAGCAAATTAATGTGCATCACATTAATACAGTACCATAATAACAACTTGACAAATGTCAATTCAGTGAAATATCTAACCAAAGGAGAGATTCAAAGGCTTCTAACCATAACTTAACCACAGAGCATTATGTTAAAAAGATACTAAAAGTTGCAATGAGTTATAAAACTTAGAACGGGACGTTCCAAGTGTTGGGATAAAGTAAGCACACTCGCTTTAAAAGCTGCATCTGCAAGTTTACAAGATTCATAATAATTTTAGACTTCAAGCGTTTGGCTACGGACACCTCCTCAACACTTGCTTAGTGCTGTGTTGTAAAGTGATGCTACTGATACGTTCTTATCATAGATAATACTTGTATTTTAAACAGTGCTGCTGACAATACAAACTGTTTCCTACAAGTCAGAATTATTTAACCAATCTGACATTAGGCCACCTGCGTTTACAGCACACAAGTTCCCTACTCTAGAACAGGCCTTGGTTGTAGATTTTCAAATCTGAATTGCTATTTTCAAAAATACTATTGACAATGATTAAAATACGAAACCTAATACGTCAACCAACAATTGCAAATAAAACGCGTAAACATTTTACCCCAACTAACAACCCCGGACAAACTTTTAAGCAATTTGTCAAGCGTAAAGGTTGTAGTCATCTTCCTGTAAGCAGTCGAACGGAAAATGTAGGTCAACAGAACACGGAAAAATCTGAATTTACATTCTCTTAAGGACACATCGTCAGACGCTGTTAAATAACTAGGACTTTCAGAACGTCTATGAGGATTAATTACCATTCACCTTGTTAGTGTTTACAGTGTCTTGTCTATGTTAACTGCATTACAGAATTAATGTCACTGGAAGTTGCATTATAAAAATAAATACAGCAAATGTCGTCGAAAAGTTTAGAACTCGTATTTGGGATAAACTTGGAAAGCTTCAACGGAATATACGTGTGAAATTTCTTAAGTTGGCAAGGAAGTGGTATTGGTTTAAGTAAAACATTCGATTTTTAGTCCAACCTGAAGTTGAACGTCGTAAATGTTGCGGATTCTAATTGCAATTCTAGTTTTCTACCATATCTATATAGACGGTTTTAGAAAACTTCATAATAGAAGACTTGAAAATGTTCAAACCACAGAAAACTCTTATCCAGGAAATTAAAGATAAATAGGGTCGTTCTCATAAGAGCTTGGTGAATAGAACGCGGTTCTATGCAAAAGAAAGCGAAATTCCTATACACATTGGAGTGGATGAGACGTAATAGCTTTGGGTCGCTTGCTTAGTGCCGATGTAGAGATAATCAATATGCTATGAACTGAAATCTTTATAAAGTGTCTCGTCACAGAACATCCGATAGGAATTTAATGTGATAATTGAAGTACACGTTTAATATTTACTTGGTGAAACAATGTATTATTTGTTATATGACTTTCCAACTGACAAGGCTAACAACACCCTGATCATCGCTAGCTGAATATCTAGCATTAACCGACAGCATAAATTGCGACCGGTAAATTAAAAATAAATAGGGCTGAGCTTCCAAAAGCCAGATGAATAGAACTCAATTTTATGCAAAACAGAAAGTTCGCTGTAAGTTGAATAGGATGAATGATAATAGTTTTGTGTTGCTTGTTCAAAGTGCACTAGGAAAAAAGTAATGATATACTGAATAGTAAAATTTTCATAACATTTTTGTCTAAATTAAGAATAAAGAAAGTACTTACACAGTGAAAATGGATGACTTACCAAGTAAATTTTGCCAATATTTCTTCTGTTATTTTAAAATAAATATATTTTACTTGAATTTTTCTATAATTAGTAAAGATTTACATACCGGCTTTGATCGACCAAGTATTTTGGTCGAGTAGAACATGCAACGATACTAGTGGTTTCAAAAGTAAAGTGATTGTTAACCTAGAATAGTATTTATAAAACACCCGCTTGTCTGCATCTTGTACCTTACTGTTGATGAAATTGTATTAAATTTGAACGAGCAGACGTAATTAATTAAAAAACGCATAGTATTGCAGACTTTATGGCCAGTGTCAGGCAATTAATTCGCAGACTAGGCACAAAAGTGCGATGCAAGGTTTTATCTTCTACACTGAACAGATTAGAACTTTTATCGGTTGTGCACAAATCTGACTGATTCATAACGACGTTCGTATTTAAAAAAATTATATTTGTATATCAGAATACATGAACGCTGCCGGTATTAAAATGGAAAGCTTACTTTATGGAGTTGGGATAAGATGATTGCAAGTGATTGATTTTATAGCTTATTAAAATCTTGTATTGTGAAGAGAGATTTAACAGCGACATGCACCATGAATTACATGTTGACATTTAGATGATTTATTTCAGTAATAGTTCTGTTTTTAACTGATACTTTTGAAATTTGAATGTGGTTTCTAAATTTATTTAAAATGTAATGCAAATGAGAATAAATTTAAAGTTGGTTACCTTATACGAAACCGGATATTTGAATATAACTTACACAAAGTTGAAAATTATTAGCCTTGAGTCAGTTTGATCAATGTATGTTAAATCCTTCTAGAATCTAAACTATATGGGTACGCGCAAAAAAACTTTAGAAAAGCTAACGAATGGTGCGCATAACTACTTAACAATTAATACAGCATCTAAACCGTTGAAAATTGGTTTTGAAAACTGTGTATACCAAAGGGCCATATTCACAAATAAATACAAAGTGGACCCAAGCCTGTCAAAACCGAGACCCATGCCATTAGATAAATCTCAACGAGTGAAACAAAAGTTCTACTGCGCACATCTTCAGATTTCGTGGCACCTGCATTAAACTCACTATCTCGTGGCGTATTGTGGGTCGTATATGTAGTTACGTACATTGACGTAACCTATAAAAAACCCAAATAAAAAGAAAGAAAGAAGTATGACCGGGCTCGATCGGCGAGTGGGCGGGGTTTTACACATACAACAAAAAAATTAAGGGAGACCTGAAATAAATAAAGAGGAATTTACACTCACGCATTCATACTTAACACAAAATATACCAAAAAAGAAACCTATAATTTAAAAAAAAATATATGTACACAAAAATTAGCAATCTCTACCTAAAAATTACTCATATATATATATATATATATATATATATATATATATATATATAAAGTAAGATGTATCTGTAAACAAACTCTTATGAAAATAATAAGAGTTATTGACAAATACAAATCAGGCTGGTAGTTATATAGCCATTAACCAAACATTAGCTTTATTACTTCACAGGGGAGGAAACATCCACTGACCAATAGTTTCGGCTTGTTAAGCCTCATTAGAGTAAAATAGTTCCCAAGAACCCTGTGAAGTAATCAAAGCTATTATAATGATATAATTTCGAAACAATTACTGTACTATGGCAAAAGTAAATAAAACCGCCATCAGGTGATAAAACACCAACACTACTAAAGTGTGGAAGTACAGAATTGAACCGAAACTACATAATAAATTTTATAGATGACTATAAAAGTACGTCTGGCCTTTGAGATTTGCGGAATGTTACAGCAAAATTTATTTACAAACGTAACAAACCTTCTCGTGGCAACATCCGGGTTCATGCCCCAAAGGCAATTCAAATAAATAAAGACAAGTTATTTGCAGTCCGCAATAAGAAATAGTATATAAAGTAAGATGTATCTGTAAACAAACACTTATAAAAATAATAAGAGCTATTGACACATACAAATCGGGCTGGTAGTTATATAGCCATTAACAAAACCTTAGCTTTATCACTTCACAGGGAAGGAAACATCCACTGACCAATGGTTTCGGCTTGTTAAGCCTCATCAGAGTGAGATAGTTCCCAAGAACTCTGTGAAGTAATCGAAGCTATTATAATGATATAATTTTGAAACAATCACTGTACTATGGCAAAAGTAAATAAAACCGCCATCAGCTGATAAAACACCAACACTACTAAAGTGTGGAAGTACAGAATTGAACCGAAACTACATAATAAATTTTATAAATGACTATAAAAGTACGTCGGCCTTTGAGATTTGCGGAATGTTACAGCAAAATTTATTTGCAAACGTAACAAACCTTCTCGTGGCGACACACGGGTTCATGCCCCAAAGGCAATTCAAATAAATAAAGACAAGTTATTTGCAGTCCGCAATAAAAATAGTATATAAAGTAAGATGTATCTGCAAACAAACTCTTATGAAAATAATAAGAGCTATTGACACATACAAATCGGGCTGGTAGTTATATAGCCATTAACAAAACATTAGCTTTATTACTTCACAGGGGAGGAAACATCCACTGACCAATAGTTTCGGCTTGTTAAGCCATGGTTGTTGTATCGACCTAGAGTGACCAAGAAATATATCTGCGATAGGTGAACAATTTTCAAGTTTACATCCAAATTATTTTCCTCGTTTCTTTTCAGCGCAAGTAAAAAATGTTTATACAGTATTGAAACACAAGTAAAAGTTAACAAATAATATCGAAACAAATTTCAAGTCCAATTTTGAAACGCAAATTTTATAGTATTGGAACACAAATTTTATGTAAGCATGTAATTTATCAAATTGTGGATCGATAAATCTTTCGTATATAATTATTATGGAACACAGAAGCACTATTGGTTGTTAGTTGTATTGAAAGTACAAAATCTTAAATGTTGCTATGCAAGATGGTGGAAGTTTCTGCAGATGTTGTTTTGTATTGAAGTCAAGCCCATGCATGTGCCAGCCGCGCGCATATGTTTTTGTAAGTACTCAAAATGGTTGACGAACTTGGATGCCTAGCAGATTGTTAGTCGTGAGTCATGTCCAATTTTAGATCAATTTTTATTTCTTGGAACCATTACTTAAAATGTACAAATAATTGTTGTAAATTCCATATGTTTATTTAAATTGGTACACGAAATTTTTGTAAAATTTATATGGTCATTTAAATTAGACACGTAATATTTTATTCAAAATTTAATTGTTGGATATTTCATAAATGCTCTTGTAAACACAAAGAAATTTTCTATATGATAATTTTTGAATTTACAAGGTTATACAAAAATGTATTCGTAACTAAACACGTAACACGTTGATATTTGTTTGTCACATTATAAAATATAATTTTTTTGCAGTACACTTGAAGTAAAGTTTAATTCAAACAATAAATGTTTTTGATCTTTGATTCCATCAATTAAACCAATTAAAAATATAGTTTTGTAATCTACCGAAAGTCAGAGCATTTAATTTATTGATTGTAAACCCAAAAAGGATCCTATTCAGGTATCATCTATAGATTGGAGAATAATAATAAAAACACTATAAATAAATTTTTAATTATAAAATTCATATAAATAATCAAAGACTAATACTAGACCGTAATAAAAGTAATTATTTCGAAAGTTTCAGTACGTATAAAATTGTACAAATGATGTATATATTTTTTTGTAAATTAATAGAGAGAATAATAAGTTGTTTTAAAGTTTTCTTTAATTGAAGTCATCAATAATTTTTCTATAAAAACAAACAACTACATTTATGAAATTTTTGTAGTGAAAAAAGATATATTATTGGTGTTGAGTTTAAAAATTTTTTGAAGTATAATTCTGACTAGTTGATTTTTTTATAATTTATTTTTTTGTGATAAAGTGACTAGGCTCTAATGTAGCTCTAGTTCAAAAATGTTTAGAAGTGATTAAATTTTCAAATAATACGCGATCGTCGTTCCCATTCCAGTTTGCTGAATCATAAGTAAGTATTATTTTTTTCTGTTTTGCTCGTCAAAGGTACTTTTTTCTTTTCGAAGATTTCCGTATTTGATCTTCGGATTGATTTTTATTATAACACTTATTAAGATACGGTGGCGTCCATTAAAAATTCTTTTATTATCGTATACCATCCTACGACCCTAGCTCATAGCTCTGCCCTAAGTTGAAGAAGCTTATCTGGCTGAAAAATCTCTTTAGAGGGTCCTTTTTTTACTCGAAGCCATTTACCATCCTCTTTACCCTGGGCTTAAATCTTAAACAGGAACCTCTTATAATCTATTGAGGCTCTGCCGCCTATAAGGTAGTGTAAATACACTATATATATCTATATAGAAAAAGTGTGTAACAACACAATGAACAGAACACAGTTTTGAAATAGCGAGCTGTCGTTTTTAGGTATCTCCCCCTAAGTTATTCAGCAACCAACAAAAGAAACCCCAACGCAACCCTAAAAACCACGGCTCTAAATGGTTATAACTATTAAATCAGTTATGCTACATTTGCAATACCATGTCTTAATCTAATAAAAATTTAGAACACAAAAAAATTCACGGTAAACCAACAGTTATAAATTACGAATACATACAAATTTCCCAAAAAAACGAAATCAATAACTATTACCTCAATCTAACTAATGATCAACCCCATCACACGCATAAAGGTCATCTTTCGACCATTAACAAATTTAGTCTACCAATAAAGCGGAAAGGTACTGGTTTGACCCGTCTCGAGAGCCTATAGAAATAAAATATGGAACAACCACTCATCCTCGTGAATGTTGCCGTCTTTAATAACGAAGCAGAGGAGAAGTATGCGTGATTCCGCCTTGGGGTTATCGCATCAGAACAAGGGACGACCATTCATTACAGCTTTAAAGCCGCCGGAAGAAAGCTAAAGCAAATACAAATAGAATTAATTCATGGTAGTTGGAAGATATAATTTTATAAAAACCCTAAATACCCACCACGCTGTAATGCGTGCCAGAAATTCGCCTTAACCAAAACGGAAACAACCAAACATTCTACACGTGTTTACTTGTGTAGATTACAAAGCAAAATGAATATTAATTTTGTTTAACTAAGAACCAAAGCTCACAGTAATATTTTTGTTAAGGCTTTAAAACTGGAAAACCCGAGTTTATTACAATAATTTCCATGAATTATTTCAAAAGGGAAAACACACCACAATAATTATTAGATACTTGGAAAGACGTTCTTGCCCATCTAATTACGGCGTAAATTTCACGTTAAGGAATTCTTAGTAAGGATATTTATTTTTTTTAATGAGCAGAAAGATTAATTAAGTAAAATATATAGGATATTTATTATTAATTACAATACAATTTTCGTGTTTAAGGCCAAAGGGACTTAAGGTAAAAATTATTGTACATAAACTAACCAATTATTTCTGAAAATGAACGTAACAATGTCGTGCCATCAACTGTTTTATTCGGAACCTGATAAGTGACATTTTTGGTGATTTTGGTTATACGCGAGTTATGTATCCCCAATTATATATATATATATATATATATATATATGTATTGAATATATTGAATCTAATAGGAATTAGATATTGTTAAATAAAGTATAAGTTCATTGCAACATTGTAATACAAGGATAACCCAGAGAGGTTATCGACAGTTCATGAAAACGGACATGCAACTTTGCATCTGTGAGGGCAGTGATACTGCAGGTGGCAGGTCACAGGCGGTTAACATACCGCAATTACTTAGAATTAAGATTGATACATTGTAACAAAGTGTAAAGCAGACATGAGATCTGCAAGTTCCCACAGCCGTGTGAGGGGCAGGTTATTATAAAAGCCCGGGAGCTCAATACCCGGCAGTCAGTCTTCGAACTCCATACTTCGTTGTTCAAGCTACTCAATCGAGTCAGTCTAAGTATTACAGCTTTTGCATTGTTGTCTACCTAGACTACTCGCCCAGTACAATTAATTATTTTTTATTAAAGTTATTATGAACAAGTTATTCTAAATTTCACTGTAATTTCTGTTTAAGTTATTAAAAATTTGTTAAGTGTTTCAAGTTGTTTTTCAAAAGCACAGCTCCAAAGGCCCGAACCTTAACTCGCGTTGTAATCGGCGTTTTATTACACTATTTGATAAGGGATATTCATCTAATTATTCCATCTACCGCAGATGTTTTCATCATTTTGACAGGTTTATCTTTAAAGTCTTTTAATTGATTGTTAAGGCTACCTTGTTATTCCTAGTCGTAAAAGTAATAATCAAGGCCTTTCAATAAACTGCTTGCTGCTAACGCTGCGAATTAGACCTAACTCTAGTTCAGTCTCCCGAAATGGAGGAGGACGAGGTGACAGAAGAATCGCAGCATCCGGAAACCAAGGCTCCAGCCACCGCTATTTCTTCACTTGACTTCAAATTATTTTTGAAATTCTATACCGTCTATTTCCGCCACAAACATAGCAACAGCGCTCTGACACTGGCACAACGGGTACAGTTTCCGTGGTAGCGACTTGGAGAATAAAGTTTTGTGGATTCATGACAGAAGTTTCCGCAGCTTGGTAGTTGTTGAAAGGTTGTTGGGATTCCGGCGGTGGCATACGTGAAGAATGAGCAACTGGTTCGTTTTGAATAGGCCGCATGTTCCGACGATGCTGCTGCACGGCTGGATTTCATCTAAGAACTGTTGAATACAGAACATAGCAGTTTCGACAAAGATATTCTTCTCCTTCGATGTGACCTTTTCCCTTCCGGGATTCTGTTCCACAAAATTTTTCCACATACCAGTTCCGTGTCGCAAATTATATTTTTGAGCCCCACTCCTATTGAATTTTTGACACGCTACGCACTGTTTTAACACCATATTCCTTAATCAATTATTCTTCAAACAATTTGGAAGCAACTATGAATTATTAATTTTACGTTAATCCAAAAACTCGTAGTAAGATGGAAACGATATAATTAAAGGTCTATTAAGCTGTCTGAGCCAAATTATCAGAACACATCAAAATATATATAGGAATTATTTGCTAATTATTTGCTTTTTTTGCTGATAAAACAAATCTTTTTGCTATATCTGTAAAAAAAAGGCACAAGTGGCTAGATAGCTTAATATTAAGATATCTAGCCAACTAAAAAAAATACCTACACAAAATAAAATAAAAAATTAACTATATATAAATTATTTGCTATTTTTTTGCTACCCTTTGCAAAAGAAAAAAATCAAATTTTCAAATAATAAAATAAATATCAAAATCTACAAGAGTAAAGTACATTAAAGAAATTAATTGCTGGCATGACTAAAGGATACCTACGTTTTATGAATTATTTACTCTTGAGACTACATTCAACCCTACTAGAACAAATCAGATTATTAAGAATCAGTTACAAGAAAGAACCTATAACTAATTTAATGTCATACGCATTAATCGCCTATAATAACACAATATACTCATCAAACAATTTTATACCATTAGAATTAACCCTAGGACACTCAGATTCACGCAACCTTTATGATATACATTATAACAAAGAAATCTATCAGCAATACCAAAGATCACAAAGAAAAGCTAATGACAAAGCTTATGACAAAGTAAAGAATAAGTTAGGTAACGACAAAGAACGCATTACCGCGACCCGTAATAAAAACACAGACGTAAATAAATTTTCAATAGGACAAACTGTGTACGAGAAAAATTACCAAAGCAAAAGACATAAATCGGCACCGAGAAATTTAGGCCCCTTTAAAATTAGAAGAATATCCGACAAAAACGTAGCCGTAGTAGACAACAGCAAGATAACAAAATATATTCACCTCAAAAATTTAAGACACCCCGAACTTTCAGATGGACAATCATCACCCTTACCGTCAACCTCCACCTAGGTTAGAACGGACACCGAAATCATAATTGAAGACATAAAGAATAACCCCGGTATACTACCAATAAAATTAGGCAGTATGCAGAACACCATAGACTATTGGACCTTTGCACAAAAATTCGATTTAACCGAACTGAAACAAGAATTTCAAATAATCAAAAATAATTATTACTGAATAAAACAATCGATGGACCCAACAAAATTCGGAAAAGAATACGCAATAGAAATCATGAACTATGACTGCATAACAGAAAGTATTGTGAAAAATATAAAAGACCAGTTTAATCGACTAATACCCACAGAACAAACAACAAGAAAAAAAAGAAGACTAATCAACGGATTAGGAAACATAATTAAAGCAATTACCGGCAATTTAGATAATCAAGACGCAGAACGTTATGACAATGCAATACAACAATTGATTGAAAACCCGAAGGACATCAAAACCATAATTAGTAACCAAATATCATTAACTCAGTCAACGATCATCAAATTTAATGAAACCTTAAGAAAATTAGTTAGAAACCAAGATAGTATAGCCAATCGAATACAAACCCTAGAAAATAACATGCAAACTACCAGGTTAGGCATGCGAGACTTAATTAGATTTAACACGATACACAACCAGATAATATCAGCCCTTACCTTAATTCAACAAATTTTAGCAACGTTAGAAAACGCAGTAACCTTTGCCAAATTAAATACCCTACATTCAAGTATCATAGAACCAATTGATTTACTAAAAGAATTATTGAGATTGAGATCTTTTATAACCAGCAGTAAATTACCTTTCGATGTAATAGAATCAAACATTTTAATATTTGAAAAAATAACTATAGTTAAAGGCTACCTAAAAAATAACAATATAACATTTTTAATAAAAATACCGATAGTAGAGATTAACAATTACAATTATTTTCACTTATTTGCTTTTCCAATGAAAGTGACTAGCACACACCAAGATATTATTCCAAAAACCATATTCCTATCCTTAAATGAACTAAGATATGGTTATACGAACGAAGAATGTGATGAAGTCACACCCAATCAATACTTATGCCAATCATTGACAACAACAACAATTCAAGAAGACGGTCCTTGCAAAGTACAACTACTAAAATTCACCAATCAGTACGAAAATTGTGAAGCCAAACCTGTACAAATCACCAACATGAAAATCCAGAAAGTAACAGAAAATAAATGGATAGCCATTTTCCCCACAGAAGTAATCGCAACAATATACTGCAATCAAGATGAAAGTAACTTAGCATTAACCGGAAGTAAATTAATCACCCTTAAGGAAAATCGTTATTTGAAATTAAAAATGAAATAATTAGAGTTTACCAAGATCCCGTACAGAGCAAGAAATTAGCAAATCTACCCGAATTACAAATCAAGATTACTCAAGACGAAGACAAAGAAACTCTTCAAAAACCAATGCAACTCGAGCACCTGGAGTTAGACAACCTCAACCACGCCATGAAACTCGTGGAAGACTACAAAGAACACCTAAACGAACTCAAAACGCTCAAAGTGCACTACGATAATATTAGTGTATGGACAATTGTATTAATTATTTTGACGATTTTATTAATCATTTATGTAAGTTACAAAATGTATATTAGGTATAAAAATAAAAGAAACAGTTTTAGATTTAAGGCAACCAAAGAAACAAATGTACCCTTAGAAAGTATGAATTTTAAGAAATGGGATTAAATGAATTTATAAAATTAAAAATCAAGAAAGGTAAAACCCTTAATTTTTAATGTACGTCGGGAGGAGTAATGTAATCACCCAATTGTTATATACAGGGTGCCCACAATCTATCTCCGTATATGGGTAACTTTTTTATTATAGAAGATACAATATTGGTTAAATTAGCAAAGTTGAAGAGAAATTTACGAGTAGTATGATGCTTTTTTGAAAACTCACCTAGATGCTCAGCTTTTTTAGATATTTGAAAAAAACTGAAATTTGCCATTTTCTTCAAACGCTAATAACTTTTAACGGTTTAACCTATAGAGAAAATAAAACTGCTTGTAAGGTAACTTTTACGTAGAATTCAATAGCGTATATGACAATTTTAATTGGAAATGGGTTTTCAAGCTACAAACATAACCTCACTTTTTTTAAATAAAAACCCTAGTTCAATATAACCCAAATGGAAAGGTTTTTCTTTTTTGATTACCCTGATGTAAGGGTTGATGTACTTATTTTCAGTAGTTTCTTCATAATAAAGAAAAACGATTTATTTTTTGCGGACATCAAGAAGTCCATGGATACATATTACAAACAAACAAAATGTGTAAAATCAATAATGGAAACACAAGTTTATTGTAACTAAATTTATTATAAACTAAGAAAAATAAAATACTTAAAAATAAACTATCCATACAATACAAATAACTTAATCAAAGGAAACAAAAATTAATTAATGCGAATATGTCCACTCCTACATTAACATATGCTCAAAATGACCTCCATTAGCTTGCAAACACATTTCGCACCTTTTAATTAGGTTTTGGTGCACCTTATTTAACGTTTGTGGTTTTATACTTGTAATAGCTGCTGTAATACTATCTTTGAGTTGCTCAATGTTATTGGATTTTTTAGCATACACTACATCCTTTACAGTACCCCAAAGAAAAAAATCCAGTGGCGATAGTTCTGGTGATCTTGCCGGCCATGGAACAGGACCTACATTGCCAATCCAATTTGGAAAACTATTATCAAGATATTCAGAAACGGCTTGAGCATTGTGAGCAGGTGCACCGTCATGCTGAAAATAATATAAGTTTTGCAGTAAATGAAGTGGCAAATTATCGAGCATTTCTTGCAATTCGTTTTGTAGAAAATTTAAATAGCGTACACCATTTAAATTATAATTATAGAAGAAAAGCCCAAGTATTTTATTACCAAAAATGGCACACCACACATTTATCGAAAATTGATGTTGATCCCGCCTTTCTTCTGTTAAATGGGGATTTTCCTGACTCCAGTAGACTGTATTTTTTCTGTTAAACATGCCTTTGTTAGTAAATTTTTCTTCGTCGGTAAATATAATAGTGTGACTAAAACCAGGATTATTATTTGTTTCATTAAGAAACCACCTACAAAACTGTTGTCTTCTCTCACAATCCCCATGATACAGTGTATTGCTAACATGGGTTTTGTATGGTTTGTAGCGGTTTTGTTTTAAAATTAGGCGAGCTTTTTCTGTAGAAGTAGCGCACTCAATTGCAGTTTCTCCGGTGGACGCTGTTGACTTAAAAATTATGTAGGCTAACACACGTTCTTCATCTTCAGTTTTGAATTTTCTTTTATCAGTACTGGGTTTTGTAAAAGCACCAAACCTTTTTAAATTGTTTTCTAATTTAGAAAACAATCGTTTATTTGGCTGCCTTCTTTCCAAATATCTTTCATAATACAATACATATCACCAGCAGCATCACAATTTCTGTTACAGGCATAGTAACAAAAGAGCATGTAATTTTTTTCGTCGTTTGTATACATTCTCTATTATAATCAAATAAATTTAAAAGTCTTCTACACAAAATTTGCAACCCAGAGCAAATAAACACTTTAACTAATAATATCTGACAAATGCCAGTTGTTTTTTGTTTATTTAAAATATGTATCCATGGACTCCTTGATGTCCGCAAATAAATAAATCGTTTTTTCTTTATTATGAAGAAACTACTGAAAATAAGTATATCAACCCTTACATCAGGGTAATCAGAAAAGAAAAACCTTTCCATTTGTGTTATATTGAACTATGGTTTCCATTTAAAAAAAGTGAGGTTATGTTTGTAGCTTGAAAACCCATTTCCAAATAAAATTGTCATATACGCTATTGAATTCTACGTAAAAAGTTACCTTACAAGCAGTTTTTATTTTCTCTATAGGTTAAACCGTTAAAAGTTATTAGCGTTTGAAGAAAATGGCAAATTTCAGTTTTTTCAAATATCTAAAAAGTTGAGCATCTAGGTGAGTTTTCAAAAATGCATCATACTACTCGTAAATTTCTCTTCAACTTTGCTAATTTAACCAACATTGTATCTTCTATAATAAAAAAGTTACCCATATACGGAGATAAATTGTGGGCACCCTGTATATGTAAAGAAACTAATAATTAAGAAATTGTTAGGAATTTAAGAAAATGCGCTAAGTGATGTGCAACAATGTAATTGAAGGACAATTCATTTCAGTTTATTAACGTTTATGGGAACGGAAACGCTACTTTGTAGCACAGAGATAAGTGACACTGCAGATGTCAGATCACAGGCGAGAGTCACGTACCGAGATTACTTGGAAAGGAAGCTCGCGACAAAGTAATTATGAATAGAATTAAGATCACAACATTGTATTATAAATAGAGTCAAGTGTAAGCAGACATTAGGTCTGCAAGTTCCCACAGCAATGTAAGATTACTCACTTTGTACAATTAGTTAATTAATTTCGGCTTAGAATAATAATTAAAGATTGTCAAAATTTAATATTAATTTCTGTAAGAACAAATAAATGTGTTAAGAAGTTGGAAATGTCTTTTTAAAAGAGACCGCTCCCAGCCACGAACCTTAACTCGCGTTATCGCCTTACTTAGCGCATAGAAAGGACATAAGTAGAGGAAAAAGAGATAAGCATTTCGAAATATGTAAGCAGGTTTTTATCGGTTTGTTCTTGCTTGTTCTTTGTATGCACATTGCTACGAAAATACAATAGTTACACGAAAACCTGAGAGACGAATAAGTATCATTTCGCAATAGTGCGAATGAAATGAGAGATGAATTGACCCGATTGAAAGAATACAACATTTGAAAACTAGATGGAGAATTAATAGTACTACTCATAACCACAGTACCCTGAGAAATAACTTGTCTCGAAATAATAAACCCAGTTGAGCGGAGTGTATCAAATCCAGTTTAACCAGCCCCAAACAGCGCGCAAACCCCCATAACAAAAATCACCAAGAACGTCCCTTATTAGAATCTGATAAAACACAGTTGATGGCCTGACATATACGACCCACAACGCGCCATAAAATAGTGGATTTCATACTAAGTGTCTTGATAGTACAATCAGAAGACGATCTTATATCGAGTCCTTTGATAAAAAAAAGTTTGTCAAGTTGGTGTCGCGCACACTCCCGAGACATCCCAACGCCGCCTTAAAGAGATATCCCCAAACAAGTTGACGCAAAATGATCAGGCCTGCATTCCATATCTTATTCCGCAATATACTTATCGAATTTTTATTATTTTAAAAAAAAATGCCATAAGACTGGTACTCATAATATGGTAAGTGTGAATTTCGAAGTCTTGAAAGTGCCTTTGTAACACGAAATCTGAAGATGTGCGCAACAGCACTTTTGTTTCAGTCGTCGAAATCTATCTAATGGCATGGATCTCGCTTTTGGCAAGCTTGGGCCCACTTTGTATTTACTTGTGAATATGGCCCTTTAAGCGTAAACATTAAGGGGCCCGATATCTTCGTTATTTTAAGAAAGCACCCCAATACAAAAACAATTGTAAGATGTGGTGACTTGAAGTTTTTATTAAATGTTCATTTGTTTATTAATTATTATTTTGACAAACATGGTAGAACCTATAGCTAGATACATAGCAAATTTATTTGAAAAAAATTTTTATTTTGTAATGAAGAGAAAGAAGTTTGCTGCTAGCGGAATGTGTAGTGAATTATTCTAAATGAACAAATTGAAGTAGGATATGCTGATCAGCCAATGGTATGCTTTTGCCATTTTACATTATCTAGAAAGCGACTGCATGTGCGGCCAAAATAGTCCAAATCGAGTACCTTGTACCTGATCATTATATGCATACGGAATACGGTTTACCAGGGCAAGGCATGATTAGGTGTACTTCAAAACGTTTGATGAGTGATACATACACACATTTATAGGAGGTTTCCCAATCATTCTGCCATAGTCTTGCAACAATAATGATATATCATGTACATGTCTCACTTCAAACGCAATCTACATTTACCACCTTTGGAAATGGCTTCCATTTGCCATTTAGAAGAAGTATGGCGAACAAAATTTTTGAATTTAAAGTCTACAAATCCGAAGCGTGGTTCTTTACCTAACGCAGTACTATTCGCCAAAAATGCCTTAGAACGTATTCTGCCCTTCTATTTCTCCTATTTTTTTCCACAGATATTTTTGTTCCCCTACTATTTCTATAACCTATTTGTTATTTCCTTCATCTGTCCATGCTATCATCATCATACATATGAAGCACGACATTCCTAAAGGCTTCTACCGTTTCTCTGTCTGCTTTTCTTACTGCCCCTCTTTCATAAGCATGCTGTGCTGTGCTCCACACATATGCTTTCAGCAATTTTCTTCTTGTTTCTATGTTTGTTGTCTTTCATCATAGGTGCTATTCTTTCTTGTGCTAAAGAAATAAATAGAGAAAACAAAAGTGGTCTTACTACTTGGTACTTAGTACTTAGAACACCTACTTGGGGACACCCATAGATACTGCTGTCTAAATTAAGGGACTCCGTTCCGTAGTTGGTATGTGTGTGACTACTATGTCCAAGGTCACGAGTTCAAATCCTGACACGGTCCGCTTGAAAAAGGTTGGGAATAATTTTTCACAAAAATACACCCCCGTTTGGATGAGATAAAATTAAGGTCGCGTGTGTAAGTGTTGTCACGCACGTTAAAGATCCCTTTCCATAGAAGAGCAAGAGTTCGGCAAAATTCAACATTTTCTAAGTTAAAAAGACTCACTTCCTAGCCAATGTAGTTCCTAGGGGTAAAGCATTAAAATTTCGAATATAATTTCCTTCCTAATCATAAAATAAACCGTGTGTACTAATGCGTTGAAATCACCACTAGTAAAAGAGGAGAACCATTTAATTACTGTATCAGAAAAGTTATAAGTGAAAAGCATCGCGATTACAAGTTCATGGACAACAGTAATGAAGGCGCTGCTAAAGTCAATTAGCAGAAGTACTGTAACTTGTTTATTGCCACGTCAAAACAAAACGTCATTCAAAATTTAAGGGTGTTGTTTTTCCTTCGATAGCCAGACAGAAAAGTTTTGTCAATATTATTAGTATGTAAGTATTCACATACTTGACTATGTCTTATTCGTTTGCAGCAACGTATAACGCCCTTCCCTTAACAGTTAATATTATCCTTTTACATATGCCGCGTCATAAACAAATTAGGCGTCGCCGTGGATCAATGTAGTAAGCGTAAGACTACGGATCCCAGGTCCCGGGTTCAAATCCCGACACGGCCGACTGCTTGAAAAATGGCAGGTGAGCATTTTTCACAAAAATTACGCCCTCGTTCGGATGAGAGGTTAAATGGAGGTCCCGTGTGTGAGTGTTGTCACGCACGTTAAATATCCCTACCTTGCCTGGAACGACAAGGGTTCGGCAAAATTCTAAATTTCCAGGCAACAAAAAACTCGCCTTCTGGCCAATGTAGTACCTTCAGGTGGAGCATTGGGAATGTAAATGAACGGCATAAACAAATTCAATGGTAACTCAGGGGTATCATGTGTAACGAACACGATTGCATGCTTCATTAATGTACGCTTTGGTTATAAATATTTATATAACAAACATCCTTTATTATACAGAAAATACCAAATTCGTATTTCAACAATATAGTATCTATTTGTTACTTAGAACTCCATCTATGTCTATGGACTCGAAGTAGAATTTAGGTTTCCTTTTATCTGTGTAAGTGTTGATGCAACAACCCAGTTCTGCGTGTGCTTGAGTAATAAATTGCTTTGTGGTTAAAGTTCGTCATTAAAAGTACAAATGTGATCAGATAAACACGTTTGTAGCAAGGTGGCCCAGCAGGTTTTGAAAACATGCAGGGCGGCATCGTCCCGACGAATACCGTTAGTACCAAATTTTAATTGAATCGACCTATTGTAGCCGTAGAGTAAACATCGTCACGCGCAAGTTTTATGTAGATACGTTATATGTAAAGTATTTTTAATTATAGAATGTAAACACAATCTAATTCTTACAGAACACTGAAGCACAAGTTTTTTTATTATGCAGCATTGAAAGTTCAAATTTTTGAATGTAGCAATCGTATGAAGTATTGAAGGATTTTCCGTCAATTTTGTTTTGTATAGAAGTCAAGCTGTAATGCCAAACACGTGTGAACCTCGCGCACCTGTTGCTGTAACTGCACACGATGGTTAAAAAACGATGATGTCTAGAGGAATATTTGGGGTGAGTGCCTTCCAATTCTATTCTTGTTTCTCCGAACCACTTTTGAAAAAGTAATAATTTTTTGTAAATTTTATATAGTGATTTAAATTGGTACACGAAATTTTTTGTTCAGAATATAATAGTTAGATATTGTATAAATGTTCGTAAGAACGCAAAGAAATTTCTATAAGATAACTTTATTTGAATTTAAAAGGTTACACTAAAATTTGCTTGTAACTAAGCAGGTGACCCATTCGTATTTGCTTGTCATATTATAAAAGATAGTTTTTTTGACAGCACAATTGAAATACAGATTAGTTCAGATCATTAGTATTATTGACCTTTGATTCAAAGAATTAAATTAATTAAAAATGTAAGTTCTTCAGTTTATGAAAATTCAATATATTTAATTAATTATATGTAAACAAAAACAGGATTCTATTTTGGTATCAAACACAAGTTTTGGAACATTATCAATAACACATTAATTTTCCTAAATAATTATAATAAATTAGCACTTGCGAAATTCGTATAAATAATAAGAAACTTCTTTTATACATTAATAAAGGTAGATATATAAAAAGCTTCAATACATGAAAAATTGTACAAACGATGTATATATATATATATATATATATATATTGCTGTGAAACCTACAGAAAACCTCACCAGAGTAAAAAAAAATATTCGAGCCTCTCGCACTGGGCACCTAGATTTGCTGTAATTTTCGCCCTGTTGAATCCCTTCTGATAATCGCCTCTTTACTCTTTCCGCCTCGGCTGCTCACCTAGTTAAAACTTTTATCCTCATTCATAAAAAAAAAACACATTCCTACCACAAACATCAACGTTAACTCTATTTACACCAATATTCACAATACATTAAAATTTCAAAATTAAATTTCAGCATAAATTGCAACATTATAAAATTTCCATTTCAAATTTTGTCATCATTTTTAATTTGCATCCAGAATTAAAGTCCTGGTAGGATGCATACTAATTAAGTTACAATATGTGCAGACCTAAGTCTGAATAAAAGGGAGCATCTCCCACCCCTTTTTGTTAATTAAACAGATTAGTCTAATTGAGCTCAAAGACAGACCCAAATTTTCATCATAATCAAAACATAAACTGCTAAATACTCCTTTCTACTTAAACAAGAAAATTTCACCTTAAAATTAAAAATTTGTTGTTTATACAAATTCACTTTTGTCCATTTTTATCAAACAAATTATAAAGGTATCCAACACCCACCAAAACATCAAAGATCGAACAAAATTGTATAATTTACCTGAAGGTTACTGCACTCGTGGCTTCAATGCACATCGGACTTGCTAATTCCACCATTCCAGCTGGTTTATGTTTACGGCTTTAGATTCTGAACGCTTTTAAAATTTTTGTACACCCCCATTCGTCTAAATTGGTTTAGGACTTTTCAGGAACTCATCTATGTATATCTAAATCTTGTTTTGTGGACCCAATCACGTTTACGAATAACATTTGATTACTCACTCCCGAAAATTAGCAAAGCAATTCATGATTCGTTCACGCTATACAAAGCTGCATACTTAAATGTATTTATTTATCGCTACTTATCTATCTTTTCTAAGTGCACTAATGCATAATAACTTGTATCGTAGCACGTATTCTGCTTGCAGTATCGTATAAAATCAAAAATAAAGAGAAAAAACTGTTAAAGTATTGAATAAAAATCGAAAATCTAAGAGAGCGAAACTCATATCAGCACGGGTTTATATAATAGCCCGCTTGCACGTCGGATTTGTCCCTTAACGGACAATTTTTAGAATTTCGCTTTCTATGTTCCCTTTCGACAGTCCGGCACAGCGATTCTACAAAATTTGCACACGTCCAAGTTGAAAATCTAAGAATTTTTCACACACCTCGCAACGCGTCTGCGAACAACTAATTAATTTTGTATAGAAATTGTTATGTTTTCACCTCTCATATCTGCAACTTATTTCAACCAATCGCAAACCTAGTGACGTTGCTCAAATCACGCCTTTTATTAGCCGTGTCTCTGCTTTGCGCATTTTATCCGTCTCTTTCTACCCTGGTCTGAGTGGTACAAATCGATATTCTTTACTATCGGTTATTTGAATCCACGTGGATTCATATTTGAGTTAAATAACCGCTCAACTAGCCTTCCAGTTAATATAAGCTACGGATTATCCGACCGTTTGCAATATACGCAAAATTTTCATGTTTATCCAAACAAATTAAACAGAACGTGATATTTAAAAATACGCAGGTGTTCAATCGTAATACTTCTACGATTTGGATATTCCACGTATTTTAATTCTCTTGATAGATTTGTATGCTAGCAACGCGTCTCATATTTGGTATTATTGGGTTTTTAAAAGCTTTTATGCATATTATACCTTAATAATCGTTCAATTAACTCCAATTAAAATAATAATGAATGGCATTGACTTCTACCCTTTAATTTTTAAGCGAATACTAATTAAATATTAATTATTACTTGTACAGTTTGTTGAATACCCGTTACTTAAAAATTGAATTAATTGATATAAATTTCGCACGTAATTTCTATTTGTTTCTTTATACAAGGTGATTAAAATTTTTGATGTCGTTAATTAATTTTCTACCCTGGTCTAAATTTGAGCAATATATATATATATATATATATATATATATATATATATATATATCTTTAAATCAATAGAAGGTGCCCTAAGCTGTTCAAAAGCTTTCTTTCATTGAAGTCAACAATAATTTTTCTATAAAAGCAAGCAATCAAAACTTATAAATTTCTTTGTAGTGTAGAAGGATAGGTTACTGGTATTGTATTGGTAAAAATTTTTTTGAGGTATAATCTTAACTAGGTAATCTTTTAGAATTTATTTTTTGTGATAAAGTGACTAGGCTCTAATGTAGCCCTAGCTCTAAAATGCTATGAAGTGATTAAATTTTCAAATAGTACGAGATCGTCATTCCAATTCCAGTTTGCAGAGTCACAAGTAAGTATTATATTTCTATGTTTTGCTCGCTAAGGAAATTTTTTTTTCTTTTCGAAGATTTCCGTATCTTATCTTCAGATTGTTTCTCATTATAGCTATTATTAAGATACGGTGGCGCCCTCTAAAAAACTCTTTTATTATCGTATACCATCTTACGACTATACCTCATAGCTCTGCCCTAAGTTGAAGAAGCTTAGCTGGCTGACAGATCTCTTTAGAGGGCCCTATTATACTCAAGGCCATTTCCCATACTCTTTACCCTGGGCTTAAACCTTAGACAGGAACCCCTCATAATTTATAGAGGCTCTGCCGTCTATAAGGTAGAGTAGTTACATTAGAATAAAAAAAGTGTAACATATGAAGCAAAATCTCCTTCTCCAGGGAGGTTAGGCACAGGCTTGAATTACGTAGAAACCTTTTTCAATAATACGTACAACAACGCATAACACCACAAACTTATTCTATTAAATTGGCAATAGCTCTTCTATACGTCCAGACGTAATACAAACAAAACTTAGATACTAAACAAAACGCAAGACATTTACAGTAACCGTAAGCAATCATAAACGAAATGAATTAAGTACGCAGTACAGACTTTTGATATAGCGAAGTGCACGCAAAACGACAAGAAAACATTGAAATTATTGGGACATGGCAAGTAAAGCTGCGCGGGTAGATGTCCACTTAACCATTTTAAAGTTCTGCCGCGCATCAATAAAGAATGTCGAATTACGTCGACAATTACAGTACGATACTATATTTATTCAAACTTAATTGTTTTCCAAGATCGAAATACGGAAAAGCAGCAAGATATAGCACAAAACATACCCGACTTTTTTTATTCTTTTTTTTTTACTTTTTCGCTACTGTCATACTTGACGGGACAGTCACACATTTGATGTTCATTCTCGATCCTATCGTTTTATCATGACGTATCGTAGTCAAAGTGCGGCCGATTCTCAGCTACAAGGCTTTCGTACTTCATGTTGATATTGCAACAGTATAAATTGAAGTGCTTCTATCGGGTATACTAAAGTGAAAGCGCTAACAGTTTAATATGTGGTTGTAGTAAAATGAATAGCAAATGCAAAAGGAGTCGCTGACGCACCGTAACAAACGAGGTAAAACAGGATATTTAATTTTAGGAACGTCAACGAAATTAACCTGCTTTCAACCTTGAGGAAACTGGCTACTAGACAATGAGTAATTGATTGCATAAGTAATGGCAGTCAAAAACTATATAATCCTAGCAAAACAATATTGCCATAACCGATGCAATCACTTTTCGTTTCAATAATTACGCTTTTATTATCAGCTTGATCTATCAACTTAAATTTGAAATGATAAGGAGTACGCTTTTGGGTGAGATGGTTCTTAGTATGCTTATTTTTGTATCTAAAAACATAAAAAGCTGTTCAAAAAATTATTTAATTTATTATTGCCGAAATTATTGAAAAAAATACAATTTATGTAACATTCTAGACCCAGACTTCCAAGTAGTCGCCAATAATAATCAGTAGTTTTAGCTGCATCTAATGATTCCTGAACACACCACTTCTTAGCATTTCTGCATAACTGCTTACATCGATTCCCTAGAGATTGTTACGTGCCAAATTGGCCCTTAAACATTTTTTTAGTGTAATTTTGATGTGCGGAAGTTTCGCGCCATAATTTCAAAAGACTCGGGGCGCGTATTTCCGTCACGTCAGAGTGCGTTTGCGCCAGATCGCGCGACGCGAGTGGGTAGGGACAAAGTGGGGACAAGTGTTTCCGTGACTCTCTGTAACGAGGCTTTTTTGCCAGACCTTCGAGTGCAGTGGACGTTTTTCGGTAACGTATCGTTATCTTTATCTATGTAGATATCCTTGCCTGATTATCTTTGTTTGTCGCCCTTACCATGTTTCCTTATCCGATCCCTACATAGGTAGGAGACAATTTGCAGCCGTTGGCCGAACCGTACTGCACGACCCTAGAACGAGCCGGATGTCCATGCTCCGCCAACAGCACCGGAGCAAGCACCATCTTTAATCATCCCGGAGTAGAGCATGAGAAACCGAGAAGCCAACTTTAACTCAACCCCTCCGGACGCCGGATTTCTGATGTAAGTACTCCATGGTTTAATTTGTTCGCTGATATAAACTATTGTCTTAAATTAATATCTTCCGATAATGGCGTATTCAATTTGTGCATTGGTGACGTCATTGATAGATGGGCGCGCCGAAATCTGTACAAGATTAGCGTTACCAACCGCCCGTGACGTCGCTTATTCCGCGCTTGCGCAATGTATTTATGAACTTTTAAAATAAAAGAATTTACGTTTTTAAACTGTAAGAATTCGGGTTTAAAGCGTAAGAAGATCCATACCTATCCCAATTAATATCAACTTTATTCTCCTTAAACATACATTTTGCCTTATTTCGAAGAGCCATTATTAATTCGACGTTTTTCATAACCCATGGGGTCGGTTCGTTTTTAGCTTTGATAGCTCTGGAAAAAACAAATGACGTATTATACACTATAACATTAGCGGACCTTATAAGAAAGTACTACATCCAATGTTACTGGTGATCTCGGTCGACAGGAGCTAACGCACTTCTAGCTTAATGGTGGCTTATAATTTTGTCTGGAGATCAGTAGCTCAAGTATGGATATCAAATCTAATAATAGGCGCGTAACTCTAAAAAAAATAAATGCAAATGTTAGTAATAAATAACGTGACCGCAGAGAGCTGGAACTGAAAAGTAAAATATGTCATGAATGTTGCCATAGAAGTGTGCTGTGATGCGTTTTACAGCACGACTGATTCAAAGATAATCCTACAATGACCTGAAGTTGATAGGTGTTGAGGATGTCGTAAAAAGTACCGTCAAGAATGTCTTTGAATAAGGTGCCGTGTGCCGAGTAGTATGAACTGTCAGAGGGTAGTTTTATAACAAGTTGGTGCTTGATGGAACGTGGATGCTGCTCCAGAGTATGCCGTCCAGGTTTACGTAAAAGGTGTCGAAGGAGTTGGTGAGGATGTGAGCGGACCGCAGGAATGGTAGTATACCAAACTGCACGACCGGTACGAAGATAGTGCCAAAGTCACCTTTAGCTTTTGAATGGTTTGCGTTGTCAGGAGAATTTTCTCAATTTTGCAAAGCATTATTATTTTACCGTCTGATGTAAAGGCTTGTTGTCAGGAGAACACTGGTGTCGCCGTGGATCAATGTAATAAGCGTAAGACTACGGATCCCAAAGTCATGGGTTTGAATCCCGACACGGTCAACTGCTTGAAAAATGGCATGTTAAATGGAGGTCCCGTGTGTGAGTGTTGTCACGCACGTTAAAGATTCCTATCTTGCCTGGAACGGCAAGGGTTCGGCAAAATTCTAAATTTCCAGGCAACAAAACACTCGCCTCCTGGCCAATGTAGTACCTTCGGGTGGAGCATTGGAAATGTAAATGCACGGTTAGTAGAACACCCTCAGAACAATTCTTGACAACGTCATTAGTTTATTTGAGTGGAAGTTTCCGGTTTAGTGATGACGATCAAATAGTGAAAATGTCAAAATACGTATTTAGTCTTTTAAGAGTATTTAGTCTGTTAAGATTTTCTTATTAAATTTAATTTGTGCAATATTATGGTTCCTATTTATCATTTACTCTAAATACAACGTAAAGTTTTACTCGAATAAAATCTGCGCGTTTTCTCTTTGAAGTCGTTCCGTTTATATTATTTCCAGCTTATTTGGAAGGCAGTTTCATATCAACCCAAAGGGCACTTAACTAAATCCGATTGTACAACTTGCTTATATTATCGTAGGAAAATTGCTTTATCTTGTAGCGTAAATTATAATAAAACCTTAAAATTGATCTATACTGATTATTTTTGTTTGTTTCAGAACACGAAAGCGATATATGGAAATGACCTGGCCATGACAGTATGAAGAGCCTGGTGGGCATCATGTGGATCGTACTAGTGCTCATCTCAGGTGAGTCTCTTTATGATAGTACTAATATAATGTGATTACAACTTTTGAGCAGTAACATATATTTCAATATCTAGTTTTTGTGAAAAAGAAACCGGTTTTAAACTTTGTTTGTTAAATCGTATCAAATAACAATTTGTGGAAGTGAATGTCATAACTAATTTAAAAGGACTGGAATCCTGGGTTAAGTCAAAGTAATTTAGTATTTTTCAAATAGATTTTAATTGCATTACGAATTACGGGTATTATTTGATCAAGTTCCCAAAGAACACTTGTTCAGCTACGAGTTCGTTCCCAGAAAAATACTTTGAAAGACTCGTTAATTATTTACAGGAGCGTGCGGTGACATTTTGAAAAGGAGAGCTGTTGTTTGTAATGTAGTTTTAACCACTTGGCTTTTTGCAAACACTTTAATAATACCGTCATAAAATTTGATTCAGCAATATTTCTATTGATAACACAGAGCTGTGTAGGTGCTTACATTTGCTCATAGAATTCAGCACAAAGTTTTTAATTAGCTAGCGAACAAGAAGCACTAGTAACGCGACTCAACGCTAGGTCAGCAACTAAGAAGTTCAATCATTCAGATGGATTGTTTTTGAATTCATGTCTTTAGTAGGATAAATTACAGACAACCGAGAATGTAATGATGGAATGTCAAAATGTTTTCTATGGTGAAAATTAAAGCCTAAAAGAAGTTTCTGAACCGTGCTTAGTTTTAAATTTATTAAAATTATACGGTTTCAGAAATTGGAGATCACTAAATCTCTGAAATCTGTAATCGATTTGTCTATAAATGTGATCTTCTATTTTAATCAAAAATCTGCAATACGATATTTTGACATTTCCAGTTGTTACGCGAATTAAGGTTCGGGCCTTGGGAGCTGCTTTTTTAAAAACCAGTTCCAAAACTTTTTAACAATTTTTATTTCTTAAACAGGCATTAATTATGAAGTTTTACAAAGCTTGTTTCAAATTTATTCTAAGTCCGAGAATAACTAATAAATGTACTATTTTGAGTAATAAGTAAACTGCAATGCAAAAGCGGATCACTTGACTGACTACCGGGCCCTTGGGCTCCCGGGCTTTTTATAATGTTCCTACCCCCTCACATGACTGTGGGAACTTGCAGATTTCACATCTGCTTATTCTTAATTCTAATCATAATTACATTGTTGTAATCTTAATTTCTAAGTAATCACGGTACCTGACCGTCTGTGACCCGACATCTGCAGTGTCACTAGCATCTGCGATACAAAGTAGCGCATCCGTTCTCATGAACGTTAATAAACTTTACAAATTGCTCTTGTATTTACAATGTTGCACTTCACTTAACATTTCATTACACTATCTAATAATTTCCAAATTATTACATTTTAATATGTAATCATCAATTGGGGATGCATAACTCGCGTAAACCTTCAACGGACGGGCCGTATAAAGTTACGAAACAGACGAATCGGGATCAGCTTGGACCTTATGATAAAAGTCAGAAAATTGTTATCCATACCTAAAGTACCGGCTTTCAGTGATTGAAAATAACAATTTTTTTTCTACAATCAGTTAAAATATACAAACTACTAACTTTGACGCTGATTAGAAATTGTTTTAAGAACAGAATATTCTAGGCAAGAAAAATTTTTACACTTCTCACACTTCCTTCTGCATTTTTTGTCATTCTTTCTTTGACATATATAGCAACAGTAGGAGGTTGACAGGCGAATCGGCGCACTCTTGCGCATCATCCCGTATTTCGGTTTCTGCAGGGTGTTAGGGTGATCTGTTAACTGGATCTGAACTCTAATTTCCCTGGCGATCTAACCCCGTTAGAATTTTTAAAATCGGGCTATCCTTTACAAAGTTACACCCTGTTAAAGCCTCGTACCTCAAGTGTTTGCTTATTGCATTCATATCTAACCCAGATGAAAGTTTTCTTCGACTAGCTATATTAACCTTAAACAAAATTTCCCGGGCAATCTAAATCCGCCAAAAATTTTTCAAATCGGACCACTTTTAACAAAGTTACATCCCTATAAAGCCACGAACCATTAAAATTTTTTGTTTGTTTATTTAATTTTAACTCAATCCTTTTTTGGTTACCCGAGATGTTTGCTTTAATCCGGAATTTCTTTTATAATTTAAAAATGTCGAAATTGTTTAAATCAAACCATCCTTACAAAGTTATACCCTTGATTTTAGAAAGTTATCGGAAATCGTCTTAAGGTATGACGCATAATATTTATTTTTCATTAGGTGACTTCTGTCATTATCGCCACCGCCACCACCACAGCGCCACCGCCATCTATTCTAGGTTACACTCTTGGCATTTTTAAAAACGCACCACCGAAGGGAGGGATTTTTTCCTTGCACCTTCCTTGCTCCCCTCCTTTCTCGGACGCCACCGATACGTGGACAACGACACTACCACCTGTATATTAGACAACCCACGATGCATGGACGCCACCTAAATATCTGCAACTCATAGCACACTCACTACGTCAACAACCGCCATCTTAATCATTTTTACACTGGGTGATCTGTTAACTAGACCTGAACCCTAATCTCCCGGGCAAACTAAAACCCCGTCAGAATTTTTAGAATCGGACTATCCCTTACAAAGCTACACCCTGTTAAAGCCTAGTACCCCAAGTTTTTGCTTATTGCATTCATATCTAATCCAGATAAAAGTTTTCTTCGACTAGCTATATTCTGAAACAAAATCTCACGGGCAATCTAAAACCCTGTTTGAATTTTTAAGATCAGACTATCCCTTACAAAGTTACACCCTGTTAAAGACTGTGCCTTTAAATTTTTTGTTTGTTTAATTTGAATTCGATCTTTAAATCCTTTTTGGTCACCCGAGATATACGCTTTAATCCGTAGTTTCACGACTACCCCCTATCTTAACACAAACCCACCACCCCAATTTTTAGCTAATGTATTTATAGAAATGTTATACCGTGGTATAAAATTTACTGCAATGTGCAAACCATTCGATTATTTTAACAATAACACCAAAACTTTGAAACGAACTTAAAACATTTTTAATTCTTTTTTGCGAGATAATTTTAAGAAACCTAATAAATTTTCAAGACAAAAACAACTCTAAAAAGCACTATAGACAACCAATTATACACAGATTTCTTTTATACCTTAAAAATCAATTTAGATTTTTGTAAATCAATTTAAACCTTTTGAAGGGAAACTTAATAAAACACTTTAAACGTTTACTAAAGGTATATCATAATTATTGTCTACAGCATAGTTACTAATCAAACAATTAAATTTTAAATAACTTTTACGTTATATTTTTAGAAATCGCAGACTTGTTTATTTTCTAAATGAATCACCGATCGAAAGTACATGAATTGTTATTAAATTAACAATTTACTAATGCAAACCACTTATAAGCTTATCAAAGTAGTCGCCTGTCTCCGCTATAATTACTAATTCGAGCTCAGTTTTGTAAATTCTTTGGAAGTGAAACCTCGTTTTCCTAATACTAATAATGTTTAATTGTATTTAACGGAATTAAAAATTGGCGTCGGTCTTACTGATCATTTTGAAAAATTCCCGTACAACTTTCCATAGATACTACTAATCGCGTAATCGTTCATCAAAAGTTTTCTTAGAATAACCAACATTTCTTATGTTTCAGTAGCATGACCTATCAGATTAGTCTAGAATTTTCTCAAAGGTTTAATGGGTTTTAATTCCCAAAGTCTATGAAAAAAATTAATTTCTATATGACACTGTAATAATAATAATAATGCTTTTGTAAAATTCAAATTCTATACAATACGACTAAACAGAATTAAAGCAAAGCACAGTTTAACATTTATTAATCTTGAAATATACGTTTTATTGCTTTATAAATAAATACAACATTTTGTTTGGCGCATGCTAAATGGTTATCCATGTGCATACGACAATGACCAAATACTCCACAACCCATCCTTAACGTTTTCAAATTCGAAACGTTAAACTCTTCAATATTTATAATATTATTGCACGGCATACACCTGGATACGATTCCCTGCTTTCCCAGTCCTTTACATAAATTCTAACATGAGGTGGATAATAGTTTGCAGGTATAGCCTGAGAACGTCTGGTGATAACAGATTTGTTGATGGGTTTTACCAGCTAAACTCGTGCAAGTGCTTCTGGAGCCATGCTAATGTTTCTTGAAATCTTCACTCAAATAGCTATAATTTACAGGCATATCTAATATTTTGTGCCAACTTTTGTCGTTTTCCACGTCAAAAATCGTCACTTCCTCAATAAAAAAATTCGCTTGCTTTATACTGGGCGCCTTGTACATCTAGCATGTAAGCCATGATGCAGTGTTCTTGTCGATGTACGTCAACACCAGAAAAATCCATTTTTAACTTGTAATTTTGATCAACTAGACGATACTTTGACAACTAATGCTCTGGAACATGGCTCCCTCGTCTTTTATGCTGACGGCCGAGCGTACGCAGCTCCTTATTATGTTAATTGGTGGTATATGCAAATCTTGACTGGAAAAGTGACGCTTATAATTGTTTTATAGTGGGTTTTAACTGTTTGTATTTAACCACCAACACTATTTTTAGAATTTTTATAAAAAATTACTCATAGCGGTATTTTTAATATAACTCCGCCGTGAAAGATATTAATTATTATTGTGTTTTCCCCAGGTTTTCAAATTGTTTGCAATTTTTTTCAAAGCGAACAATCCCTTACTGATTTACAGATCAACCTTTTACAAACCATATCGTGTTCATCTTTAATCTATTTCTAAACAGTATTACTGTCTTTTGAGATTAATCGATCGTGTAACCTATCAAATTAGTATAGAATTTCCTGGGGAATCGAAATCAATTATCACGGTCTTTTAAAATCAGCTCCAACCAAGGCCCGCATAATGTTTTAATATTCAAAAACCTAACAGCAAAACACCACTGCATTTTTATTTAGATCTAACTCAATAATAGAGTAAAACTCAAAAAATATTTATTAATATCTAGGATTGTTAAAATTTTCAATTAGTGCAATCACATTCAAATAATTAAACCAAAAGGTTAAATATATATTAATTCTGCACGGTGGGTTAGAAAGTAGTTCGATAATCTATTTTAAATGTAGTTCAAATAAGACGTATTTTCTAAATAAATTTAGTGAAATGTATGATCCTCAGCCTTGCATTGTTTTGTTAATGACGTTTGACTATTAATTGTAAAAGGTACTTTCTACAATTCTAGTTAATGTATGGGGATACGCATTCTAATAATTTGATTTAAATTAGGTGAGTGTAAGGACAAATTATACTTATACTTTCTCTATGTGCATAAATACGTGGTAAATGGTACTAAAAGTTTATTTTGAATTAATTTTTGTAAAATGTAAAGTCGTTCAAAGTGTAATAGTGTTGCTGAATTTTCCACCTTTGAAAATTTAGGGTAAGACAACATTTTAAAGCTTGCATTTTTAAGCTGCGTTCTTCCATTGTTCTTTGGCAAAGTAAACCTGCAAGACATCTTTTATACTATCCGCTTGTACACGTTGAAGAAATTAATATTTACATGTACAATTTAAAAGCTGTTAATCATTATTTTTTCTAGATTGAACAACTTAAGTATCTCATGGAGTGTGTGTGAAAGCGTTTTTACTGGAGGTGACGCCATCTACAAACACAACGAGAAGAACATCGAGATGGTTTATTTTCAGGAGGAACTAAAAATTACAGACGATGAGAGTGAGCAAATTAAGGATCTAGAAAAGCAGTCGACCGCAGTGCGTGAAGAATGTATAAACGCAGCAATTCAGTTAGAGCGAGCCAAGTTGCTATTTGAAAAAACATACGCCATAACAAAATCTTCTTCCAAAATCACAATTGTAAGCCTGAACCCGTCCGACAATTATAAAATAACTTTCAGATTTGTTGACATCGTTTCGCAGACCGTAGTTGATGTATCCCTCGACGTATTTAGCAAGTTTATATCAAATTTTCCTTATATTATGCGAACTATGGAAGTTGGCGTGCAAAATCAAATATGCAAATTTGACAACTTGCGTTTTTATTTAAATAAGAATTGTTTAGTGAAGATGATGACATTTGATGAGAATTTTATGTTATTTACCAAAGGAACTATAGAACACTTTTTAGGGATATCTCAGATCGTTCTCAACTACGCTAATACTTTAGAGAACTAACGGAAAACGGTACTCCTAATATAGATCTGTTTCTGTTAGATGTAGCAAGAGAAAGGCACAATAGGAATGATGTTTTACAGAATCTTGCACATGATATAATTAAAAGCAAATACAGTAAGAGCCATATTGTGGTCATGTTATACGAATTTATAAGAACCTACCCAAGATTGTTTGAAAATAGTATTTGTAGACAAGTTGAATATATGGAAGTGTACAACAGGTTTCCATTCCACGCATTTACGAGCAATTTTTAAATTTTAAACCCCAAGATTTTAGAGAAATTTCTGTCACTATAATCCTGCATATTACAGCTTATTCTCATATACCTTTCTAAATTGTTGTATTTCAACCACAGATATTAATATCTGTAAATACAATTATATTATAGTTTTAAATAAAACGATTTTGATTAATAATTTTGTAAAACGTTTATAGCACCTTTTTAATAAATACACATCTTTGTTATAATGCTCATGTGGTTATTTGAAGAATTAAACAATACCAATGTATACTTTATATTTTATAACATAAACAAGCTAATATATACAAAAATAATTTCTAAATTCACACCATTCATTTCTTATGATAGTAGTTGAGGAACCTAATTTTCATAGAAAAACCCAAATTGTACTCAAAAACTTTTATGACTGGCAACAATATACGTTTACTGTGTAAAAGCTCACATCATTTTACAAAGTATGACAATTTTCTGAAACTGCCATTACCGCAGCGCATACCCAAGGCCAAGGAATTAAAAACGTGTCTCAACTGTCATGACAAAAAGCTGTTCCTGCCGCAGTGCAAATTTTAAATAACTTGCAGTACTTGCAAGTCGAAATAGAATACGTTCTTTCATGTTGATGCTTCTTTAAAGAACGATCAAAGCTACTCAAGTAATATTTCAGTCCTTAACACATTCGTGGAGGCTCATCAATCGATTTCTGCTTTCTGCTTAAACACTGTTTAAGTTCCTTTGCCTACTACTTCTGCGCAGATTCTTGATTCTGCCGGCAAGGTGCACAGTATCTTATTGGACCCTGGTTCTCAATCCAATTTTATTCGGGCAAATGTATTGTTGACTATATCACCGCGCCCGAGAACAGACCTAAGAATTGCAGATAACTATATCAAAATACACGAGCTGAAAATAGAACAAACTAAGAATCGTGAGAAATTTCCAATCATTTTTTGTGGTACCCAAAAATCAGCACACTCATTGGTCAAACTAAATTTGGAGATTATTTTACACTTGAAAATCGAAATACACAAACCATTGGTTCAAAACATCATTAACGGTTTTCAACACAGGAAGCATAGGAAATTGAACTGTATAAATATAATTTAAAATTCTCCGAAGGACATTCGTTAGTGCTCGCCATAGCTTAAGGATTCATCTTGCAGTGCTCCATATAACCTGCAAAACGTTCAGCGAGTAGCGCTCTCCATAGACTGCTATACTTCAACACGCAGTGCTCTCCATCGCCTGCGTATTCTCCGACAGTGACACTGTCCGCCGCCGTACCTGGGGTACGCACTATAATTCATTGTTATTAGTCGCATAATCTACGTATGAGTGGTAATATTCTTCCATACACCAGGCCAACCGGAAGCAGGCACATATCGCTCTCCGACGTGCGATCCGTTTAATCCTAAGCTTCTGTCGCGTATACCACCATCGACGAAAGAAAGAATTCAAACCGCTTCTACTACAAGTGCATCCTGGGTAGTGGTTTATTATGATGTCGTCGACTGCATCTGTCAAGTCTATCTCCGGGACAACACCCTGTAGAGTTTAACGGCGATGTACTCAACGAGGCCTAAGGCACATCTTCCACGACGTCTGCCGAAAGGTACCGCAGATCACCGAAGACGTCTGGGCCCCTTAAAACCGTAACTATTTTCTAATTATTGCTGTGTAAGTTTTTAATGGGCATCACAATTAAATTCCGAAGCCTTCCGAAGACTTTTGAACCCTCTATACTTGTATATATTGTCAACTGGTAGTTTTTAATTTCAATCATAATTTTTGTAACTTAACGTTGTGCCACAAGTAAAACACGAAGCCGTCTAAAGAGTTCCGAAAACTGCCGAAGACGTCTGGACCTCTTCAAACTGCAAATATTTTCTAACAACCGTCATTCAAGTTCCTACTCGGCTTCACAAGCAAATTTCGAAGCCCTCCGAGGAGATCCAAAGACTACCGAAACCGTTTTCATCGCCTTCAAGCTGTATGTACATTCATTTAATAAGTGTTTAAGTTTATTTTGGTTCTACAAGCAAGCACAAAGCCTTCCAAAGAGTTCCGAAGATTACCGAAGTCTTCCGTACTACTTCAACTGTTAAAATCGGTCAATTTTAACTATTTCATTGTTATATTCAAGTATTTATGACACTAATCATTATTTTTGCTTTTACCTATTAAACAAATAATCAAGCTAAGCCTACATGCTTTCAGACGTCCGTCCACCTGAACGATAACAAGTAGCGTCAAACATGATTGGGTCGTCTTCAAAAGATTTTGCAAACAGCGCGCTTGCAAGAACCATTAACATGTCCGAGACGAGGAGCCAAACGACGTCACGTCCAGCGGGACACTAACCATCCGCCTCCAACCCAAGAGGTCACACAACCACCATCAGTTCTGGGACTGCAACAACCCAGTGGCGATCAACAAACACAACCAACCAACAGAATGGTCACAATCCAAACGCTCGTGGAAGACCTGTACCACTTCACCACAACGACCTCTGAAGCAGAAAAACCTACATTCTCTGAAACCCTTCCGGAGGACCCCTTACATGTGATTTTCCAATGCTCCACCTGAAGATACTACATTCGTCAAGAAGCAATTTTTTACCTGGAAAATTAGAAATTTTGCTGAACCCTTGCTGTTTCAAGCAAGGTGGATTTATAACGTGCGTAACAACACTCACACACGGGACCTCCATTTTACCTTTCATCCGAACGAGGGTGTATTTTTGTGAAAAATTCTGGCTTAACATTTTTCAAGCGGACCGTGCCGGGATTCGAACGGGACCTTGGGCGTAGTAGTCACATACACACCAACTACGCCACGGAGCCGTCTTCCGGAAGAACCCGTAGAATTCCTCCAACAGATGGAACCGATGGACACGGATATACCTATAACAACCGCTCAATTCCGAGGTCAAGCAGCCACGTGGTGGAAAGCATACGCAATGTTCCAACCCACCTACAGCGAATTGAAAAGGTTGTTTCTGGACAAATACGACAGTCCAACCATTAGAGCCAAAATACCTCAGTTGGCGTCTCAATCAGTAGCCGCCTTCCTTGGCACTAGGGTGAAGCAAGCTCACCGTTTAAAACTAGACATCAACAGTGACATAGAGCTGTTCACGGATCTCCTCCTGCCGACACTGAAGAGTCCAATTCAGTGTCACATGCTGACAACAGTATGGGAAATGGTCTTCCGCCTAACAAAAATCGAAGAAAACTGAAAGAGGCAACAACCAGAAACTCAGTAAATTACATCCCGGCCGAGCCGCGCTAACACACCGCCGGGTCGGGCAAAATAAACTGGCGCGACTAAACATCGCTCACGGTGACCCACTGCCAAGGATCCCCATCACCATACAAAAGATAACACTCGACGCATTACTAGATACAGGAGCATCGATGTGCATGATTTGGGAAGATCGAATACCCGCAGGTACACGGGTAGAACCCTATCGTGCATCCGCCTGTCTAGCCAAAGTTCCGCACGCCATTCACCTTAGGAAAGGTGACGGACCACGAAACCTTCTTGCTAGTTGCAAACCTCGCTGAGAATATAATTCTGGGTGAATCTTGGCTTTAACGCCAGAAAGTGGTGATGGATTATGAAGAAGGCTCCATACATTTCGGAGCACATAACGGTAAGACGCTCCACTGGAACGAAACGGTGACGCCTGTCACCGCCAACAGACCACCCACGCCAACTGCAACTAACCAGTTCACAGTCGAATTCTTACCCAACAGCCTTAGGGAAGAATGCCAACCAGTGATCGATAGGTCAGGGCAACCAACTAACATAGTCAGCATCAGTCTATTATCACTCGACACCATGACATGCAGACCACGAGCTAATGACACAGCCTGTGTCGTACTGCCCAATTATGTGCAAGGCGCACAACCAGAAAGGCATACCTGTGGATGAATGTCCCAAGAGCAGGTACCCTTTTGACAACAATCATTCCACCCAGCAGCGGGCAATCATGGCGAAGTCCGACGCCGACGCGTAAAGCAAAAACGCAAACGCCGCCACAGGCTCAAATATTTTGACAACAAAGACCCCACCGCATCCTCACAACAACCCAGCTACGCTACACTCTTCAGCGGGGTTGATGTTAACTATATCACCACACCCGAGCTGAACACAGAAAGACTAAAAAATTGCAGTTGACTATATCAAAGTACACGAGCTGAAAATAGAACAAACTAAGAATCGCTAGAAATTTCCAATTCATTTTTTGTGGTACCCAAAAATCAGCACGCTCATTGGTCAAACTAAATTTGGAGATTCTTTTACATTCAAAACTCGAAATACACAACTCCATTGGTTAAAGACATCATTAACGGGTTTCAACACAAGAAGCATAGAAAATGGAAGTGTATAAATATAGTTTCAAATTCTCCGAAAGACATTCATTAGTGCTCACCATAGCCTAAGAAATCCTCTTGCAGTGCACCATATAGCATGCAAAACGTTTAGCGAGAAGCGCTCTCCATAGACCGCGCCCAAAGCTCTGTCGCCTATGCCACCATCGCCGAAAGAACGTATTCAAACCGCTTCTACTACAAGTACATCCTGGGTAGTGGTTTATTGTGATGTCGTTGACTGTATCTGTCAAGTCTACCATCGGGACAACTCTTCATAGAGTTTAACGGCGACGTACTCAACGAGGCCTAAGGCACTACTTCCACGACGTCTGCCGAGGGGTACCGAAGATCACCGAAGACGTCTGGGCCCCTTAAAACTGTAAATATTTTCTAATTATCGCTGTCCAATTTTTTAATGGTCCTCACAATTAAATTCCGAAGTCTTCCGAAGAGTTACGAAGACAACCGAAGACTTCTGAACCCTCTATACTTGTGTATATTGTCAATTGGTAGTAATTAATTTCAAATCATAATCCTTTGTAACTTAACGTTGTGCCACAAGTAAAACACGTAGCCTTCCGAGGAGTTCCAAAGACCGCCGAAGACATCTGGAACTCTTCAAACTGTAAATATTTTCTACTACCGTTATTGAAGTTCCTACTCGGCATCACAAGCAAATTTCGAATCCCTCCGAAGTGATCCGAAGACTACCGAAGCCGTTTTCACCACTTTTAAGCTGTATATACATTCATTTAATAAGTGTTAAAGTTTATTTTGGTTCCACAAGTAAGCACGAAGCTTTTCAAAGAGTTCCGAAGATTACCGAAGTCTTCCAAACTACTTCAGCTGTTAAAATCAGTCAATTTTAACTACTTCATTTTTATTTTCATGCATTTATGAAACTTATAATTATTTTTGCTCATGCTTATTAAACAAATAATCAAGCCAAGCCTATATGCTTTCAGACGCCGCCCTCCCGAACGATAACAGTATGTACCACTTTGAACTTTCCTCTCGAAGATGCCAATATTACTGTTTCTAGTTTGAGTCAAACTACATCTTAAATCACGTGTCAGCTTCAATCATTCCCCTCAAATTACAAGTTGAAACTTTAGTGTCTTGTTCTTGATCAGATTACAGGAACAATACCGACAAACTTTTTATACCTGACAGCATTATCATATCAGCTTCATATGTATTATTGTCAGATGGATCCTAACAGAATCAAAATGTGGTGAAATTTAGATTTCAAACGTTTTAACAATTGATTCGCTAATAATATATAGAACAAAAATTAATAATTTGCATATTTTAAATAAAAATGTATTATGCAGCAGCTAGCTAGACGAAAATATAAAAGGCTGCAATTATTAAACCTTAGTGTATAACCTCTCAGAAAATAACTACCTACTGGCAACGCTGCTTATCCAGGTAAACTGAATAAATATAGTTGTTAGTCAAATAACTTAGGAAATGCATTAATATTAGTTCATACGAATATGATTATTCACGTGACTGCCTTTTTTGTTGTTCTGACTGTATATGATATCCCACCATACATATAATTATAGTTTCCTCTACCATATGTTACTATCGAAATATACTGCACATTATACACACACATGAAGTTTGGATTTGTAACTTTACAAAAACTAATAGTCCCTTTAATGCTTATTATTTATACGCTACTCTACGATAGCGTAGAAGGGCCACAAAAAATCGCTCACTTATTTTAGTTAAATTTCGACTTTGATGTCGAAATTTAGTTAAATTTCGACTTCTATCTTAAAATTTAGTTAAATTTTGACTTCGATCTCGAAATTTACTTAAATTTCGACATCGATCTAGAAATTTACTTAAGTTTCGACTTAGATCTCGAAATATATTTAATTTCGACATCGAAGTCGAAATTTAATAAATTTTGAGATCACAGTTAAAATTTAACTAAATTTCGACATCGAAGTCGAAATTTAATAATTTTCGACATCGAAGTCGAATTTTAATAAATTTCGAGATCGAAGTCGAAATTTAACTAAATTTCGACAGCGAAGTCGAAATTTAACTAAACTTCGACATCGAAGTCGGAATTTAATAAATTTAGAGATCGAAGTCGAAATTTAACTTAATATCGACATCAAAGTCAAAATTTAATAAATTTCGAGATCGAAGTCGAAATTTTACTAAATTTCGACATCGGAGTCGATATTTAACTAAATTTCGAGATGGAAGTCGAAATTTTACTAAATTTCGACATCGAAGTCGAAATTTAATAAATTTCGAGATCGAAGTTGAAATTAAATAAATTTCGACATCGATGTCGAAATTTAATAAATTTCGACATCGAAGTCGAAATTTAACGAAATTTCGACTTTGCTGTAAAAATATAGTTAAAGTCGAAATTTAATAAATTTCGACTTCGAAGTTGAAATTAAGTAAATTTCGAGATCGAAGTCGAAATTTAACTAAATTTCGAGATCGAAGTCGAAATTTTACTAAATTTCGACATCGAAGTCGAAATTTAATAAATTTCGAGATCGAAGTCAAAATTAAATAAATTTCGACATCGATGTTGAAATTTAATAAATTTTGAGATCGAAGCCTAAATTTAACTAAATTTCGACATCGTAGTCGAAATTTAATAAATTTCAAGATCGAGGTCGAAATTTAACAAAATTTCGACAGAGAGTCGAAATTTAACGAAATTTCGACTTCGCTGTCGAAATTTAGTTAAATTTCGATTTCGATCTCGAAACTTAGTTAAATTTCGACTTCGATCTCGAAATTTACTTAAATTCCGACATTGATCTAGAAATTTACTTAAGTTTCGACTTAGATCTCGAAATATATTTAATTTCGACATCGAAGTCGAAATTTAATAAATTTTGAGATCGAAGTCAAGATTTAACTAAATTTCGACATTGAAGTCGAAATTTAATAATTTTCGACATCAAAGTCGAATTTTAATAAATTTCGACATTGAAGTCGAAATTTAATAATTTTCGACATCGAAGTCGAATTTTAATAAATTTCGAGATCGAAGTCGAAATTTAACTAAATTTCGACATCGAAGTCGAAATTTAATCAATTTCGAGATCGAAGTTGAAATTTAACTTAATATCGACATTGAAGTCGAAATTCAATAAATTTCGAGATCGAAGACGAAATTTTACTAAATTGCGACATCGAAGTCGAAATTTAACTAAATTTCGAGATGGAAGCCGAAATTTTACTAAATTTCGACATCGAAGTCGAAATTTAACGAAATTTCGACTTTGCTGTAGAAATTTAGTTAAAGTCGAAATTTAATAAATTTCGACTTCGAAGTTGAAATTAAGTAAATTTCGAGATCGAAGTCGAAATTTAATAAATTCCGAGATAGAAGTTGAAATTAAATAAATTTCGAGATCGAAGTCGAAATTTACGAGATCGAAGTCGAAATTTAATAAATTTCGAAATCGCCTTTTGGGGCCCTTCTACGTCTTAGTACTACTCCTATAATTTCGATTCGTTTCAGTCTTAGCATTTTTTCACGAGGGTTTGAGTGACACAATACCTTCAAACACAATACTTATGTAAATCGATAATGCAGTGTTAACATTTCTTATCTTGTGTAATGTGCTAGTCATTTTTGGTCATTGATGAGGACCAATATTAACAATTTTAAGAATTGATTGCATAGTTTACTATTTGTTTAACTAATATTAACCATAAAATGCTTTTGTAAAACAAGTATTTGTCTTTTAAGACAAAAGATGTCAGAGTAAATTTATGTCGTCGCCACTCTTTTGTAAACCTTATCTTATGCATGTAAGCACGTATTTCAATATTCTTTTGGGAATACCCCACAGTGTCAGCATGTAAAATTCATACAGACTATGTTCCAGATAGGGTTGCGAGATTCGGCTTTAATTATCGGTATTTAAACTCCCAAATCAGTTTTTTGGAAACTTTGTAGACTTCGAATCCCATATAATCTTTAAGGCTTCGAAGTTCAGCTAAATATATAAAGAACCTATTTATGAGCACCTGAATATGTATTTATTTAAATTTAAAACTTCCACTGAGAAGTGCTAAGTGAAGCGTCCCTTTAGATATTAAAACGTGTATAAATTTTAATAAAAAGGCTTTTGCTCCGATGGTCTTATTCATACATATTTTAAAACTGAGTATAGGGAGTTTTTAAGTTTATGAACTTTTCAGTGAAATATTTAGCAGAGTGCTTGAGTTTTACCACAATGACAGCATGTACTACTTTAGGTTGGCTATTAAATATTCATTGCTCTTGAACGTTCTCAGCTTAAATAAACAACATAAGAAGGCATTACTGGAGCATTGAAACAGAAAATTCGCGTAACATGCTTCATCTGTTTCTTAATCGAGAATATCGTTTGGAAGAATTTAAACTTTTTCGTTTTCAAGTCTAAGCCAGGTGTGCCTTGGCACTTTCTAATGGTATTATTGAGATTAATAAAAGTTCGAAACATTGCTGTTATTTTCATCTGCCTTGTTCAGGCTAACCCTTGTAAATCAAGTTTCTATCTCAACTATTCGAGCAATGGCGTGTAATCCATAGAAGCTGTAGAAGCGCCGCTTACCAGGGCTGCAGCGACCGAATGCCAATGTGCGAAGTGTGCGGTGAACGCAGGCACCATGTGCAAGGGAGCGCCCGTGTCCCCGATATATTGAGCAGGGAATAAGACTTGTCACCGACGTCGTCTCGAGACAATGAACATCTTATAAGAAAGCGGCGCGGCTACAACACCTTTATATATACCTTAGCGCGGCTCACCTCTTTTACGATGACCACAACCCCTCAACATAAAAATCGCGCACGCTGATTGGCTGTGCGTCACTCCACCAGCCTCAAGGAAAAGTATAAAACCAGCTGCATTACGACCAGACCGTCACTGGACTCAGTCATCTAGCGCTTCCCTTAGCCTAGAGAGAAACAATCGAAACCTCAGCGCTTCTTCTAGCCTGAAGAACCACCGGAAGACACTGGCGCTTCTCCTAGCCCGGGGCACCGTCGGAGAACACCATGGCTTCGAACCCGAAGCAGCACGACAACATCGACGCTTTGGCGCTTCCCTTAGCCCAAAGCCATCCGACACCGACGCCACAACGCCTCCGGTTTTTTTTAAACGATAGCCACGGCTAAGCTGCACAATCTAAAAATATTTTCACCTATATACAGGGTGTGCCAATATGGTTTCCAACCCAAAGTTATGTTTTTTTAAATGAAACACTCTAAATTTGATACCATATTCTAAAAGCTCTTTTGATGCTGATCAAAATTATATAGATGTACTATAGGTCTACAATGGACGGTTTGCTTTTTATGAGTCATTTTATGTCAAAATCATGTCAACTTTGAAAAATTGCAGAAGTTTTCTTATTGAACTTGGAGAGTTGATTCTTTCACGACATAATTTTCCATATCCTGTTGTATTATTATCGATAGCGCGATATGCTTTTTCCTTTTATTGTACAAGGTGAAGCAAAACGCAAAATGAACAAAAAGTTAATTTTTTTAAATGGCACCCGCCATATTGGATTTTGCCATTGAATAGCGTTTTTGTGGAGCTTTCTATTGACATATAATGTTTTATAGGTTACATGAGAAAAAATTCTGAAAAATTGAGAAAACATGTTTTTTATGCAGTTTTGGGACTAGAGAAAACTAAGTAGGCTACTAGCATCAAATCTGACATATCTTGTCAATATTAATTATCTTAAAAATTTTCCGTTTAATTTGTTGATGTCACAATAAATTTCACACGTCAAGAATTAATTAATATGATGTACTGTAATGGAGAAGCTGATCGAAACCCTTTATTGGCAAGTTGAATCTATCATCAAAAATATTCAAACTTGAGAACGCCACGAACTGTAACCTTTGAAAAGCTGCGAGACAGATTTGAAGCTACTGAAAACGTTGCATATTTTAAGTGTGAAATAATAGCAAAACGAATTGACGACGAATCCGAATTAGAAGTTTTGCTGATAACAGAAGAAAATCGGAATCTGAGCACCAGAGAAATCGCTCTAGTAACTGATATTTCAAAAATCAGCGTAAACAATATAATATTGAAACATCCATTCCACCCTTATCACATCGAACTTCATCAAGAACTATATGGAGATGATTTTGAGAATCGCATACAATTTTCAAGTAGAATGAGCGATGTGTTTGCCGAAAATTATTACATTTCAAACATTTTGTTCACTGACGAGGCATCGATCAAAAGCAACGAATCAGTCAATAGGCATAATATGCATTACTATGCAACCGAAAATCCACATTGGTTAAGAACTGTTGATCATCGACATCAAAGGTCGCTTAATGCATGAGGAGGTATTATTGGTAACCAAGATATGTCAGATTTGATGCTAGTACATTTTTGGTTAAATCTTCCTTTCAATAAAATGTTTAAAATAGTATTATATTGAAGAATTTTCCCTCTTGATTGTAATTAATAAATTTCATTTTTTAATGTCATTTGCATTTAAAACATCACTTCATATTTATTGTACCAACGTAATAATTATTAAATTAAGGTATACTTACTGCATATTTCAAATATTATCTTCGCAAAGCAACAGCTCGCGACTTAAAATAACATTTCGCGATCGCATTTAAGAATCAAATGAATCGACAGAATGAATCTAATGAACGAATCCCGTTTTAATAAACGCTTTCTTATGTACGCGATTTTATATGTTTTCAGAATGTTGTAGAATTAGCGCAATTTCATTCTAAATAATAAACGCCTAACTTACTTAAATTCTTGTAAATTCTCTTTAGCGTTCAAATTTGTAGAGCTTTATTATCATGTTATCTGATTCCACTTATTCGTGACGCGCGCTGCGTCTTTTTGTTTAACACATATACTATTATTGTGGCGTCGCATACTAATGCAAAAGGTAATCAATTTTATTGCCAATAAATGGTTTCGATCAGCTTCTCCAATATAGTATATCATATTAATTAATTCTTGACGTGTGAAATTTATTGTGACATCAACAAATTAAACGGAAAATTTTAAAGATAATTAATATTGACAAGATATGTTAGATTTGATGCTAGTAGCCTACTTAGTTTTCTCTAGTCCCAAAACTGCATAAAAAACATGTTTTCTCAATTCTTCAGAATTTTTTTTCATGTAACCTATAAAACATTATATGTCAATAGAAAGCCCCACAAAAACGCTATTCAATGGCAAAATCCAATATGGCGGGTGCCATTTAAAAAAATTGACTTTTTGTTTATTTTGCGTTTTGTTTCATCTTGTACAATAAAAGGAAAAAACAAGCACATCGCGCTATCGATAATAATACAACAGGATATGAAAAATTATGTCGTGAAAGAATCAACTCTCCAAGTTCAATAAGAAAACTTCTGCAATTTTACAAAGTTGACATGATTGTGACATAAAATGACTCATAAAAAGCAAACCGTCCATTGTAGACCTATAGTACCTTTATATAATTTTGATGAGCATCAAAAGAGCTTTTAGAATATGGTATCAAATCTAGGGTGTTTCATTTAAAAAAACATAACTTTGGGTTGAAAACCATATTGGCACACCCTGTATATAGGTGAAAATATTTTTATATTGTTCGGCCTAGCCGTGGCTATCGTTTAAAAAACGGGAAGTTGATATCTTAAATAACATAAAAGTTATAGAACTTTCACGGAGGACGTGGACACCCTGTATATATATATATATATATATATATATATATATATATATATATATATATATATATATATAGATATCAGGAAAAAGCCCCACGCTTGGGAAGCCATAAAAATGCAGTGAGGTTAAGCTCTAAAATGGTGCCCCACAAATTGGGCTGTCCTAAATTTTGCTACAGTTTTATTTGAACAATCGGGTTACCACCTACAAAATTAAAAAAAATTTAATTCCAATATCTTTTGAAAAGCTCTCACAAATCAGCATACCACTGCGCGCTCTGCTTCCAGCTTCTTCAGACATACTTACACATCCTATACATACTCTCTATCACTTAGACTACCAATAAAAATTACCAATCAAAAAATTCAACAAAACATCCAATCTTTTTATTCATACAAATCCAAAATTACGTCACACCAGCTCAATATTTATAAAATGGATATAAACATTTCCATAAATTTTGACAATATCAACAATTAAATCTTTTTAAATTTCCTAAATTTAATTTATTTCAACACTTCTTTATATTCATTTCAAGTAGATGGGCCTATCTTGAAACACTAAATTGAAATTCACCCTGGTCTATGGTGAGCTCAGTATAAACCTTCTTACTTTGAATGCATAAATAAATTGCATTTTGTTTTAAACCACTCTAAAGTCCCGTTTACTCTATACATCAAATTGTTAGGTCATTTATTTACACCTTCAAATGATAAATTAAAATTGTCCTTTTCATAATAATTTTTATGTTCATAAAATAGTCACCAAATACGTTAACTCACTCTAACACAAAATACCAGCACAAATGTTCAAACAATAACATAGAAAATACAAATTTCTTTACCCGGTGTATGCTCTTGAACCAACACCTCTGTAGACGACGTCCACCAAATTCTCGTCGTTGCATTTTATCAAACTTCCCTCTGCTACATATACAGCAAACTCATTTCCACTCGTTCATCCAATTCTAAGTAGACGCCTTCAATACAGCTACCCATATAATCGTCCAAATATGTTAGTCGGCTTCTGAATATACCATACAACCAGCACCCTCGTTCCGATAGATAACTTGGCTTGCTTACCATAGTAACATCTCTTGTTCTATGTGCGTATTTAAATTTACAGCCCCGTTTATGAAATACCACCTACTCGTGCTTTTAAACACTGGTAATTTAAATTAAACGGACTGCACTTTCACCGATTTACAAATTTTCAACTTAGATGTTACACCATGTAGGTCTGAAGCGAACAGAAGAAATAAGAGAGCCTCACTACGTCTCCTAGTGTATTTATAAGCGTCCAAGCCTACCACCTGTAACCTATTTTCATCGAAATTCACCTCTACCTTCACCGATTCTAAACATTCGAAACACAACGATGTTTGAGAGCTCAGAATTTTCTCATTCTACCGTAGCTTTAGTCCGAAATACTGATTAGCGTGCCCAACGGTCGCAATACTCTGAGCAAAGTTTCTCACCCTATTCGCAATAAACCAATCAAAAACATTTCCCCTGATGCAGGTCTATCTTCCGATTCTATTGTCCTTGTCTACCCTATATTTGCTGTTTTTGTTAAAATCCCACTATAACAACTCAAAATCAATATTGTCGTTAGCCTCTACAAATTATCGCGTGCTTTAAATGGCTGTTATCTTTCATCCTCCTACACCCTGTGCTATTTATATTCTGTCTCCGCTTTGTTTTAAAATCACCTGCTGTTTCTCAACCTTCGCTTCTGTCGTTAGCTCAAATTTCTGAAGAATTATGTTTCAACGTACATTATGATTTCTCGAATTGTTCATTTGTCTGCAAGTCCTTTCTATGAACTGTTTGCCAGTTTGAAATTGTATTTTCTCAAGTTGTTTAGCATGTAGCCTTCCTAGAGATTTATTTTTAACGGACGCTTTGTTATTTAAATGAATATACGCGTTTACATTATTGATTTTATATACTGTACCCAAAAGCTTTCTCCCTATTATTTGATGTGCTCGATTTACAACTTTAGAATATTAAAGGTAGTTGTGCTCGCATTATCTTTGAGTTTTTTTATGCAACTTTAAAATTACGACTTATTGATACACATGTATGCTATTATACAAAGGCCTAGAAGATCGGGTTCTCCAACTCATTTTTTGTGCTACTCTAAAAGTAGCAAATCTATTGGATGCCGATTCCACTAACCTTTTTTCAACATACCCTGCATATGGGAAGAAAAATATAAATATGATTGCGAATCCAGCAGAATTCAGTACCGTTAGTGCTCACCACAGCCTAAGAACTCAACTACAGCGCTCACCATAGCCTGTGAACCGCCTCAGCAAACAGTGCTCCCCATAGCCTGCTTAATTTCCAACCAGTTACGCAGCCCGCCGCCATACCTGAGGCACGTAGCTATGGTTCAGTAAAGCAGTGCTCTCCATAGCCTGCGTATTCTTGACCCGTTACGTTGCCGACGCCGTACCTGGGACACGTCGCTATAGTCCAGTAAAGCACGTATAGCACTGCTCTCCATAGCCTGTCTAATTGTGACCAGTTACGCCGCCCGGCGCCGTACTTGGGGCACGCCTCATTTAAATCGTCCGTTGATCTGTAGTCAGTTACGAATGGGCAGGAAACCCCATTCGATCTACCAGGCCAACTGGAAAAAGATGCAGGACGCTCTACGATGTGCCTTCCGAGACACCTTACCGCTACCGAAGCTTCTGTCACCCCTGCCGCCGTCACCAGACCAGCTTCGGAGCTCACAAGGGCTGCGGCGAGAATTCATCTCAGCCGCCCCCACAGCGATAACGTGTCGAAAGGTCGTCTATTGTTGTGACGCCGAATGCGCCTGTGAGCTATACCACAGGGATAGCACCTCCTTAGAGTTGAGTAGCAACATGCCCTAGGCCGAAGCTTTTCGAAGAGTCCTGAAAACCACCGATGACGTCTAGACCTCTTCAAACAATAAACACTTTTTTATTATCGTTATTCGAGCTCTTACTCAGTCTCACAAGTAAATCCCGAGGCCTTCCGAAGCCTACTGAAGACTTCTGAACCCCTTAATATTTTATATATACTCAATGTACAGTTCTTGGGGGTATATCATTATTCTTTATAACTCCACGTTGTTCCACAAGTAAACCACGAAGCCTTCCGAAGAGTCCCGAAGACCGCTGAAAACGTCTAGATCTCTTCAAACTATAAATACTTTCTTATTATCGTTATTCAAGCTCTTGCTCAGCCTCAACAAGAAATTCCAAGGTCTTCCGAATAATTGCGAAGACTACCGAAGACCTTTGAACCTCTCCGAACTGTGATATAATTGTCTACTTAGTGTTTAAGTTCCTACTTGGTTCCACGAACAACCACAAAGCCTTCCAAGGATTACCGAAGACCTTCAAAGTGCTGCAAACTGCATAAACTGTTCATTTTGACTATTAACATGTATATCTGTGTGTGTGTGTGTGTGTGTGTGTGTGTGTGTGTGTGTGTGTGTGTGTGTGTGTGTGTGTGTGTGTGTGTGAGTGTCTTTACGTTTGAAAGCGGTGCATGCTTCAACTTATTTTAGCGAAGCACCGATAATTCATCATTTTCTTCATGGTGTCTATCACTGGATCTTATGCAGCTCCTAGTCGTACGCTCTAAATAACTAAGAGTAATTTTTAAAATACAAAAATTAATAATAAATGATAAACAAATATATTAAGTTGGAACTTATGAACCCGTGCTCCTGTCGTGTTGCCCTTCCTTGTCGGATATTGCCTTTGGCCGCACTGGAGTAGTAGGTAACGATGAATTGTGTATAAGAATGTATATGTGAGTCGGGGGGTGCTTGTTTAAAGAATTGTTGATTTAATGAGTACAATTTCGTTAAGGAATAAATTTAGTTTTTGGGGGTGGCTAGAAACCAGGAAATTTATGCAGGGAATTGGAAACTAGGGGTCTACGTGAATTACGTGGTTGAGGTTCACCTGCAGATGCGTATTTAGAGAACGGAACCAAATGGTTGAAGAAAGGATAGAATGGAGAAGGGGTTACATTGCATCGATGTACGTCGTTGGGTTAGGTTACGGAATTTGCTACTCACGGTCATGAATTGGATCGTACTTCTGCTAGAGAAGGGAATGTGTGATGGAATATTGGTAATATCAGGGAAGATGTCTAGATCTAATTGGTTGACAAGGGACAAAATGGAGAAAGGGCTAGGTTGAATCGATGTAGGCTATTGCAGAATTTGCCATTCACAGTCATGAATTGGATCATTGCTCTTGTGAAAAAGGGAATGCGTAAGGGGATGATGGTACTGTCAAGGAACCTGTCATATATGTATCTGCCTCTAAGAATGAGGACCAATGTTGTTGCCAGGAGTGGGTTAGGGAATTTAAGATTCTGCAGTTGGCTTTAGTTTTGGTTAAAGTTAGATAGTCATTAGAATTTCTTGTTCTGTCGTGAAGGGTTATTGAACGTTGTTGTTTTAGATTGCGGGTGTGGATGGCTAAGCCTAGGCGAATTTTAATTTGGGTTACTTGCAGCAAAGTGTGCAATGCGGCTGTGAATTTGATTCGGTATGCCCTTGAGGAGTTTAAAAGAAAATGTATAACGATGGTACTTAAGAAGCGTCTGGAGGATGAGGTGTTAAGGGAAGCCAGGAGTCGACGACATGACGAATTATTGGAACTACAATATGATGGAGGATAAAGCTGCGTGTGAGATTATTTAGGTATATTGATTTTGGTAGGGCACTCTAGGTATTGTTGAGGATAGGGTTTGTTTTAATCCGGATTTTGGAGAGGTGGGTGTGGTTTTGGGTCATGTGTTAAAGTGTAATCCGAGGTGTGGATCTGTTGATAATAAAGTAATGGAGCTGTCTAAATTCTAATGGTGGAGTTTTCTCGGAGATCTAGAAAACCTTTAAGGAGAAGTATTTTGGTTTTGGATGGTGATGTTAGTTGTTTATTTAGAAACGACCAGAACTCAGCTTTGCTTATCAGCAGGGCAGCGGTGGATTCTAGGGAAACGCCAGAGTTTCCGTTGAAGGTAAGATAAAGTGAGGGTAAGGTCGTCTGCGTAGGCATAGGTTGAAGTATTAGGGATGTTCAGGTCAAGGAGTAGATTGAGGGTTAGGTTTCAAAAAGTGGGAGAGAGGAGATACCTTGGGGTATGCTTGTGTTATTGGTTTGGTAATTGTGAGAAAGTTCGAACAAAGCGTACTTGTGCGGGAGGTGACATGGGATTGTATTATGTGCAGAAGGTTGAACGTAAAGTTGACTTGTTGTAGCTGATTAAGGGGGGTTTGAGCACCATAGAAAGTCAAAAGTGGCGCGTAGGTCTACAAAGAGGGCTACTACGTATTCTGAAAGTCGGATAGTTTTATCTGAGCTGTAGCCCGGACGGAAGCCATGTTGGTTTAGCGATGAGATTGGATTGAGTGCAATGTGGAATTCTTCTTAATTTTCTTTGGGAATTAAACCACTCATAGTTGTTAAAATCGTCTTTATTTACATTACGATCCATGACCTAGGATCGTTGTCAAAACGTGTAGGAAGTATTTTCAATGTGGGAGTTAAGTTTGAGGAGTATAATCTTCTCGAGAAGTTTAGCTAACGTTGGGAGAAGGGCTATGGGTTTATAGGAGTCTGGGTCATCGGAAGGTCTGTTTGGTTTTAAGATTAACCATATGGGGGCGATTCTAAATCGATACGAGAATGTTCCTGTAGTCAGATAAATCTAGGACAACAGGTGTGTAGATTTTCTTATTGTGGGCCAGGACCTTTGTAGAATTTCATTTGTACTCAAGTCAGGAACCAAAGGTTTTATAGAGGTTAACTTTAACGACTATGGAGTCTGAAAGGGTGATTTCTAGTTCGGCGTTTAGTTCTATGGTTAGTGGCGTTTGTGATTCGTCAATAAATTATTATTATGCTAATGTCAGTACCTCCGATGTTCGGTATGAGATTGCCGTATCTAGAAGAGTATTCAGTATACTTTTTAGGGATGGATAGGTTGAGTTTTTGGAGATGCTACAATGTAGGGTTGGAGTTGTTTTACAAGTTTTCGGTCTGTTTTCCAAGAGTCTGTATGTTGCGGTTGGGTCAGTTTTTGGTAGTGTTGTTTCAGGTTTAATGTGATCTGTTCTTTATATATTCGTCTTGTGTTGGTGCATATGTGACTGATGTTGATGATTACTTTTGGCTCGGTGTTGGTCTTGTTGGGCAATTTGTAGCCTGTTTGACTTATTGGTGACTGTGTGTTTTGTTTGTGTGAGTTCCGATGTACACCATTGCTTGTAAAGAGTTGTGTTTTGGGGATGGCAGTGGAGGCTGTTGAGAGTACGGTTTGTAGTGAAAGAGGTTATTTGATGAATATATAGGTCCGCGTATGTGATTGACGGGATAGTAGGGATTCGGTTGATTAGGGTTTCAAGGTAGACTGTCAAGTCTGCTTGCTATTTGTTGGATGAAAGTATTTTATAGTAAGTTCGGGGGAGGGGAGGTCAATCGTGATGGTATTGTAATCGCCGAATAAGTGAATATTTGATGTTGTCCAGGAGGTAACTAGTGGTGACGCAGATCGGGTGGAGAGAGTAATATCAATGTCGTTTGATAGAGTTAGAATTTTCACGTGTAAATGCGTAGTGGGGTGTTCTGAATGTATGAGTGGTGTTGATTGATAAAGTCTTCTAATATCTGTTCTTTGTGGTTTTTAATATCATTGTATCACCGTGTGACTTTCGAGTTAACGTCGGCTGATATGATAGTGGGTTTATTTCTTGTCACTGTGAATATGTAGTCTAGTTGGGAGAGGAATGTATCGGCGTTTATGTTGAATTAGAAATACCATTTTTTCAATGTAGTCAGTGGCGTGCAGTAATTGTTAATGCAGGGTAGGCAAAAAATTAAAAACAAAAACTTACCATAGATGTACATAGGTTCTGCAATTTAAGTATCTAAATGTGAGTTTGGGTTGTATATACGTCTTGTACCACGGATTATATGTATCACTAGCAAACTATTTTTTGTAAATTAAGTGAATTCGGCGGCCTTTCTTTAAAAATTCATTCAATACATTGTCATAAAAAGTAGAAGTTTGTTTTAGTTCTTGCACTAGGTCCTTTTCAAGAGAAACAATGGCTAAGTTATTTAACCGCTCTTGTCCCTGAGTATTACGCAGGTAAGTATGAATCTGTTTTAGGCCAGAAAACCATCGTTCCACAGATGTCCTACTTGCCGGAATTGTTATAATCAATTTGGTCAATGATATTAGTTGGAAAAATACATGACATAATTTTTTTCTTGGAATTAAGACCTGTAAATTCCGATGAGGAGTTCTAACAAATCAACTCGTTTTTAGGACGGTCAAATTCAAATCTTGCACTGTATCTTGTTTTTAATTCTGAAAAGAGCTTCTCTGGGAATTCAGAATTGTAACTAGAAAAAGAATCGTTATCGAAAAGACAAAAAAAACACAGTTTACTAATATCTGAATAGCAATCAGAAATTTCACTTTTTATATTATCCACTACTTCACGAAAGATGCGTCTTTTGTAAAGTTTTATATCATATACGGTTCGTCTTCTTCTTGGTTCTCCACAAAAAGTTAAAGTTTTTTGTATGTTACATAACTTTCATTATAGAGCATTTCAACAAAGAGTTTAAACTCCTTAATTTTTTTAAGGCAATACCCAATATCTACAACTTTTGACTGTATTATGTTAAAAAGCACATCAGTCTGTATAAAAATTGTGTTAAATATTGCTAAAAAGTAATTAAATTCAAAGTCGTTTAATATAAATTCACATATTCTAGCTACAGAGAGCGTTTCTGAATTCCAATTGATCTAATTTTCGGTAATTTCAGTGAAGAGTTCAATCATATTTTTTGTGTTCACTAAAAATTACATTAATGGTTCTCGAATTTTAAACCCATCGAGTTTGTACAACACGTGATTACTTTATTGAACAAAATTAATTATAGAAGTCTTTACGCTTGGTGCTAGTATGAAATAATGTTGCTAAGTTATAGTTATATATAGTTATAGTTATCATAAAACTTACAGTTTTTCAGTTGTTGTAATTTTAAAGATGGAGTAGGTCGTCCGATTTCAATTACTACTTGTTTTTCGTTAGACGTTTTAGTATTAAACATATTCGTTTTTAGTCTCTGAATGCAACTCATATCTGCACTACACTCACAATTTCACAAACACATGTCACAGAAGCATTCATTATTCTCTATTATGTATATGATATTGTGTTATTGATAAAATAAATACAACACAAAGAAGTTACTCCGTAGACGCGTCAAGACTAGTCAAGTCTTACCAGTCTGCATCTATTGAGATCAATGGTAAATAATAGTGCACGACCAAAATTTACGCTTCCACTTCCTACTAAAAACACTGCCTATGAATGCCCGTAAGAATGCATAGGGTCATCTATTTGTGTCTTAACGGATTTCTTATGGTTACCTACACGCTGCACCAATCATAATATTTTGTGCATGCATTTATTGGGTTATTTTGCACCCGCTTGCCTTTTTATTTTTGGAATATTGACAATAATATTTGTAATAAATTAATTTGTTAATAGAAGTATTATAATTAGAATAAACTACTCGTTATTGAAAATGTAGATTTATTTAAATTAAGTTTGATAGTATTATTAAAATAAAAAAATATAAAATATACAATAAATTCGTACTTTTTCTAGGGTAGGCAATGCCTTTTTGCCTATATTACATGCACGCCACTGATTGCAGTGAAATTAGGGTTGGAAAGGAAGATAATGTAGGCGGTCTCGATTTGAGGGTCTGTGAAGATGAAGGTTGATGTGTATTTAGGATCTAGAAGTGAAGGTGAATGTATGTTTTCAAAGGAAAGATTGGAGATTATATAATATTCTTGTACTAGCGCAGTATATTTTTGGTTCTTTTTTGAGGACGCAGGATAGTACCAAGGTTGCGGTTCTGGAGTGTTGAAAGATAACTTGGATAAATTGGAGGTAGAAGGGTATAAACTTGGTGACTTATGTATGCCTTTGCGTGTTTCATTTAGAAGCCTTAGTATGTCCTTAACTTAGCCATAGACAATGTTTGCTTATATAATGTGCAGTCAGGGCTTGATACGGGATGGTAAAATGGTCTGCTTGTTCTGTGGCTGTTTATACAAGAGGAAGAGATGGAAGAAATTGAGCAATCTTTGGTTAAATGTTGTCAGGCACATTGTCTACAGGAGGTTGGAGAGCAGCAGGATTTTGCTGAAAATCCATACCGTGCATTTATATTTCCAATGCTCCACCAGAAGGTACTATATTGGCCAAAAAACGAGTTTTTTGTTGCCAGGAAATTTAGAATTTTGCCGAACCCTTGCCGTTCCAGGCAAGGTAGGGATCTTTAACGTGCGTGACAACACTCACACACGGGACCTCCATTTAACCTCTCATCCGAACAAGGGCGTAATTTTTGTGAAAAATGCTCACCTGCCATTTTTCAAGCAGTCGGCCTGAAAGTCCATACCTCTGGCAACTTGCATTTGGATACAGCACCGAGGTCGTCTACTCTGCAGGATTTATAGTCCATGAACAGGTGGAAGCTTGTTGTGAGGATAAGTCAAAGCTTAGGAAAAAGATTGAGGATTAAATTGTTAGAGTAGTCAATTTGTTACGTGGGATGGCATTGGAAATTTCGGATCTATAGAATTCTTCAGATATCAAGAGATCGTGGGAGTTTTGTGTGTATATGAAAGTTAGAGCGTTTGTGGATAGGAATCCTATGTCTAGATTAAAAGCGATGATCTGTGAGGTTTTAGGTTGTGCCAGGTGGATAGTAGAGGATGATTTTATGAAATTTTTAAAAATTGATATATAGCTCAGAATGGTGAGATTCGCGCACATTGTGTAAGGTATAGACCTAGTTTAATGCCATTCAGTTTGAATAGTAACAGATAATTTTGTGGAGCGTGTCCTTTAAATATTGAGGTTTTGGTAGTGATGAGCAAAGGTGGGTTTTTATGACTTTTAGTAGTCCATCGGAGGTGGTGTCTGTGTTTATAGGTTTTTGAGTTATGGCTTTCGAGGGTAGTCCTTTTAAGGCACGTGTTGGAATATATGTGTTTTGGAAGTTACAGTTGCGTAAGATAATGTAGGTGTTGGTTATGTGGGTGTTGACCTAGACACTCTTGTGTTATTTAAAGGTTCCTTTCTAGGACTTTGAACTACAGTGTTCTGAGAGGCAGATACTGTGAATAAACCTGTATATCTCGATAAATATGGGCTTTGCACAAAAAATTTATATAAAAATTATTTAATATTTTATTTTCCTTAATAATACGGCATTTAATTGTTTTTATTTCAGAAAACAATTGTAACGATTACTATTTTCATTTTTTTTAAATAACAATGTACCCTTTTAATAGGCTCATTTGATAGAAATTAATTATCTTTTTAATGACATAAAATCTTAGTGCCCTAAAAATAGAAAATTTTTAGAAAAAATGTAGCTGATTAACCATCAACTGCTTTAGCTACACATTCACCTTACACATAAATGGATAAGAAAGATTTTTAATAGTAAGGAATAGAAAATGAACGTCTATAAGGCTTTTTTTTATACAATTGAAGGGTTTTGATAGTTTGAGAACAGACAGTCAGTTGACTGCTTACAACGATACCTTTTTGGCATGACCCAACCTCTCCTGTTGGGTATCCAAGTGCCAACTCACCTTGTTCTCCCAATCGTCCCATGTTGCTGCACTATTTCCGGGTTTAACAGATTGTAGTAACGCAGATGTCATAAAACTTAGCCTGTGGCATCCATTTACTTAAAAACAGTAGTTTAGCTCAGTTTTTTGATATTGCATTAAGATTAAACTATTCCATGATTTGCATTGTCAGATCTATATCTGACAGAGGTCGCTTTAATGGCAAAGTTCCCCTGACGCCAGATATCCTGTAGGACTTAATAGAGCATTATTATATTAAAAATTCTCACAGGGTTATTTTAAACTATATGATTTGCTATTTTTAACTAAATAGCTATGACTCATACATAGAATTATTGAAGGATATTTACTATGTTGTTTTGGTTTTTGTGTGCATGGTAGTTCATTCTTTGTGCCCCCGACGAATGCTGGGTCCATGACGATCGCGGCCCAGCTCCATCTCGACGTCCAAAACCAGGCAAGTAGGCTAGGAGCTAAATGTTAACGCACTGTACTACCTTGTACTCAAATACCACGGCAATAATTTTTATTTATAAAATTTATAGGGTTAAATAAACAAACACAATGTTTCTATGTGTATCCCTCTTCTACTCTACGGGGTGGGAGGTTATTTATAATGATCACTCAAGTGTGTTGAGCAGTCTTTATGGCTGTCGCACTCGGTCCGTAGCTACAATTCATGCCTAAATGTTTCCATGTGTAGCGCGGTACTTATGTGTGGTCCAAATCACACACAGAACTCCATTTGTACGTGCATGAGTGTAGGATCGCACCATATGTGCGACACCACAGTGCAGGTTGAGTAGTATGAGGGTAGACAGCAAAGGTTACTTTTGTCTAATCGGGACAGAAAAAGACCGAGCGAGTTATTTTGTATCTGTAAAATGTGATGTTAATGCTGTTGGTTTTCAAGAACTAACAATTAATAAATTGTCTATTATTAAGTGAACAAATCGCGTTATAGTGCATCAGCGGTATTGTGGTAGAAAAGTTGAAGCACGCCGTGTAGACGTGGTACAACGGTGCAATGTGTAAGCGCGACAGTTGGGTGAAATGAGGTCGCAAATTCATGCTATTTCTGTTACAAGATAAGACGCATGCACCGGGCCCGAAGGTAGAAATCATCTGTAGAAACAATTTGGTCTGGTGTAGGGTTATTAGTTGTTATGTTTACTGTCTTAGGAGGTTACTTGTTGTATAAAAGCCCCCCTTGATAATTAAGATGTTTATACCTAGAACTCACCAATTTTGTACAGTTTAAATGTGAATAAACGTGTTTGAACTTTAGAAAAAAAAGTTTTAACTTGAAAGTGCGCAGAGAGAGAGAGAGAGAGAGAGACAGAGAGGGGGGAGAGGGAGAGAGAGATTGCTACATCGTCGCCCAACTTGAGCAAGATAAAGCTGTCGTCTGTTGTTATTGTACGGTTTTTTGTGCATCAGGTGTTTTTAAACGATAGGAATTAGTTATGTTTTGATTGGTGCATGTTTGCATTGTAAACAACGGAAATGGCTAAAAGTAAAAGTAAAGTTGTAGGTAGCGGACCGGCTAGCGATAATGAAATGATTAGTCAGGACGATGTGAATAAAGTGAAATTAAAGCAGGTTGTATTAAAGTTAGCGACAGGAATGCTTGATATGCAAAGCAGTATTTCTACATTGGCGGATCAATTAGCTGCCAATGAAAAAAATAATCAGATGAAGAATAATAAGGCTGAGATTTAGGATAGATCGCTAGAAAAAATGTATGATTAAAATTATATTACTGTTTGGAAAAACTTTAATGGTCCGAATTTAAATTTTTATGCAGGATGTAAATTGCTTCCAGTGGCATTTTTAAGAAAATTAAATAGGTTGTTAGATGAAGCGGGGGTGCCAGAAAATAAAAAAGGTTAAACGGCCATGACATGTTTGCGAACTTCAGTTTTGGATTTGGCTGAGAGAAAGGAGGATTCTTTGAATAATTTTGAGAAATTTCAGAAATCTTTCAAAAATAAATATTGGGGAGAAAATGAGGAAAAGAAGCTATACTATGAGATTAGGTATGATAATCATAAATGTGGGGAGCATCTGATTATATATAGGAATTATATAAAAAGCGTCGTATTTATCGGAAAAAACTTCGGAATGGAAATTGATTCAGTGGCTGGTAAGTCATTTAAATGAAACGGTGCAAAGTGGAGTTTTAATAAACGGGTTGAAAGGTATTGAAGAAATAGGAAACTATTTGCGCAAATATGACAAAACTTTTGTCATATGACAAAACTTTTGTCGCTAAGCCAAGACCCAGTGAAGATTATAATAAGGGGCGTCGCGATAATAGAAAGTATCACGAACGTTCGAATGAAGGGCGGCGGTTCAAAATGATGGCGAACGCCAAGAGGAAAATAATGAAACGGTTTCTCGTGAAATTAGAAGTTTAACCAAAGTTAAATTTTGTAGTGAAGGATTGTTGAGCGACGAGGAAGAGGGGGAGGATTCGTACCAGATGATTTCGCCTCTTTTAAAGATAAAATTCGTGGCTACAAAGCAAAAGCGTAAATCGATTCCGGAAGCCAACTTACGGCTTTGTCGAGCGAAGTCTCAGCAAAATTAGGAAATCAGCGTGGACCTTTCGATATTGCCGGTTTCAAACACTATCGCCTCTGTCGCCGTAGGTGCAAAATAATATCGAATTAGTGAACAGATATTATTACCCATTTAAATTGGTAAAAATGTTTTCAACACTCCAAGTTTGGTTATTCCAAATTTGAATAAAGAGATTATACTTGAGTGCGGTTGGTTAATAAAAATGGTGTTACGATTGATTTTGAGGGAGTATGTATTCAATTTGAGAATGGGAGGTTAAAAATGAGGCATTTCAATTACAGAGATTTGAGGAACCTGGGTTATCAATAAATTTGTTAGATACCAAGGAAAAGCACAGTTATTCTGAGGAGGAAATCAGCCGAGCGGCTGAATTGGAGAGAGATTTGATTCGGAAGCAAAAGGTAAATTAAAAGTTGATTTTGAGTACAAGGAAGTTTTTCTGAAACGCCAGGCCTTACTAACAAATATGCACATAAAATAGAGTTGCATGACGGTACGCGGTTTTAAAAATCTTATCCAGTCCGTGTTATTTATAAAGAGGAAGTCCATCGTCAAATTGACGAAATGTTGAAATGGGAAATTATTAGACAACAACAAACGGGATATGTTTTCCGCTGGTAATGGTTAAAAAAGGATGATGCTGTGCGAATATATCTGGATACTCGGCATCTGAACAGTAAGATGATTTTGGATCACGTGATTCCTCCAAAACCAAAGAAGTCGTTATTGCAATTTACGCAGGGCATGTATTTAATCCTATTGGATATGACATTCATACTGGCAAATATCGATTGCGGTAGCGGACCAGAAGTACACTGAATCTCTCTACAACAATACAACGCATGTCTACACATGAAACTCTATCAACACTGTGAAACTTAGCTTTAATACCGATCGCCATAAAATCCGTCTGCCTTTGTTACTCTCATGATCGCATGCAATACACTAAGCGGACATCGAAACGTAAGTTTGACTATATCAGAGTACACGTGCTGGGCACAGAACAACTTCGACTAAGAATTGTGAAATCAACACTTTTCAAATTTTGAATAATCAAGTTTTACAATCTAAAACTAACAAAGCAATTCATTGGTTAACTTTCTGATAAGCGTTTTTCAACACACGATGGATAGCGACCTGAAGACTATAAATACAAATTCAATTTCTGCATAAATCAGTCCTAGTGCTCATCATAGCCTGGGGTTCACCTCTCCTCCGCAGTGTTCATCATATCCTGTTAACAAAACCTTTTTGAAAGCGGCGCTCGCCATAGCACGCTTAATCCTAGCGCAGTGCTTAGCATAGCCTGCGTCCGCCTTAAACGTTACACTATCCGCCGCCGTACCTGGAGGCCGTCGTCGTAATTCATCAACACACAACTAACAAGCACGTACGAACGCTCAGCTCCGTTTCATACTGCACCGACGTCGTTATTGTGGTTGCATCCGTCAAGCTCTACGACAGGGACGACATCCCCGTAGAGGCATCAACCCCACGACGCCGCCGAAGACTTCAGAAGACACCGAATACCTTCTGACCCTTTGCTTTTGTATATATCTTGTAAATAGTAGTTTTTAAGTGCATATAATTTTCAGTTCATAATTGCTTTAACGTAATTTCTACCCACCACTAAACACACGAAGATTACCGACGAGAACCGAACACCACCGAAGATGTCTGGACCTCGCCGACCTGTATATATGTCTTAATCTTCACTGTTAAGTTCACACGGGGCCTCTGAAGCAACATCCAAAGCTTCCCGAAGAAAGCTGAAGCCTTCCGAAGACCTACACACCCCATTAAATGGTGCATACGGTTTACTCCTGGCTCCACAGCCCCAGGAAGCGTAGTAGTTTTTAAGTGCATATAATTTTCAGTTCATAATTGCTTTAACGTAATTTCTACCCACCACTAAACATACGAAGATTACCGACGAGAGCCGAACACCACCGAAGATGACTGGACCTCGCCGACCTGTATATATGTCTTAATCTTCACTGTTAAGTTCACACGGGGCCTCTGAAGCAACATCCGAAGCTTCCCAAGAAAGCTGAAGCCTTCGAGACCTACACACCCCATTAAATGGTGCATACGGTTCACTCCTGGCTCCACAGCCCCAAGAAGCCATCTGAAGCCATCCTAACAATTGAAACCATTTAATTTCACTTTTATTGTTATGTTTATTTGGATTTATAATGACTTTTCTTATGTTTATTAAACAATGAACTAAGCCAAGCCTACTTGCTTACAGACGCCGCCCCCTTCGAACGATAACACCTTGAGCCATACGAATTATGCCTTTGACTTCCAATGGCTTAATGGTTATAAAATGTTTGACGGTTAACCTTTGTCTTTTGCCATTATTAATATAGCACTAGGAATCTAAACTTTGTAGAATTTGTAGAGGGGTGGATCGGTTTACCAATTGAATTATCGGATAGTTCAAACGATCCTTCATCAATCCACCACAACTAAAAACAAGATGCTTATTATTTGTAAAGGTATCAACACTGCAGGAAACACAACACTAATACAGATTGACATTTACTTGGATTTTATTATTTATGTGGAACAGATATACACATGGAGCATTGAACTGAAAACTGTGGCAATCCACTCACAAGATCTATTAACTACATAATTAGTGGTACTAAGATATCTGCCAAAATTATTAACAAAGGAGGTCTTAGTGACCCAACGAGCGCAAAACCGCTCTGTTCTCAAGTAGTCGGATGCTCACGCGCATCCATCTTTCATCCCAACCCTTCACCGACTCCTTCAAATACTGTCTAATCTCTGCACTAATATTGTAACGTATCCGCATCACAGGGCGCACTCGCTACTCTAATCATATTCAGAGGTGTACCTGCTACAAGTTGGAATTTGTTTACGTATATAAACAAAACTGTCTATTTGTTGATGCGAGTAAACATGATGATAAGTTAATCCACAACGCTATCTTGAACCCAAATTACATACTAATAATATGGAAACTGAAAACGACCTTTAAAAATTCCTTTTGGGAGTATTTTTAGTCCGTCACTTGGTCGTGCGCTAGGGCACGTTTGAGGCGCACTGATTGCGTGTAGAACGCGTCGGGGCACGAGCGGAGCTTCTCATTTACTCCACCGCATACTACATTCCTTCCTTCTTCATCTCTATTAACACAATTTTCTCCTCCACACACCATATCCACTAATATCTCCACCCCACCTTCGCCATCGCCTCCACCTTCTCCTCCATCTTCACTTCCACCTCCACCTCCACTTCCACCTCCACACACCACCTCTACCACCACCTCCACCTCCACCTCCACCTCCACCTCCACCTCCACCTCCACCTCCACCTCCACCTCCACCTCCACCTCCACCTCCACCTCCACCTCCACCTCCACCTCCACCTCCACCTCCACCTCCACCTCCACCTCCACCTCCCTCCACCTCCACCTCCACCTCCACCTCCACCTCCACCTCCACCTCCACCTCCACCTCCACCTCCACCTCCACCTCCACCTCCACCTCCACCTCCACCTCCACCTCCACCTCCACCTCCACCTCCACCTCCACCTCCACCTCCACCTCCACCTCCACCTCCACCTCCACCTCCACCTCCACCTCCACCTCCACCTCCACCTCCACCTCCACCTCCACCTCCACCTCCACCTCCACCTCCTTTACCTCCATCTCCATCTCCACCTCCATCTCCATCTCCACCTCCACCTCCACCTCCACCTCCACCTCCACCTCCACCTCCACCTCCACCTCCACCTCCACCTCCACCTCCACCCCACCTCTAGCTGCAGCTTCACCTCTACCTCTACCACTACCTCCACCTTAACCTTCACATTCACCTCCACACACAACCTGTACCTCCACACACAACTTCCACCTCCACCACCACTTCCTGCTCTTTGCAAAGGAATTCCAGTATACATTTTTAATTGAGTAACATATTTGTACGGGTCACGCAAGGCGAATGACCTTCGAAACGCACAAAATTGTTTTATTGGAATTAGAATTTTCAATGTTAAATCCCATAAGAGAACAGTTTTTGCGCTTATACAAAAGTAGCTTATCAACTGTTTATCTTAAACTTATGTTCCTTAACTTCCATTAACAACCACAACACTGATCTTGTCTCACGCCAAGTCATTTCGTCGCACAATTTTCATTACCTGTTATTCCATTGCAAGATCTTGGAGAGCTTCTATTTAAGCGTTTGTTTCGCCAGGAATTGTTCCAGAAAATTCAACAAAATTGTTTGGTCGGTTTTATATCTGTTGTCAAAATTTATTGCATATTGTAGCATTAAAGGTTATATTTGACAATTCTTACAAAACACGTAAATCGCATGCTCAAAAGTAACTGTCATCATTTTCTCGACGCTTTAGCAATAATGTATCGGTGGGCAGCACCATGAGGAGCAGTACTTAGTAGAAGTCGATAATACAATGTTTACATTTTTTACTTATAAAAATTGAAGCTTAACTTACTAATGGTGATTGATATTAACAATATCCAACATGCTTTACATAAGCCCTTATGTAATAAATGTATTCATTCTATTTTATTTTAAAATAAATTACGTTGGAGTAACGGATGTTGCGACTCTTCTGTAATCCTTTTCTTATACGTGTAAGCACGTATTTCGGTATCCTTGTGGGATTACTCTCACAGTGTCATCATGTAAAATTCATACAGAATATTCGCAGATACGGGTTGCGAGACTCGTCCTCAATTATCGGTATTCAAACTCCCAAATCCCTTATTCGAACTTATGTAAACTTTGAATCCCATGTAATTTATAACGCTTCGAAGTTTAGCTAAATGTATAAATAGTTTTTTGTGGGCACCTAAATGTTTATTGATTTAAATTTAGAGCACCCACTCAGGAGTGCCAATTCGAGCGTTACTTTGTGTATTAAAATCTGTATAAATTTTAATAAAAGCGCTTATACTCGGACGACCCTATTCGTTCATACTTTAAAACTGAGCATACGGAATTTTTAAGATTATGAACTTTATTCTGAAACATTTAGTAAATCGTTAGAGTTTTGTCAGAGAAGCATGCACCATTTTACGTTGTGTATTATAAACACTCTGCCCTCGAACGTTGTTGACCTAAATAAATAATATGAATAAACCAACATTGTTGGAGAATGGCAAAGTAATAGACTCTGGTTAAATACTTCTGCCTGCTCTTGTATTGGAGATTTTCATTTACAAAGAAACTAAACTTTTTCATTCTTAGGGATAAGCTTGTGCTGCTCAGGTTGAGCGCTGTTGTATTGGTAACTGTCACAATTCGGAACGCCTTAGTATAATATTAGAAATTTCACTGTCTGTGGTAAGCTGAAACTAACTAATCTCACCTTTAATATTCCTTGAACTTTTGGTCAGGATAATTTTAGGGTTATCCACTAAGGCCCAGGAAAACAGCAGGAGAAGTGAAAAATATTTAACAGGTTAGTGATTCATTCGATAATCAGGTCGTAACCTCTGGTTCTGCTTTATCAGAGTACAAACTATTCCTTCTATTGTATTAGTGTACCCATGCGTTGCATTAATATTGTATTAATAAAACAAGTATGACTACCGGTTATGCTAGTAACAGCCTCAATCGTTAAATGAAACATTCCGATTTCTTACCCAATTTGGATTATTTTCATTGCATAGTTACGTTATCACTTGTTGATTGTTATTATGCAGCTTTCATCTCCTTTTCGCGAAAAAACATAAATTGTAGATCGGATTTTTCGCAGCTCTGGCTGGATTTTAGAATGTGTCAGAAATAAAAATCTAGAAAAAACGAACAACCTGAAGTAGGTAGATTGCACATACAATTTTTTGGGAAGTTTAGCTAGTTTACGGACCGCTTGAATTGCAAGATTTGTTTTCCGTTCAACAAAGTTGGGTATTCTTTATAACAAAGTCAACATTAAACGATACTATTTTAATGAGATTTTCTGTTTGCACTTGGTCAAAAGGTGGTGTGTAGTTTCTCTGCTTTCAAAATAGCTGCTGAGTTCTAGCTGACACCCGCTGATACCAAAAGCTGTTCGTCTTAAGAATGTCTAATCGCACATAGTTATACTTTAACACGTTAGTCTAGTTGAAGTACCTAGCGCCATAGGTGTAGGAGACGGAACATAGAAATTGCTATATAACTTGTGATCAGAATATTTTTCGCTTTACAAACATTTTCTAGCATTTTTACTGTAAATTAATATTCTTCGCGAGTTACATATCCCCCAAATCAATATATATGTATATTTAAATGAAACTATTAGGTCTTAAGAAATATTGCTAGATTGTATAACTGAAGGACATAATAAAAGGTTAATGAAAGTTCACAAACCAGATAGGAGAACCGAGACAGTTACTTTGTATTCCAGACGCAATATGATACTTCAGGTGCAAGTCACAGTAGACAATAAGACAGCAATTGTTAGAATTAAGATTATTAAATGTAATACTTTGTATTGTATCAAGAAATAGCAGACATGAGATCTGCATTTACCACAAAGTGATGTAAGAGCAGGAATAGCATAAAAACCCTCAGGAGCCCAAGATGGTCAGTCAGTCTCGAGCTTCACAACTTTAACATTATTCGTTGTTCAAGCTACTCATCTTAGTTTTAATTAATTTAATTAGTGAATTTTAACTTTAATTATTTTTGAAACCAAGTCGTTAATGAATATAACGTACAATTGTAAAAATTATTGTAATTATTATAAAAATACACTTGATAGGATTGTTTTCGAAATAAAGTTTTTCAAAAAGAAGCTCCAAGTAGCCCAAAACTTATCTCGCGCCGTTTTAAAATAACTTTTAAAATTCACTTGTAGCGTGTTCTAACAATTTATCGCCTTTAGTGGCAGAAAGTTTGTATTATAATTTTCACACGGTGGAGCAATTTGACACACATTTTAGCATCGTATGAAAGTCGAATCTAACAATTTGTTGCCTTATCGGCAGGGCAATTTGTATCATAATCTTTACGCGATGGAGCAATTTCACTCAGATATTTCAACATCGTAGGAAGGCATATCGAACAAAAGTAAATGGCATTACCTCTAAATAAACAAGATGATATGACTTTTATACCGATATTTTATTTCACCATGTTATCTAGGTTTAACCTGTAAAATGCAACCAGGAAAAACAGACCGAACTGATAATAAATTTATAAATATTTATTTTGTGTTAAGGCCGATTAAAAGACTGGCCTACCGGGGTATATAGCCCCTCATACAGAACTAGCCGGGTGTGTGTGATAAATGAATCCACTTTGGGTTTAAGCCACAATTGGTTTTTCTGTGATATTAAAGAAATCTGACAGCCAGCCAGCATAAGTATAGCATTGGGTAAATGCGCAAGGTGGTACTGAACTATGTCCATGGAGAAGTTACTAAAATTTATTATAAAGTTTTATAAACAAAACATTCGTAAGATGAAAACAACGACCTGCGATTCGAAGCCCACGATACACTTCGGATCAAAAATACTGACGGTCGCAAAGAAAGTCTCTGCTTCGATACAAAAGGTCTATGGGCACTAAGATATAGGAAATTGAAGTTGTCAGAAGATGTAAACAGTGCAGTGTAGATGAGGATTTAGGCATACAGATCAACAATAGATAACAGGCAAGAAAAGACTGTAGTTGCCGTATGTCACTGGATTAGTAGATAGCACAACCGTATTAAGTTAAATTGTATAGACTACCTATTTATTGAGGCGGCAAAGGAACCGCGGTGGTTTCAGTAACCCAGATATAGGGCCAAATGGCTGCGGAGAAATTTCTTCGATTTAGTGAACTGCAAAATAATGAATTCAAACAAATGCACGTCGATATACATATTTAGTTTATTGCGATTGATAGATTATTCACAGAATTCAACGCTTTAAGCGAAAATTAACATTTTATGGTTTACCGCTACATTTTAGTTCGTACAAGCACTTAACCCTCAATGATAGTTCTCGAGCTACTGACCCCGGGTTGCTTACGGATCAGAACGTAACAACCGCCACTTAGACCAGTCCATAATATAAGGGTGGTGCGCATCAAGTCTGTCTATTAGTATTTGCACATAACTTAACACTAGAAATATTTTAAGGCTGTTAGGGATGACACAGTAACTGTAACATACCGGCCACCTTGAAATCACCAAGATTTAAAAACAATTAAATTGACAAGATAATGAGATAACCAATATAGAAAAATAGTAAGTACCTAACTAATGAACATATATACAATTTATAAAACCTAATGTTCAAATTGCTAAATTTAAAGTTAAAAATAATGCATGTAACAATTAAGGAACATCTAGAACAAAGCTCACTTTGAATCGGGTAGGACGCAAAGCTTATGCACTGAGCGCTTTAACAGATTCCCACTAGACACACGCACAGTTACATTTCGTAGCACTCCATCGGCAGCTGGATGCAGTTCCCCAACTCTACCGAGGGACCATTGAAGTGGAGGTAAGTTGTCTTCCTTGATTAATACCAGCGAGCCGATCTTTAAAAGTGCAGGTAAGTTTTGAACCATTTTGTCCGACGCTGCATCTCAGGGACAACTTGTAGACTCCATTTCTTCCAAAAGTCTTGAGTAATTTTTGCATGCGTTGGTATAATGATAATTTTCCATCTGATAGGTGAAGCAGATTATGCTCGGAAGGATGGCATAATGGTTTGCCTATTAGGAAGTGACCAGGTGTCAGGGGATTAATGTCGGAAGGATCGTTAGACAGTGGTGAGAGAGGGCGAGAATTCAGCGTAGCCTCGATTTGCACTAGGACAGTTTGCAAATCTTCGTAGGTTAAACTGGTGTTACCTAGCACTCGTTTAAGGTGAGTCTTGGTAGATTTGATACCGCCTTCCCACAGGCCTCCTTGATGAGGAGAGCGAGGGGTACTCCCAATTAATTCCTTGGCTAGACAGAAAATTGGAAACCTCCGCCCTAGTATCATTGTTAGTAAAAAATTGAGAAAGTTGCTTTAGTTCTCTGGACGCGCCAACAAAATTTGTGGCATTATCAGAAGTAATTGAGTTGTGCTTTCCTCTACGGCCGATAAATCTTTTTAGGACAGCCAAGAAGGCAGACGTTGATAAATCGGTCACCAAATCCAAATGAATGGCCTTAGTTGTCATACAAATGAATAGGCAAATATAAGATTTTATAAGTTTGGCTCCGCGAGTTTTGCGATCTCTGATTAATATGGGTCCAGCATAATCTATTCCGACATTATAAAACACAGGAGTATTAAATTCAACTCCTTTACGAGGTAAGTTTCCCATTAAGGGATTATATGAAATTGGATTGGCCTTGAAGCATTTAACACAGGAGTTACAGATTTGTTTTGCCGTAGTGAGACCAGCTATTGGCCAGTAATGCTCACGAATGCAAGCTAGCAGTTGTTGCGATCCGCAATGCATAAGGCTAGCATGAAAATGTTGAAAAATCAATTTGGTTAGTCTATGGTTTTAGGTAGCAAAATAGGATGTTTTTGTCAAAGGGATAGTTTGAATTTTTAACCGTCCACCTACCCTAAGCATATTTTCCTCGTCAAGGTAGGGATTTAACGATAATATATTAGAATCAGCATTGATAGGCCGACTAGCTTTTAATTGTAGTATTACAGACCCGAAGGCCTCAGCTTGACAAAGTTTAACAAGGACGTCTCGGCTAACTCGTAGTTCCCTTGTACTTAGAGGTCCATAAGTTGGAATAGATTTGGGTGTAGAATTTTTCGTAAAACGCATCATCCATGCCACAATACGTTGCAACCGGCAACGTAGAAAATCTCTGGAATATATCAGAAGTGTTTAGGTTCAGTAGAGTAACAACTTGACTTGACGCTGATTTTAGTTCGACATCAATTGAAGTATTGAAATGAACACACGAGAGAGAAGGCCACGCGTCTTGGTTTTTGAAAATTTGGACCTTTCCACCACAGGTCGCATTCTGATAGTAGCTTTACAAAGACGCCGCGGGAAATTAAGTCCGCGGGGTTTTCTTTAGAAGGTACGTGATACCAACCGTCTATGTTAGTTAATTCTTGTATTGTGGCTATTCTATTGGCCACAAATACCTTGTACTTATTTGGCGCAGATTTGATCCAATTCAACACAATAGTGGAATCAGACCAGCAGTAAGCTCTTGAAATAGGAACAGTTAGAGTAAATTTTATCTTCTGCACAAGTTGAGCAAGAAGCACAGCTGCGCATAATTCTAGCCTGGGTATAGTAGCTCCTTGTAAAGGGGCAATGCGAGATTTGGAACACAGTAAATTTGAATAGTGATTACCGTCAGGTGTGGATACGCGTAAGTATATACAAGCCGTAGGCATAGCTACTGCTATCACTAAAGCCGTGAAGCTCTACAGAGACGAAGTTCGTAGGAATTACACATCTAGGGATATGTAAGTTTTCTAGAGTGTTTAGTTGCATTTTAAAGCTGTTCCATTCGGAATCCAGGTCTTCTGGAATAGTTTCGTCCCATGACGTTTTGAGTTGCCATAGTTTTGTATAAGGAACTTTCCAATGGCGGTAGTGGGCGATAGAAGGCCCAGCGGGTCGAAAATTTGCGACACCATTTATAGAATGGAACGCTTAGTGATTCTTGTTGTATAAGCCTTAAGTTGTACGTTATATACTATAACGTCTAGTAAAGAGAAGTGAAAAATATTTAACAGGTTAGTGATTCATTCGATAATCAGGTCGTAACCTCTGGTTCTGCTTTATCAGAGTACAAACTATTCCTTCTATTGTATTAGTGTACCCATGCGTTGCATTAATATTGTATTAATAAAACAAGTATGACTACCGGTTATGCTAGTAACAGCCTCAATCGTTAAATGAAACATTCCGATTTCTTACCCAATTTGGATTATTTTCATTGCATAGTTACGTTATCACTTGTTGATTGTTATTATGCAGCTTTCATCTCCTTTTCGCGAAAAAACATAAATTGTAGATCGGATTTTTCGCAGCTCTGGCTGGATTTTAGAATGTGTCAGAAATAAAAATCTAGAAAAAACGAACAACCTGAAGTAGGTAGATTGCACATACAATTTTTTGGGAAGTTTAGCTAGTTTACGGACCGCTTGAATTGCAAGATTTGTTTTCCGTTCAACAAAGTTGGGTATTCTTTATAACAAAGTCAACATTAAACGATACTATTTTAATGAGATTTTCTGTTTGCACTTGGTCAAAAGGTGGTGTAGTTTCTCTGCTTTCAAAATAGCTGCTGAGTTCTAGCTGACACCCGCTGATACCAAAAGCTGTTCGTCTTAAGAATGTCTAATCGCACATAGTTATACTTTAACACGTTAGTCTAGTTGAAGTACCTAGCGCCATAGGTGTTCCAACCAACGCCCAGGGTTTTGGTGTTTTCTCTTTCGCCCAACGGAATATTGTAGAACTTAGTACTCCCTTGGTCGGATAACGTTTCCTTGGAATTAGATAGAAATTTTCTGATGGGCAAGCCTACACCAGCTAAGACCGCGGTAAGTTCCTTTTGAAGGGATTACATATCTTGGACGGTTTTAAAACTTGTGATAAGATCGTCCATGTAAAAATCTGATTTTAAAATAGCTGAAACCCTAGGGTGAGTTTTAGCACAGAGAGTAGCAAGATGATGTAAACATTTTTAGCAAGATAGCTAGCGCTAGCGGTTCCGTAAGTAATGGTGTTTAGTTCATAAATGTCTAGCGTGGAAGTTGGATTGTCGCGCCAAAATATGCGCTGAAATTTACGCTCAGAAGGCCGAACTAGTATTTGGCGATACAGTTTCTGTCTCCCGTCAGTGCAATTTTGTGTTGACGGAAGCGTATTAAAATTGAAAACAAGTCGTTCTGCACGACGGGCCAACAAGCTGGGTGTCATTAATCGATATATTTGAGTGCGTAGGTGCACTACCGTCGAAAACAACTCGTAACTTAGTGGTCAACGAGTTCGATTTTGTTACAGCGTGATGGGGCAGATAATAGGGGGGTATAGTAGAAATATTTATTTTAGCGTCGAGAGCATTTACTGAGGTTGCGTCTGTCTGTTTCGAATGAGTCGAGACCTTGGACATGTGACCTAAGGAAATGTATTCCTGCATGAATTTATAGTATTCAGTTTTGAGGTTGGGATTCGAAAGGAATTTCCTTTCTAGATTGAAAAATCTTTTCTTAGCTAGATTACAGGAGTACCCTAGTTTACTTAAATTTGAATTAAAGGGTATAGATACCACAAAACGACCAGCATCATCACGGGTTATTGTCTCGGAAAAATGTTTTTCGCAAAATCGTTCTTCGGCAGACAGTTTGGATGACTCGCTAAGAGGTTGTACGTCCTCTAGCTGCCACAATTTTTGTACAGAATTATTTAAGTCCGTAATGGTAGGCCTGGCACGATTAATTGCTAGATTTACGCAGACTATATTTGTGTTATGCGGGGGGGGGGGGGGACAGTTTCCAGACAGCACCCAACCAAGTAGGGTTTTTGAAAGACGGGCTTATTTTTCCCTAATGAAATTTGACCAACGCATAGCAAACTGTAAAAGTTACTAGCACCAATCAGAATGTCAATAGGAAGAGATTGATTGAAGTTTGTGTCAGCAAGCTTAATGCCGTTAGGAATTTCAAACGTAGCCTTATCAAAGGATACCAGAGGTAATTTTTCGGCAATTTTGGTATAGTCAAACATTCTAGATTCACCGTGTAGCCGCAAGTTTTAGAAGTTAGTAGTAGGTTAACCGTTGAGCTAGCGACGGAGCAACTTGAATTTAACCCGACAATTTTAGTGTAAGTCGGAGTTAGTTTTAAGCCTAGTTTTTTCGCTAACTCATCCGTTATAAAATTTGCATGTGATGCTGAGTCCAAAATAGCTCTGGCCGATTGCCATTCATTATGAATGTTTTTACCTTTACCGAAGCCGTTGCTAGCAAAACTTGCTGCAAGTTGACAGGGAAGCAGGAAAGTGCAGTACTAGTAGGTAGCACATTTTCAATGGAAGGGTTTTCAGCGTGACCCCATTTCTAGTGGAAGAATCACGCACATTTGCGTCAAAGTGTAATAAAGTGCTGTGCTGCTTGTTGCAAACCTTGCAGCCGAACTTAGATCGGCAAGCTAATTTTTTGGAATGACGGAGGCAGTTCTTACACAAGTCGGTATTAGAAACCTGTTTATACCTTTGTTTTTCAGTTAGCTGAAGAAATTCAGGACATTGTGTTATGAAATGACTTAGTTTGCACATAGGACATGAAGTAGTGCCTTTACTTGTAGTTACAAATGCCTGTTTATAAGTTGGCGGCTTAAATTTAGGCTGTTGATTTCTTGGAGAAGCGGAACAGGTAGATTTTTGTTTGTCATGTTCAATTTCTTCAAGTAGTTGACAACGATTTCTTAGAAAGTCGTCGATCTCAGTTAGGCTTAGTATATTGTTGGGTTTATATTTTGACAACGCAGTTCGGGAATTGTCATCTAGTTTAGACGTCACAATATGTGAAGTAAACATTCCAGATTCGTCAATGGACGTTTCTAATTTTTGTAATGCTCTGACGTGCTTAAACAAGTTATCGTACAAGCAACGTAGTTCAGAAGCATTAGCCTTAGCAATAGGTTTTAATTCAAAGATAGCCTTAATGTGATTCTGAATAATTAGTTTAGGATTATTGTATCTCTTACAAAGTAGTTCAAATACCGAATGATAGTTTTCTCCCGTAGGAGCGATATTTGCGATCAGTTCGCTTGCAGAACCCTTCAAGCTACCCTTCAGGTGCAAAAAGCGTTCTACGTCGCTTAGATTAGTGTTAGTGTGTACAAGTGCCATGAAAATCTCTAGAAAAGATGGGAACTCTGTAAATTGGCCTGAAAAACTAGGTAGACTCAATTTTGGTAGTTTGGCATTTATTTGTTTAGTGGGGTTAGTAGCACCCAAACTCCCTGCCGAGGTTAAAGACTCTGAGGAACTCGCCCTGCAGGATTCAGAAGCACGTTTCAATAAACTTATAGCTCTACTTGTAAGCTCCATAAGTTTATCAAAATATTCCTCTTCAGCTATAACATCGTCAGATTCAACTGAATTAGCTGTAAGCTCTACACTTACTTCTCTGTATTTTGCCGCTGATGGCTTAATTGTATCTAGTCTTAAATTTAAATTAGTTGCAATAATGTCGGTCAGCGGAACTTCAATAATTTTGTTCAAATACTTTTCAAAATTTACCAGCTCGTTAATTAACGACTGTGCCCTTGTTAGCAATAGTTTAGCTGAAATTTGCTTAGGCATTTTTTAGTTCAAAATATCCAAATTAATAATTAATGTTTGGACCTTTAGCGGAAAACGAAAACTCAATTACTATAAGTTGTAAATAAAATATTTTGTTTAGTTTAAAGCTACGTTGCATAAGAGCACGAGTTTCAAAATATTAGAATGAGTACTAAAGCGAAAATTTCAACCTTCAGTAACCAGGTAATTAGTAAATTTGTTGGTAAATAGATAGACAATAAAAACCATAGCTAGTACTAGTTTATTATAGTGATTAAATTAATCTTTTAAACGAATAGGCTCATTTAAATAGAGTAATAATAATTTGTGAGTACAACTGAAAGCTTCGTTGAATTCCATAGAGAATTATTGTTAGTTTTAGGAATGAGCGATAATCCTAATCTTTAGAAATAGCATGCAGGTACGTTACCTTGGCGCAGCTGCTAACATCCAACCACCTGTTGTCCATGAATCAGTAACCCTTAGTGAAGTTATGTAGCTCTCTGAAATGCAACAGCGACACGTGCGTAAAGGAGAGATGTTTATACTACTGTACACCACGACCGACGCGCAATATTATGCTTTTATTTCGAACTTTAGTTTTTTAAGTAATTAATATCCATTATTTAGCACTAGTAATCCCGCGAAAGAAGGACCATGGATTAGTAGATAGCACAACCGTATTAAGTTAAATTGTGTAGACTACCTATTTATTGAGGCGGCAAAGGAGCCGCGGTGGGTTCAGTAACCCAGATATAGGGCCAAATGGCTGCGGAGAAATTCCTTCGATTTAGTGAACTGCAAAATAATGAATTCAAACAAATGCACGTCGATATACATATTTAGTTTATTGCGATTGATAGATTATTCACAGAATTCAACGCTTTAAGCGAAAATTAACATTTTATGGTTTACCGCTACATTTTAGTTCGTACAAGCACTTAACCCTCAATGATAGTTCTCGAGCTACTGACCCCCGGGTTGCTTACGGATCAGAACGTAACAACCGCCACTTAGACCAGTCCATAATATAAAGGGTGGTGAGCATCAAGTCTGTATATTAGTATTTGCACATAACTTAACACTAGAAATATTTTAAGGCTGTTAGGGATGACACCGTAACTGTAACAGTCACAAACAACTGGAAATTCGTTCATATCAAAATAAGTCAGCGAAGCGGTGTGTTATATTTCAATGCATTTAATTAAGCGTTTTCTAATAGCGTAAAATATTATTTTGCTTATGTACAATAATAATATTATATATTCAAATTTATATGTGATTAATTCCCCCGGGGCGTTAAAGCGCCCTAAATTATAATGCAAAATCTTACCTGGTGGTGATCAGGGGCTCAATTCGTCATGTCTCTCAGTGGTTGTCCAGTTCTTCCTTGTTTGGTTGTCGGTGCTCTTTTGTCGACAAAACGCCGGTACTTTTTATATCAGTAACGGGATAAATAACAAAGGAAAGTGGATCACTTCACCGACTCTTCACAACTCTACACCAGCACGTCCGCACTTCGATCAAGGCCGCCAGTAAAGTCACTGTTCCTTTCAACGCATGGTAACCATGAACTGTCGTATGGTCCAACGTACCTTAATGTTCTCACGGTAACCTAATAGACGCACCTGCACTTTTAATACATGAGAAACGCAGTGCTTGATATGCAAAGCAGTATTTCTACATTGGCGGATCAATTAGCTGCCAATGAAAAAATAATCAGATGAAGAATAATAAGGCTGAGATTTAGGATAGATCGCTAGAAAAATGTATGATTAAAATTATATTACTGTTTGGAAAAACTTTAATGGTCCGAATTTAAATTTTTATGCAGGATGTAAATTGCTTCCAGTGGCATTTTTAAGAAAATTAAATAGGTTGTTAGATGAAGCGGGGGTGCCAGAAAATAAAAAAGGTTAAACGGCCATGACATGTTTGCGAACTTCAGTTTTGGATTTGGCTGAGAGAAAGGAGGATTCTTTGAATAATTTTGAGAAATTTCAGAAATCTTTCAAAAATAAATATTGGGGAGAAAATGAGGAAAAGAAGCTATACTATGAGATTAGGTATGATAATCATAAATGTGGGGGAGCATCTGATTATATATAGGAATTATATAAAAAAGCGTCGTATTTATCGGAAAAAACTTCGGAATGGAAATTGATTCAGTGGCTGGTAAGTCATTTAAATGAAACGGTGCAAAGTGGAGTTTTAATAAACGGGTTGAAAGGTATTGAAGAAATAGGAAACTATTTGCGCAAATATGACAAAACTTTTGTCATATGACAAAACTTTTGTCGCTAAGCCAAGACCCAGTGAAGATTATAATAAGGGGCGTCGCGATAATAGAAAGTATCACGAACGTTCGAATGAAGGGCGGCGGTTCAAAAATGATGGCGAACGCCAAGAGGAAAATAATGAAACGGTTTCTCGTGAAATTAGAAGTTTAACCAAAGTTAAATTTTGTAGTGAAGGATTGTTGAGCGACGAGGAAGAGGGGGAGGATTCGTACCAGATGATTTCGCCTCTTTTAAAGATAAAATTCGTGGCTACAAAGCAAAAGCGTAAATCGATTCCGGAAGCCAACTTACGGCTTTGTCGAGCGAAGTCTCAGCAAAAATTAGGGAAATCAGCGTGGACCTTTCGATATTGCCGGTTTCAAACACTATCGCCTCTGTCGCCGTAGGTGCAAAATAATATCGAATTAGTGAACAGATATTATTACCCATTTAAATTGGTAAAAATGTTTTCAACACTCCAAGTTTGGTTATTCCAAATTTGAATAAAGAGATTATACTTGAGTGCGGTTGGTTAATAAAAAATGGTGTTACGATTGATTTTGAGGGAGTATGTATTCAATTTGAGAATGGGAGGTTAAAAAATGAGGCATTTCAATTACAGAGATTTGAGGAACCTGGGTTATCAATAAATTTGTTAGATACCAAGGAAAAGCACAGTTATTCTGAGGAGGAAATCAGCCGAGCGGCTGAATTGGAGAGAGATTTGATTCGGAAGCAAAAGGTAAATTAAAAAGTTGATTTTTGAGTACAAGGAAGTTTTTCTGAAACGCCAGGCCTTACTAACAAATATGCACATAAAATAGAGTTGCATGACGGTACGCGGTTTTTTAAAAAATCTTATCCAGTCCGTGTTATTTATAAAGAGGAAGTCCATCGTCAAATTGACGAAATGTTGAAATGGGAAATTATTAGACAACAACAAACGGGATATGTTTTCCCGCTGGTAATGGTTAAAAAAAAAGGATGATGCTGTGCGAATATATCTGGATACTCGGCATCTGAACAGTAAGATGATTTTGGATCACGTGATTCCTCCAAAACCAAAGAAGTCGTTATTGCAATTTACGCAGGGCATGTATTTAATCCTATTGGATATGACATTCATACTGGCAAATATCGATTGCGGTAGCGGACCAGAAGTACACTGAATCTCTCTACAACAATACAACGCATGTCTACACATGAAACTCTATCAACACTGTGAAACTTAGCTTTAATACCGATCGCCATAAAATCCGTCTGCCTTTGTTACTCTCATGATCGCATGCAATACACTAAGCGGACATCGAAACGTAAGTTTGACTATATCAGAGTACACGTGCTGGGCACAGAACAACTTCGACTAAGAATTGTGAAATCAACACTTTTCAAATTTTGAATAATCAAGTTTTACAATCTAAAACTAACAAAGCAATTCATTGGTTAACTTTCTGATAAGCGTTTTTCAACACACGATGGATAGCGACCTGAAGACTATAAATACAAATTCAATTTCTGCATAAATCAGTCCTAGTGCTCATCATAGCCTGGGGTTCACCTCTCCTCCGCAGTGTTCATCATATCCTGTTAACAAAACCTTTTTGAAAGCGGCGCTCGCCATAGCACGCTTAATCCTAGCGCAGTGCTTAGCATAGCCTGCGTCCGCCTTAAACGTTACACTATCCGCCGCCGTACCTGGAGGCCGTCGTCGTAATTCATCAACACACAACTAACAAGCACGTACGAACGCTCAGCTCCGTTTCATACTGCACCGACGTCGTTATTGTGGTTGCATCCGTCAAGCTCTACGACAGGGACGACATCCCCGTAGAGGCATAAACCCCACGACGCCGCCGAAGACTTCAGAAGACACCGAATACCTTCTGACCCTGTGTTTTTGTATATATCTTGTAAATAGTAGTTTTTAAGAGCATATAATTTTCAGTTCATAATTGCTTTAACGTAATTTCTACCCACCACTAAACACACGAAGATTACCGACGAGAACCGAACACCACCGAAGATGTCTGGGCCTCGCCGACCTGTATATATGTCTTAATCTTCACTGTTAAGTTCACAAGGGGCCTCTGAAGCAACATCCAAAGCTTCCCGAAGAAAGCTGAAGCCTTCCGAAGACCTACACACCCCATTAAATGGTGCATACGGTTTACTCCTGGCTCCACAGCCCCAGGAAGCGTAGTAGTTTTAAGTGCATATAATTTTCAGTTCATAATTGCTTTAACGTAATTTCTACCCACCACTAAACATACGAAGATTACCGACGAGAGCCGAACACCACCGAAGATGACTGGACCTCGCCGACCTGTATATATGTCTTAATCTTCACTGTTAAGTTCACACGGGGCCTCTGAAGCAACATCCGAAGCTTCCCCAAGAAAGCTGAAGCCTTCCGAGACCTACACACCCCATTAAATGGTGCATACGGTTCACTCCTGGCTCCACAGCCCCAAGAAGCCATCTGAAGCCATCCTAACAATTGAAACCATTTAATTTCACTTTTATTGTTATGTTTATTTGGATTTATAATGACTTTTCTTATGTTTATTAAACAATGAACTAAGCCAAGCCTACTTGCTTACAGACGCCGCCCCCTTCGAACGATAACACCTTGAGCCATACGAATTATGCCTTTGACTTCCAATGGCTTAATGGTTATAAAATGTTTGACGGTTAACCTTTGTCTTTTGCCATTATTAATATAGCACTAGGAATCTAAACTTTGTAGAATTTGTAGAGGGGTGGATCGGTTTACCAATTGAATTATCGGATAGTTCAAACGATCCTTCATCAATCCACCACAACTAAAAAACAAGATGCTTATTATTTGTAAAGGTATCAACACTGCAGGAAACACAACACTAATACAGATTGACATTTACTTGGATTTTATTATTTATGTGGAACAGATATACACATGGAGCATTGAACTGAAAACTGTGGCAATCCACTCACAAGATCTATTAACTACATAATTAGTGGTACTAAGATATCTGCCAAAATTATTAACAAAGGAGGTCTTAGTGACCCAACGAGCGCAAAACCGCTCTGTTCTCAAGTAGTCGGATGCTCACGCGCATCCATCTTTCATCCCAACCCTTCACCGACTCCCTTCAAATACTGTCTAATCTCTGCACTAATATTGTAACGTATCCGCATCACAGGGGCGCACTCGCTACTCTAATCATATTCAGAGGTGTACCTGCTACAAGTTGGAATTTGTTTACGTATATAAACAAAACTGTCTATTTGTTGATGCGAGTAAACATGATGATAAGTTAATCCACAACGCTATCTTGAACCCAAATTACATACTAATAATATGGAAACTGAAAACGACCTTTAAAAATTCCTTTTGGGAGTATTTTTAGTCCGTCACTTGGTCGTGCGCTAGGGCACGTTTGAGGCGCACTGATTGCGTGTAGAACGCGTCGGGGCACGAGCGGAGCTTCTCATTTACTCCACCGCATACTACATTCCTTCCCTTCTTCATCTCTATTAACACAATTTTCTCCTCCACACACCATATCCACTAATATCTCCACCCCCACCTTCGCCATCGCCTCCACCTTCTCCTCCATCTTCACTTCCACCTCCACCTCCACTTCCACCTCCACACACCACCTCTACCACCACCTCCACCTCCACCTCCACCTCCACCTTCACCTCCACCTCCACCTCCACCTCCACCTCCACCTCCACCTCCACCTCCACCTCCACCTCCACCTCCACCTCCACCTCCACCTCCACCTCCACCTCCACCCCCACCTCCACCCCCTCCACCTCCACCTCCACCTCCACCTCCACCTCCCCCTCCACCTCCACCTCCACCTCCACCTCCACCTCCACCTCCACCTCCACCTCCACCTCCACCTCCACCTCCACCTCCACCTCCACCTCCACCTCCACCTCCACCTCCACCTCCACCTCCACCTCCACCTCCACCTCCACCTCCACCTCCACCTCCACCTCCACCTCCACCTCCACCTCCACCTCCACCTCCACCTTTACCTCCATCTCCATCTCCACCTCCATCTCCATCTCCACCTCCACCTCCACCTCCACCTCCACCTCCACCTCCACCTCCACCTCCACCTCCACCTCCACCTCCACCTCCACCCCACCTCTAGCTGCAGCTTCACCTCTACCTCTACCACTACCTCCACCTTAACCTTCACATTCACCTCCACACACAACCTGTACCTCCACACACAACTTCCACCTCCACCACCACTTCCTGCTCTTTGCAAAGGAATTCCAGTATACATTTTTAATTGAGTAACATATTTGTACGGGTCACGCAAGGCGAATGACCTTCGAAACGCACAAAATTGTTTTATTGGAATTAGAATTTTCAATGTTAAATCCCATAAGAGAACAGTTTTTGCGCTTATACAAAAGTAGCTTATCAACTGTTTATCTTAAACTTATGTTCCTTAACTTCCATTAACAACCACAACACTGATCTTGTCTCACGCCAAGTCATTTCGTCGCACAATTTTCATTACCTGTTATTCCATTGCAAGATCTTGGAGAGCTTCTATTTAAGCGTTTGTTTCGCCAGGAATTGTTCCAGAAAATTCAACAAAATTGTTTGGTCGGTTTTATATCTGTTGTCAAAATTTATTGCATATTGTAGCATTAAAGGTTATATTTGACAATTCTTACAAAACACGTAAATCGCATGCTCAAAAGTAACTGTCATCATTTTCTCGACGCTTTAGCAATAATGTATCGGTGGGCAGCACCATGAGGAGCAGTACTTAGTAGAAGTCGATAATACAATGTTTACATTTTTTTACTTATAAAAAATTGAAGCTTAACTTACTAATGGTGATTGATATTAACAATATCCAACATGCTTTACATAAGCCCTTATGTAATAAATGTATTCATTCTATTTTATTTTAAAATAAATTACGTTGGAGTAACGGATGTTGCGACTCTTCTGTAATCCTTTTCTTATACGTGTAAGCACGTATTTCGGTATCCTTGTGGGATTACTCTCACAGTGTCATCATGTAAAATTCATACAGAATATTCGCAGATACGGGTTGCGAGACTCGTCCTCAATTATCGGTATTCAAACTCCCAAATCCCTTATTCGAACTTATGTAAACTTTGAATCCCATGTAATTTATAACGCTTCGAAGTTTAGCTAAATGTATAAATAGTTTTTTGTGGGCACCTAAATGTTTATTGATTTAAATTTAGAGCACCCACTCAGGAGTGCCAATTCGAGCGTTACTTTGTGTATTAAAATCTGTATAAATTTTAATAAAAGCGCTTATACTCGGACGACCCTATTCGTTCATACTTTAAAACTGAGCATACGGAATTTTTAAGATTATGAACTTTATTCTGAAACATTTAGTAAATCGTTAGAGTTTTGTCAGAGAAGCATGCACCATTTTACGTTGTGTATTATAAACACTCTGCCCTCGAACGTTGTTGACCTAAATAAATAATATGAATAAACCAACATTGTTGGAGAATGGCAAAGTAATAGACTCTGGTTAAATACTTCTGCCTGCTCTTGTATTGGAGATTTTCATTTACAAAGAAACTAAACTTTTTCATTCTTAGGGATAAGCTTGTGCTGCTCAGGTTGAGCGCTGTTGTATTGGTAACTGTCACAATTCGGAACGCCTTAGTATAATATTAGAAATTTCACTGTCTGTGGTAAGCTGAAACTAACTAATCTCACCTTTAATATTCCTTGAACTTTTGGTCAGGATAATTTTAGGGTTATCCACTAAGGCCCAGGAAAACAGCAGGAGAAGTGAAAAATATTTAACAGGTTAGTGATTCATTCGATAATCAGGTCGTAACCTCTGGTTCTGCTTTATCAGAGTACAAACTATTCCTTCTATTGTATTAGTGTACCCATGCGTTGCATTAATATTGTATTAATAAAACAAGTATGACTACCGGTTATGCTAGTAACAGCCTCAATCGTTAAATGAAACATTCCGATTTCTTACCCAATTTGGATTATTTTCATTGCATAGTTACGTTATCACTTGTTGATTGTTATTATGCAGCTTTCATCTCCTTTTCGCGAAAAAACATAAATTGTAGATCGGATTTTTCGCAGCTCTGGCTGGATTTTAGAATGTGTCAGAAATAAAAATCTAGAAAAAACGAACAACCTGAAGTAGGTAGATTGCACATACAATTTTTTGGGAAGTTTAGCTAGTTTACGGACCGCTTGAATTGCAAGATTTGTTTTCCGTTCAACAAAGTTGGGTATTCTTTATAACAAAGTCAACATTAAACGATACTATTTTAATGAGATTTTCTGTTTGCACTTGGTCAAAAGGTGGTGTGTAGTTTCTCTGCTTTCAAAATAGCTGCTGAGTTCTAGCTGACACCCGCTGATACCAAAAGCTGTTCGTCTTAAGAATGTCTAATCGCACATAGTTATACTTTAACACGTTAGTCTAGTTGAAGTACCTAGCGCCATAGGTGTAGGAGACGGAACATAGAAATTGCTATATAACTTGTGATCAGAATATTTTTCGCTTTACAAACATTTTCTAGCATTTTTACTGTAAATTAATATTCTTCGCGAGTTACATATCCCCAAATCAATATATATGTATATTTAAATGAAACTATTAGGTCTTAAGAAATATTGCTAGATTGTATAACTGAAGGACATAATAAAGGTTAATGAAAGTTCACAAACCAGATAGGAGAACCGAGACAGTTACTTTGTATTCCAGACGCAATATGATACTTCAGGTGCAAGTCACAGTAGACAATAAGACAGCAATTGTTAGAATTAAGATTATTAAATGTAATACTTTGTATTGTATCAAGAAATAGCAGACATGAGATCTGCATTTACCACAAAGTGATGTAAGAGCAGGAATAGCATAAAAACCCTCAGGAGCCCAAGATGGTCAGTCAGTCTCGAGCTTCACAACTTTAACATTATTCGTTGTTCAAGCTACTCATCTTAGTTTTAATTAATTTAATTAGTGAATTTTAACTTTAATTATTTTTGAAACCAAGTCGTTAATGAATATAACGTACAATTGTAAAAATTATTGTAATTATTATAAAAATACACTTGATAGGATTGTTTTCGAAATAAAGTTTTTCAAAAAGAAGCTCCAAGTAGCCCAAAACTTATCTCGCGCCGTTTTAAAATAACTTTTAAAATTCACTTGTAGCGTGTTCTAACAATTTATCGCCTTTAGTGGCAGAAAGTTTGTATTATAATTTTCACACGGTGGAGCAATTTGACACACATTTTAGCATCGTATGAAAGTCGAATCTAACAATTTGTTGCCTTATCGGCAGGGCAATTTGTATCATAATCTTTACGCGATGGAGCAATTTCACTCAGATATTTCAACATCGTAGGAAGGCATATCGAACAAAAGTAAATGGCATTACCTCTAAATAAACAAGATGATATGACTTTTATACCGATATTTTATTTCACCATGTTATCTAGGTTTAACCTGTAAAATGCAACCAGGAAAAACAGACCGAACTGATAATAAATTTATAAATATTTATTTTGTGTTAAGGCCGATTAAAAGACTGGCCTACCGGGGTATATAGCCCCTCATACAGAACTAGCCGGGTGTGTGTGATAAATGAATCCACTTTGGGTTTAAGCCACAATTGGTTTTTCTGTGATATTAAAGAAATCTGACAGCCAGCCAGCATAAGTATAGCATTGGGTAAATGCGCAAGGTGGTACTGAACTATGTCCATGGAGAAGTTACTAAAATTTATTATAAAGTTTTATAAACAAAACATTCGTAAGATGAAAACAACGACCTGCGATTCGAAGCCCACGATACACTTCGGATCAAAAATACTGACGGTCGCAAAGAAAGTCTCTGCTTCGATACAAAAGGTCTATGGGCACTAAGATATAGGAAATTGAAGTTGTCAGAAGATGTAAACAGTGCAGTGTAGATGAGGATTTAGGCATACAGATCAACAATAGATAACAGGCAAGAAAAGACTGTAGTTGCCGTATGTCACTGGATTAGTAGATAGCACAACCGTATTAAGTTAAATTGTATAGACTACCTATTTATTGAGGCGGCAAAGGAACCGCGGTGGTTTCAGTAACCCAGATATAGGGCCAAATGGCTGCGGAGAAATTTCTTCGATTTAGTGAACTGCAAAATAATGAATTCAAACAAATGCACGTCGATATACATATTTAGTTTATTGCGATTGATAGATTATTCACAGAATTCAACGCTTTAAGCGAAAATTAACATTTTATGGTTTACCGCTACATTTTAGTTCGTACAAGCACTTAACCCTCAATGATAGTTCTCGAGCTACTGACCCCGGGTTGCTTACGGATCAGAACGTAACAACCGCCACTTAGACCAGTCCATAATATAAGGGTGGTGCGCATCAAGTCTGTCTATTAGTATTTGCACATAACTTAACACTAGAAATATTTTAAGGCTGTTAGGGATGACACAGTAACTGTAACATACCGGCCACCTTGAAATCACCAAGATTTAAAAACAATTAAATTGACAAGATAATGAGATAACCAATATAGAAAAATAGTAAGTACCTAACTAATGAACATATATACAATTTATAAAACCTAATGTTCAAATTGCTAAATTTAAAGTTAAAAATAATGCATGTAACAATTAAGGAACATCTAGAACAAAGCTCACTTTGAATCGGGTAGGACGCAAAGCTTATGCACTGAGCGCTTTAACAGATTCCCACTAGACACACGCACAGTTACATTTCGTAGCACTCCATCGGCAGCTGGATGCAGTTCCCCAACTCTACCGAGGGACCATTGAAGTGGAGGTAAGTTGTCTTCCTTGATTAATACCAGCGAGCCGATCTTTAAAAGTGCAGGTAAGTTTTGAACCATTTTGTCCGACGCTGCATCTCAGGGACAACTTGTAGACTCCATTTCTTCCAAAAGTCTTGAGTAATTTTTGCATGCGTTGGTATAATGATAATTTTCCATCTGATAGGTGAAGCAGATTATGCTCGGAAGGATGGCATAATGGTTTGCCTATTAGGAAGTGACCAGGTGTCAGGGATTAATGTCGGAAGGATCGTTAGACAGTGGTGAGAGGGCGAGAATTCAGCGTAGCCTCGATTTGCACTAGGACAGTTTGCAAATCTTCGTAGGTTAAACTGGTGTTACCTAGCACTCGTTTAAGGTGAGTCTTGGTAGATTTGATACCGCCTTCCCACAGGCCTCCTTGATGAGGAGAGCGAGGGTACTCCCAATTAATTCCTTGGCTAGACAGAAAATTGGAAACCTCCGCCCTAGTATCATTGTTAGTAAAAATTGAGAAAGTTGCTTTAGTTCTCTGGACGCGCCAACAAAATTTGTGGCATTATCAGAAGTAATTGAGTTGTGCTTTCCTCTACGGCCGATAAATCTTTTAGGACAGCCAAGAAGGCAGACGTTGATAAATCGGTCACCAAATCCAAATGAATGGCCTTAGTTGTCATACAAATGAATAGGCAAATATAAGATTTTATAAGTTTGGCTCTGCGAGTTTTGCGATCTCTGATTAATATGGGTCCAGCATAATCTATTCCGACATTATAAAACACAGGAGTATTAAATTCAACTCCTTTACGAGGTAAGTTTCCCATTAAGGGATTATATGAAATTGGATTGGCCTTGAAGCATTTAACACAGGAGTTACAGATTTGTTTTGCCGTAGTGAGACCAGCTATTGTCCAGTACTGCTCACGAATGCAAGCTAGCAGTTGTTGCGATCCGCAATGCATAAGGATAGCATGAAAATGTTGAAAAATCAATTTGGTTAGCCTATGGTTTTAGGTAGCAAAATAGGATGTTTTTTGTCAAAGGGATAGTTTGAATTTTTTAACCGTCCACCTACCCTAAGCATATTTTCCTCGTCAAGGTAGGGATTTAACGATAATATATTAGAATCAGCATTGATAGGCCGACTAGCTTTTAATTGTAGTGTTACAGACCCGAAGGCCTCAGCTTGACAAAGTTTAACAAGGACATCTCGGCTAGCTCGTAGTTCCCTTGTACTTAGAGGTCCATAAGTTGGAATAGATTTGGGTGTAGAATTTTTCGTAAAACGCATCATCCATGCCACAATACGTTGCAACCGGCTTAACGTAGAAAATCTCTGGAATATATCAGAAGTGTTTAGGTTCAGTAGAGTAACAACTTGACTTGACGCTGATTTTAGTTCGACATCAATTGAAGTATTGAAATGAACACACGAGAGAGAAGGCCACGCGTCTTGGTTTTTGAAAATTTGGACCTTTCCACCACAGGTCGCATTCTGATAGTAGCTTTACAAAGACGCCGCGGGAAATTAAGTCCGCGGGGTTTTCTTTAGAAGGTACGTGATACCAACCGTCTATGTTAGTTAATTCTTGTATTGTGGCTATTCTATTGGCCACAAATACCTTGTACTTATTTGGCGCAGATTTGATCCAATTCAACACAATAGTGGAATCAGACCAGCAGTAAGCTCTTGAAATAGGAACAGTTAGAGTAAATTTTATCTTCTGCACAAGTTGAGCAAGAAGCACAGCTGCGCATAATTCTAGCCTGGGTATAGTAGCTCCTTGTAAAGGGGCAATGCGAGATTTGGAACACAGTAAATTTGAATAGTGATTACCGTCAGGTGTGGATACGCGTAAGTATATACAAGCCGTAGGCATAGCTACTGCTATCACTAAAGCCGTGAAGCTCTACAGAGACGAAGTTCGTAGGAATTACACATCTAGGGATATGTAAGTTTTCTAGAGTGTTTAGTTGCATTTTAAAGCTGTTCCATTCGGAATCCAGGTCTTCTGGAATAGTTTCGTCCCATGACGTTTTGAGTTGCCATAGTTTTTGTATAAGGAACTTTCCAATGGCGGTAGTGGGCGATAGAAGGCCCAGCGGGTCGAAAATTTGCGACACCATTGATAGAATGGAACGCTTAGTGTTTCTTGTTGTATTAGCCTTAAGTTGTACGTTATATACTATAACGTCTAGTAAAGAGAAGTGAAAAATATTTAACAGGTTAGTGATTCATTCGATAATCAGGTCGTAACCTCTGGTTCTGCTTTATCAGAGTACAAACTATTCCTTCTATTGTATTAGTGTACCCATGCGTTGCATTAATATTGTATTAATAAAACAAGTATGACTACCGGTTATGCTAGTAACAGCCTCAATCGTTAAATGAAACATTCCGATTTCTTACCCAATTTGGATTATTTTCATTGCATAGTTACGTTATCACTTGTTGATTGTTATTATGCAGCTTTCATCTCCTTTTCGCGAAAAACATAAATTGTAGATCGGATTTTTCGCAGCTCTGGCTGGATTTTAGAATGTGTCAGAAATAAAAATCTAGAAAAAACGAACAACCTGAAGTAGGTAGATTGCACATACAATTTTTTGGGAAGTTTAGCTAGTTTACGGACCGCTTGAATTGCAAGATTTGTTTTCCGTTCAACAAAGTTGGGTATTCTTTATAACAAAGTCAACATTAAACGATACTATTTTAATGAGATTTTCTGTTTGCACTTGGTCAAAAGGTGGTGTGTAGTTTCTCTGCTTTCAAAATAGCTGCTGAGTTCTAGCTGACACCCGCTGATACCAAAAGCTGTTCGTCTTAAGAATGTCTAATCGCACATAGTTATACTTTAACACGTTAGTCTAGTTGAAGTACCTAGCGCCATAGGTGTTCCAACCAACGCCCAGGGTTTTGGTGTTTTCTCTTTCGCCCAACGGAATATTGTAGAACTTAGTACTCCCTTGGTCGGATAACGTTTCCTTGGAATTAGATAGAAATTTTCTGATGGGCAAGCCTACACCAGCTAAGACCGCGGTAAGTTCCTTTTGAAGGGATTACATATCTTGGACGGTTTTAAAACTTGTGATAAGATCGTCCATGTAAAAATCTGATTTTAAAATAGCTGAAACCCTAGGGTGAGTTTTAGCACAGAGAGTAGCAAGATGATGTAAACATTTTTTAGCAAGATAGCTAGCGCTAGCGGTTCCGTAAGTAATGGTGTTTAGTTCATAAATGTCTAGCGTGGAAGTTGGATTGTCGCGCCAAAATATGCGCTGAAATTTACGCTCAGAAGGCCGAACTAGTATTTGGCGATACAGTTTCTGTCTCCCGTCAGTGCAATTTTGTGTTGACGGAAGCGTATTAAAATTGAAAACAAGTCGTTCTGCACGACGGGCCAACAAGCTGGGTGTCATTAATCGATATATTTGAGTGCGTAGGTGCACTACCGTCGAAAACAACTCGTAACTTAGTGGTCAACGAGTTCGATTTTGTTACAGCGTGATGGGGCAGATAATAGGGGGGTATAGTAGAAATATTTATTTTAGCGTCGAGAGCATTTACTGAGGTTGCGTCTGTCTGTTTCGAATGAGTCGAGACCTTGGACATGTGACCTAAGGAAATGTATTCCTGCATGAATTTATAGTATTCAGTTTTGAGGTTGGGATTCGAAAGGAATTTCCTTTCTAGATTGAAAAATCTTTTCTTAGCTAGATTACAGGAGTACCCTAGTTTACTTAGATTTGAATTAAAGGGTATAGATACCACAAAACGACCAGCATCATCACGGGTTATTGTCTCGGAAAAATGTTTTTCGCAAAATCGTTCTTCGGCAGACAGTTTGGATGACTCGCTAAGAGGTTGTACGTCCTCTAGCTGCCACAATTTTTGTACAGAATTATTTAAGTCCGTAATGGTAGGCCTGGCACGATTAATTGCTAGATTTACGCAGACTATATTTGTGTTATGCGGGGGGACAGTTTCAGACAGCACCCAACCAAGTAGGGTTTTTTGAAAGACGGGCTTATTTTTCCCTAATGAAATTTGACCAACGCATAGCAAACTGTAAAAGTTACTAGCACCAATCAGAATGTCAATAGGAAGAGATTGATTGAAGTTTGTGTCAGCAAGCTTAATGCCGTTAGGAATTTCAAACGTAGCCTTATCAAAGGATACCAGAGGTAATTTTTCGGCAATTTTGGTATAGTCAAACATTCTAGATTCACCGTGTAGCCGCAAGTTTTAGAAGTTAGTAGTAGGTTAACCGTTGAGCTAGCGACGGAGCAACTTGAATTTAACCCGACAATTTTAGTGTGAGTCGGAGTTAGTTTTAAGCCTAGTTTTTTCGCTAACTCATCCGTTATAAAATTTGCATGTGATGCTGAGTCCAAAATAGCTCTGGCCGATTGCCATTCATTATGAATGTTTTTTACCTTTACCGAAGCCGTTGCTAGCAAAACTTGCTGCAAGTTGACAGGGAAGCAGGAAAGTGCAGTACTAGTAGGTAGCACATTTTCAATGGAAGGGTTTTCAGCGTGACCCCCATTTCTAGTGGAAGAATCACGCACATTTGCGTCAAAGTGTAATAAAGTGCTGTGCTGCTTGTTGCAAACCTTGCAGCCAAACTTAGATCGGCAAGCTAATTTCTTGGAATGACGGAGGCAGTTCTTGCACAAGTCGGTATTAGAAACCTGTTCATACCTTTGTTTTCCAGTTAGCTGAAGAAATTCAGGACATTGTGTTATGAAATGACCTAGTTTGCACATAGGACATGAAATAGTGCCTTTACTTGTAGTTACAAATGCCTGTTTATAGGTTGGCGGCTTAAATTTAGGCTGTTGATTTCTTGGAGAAGCGGAACAGGTAGATTTTTGTTTGTCATGTTCAATTTCTTCAAGTAGTTGGCAACGATTTCTTAGAAAGTCGTCGATCTCAGTTAGGCTTAGTATATTGTTGGGTTTATATTTTGACAACTCAGTTCGGGAATTGTCATCTAGTTTAGACATCACAATATGTGAAGTAAACATTCCAGATTCGTCAATGGACGTTTCTAATTTTTGTAATGCTCTGACGTGCTTAAACAAGTTATCGTACAAGCAACGTAGTTCAGAAGCATTAGCCTTAGCAATAGGTTTTAATTCAAAGATAGCCTTAATGTGATTCTGAATAATGAGTTTAGGATTATTGTATCTCTTACAAAGTAGTTCAAATACCGAATGATAGTTTTCTCCCGTAGGAGCGATATTTGCGATCAGTTCGCTTGCAGAACCCTTCAAGCTACCCTTCAGGTGCAAAAAGCGTTCTACGTCGCTTAGATTAGTGTTAGTGTGTACAAGTGCCATGAAAATCTCTAGAAAAGATGGGAACTCTGTAAATTGGCCTGAAAAACTAGGTAGACTCAATTTTGGTAGTTTGGCATTTATTTGTTTAGTGGTGTTAGTAGCACCCAAACTCCCTGCCGAGGTTAAAGACTTTGAGGAACTCGCCCTGCAGGATTCAGAAGCACGTTTCAATAAACTTATAGCTCTACTAGTAAGCTCCATAAGTTTATCAAAATATTCCTCTTCAGCCATAACATCGTCAGATTCAATTGAATTAGCTGTAAGCTCTACACTTACTTCTCTGTATTTTGCCGCTGATGGCTTAATCGTATCTAGTCTTAAATTTAAATTAGTTGCAATAATGTCGGTCAGCGGAACGTCAATAATTTTGTTCAAATACTTTTCAAAATTTGCCAGCTCGTTAATTAACGACTGTGCCCTTGTTAGCAATAGTTTAGCTGAAATTTGCTTAGGCATTTTTATAGTTCAAAATATCCAAATTAATAATTAATGTTTGGACCTTTAGCGGAAAACGAAAACTCAATTACTATAAGTTGTAAATAAAATATTTTGTTTAGTTTAAAGCTACGTTGCATAAGAGCACTAGTTTCAAAATATTAGAATGAGTACTAAAGCGAAAATTTCAACCTTCAGTAACCAGGTAATTAGTAAATTTGTTGGTAAATAGATAGACAATAAAAACCATAGCTAGTACTAGTTTATTATAGTGATTAAATTAATCTTTTAAACGAATAGGCTCATTTAAATAGAGTAATAATAATTTGTGAGTACAACTGAAAGCTTCGTTGAATTCCATAGAGAATTATTGTTAGTTTTAGGAATGAGCGATAATCCTAATCTTTAGAAATAGCATGCAGGTACGTTACCTTGGCGCAGCTGCTAACATCCAACCACCTGTTGTCCATGAATCAGTAACCCTTAGTGAAGTTATGTAGCTCTCTGAAATGCAACAGCGACACGTGCGTAAAGGAGAGATGTTTATACTACTGTACACCACGACCGACGCGCAATATTATGCTTTTATTTCGAACTTTAGTTTTTTAAGTAATTAATATCCATTATTTAGCACTAGTAATCCCGCGAAAGAAGGACCATGGATTAGTAGATAGCACAACCGTATTAAGTTAAATTGTGTAGACTACCTATTTATTGAGGCGGCAAAGGAGCCGCGGTGGGTTCAGTAACCCAGATATAGGGCCAAATGGCTGCGGAGAAATTCCTTCGATTTAGTGAACTGCAAAATAATGAATTCAAACAAATGCACGTCGATATACATATTTAGTTTATTGCGATTGATAGATTATTCACAGAATTCAACGCTTTAAGCGAAAATTAACATTTTATGGTTTACCGCTACATTTTAGTTCGTACAAGCACTTAACCCTCAATGATAGTTCTCGAGCTACTGACCCCCGGGTTGCTTACGGATCAGAACGTAACAACCGCCACTTAGACCAGTCCATAATATAAAGGGTGGTGAGCATCAAGTCTGTATATTAGTATTTGCACATAACTTAACACTAGAAATATTTTAAGGCTGTTAGGGATGACACCGTAACTGTAACAGTCACAAACAACTGGAAATTCGTTCATATCAAAATAAGTCAGCGAAGCGGTGTGTTATATTTCAATGCATTTAATTAAGCGTTTTCTAATAGCGTAAAATATTATTTTGCTTATGTACAATAATAATATTATATATTCAAATTTATATGTGATTAATTCCCCCGGGGCGTTAAAGCGCCCTAAATTATAATGCAAAATCTTACCTGGTGGTGATCAGGGGCTCAATTCGTCATGTCTCTCAGTGGTTGTCCAGTTCTTCCTTGTTTGGTTGTCGGTGCTCTTTTGTCGACAAAACGCCGGTACTTTTTATATCAGTAACGGGATAAATAACAAAGGAAAGTGGATCACTTCACCGACTCTTCACAACTCTACACCAGCACGTCCGCACTTCGATCAAGGCCGCCAGTAAAGTCACTGTTCCTTTCAACGCATGGTAACCATGAACTGTCGTATGGTCCAACGTACCTTAATGTTCTCACGGTAACCTAATAGACGCACCTGCACTTTTAATACATGAGAAACGCAGTGTCTGCAAGTTTTTACACCGAAATACACCCTATAGTGGGGACATAGAATACTACTATAGTACGCCTGCTTATTGTAAAAGACAATTAAAAGGCGTAGCAAGGGCAGCAGTTCTGGCATGATCGGCAAAAGAACTTTTCTATTCGCATGTATTACCGCTGCATTTTCTTTTAATGTAATGTGTCTCCCTTTTAAGCACCCAATATCTGAGAACATATTTTTAAATTGTTGTGATACTATATTAGCATATTTCTCATGCTCGCTACTAATTAAGTTTAAACTTGTAATTAAGTTTAGATCCTTGCATGTATTTAATTTTGGTATTGCGTTCGTATTGCCATTTAGAATATAGAATTTAATTTCTTTGGTTACGTTATTCAAAACACATTGCAACTTACAATATCCTACAATATGTTATTTCTCACCTGTGTCGAGTGTTTTAATCATAAGTTTTTACTGCGGTTTATCATATTATAATGAATACCACCTAATTGTACTAAAGAGGCTATTGTTTAAATACAAAGCAAAATTCGCCACCGTCCTGCAAGTGCATCCAACGTGTGCGTGAGATTGGATTGTCCTGCAGTTTCGTTAGGTTGTAAGACAACGTATTAGTAATAATACTGTCGCTTTTCTAATATGTAGTAGATTATATTGCGAACCATATATACAAAAAACAAATTTTAATCATTAGGAAAATTGCACTTCCACTACGCGTTACGACAATAAAACGTAATTGTTATTAGTTATATAGAACCGTTGTTTACGCTTAGATCGATGAGTTAATTAAGCCAGTTTTTTAAATCAGTCACTTCAGTTCAACGCAGTAGTTTCAATTCATTGCCAAACGGTTTAAGCATAGTTAAGTAATGTAAAAGTGAAGTTCAAGTTCATTTTCCATATTGTCGCTGCTGCATACAAAGACGAACGGAATTAGAGCTTAAATTATTTAAAGTTGACTCAAACTTAATTCGCATTGTAAGACATTTCATGCAGGAACGATGCAAGCAAAACCTTTTGGAAATCGAAGAACCAACCATTAACACTTTAGAAAATCTGACTATCAACGAAGTGCGCAGCGAAAGCATTACAAAATATATAATAAATCGTATTATATTATAAAGTTCCCATATAAGCTACACTACTTAATAACGCAAAGCACTGTAAATTTAGATTTAGTAATATAACAGTTAATGTACTGTAGCGGGCTACTACTACCGCGTTCCACTAATTTAAAACAAGTAATAACAAGAGCCTTTATTACTCACTGTTCACAAGTCTAATTAACAGTATATACCTTATTTATAGATGTTTTCAGTCCAATTAACAATGAAGCACTATCACACTAATAAATTTACAAGCACTAATATCTTCTTAAACTAACTTCTTAACCATAGGTCCATTAACAACACTAGCACAACTATTTATTTATTACACTTTTGTCTATTTATGTATTCTACAAGCTGCATGTACATTAGACACATAATATAACATTTATGTATACTCTTGAACTTCCAAAAGCTCAACTATTTAACTTTACACAATATAATTTAGATTCGACATTCTGATATAGACTATACTCTGGACTTCAGCATCGGTCTTAGTCATACCGTGAATTAAAAGAATGACTCGTCCTTCAGTAATTGCTAGAAAATTCTCGGTCCATGGAAAATATACAGTGCCTGGGCGCTTGTGTGTTTGACGGGTTGCCTAATAGTAGCTCGCAACACTGCCCACTCTATAAAACCGTTACGTCTCGTAACTGTAAATACATTTTGACCCCAACTTTTATGACTGATGACGGTATCGGCAGCTATCTCCTCTGGTGCATCCACCGCGTCGTTGGAAATAACAGTCAACACTCTTTTCTCGGTCTTGGTAGGCAACCGGTTGATAATAACAAACAAGGATCTGGACGTTGGTTTTCTGGAAAACTACTTCTACCATATTTCGGACTATTCTCCAATCTAAGCGATCCAGTCCACAGCCTAGCTTGGGCACCGCTAGTCTCGTTACTCCATTTTCCATCATCTGAGCCATAAGATATAGCAAAGCCTCCCATAGATGTACATAACTGGGTCTTTGCCATGAAGAATTTTTGGTGACCAGATAGTAGGCGGCTCCGTGGCGTAGTGGTATGTGTGTGACTACTACGCCCAAGGTCCCGGGTTCGAATCCCGACACGGTCCGCTTGAAAAATGTTAGGCGAGCATTTTTCACAAAAATACACCCTCGTTCGGATGAGAGGTAAAATGGAGGTCCCGTGTGTGAGTGTTGTCACGCACGTTAAAGATCCCTACCTTGCTTGGAACAGCAAGGGTTCGGCAAAATTCAAAATTTTCCAGGTAACAAAAACTCGCTTCCTGGCCAATGTAGTACCTTCGGGTGGAGCATTGGAAAATCACATGTAATGACCAGATAGTAGACATAACGATCAGATTAGAGGTACATTGACGTGTATATTATTGATGTAAATTTAAGAATATTCAGACTTAAATTGTAAAGAAATTAGAAATTTTTAATTATTAAGTTTAATCTGTGCAGAGTTGTTGCATATATTTATATGACTTGTATATTCAATTTGTACAAATTTTGAATGTGTGTAGAGGTGTACAACAAACAATATAATAATAATGTCTTTATTACAATAGAATTCTTAAATCAGAATAATGTATAAAAGATAAAAGTTTATCTATTGGACAATTCTCAACTCGACATGAATTCAACTCTCGAATACAATATTGTGCGCCTGCGTCACGCAATGCGGATCTTCATGCACAAACCATGACGTGTGTTTTATGTCTAAGAGCCACTCGCCATTTTAAGCATTGAAAAAGTTAGAACGTTTTATGGTTTTACATGCAATTGATGAAGTAATATTATAATTATTCATTAGAAGGAACATCAAGTTAATGTGGAAAATTTCGTTACGGTAATAAGCATCAAGTAGTAGGTTTTTCTAAATATTTATTGAATTCTTTTTTCAGGATGGACCAAAATTTAATTCTTACTCACTCACCTGTGTCTGTTTTGCATCGTTTAATTAATTTGTAGTTCAATTTCAGCCTGTCAAAAATGTTACCAGAATCTAGTTTAAACGAAAATGTTTCCCGATTTATGATTGCGTTTACTTACCACTCGTTTGTGTGATCATTTCTTATACGCAATTCTCTTACGAATAAATTTTCTACTTTAGTATTACTATCTTTAACTGAATTCACCATCTTTTTGCTTTGTATTGAGCTGTTGTGACCACCTGAACTACTATTGTTACCTGATCTACACATCTTAGGAAAAAAATTCTGCTCGTCGCACTTTCTGCGTGCCTAACCATTTGCTGGGCAGAAATTAATTGGATGGCTTCTATATCTGCAATTTTGTCAGTTGATTAATATTTTTGTTTTTTTATTAACGCCGCCGTATTGCGTTTTTTCCTTATGTTGACCTGGTATGGACCATTGATGACTTGGATTTGATCTCACAAACTCGTTTTCTTCTGTACATTGTTTTTGTTTCGCTATTGTCGGATTCATTTATTTAGAAGATTGCATCGTGATCTAAATTTTACTTGCGTCATCAAGATCAATTTCATCGTTCTGGAGCAGTTTCTCTTTTATTTCGGATCGATTTAGATCACAGATAATCATGCACTTCACAAGTTCATCATTTAATATGCAGAATCTACAATTGTTGGCTTGGTTTTTTAACTTAGTGACGAATTGTTCGATCGTCTTATCGTGGTTTTGTTGAAGCATGAAAAACTTGTATCTTTCTTTTGCTTGGACAAAAATGCCGATCGAGTATCGTGATTAAAGTTTCAAGGTTATTCTCTTCTCCTTCCAGAAATTTAAAGTATGTATCTAATTTGTATCTTGTTTCTCAGATAAAGTGAAGCAACATTGCAGCGTTTGTTTCATCGCTTTTTTATCGCTCCATGCTTTAAAGTAGACCTTAATCTGTTCCAAAACAATTTCCAATTTTCAGAAACAATGCCATTTAAGTTTAACCGTTCAATGCCTGATATCACTACACTTGTGCCATTTCGTAATTTCTGTATGTCAGTCTGTTAATCAAATTTCGTTTTGCAGACTTTAAGACTTTTTGTATTTATTGTTACCGCTTCTATGCGCGTATTATGCTTAGTTTCGTTATTTATTTGACTACGCCTGTTATATTTGGTATTTAATAGATATGATTTAAACATACAAGGTTGGCATTTCTCACGCCTTGTAGGGGACAAAGAATACTACTATAGTAAGCCTGCTTATCGTAAAAGGCGATTAAAAGGCGCAGCAAGGGGCAGCAGCCTTGCTGGCTAAAAGATATTGGAGGACAGTCGGTTGGTCTCGGGCGATCGTCAATAATTTACAAGGTTGTTGGAGGTTGGCCATGACAGATAGTGCTTTTTGCTAAAATCTTTAATTTCTCAGGTATGCGTGGCCGAAAACAGGAACTATGTATGATGGAGAGCTCACAAGTAAAATTCTTGTCCGGAGATAAAATACCCCAGAATTTGGATCTCCAGGAGGGGGTACTTGGGGCTCCTCATCGTAAGAATTTAAAACGACGGTTTGGTTTAGTCATAGGGACTTGGAATTTAATAGTCAAAATGAGAAAAAAAGCTGGACATTTTAGGTACACCAATTATTGTGTATTTTGCTATGGTTTCTGATTGTATTTTTTAAAACATTAATTTTTTTAAAGTAATGCGCTGTTTTACATATATATATATTTTAAAATTTAGAGATAGGCTTTTAGCTAAGATAAATAAAAAAAACAATTCCCCACAAATATTTTATTAAACATTAAATACATTTATACATTAACAAAAGACTGTAACAGTAAAGCATTCTCCTTAGAACAGCTTAAGTTATTCCAACAATAGTGGGATGCGCATGGTCAGTATTGCGCATGGGTTGGGATGTATCTAGGCGTACACGAGGGAAGCAGAAGTTAACGTGTACCCTATAGAATGCAAAACAAAGGTTTCCGAAGACAGCCGAACAAAGTTGAGGATTCAGCGCGGAACTAAATGACGTCATCTTTTGCCAATCCTTGCTGCTCGTCCAGTACATTTAGCGCCAATGCATGCACCCGGTTCGCATCGTCGATGCTGCAAATGCAGTTAGTAGAAACATTGGAAACATCTTCCATGTTATCGCATCGCGTGCATATTAAAAATCCAAAAGGGTAGTAGCACACGCACACAAATTGGCTGCAAGTCGTGAGGTAGAAGATGCAGTGCTATTATAAACAAAAACTTAAGAAAACACTTTAAACCTTTACTAAGGGAATACCAAACTTGTCATCTACAGAACACTTACTAAAAAAGCAATTTAATTTTAAATAACTTTTACGTGATATTTTAGGAAATGGTAGGTTTGAATATTTTCTTTGGAAACAATCGAAGATTGCCGAAGACACTCAAAGAGTGCACAAGCTCGATCACTAAACCAATTAGCATTAATACCGATTGTTCCGTACTTTCGTAGGTTGCTCATTTCTTAGAACCAAATCTTCCGCATAGCGGTCGGTAGCACGTAATGACTTCTAGAACCGGTAAGTACTCGATATCGCCCAAATAGAGAATTAGATGGTCGATGTCTGTCAACTTCCGATTCTCTCGTAAAAGGTAGAAAAACTTGGCAATCATCCATCTAACTTATACTTCGACCCGCTACCGTTCTGATAATTTCCAAACATTTTTCAAACAACAATGGTCTCAGAATTTTTAAACATCCGAAGGATCTATAAATCGTGATCAATTACACGTTTGAGCTACCCGTAAACTAACTTATTTTATGGTAACAGTGCGCTGTATAATACATGCATACCCCTTCTCTGCGCTACTGCAATTCTTGTAGTTGCTTGAAAAAGTCAGTCACCCTTTTTTTACTGCTAGGACCGCTGCAAAGTACCATTATATACTTTCTTTAAAAGTATAGCACATCGCACACTTTTTTGAGTATTAATTAAATTTTGCTTATGTAGACTTTTACACTTTCGCATATTTAAACATCTAATACGATCGATTAACCACTTTCGATTACTCTAACGGGGGCCACCATACATTCCGCCGCACCGTTCTTTTTGAATCCAATGATGCTATGGGTTTCCACACACTAACACCTAGCGTATCTTTCCTACTATTTGTTAAACGAAAACTACTGGCATTGCCATGTCCGTATGCGAACGTAAGCAGATGTTTGTGGATGTGTACGAGAATATGTAACCATATACATTAATCAGTCTAAGCTATTTTATTTAGTCCACGAAAACTACTATTTTAATAAACCACAATTAATAATCGCCTTTATAGGTTTATCAATTCTACCATTTCCCAATGACTCGTGCTACGTACATGGAAACTTTAATTTCTTATTGGAGAGAATCCTTATTCTCCCACGCACTGTTGCGTAGTTGCATGCCCACCCCTTTGGAAAATATATGCTCGTTATAGGTTGTAGGACCCTCGGTTTTACTTAACTACACTTCGTGAGACCCCTTTAATCTTTTTAATCGTGTCTTTCTCGCCTACAATACAGTAGGACTTGGCGTTTTTTGACAAGCGGTATATTGTATTTATTATCTGCGGAATAGTCCCTCTTTTAAGATAAATACATCTTTTTGGTATCAACTAATATTAGATTTTTTTAGGGAGCCCAAACCTGTAAATAGATTTTAAATAGAATTACCCCTTACAAAGTCACGCTTTTTAACCCTTTAGCTACTGGCGTGCTAAATTTAGTACAAGTATTTCTATAGTATTTTATGAAAAGTAGGAACGGTATTTACCCATTGCATTATGATGTATGAAATTTAGGACATTCATTTAAACGTATTACAAGTTGGTGAGCCATCTATTGCGAGATTTTCGAAATTGTTACAAACAAAGTAAAGGATGCGTAGCAGAATTCTGTTCTCCATAACAGTTTCAATGGTAAAGTAGATTTCATAACAATAGCTGGTAATTATAGGCACGTGGAATTTTATTTGTGCTGAAGAAGGTTAGTAGTTGGATGTGTTTTACTTGCGAAGTGTTTTTATCTTATTTATTTATAACGGTTGCTGTTCAAAGTCGTGTGATAAATTTAGGACATTGTGAGTCAATTGCCTTAGTCAATGCATGGGGAGAATATCGAAAGAGGGCTGCTTGTTTAGGACTTGCCAAAAAAGATACGCTTGATCTTGTTCACTTCCGCAGCTATGTAGCAGAAGTCTTAATAAAGGCCGGGAAGCCAATAAGCAAGAAACGTGGAAGTCCGTCAGCAACTCCAAGCCCATTACCATCTACTCCTTCATCATCCGGAAGAACCCCTGCCGCAACAAGGCCGTTGATGGAGGTCAGATTAGACGGTATTGACCACCTGCCTGCGGTCGACATGAATAATTATTCGCACAGATGCAAATATCCAAGCTGCAAAGGAAAATCCGGCATTTCGTGCAAAAAATGCAAAGTACATTTATGCCTTTCTAGAAAAAACAATTGTTTTGAGAGATATCATACAATAAAATAGAAATGCCAATATGTATTAATAAAAACTTACTTCTAAAAGAATTTTTTATATCTATTTAAAATACTAGAAAAAAAGTCTTCTGTTCACAATGTGCTAATTTTAGCACACCTTTTACCCCAATAACTAGGGGTCTTTGAGACCCCCACAAAGCGTCAAAAAAATGCAAGAAAATTCAATAGCAAGTATACCAAATATCAAAATTTTATCTCTAAAAACGAAAAATCATGAGCGAAAGGGTTAAAGAACCAAACCTCTAATTTTTACCCATCTTTATTTAACTACATCTTTAAAACCCTTTTTTTTTGCTACCCAAGACATATGCTTTAACCATCCATTTCCCGAGAAATCTAAAAACCGCTGTGTCCCGCGAACACAACGTGGAGGTAACACGTATATTCTGTCAACCGAGATAGAAACCGGAAGGATTTGGAAAGTGGGCGAAGAACTTAAAAATTATGGATTCTTAAAACTAATATATACAATAGATTTACAAAATCTATACAACTATCTTAGATTCATATCTTTATGCTCCCCCATGCGTATGTTGATGTGCTCTCAGGATGACGTTACACTTGTCATCTTCGCTCGATAAACTAATTTTATTAATTATCTGCGTGTACAAATCGTGTTTTTTACTCCGGATACATACACCGGCAAGTACTCCTTACCACCCAAATAAAGAATTAGATGCTTGGTGACTGTTAACTTTTGCATCCCTTGTGTTATCAAAACCATGTATGATAGAGCAAAATTAATATCATCAAACGAAGAAATTTTAAAGAAAGAGAAAGACCTAATCAGATGTACACTAATAAAAAACAAATATCCTAAAAGAATAATAGAGAAAGAAATGAATAAAAACCCTAAAAATAAAGAAAAAGAAAACAAAAACAACGATACACACCACAAAATACTCTCAATACCATACATAAAAAGATTCTCCGAAAAAATTCAAAGAATAGGAAACAAATTTAGAATTAAAACAGTATTTAGAACTAACAATACACTAAGAGCACAATTAACAAAAACAAAACCCAAAAACGCAATACAAAGTTCAAAAAACTGTATCTACAAAATACCGTGCGAATGTAATAAGTTTTATATAGGGGAAAGTTCCAGACCATTTGAAGTTCGATTAGGAGAACATAAATCATATATAAAAAATAGAAAATTTGAAAAATCCATGATTTGCCAGCATGCATGGGACTCCAGTCATAAAATAAAATGGGAAGACGCAAAAATTATCGACAAAGGAGAAAACCACCAAAAACGCAAATTCAAAGAAGCTGCCTATATAACCCTACATAAAAATAACTGCGTTGCAAACGAATCCGTGACTTTCAGTAAACAATGGATTCCATTACTAAAAGAAATAACAAAAGAAATAACAAATGAAGATCAAATGCCCACAATATCTAGGTTGCATTGCAAGTTTTTCGTGGGTTTTCTTTGCGATATTAACATGAAATACAGCCTACATACATGATTTCTATTTATACATACAATAACTAATTACATAACAATAAGCATATTAACTAGAAAACCATTATTTCGGCAAATTATAAATGTTGGGGGATCTTGGTAGCCACAGGTTGCTTAACCTCGTTCACTGAATCTCGGTAAAATAAGACATAAAATTAGAAATCTCTCCATTGTATAAATAGAAACATGTTAAAAATTGTTTTCTAATTACCAAATTATCGAATTTATATAAAATTTACCAATAAAAATTAATCAGCTGATTTCACGTTAAGCGTATTGGCTACCTTAGGAAAGTCGATCCCAGGTCGCAACACAAATTGAAGGCAATCATTCTTTTAAACTTTAAAAATTTTTGCTTAGTGTACTCAAACCAAATATATTAAACATCAATAAATCAAAGTAACCTTCAATTTATGTCATAAACGTCAAACTTGAAGTTTTTATTATTTTGACAACGATCCTAGGTCATGGATCGAAACGTAAATAAAGATCATTTTAAAAACTATGAGTGATTTAATTCCCAAAGAAGCTTAAGAAGAATGCTAAACAAACCACAACAAACATACAGGGAGTATTTACATGTAAATTGGTCCAGATGAGTGTGGAAATGGGGGATTCTGGTGGAAATGAGGGTCCAGAAACCCTGTCAACACTCTACTGATTGTATTTTAGTTAAACAAAGATTTAGAAACCCTGTTAAAAACTGTCGTAGTTATCCAGGAGCTGACATAGATAGCGATCATAACTTAGTTAAAATGAAGTGTAATCTAAAATTCAAAAAATTGAGAAAGCTAAAAGAGAGGTATGGAATCTAGGTAAGCTTAATGATGGTCAGGTAAAAGAAGAATATAAACAAGTATTAGATAATAAGTTCAAATAGATAGCATAGGAGTAAACGTAGAAAATAGATGGAAAGAAATAAAAAGGGCTGTACATGGTACAGCAACAAAACTATAAGTAAGAAAAAAGTAGAAGCGAGAAAACCCTAGGTAACAAAAGAAATAGTAGATTTAATAGAAAATAGAAGAAAGTTTAAACATTTGAGAGAACTGGATAGTGAACGTAACAAAAAATATAATAGGGTTAGCAATAAGATAGTACATGAGTGTAGAAAAGCTAGAAATAAGTAGATGGAGGAAAATTGTAAGGGAATACAAGATGATTTGAGTGTAGATAAGACAGACAGGGCTTACAGGGCAGTTAAAAAGTTTTTCGGGAAAGATAGGAAAAAATATAATAGTATTAAAGATGAGAATAACGAGCTTCTAATAAATAAAGTTCAGATAGCAGATAAATGGAAAAGATATTTAGAAGATTAATATAAGGGAGACGATATGGATGAGTTAGAGAACGACCTAGAGGAGGATGTAGAAATAGGGTTCTTAATATTAAGAGAGGAATTTGATAGAGCTGTTAAGAATCTTAAACTAAATAAAGCGCCGTGATAGACGATATACCTGCAGAATTAATGAAGTATGCAAGACAGAAAACTTTAGACAGATTATATGAACTAGTAAAAGTAATATATGACACAGGTTAGGTTCCGATAGATTTTGAAAAATATATTATTATCCCAATTCCAAGAAAGTCAGGAGCTGATAGTGTGAAAATTTTAGAATGGTTAGTTTAACTTCCCACGCTTCCAAAATACTAACAATAATAATTAAAAATAGAGTAGAAGCTTTGATTGAGAATTATTTAACCGAAAACCAATATGGTTTTCGTAAAGGGAGAGGGACTAGGGAGCCGATATTAATGATTAGGGTAATTATAGAAAAAATATTACAAAAAATAAAAAGACTCATTTCGCGTTTGTAAATATATAAAAAGTATATGATAGGGTTAATTGGATTGTTATGTTCAGGGTTTTGCGAAAAATAGGAATCTCTCATAGGGATAGAAAAATTATTTACAGTCTATATAAAAACCAAAGCGTAGTAATTAGATTTGATTAAATAGAAAAGGAAGCTAAGATTAGAAATGGTGTTAGACAGGGCTGTATACTATCTCCCTTGTTTTTTGAATGTTTATGTTGAGGAAGCTTTAAACTTAGTCAGAGAGAGAAAAGAGATAGGCATTAGTATACAGGGATAGAAAATAGACATGATACGTTTTACAGATGATATAGCCACGATAGCGGAATCTAGAAAAGAGCTAGGAGAGTTTTTAAATATTTTAGACGAGATACTACAGAGTAACTATAGTATGAGAATTAACTCAGGAAAACAAAGATAATGACAAGTAAGTTACAGCCTAGTTCTAAACCAAAATTAAAAATAGGTAATACCGAACTCTTATCATTTATTTTTAGTGTTTAAGGATTTTTTATTATTTGTAACGGTTTGGTACCGCTTCGGTTACCGTTTAAGTTGTTTAAATAAATTACGTTACTGTTACTGTTATGTTAGGGTGTTCTTATTTTATTTTATGCATTATTAGACAGACAAGTGAGCTGTCCTTAACTGTTGACTAACCTATATACTTTTTATTTCAGCAGATAGAGTCCGGTTTTTAACTATTCTTAACTATCCTTATGCCCACCCTAATCTTCGGCTGCACTAGCATATCTTTGACTTTTCTCGATACGTTAAGGTAACTCGTGCGGGTTTTTCTTACTTGATCTTTCTTTTCTTGTTGGTACTCCTTTTGGGATCCGTGTTTTACCGTTACAGGTTCCATTGTGATTTTGAACGATCAGGGATAACGTTTCGTGTATTATTGATAAACTAAATCGGAAACTACATTGTGAGTACCTGAATCTTCCTATACTTTCTTCCTCAGTTTATTAGTTTTCACGCATCCTCCATATAGTGGCGCCTGGCTATCGTTGTATAGAGTTGGTGACAGTCCATAATCTCATCATTCTCAGACTGTAACAAATTGGGAGTTAATGCAATGTAACGTATTAGTGTATTTATATGTATATCTTTCACTTTTTGTCTGATCTTATTTAAAATCTGTAAATTTTATAGCATGTATACTAAGGTTGCGCGATACGATAAAGTTTGCCCACGATAAAGAGGTTTGCTAGACAATATAAAATAAAATAGAACTTCGATATAAAGCGAATATTAAGTTATTGGTGCCAAAAAGAATTAATGTGTTTTCCTGCTATATGTCAACCCCATTCCTTCTTACAACCACGATCAAAAGTCAATTACACGGCTAGGAAGCCTATAATTACAAACAACTTCGTCCGCTTCTTTCGATCAAGCAATTTTAGCACGTACCAGGAATTCTGTCGTATAAAATTAATATAGCGCATTCGACATTCTAAAAACCGGAAAAGCTTTTAAGGAATATCTTCTTCATCAGTGATCCATACGTCACACACGTAACGTCGCTACCTATAAATTTATTCAATTTATTGCCATTCAGTTTATCATATAATCTATCAAATTCCGTTATTAAGCTTAACACGTAGAAACTTTTTAATGGCTGCCTGCATATAAATATTGTAACACTTTTTAGTAATCTAGGTGCTGGGGTGTACCTAAATTATTAAGCTGATGTAATGTTCCGAAAAGCTCCATATTATAAACACGACCTGGAAAAGTAGAGGGCGTATATCATTTATTATTAATCTTCCATGCGTTAAAATTTGATATTGCTTTGTTTACGCCAGAAAATGTTTGCATTAAGTGCGTGGCGTCTATTAGGTGACAGACCACGTGTACACACATCCATTAATTTTGAGATTCCTAATTTGGTCTCGTGTGATTAACTAGTCAGCTAAGCGACAAAGCAAATTCCTGTGAAGCTCGAATTCACATTCCTGCGCAGTCGAAGTACACGACCTCATTCCATATACAATAGATGTGGAAATCATATAGGAGTTAAATGCTGCTGCCAAACGAGAAACGACCCTAACGTTGCTTGAGGTAAAATTTAATAGCATAGCGAATGTGATTCTAAGATCTTATCATAACTGTTGTGATGTATCAAAAACAATTGTTACTGGTTCAATGGATGTTACACTAGTTATTTAATTTTCCCTGAGGGGTGGATGAGCGTAACGGTATTAGTGCACCGGCTATTTACAGTGGTGAGGGATTGATCCTAACAAAAAGATATAAAATTCTGAGGAGTCTACACTTTACAAACTCCTTTTCCCTAAATAATTACTTAAATTCGGCATCACTTACCTGAAACGATTATAGAAAGTTAATTGATTTTTTGTCAAAATTGTTAGTAAGCGCCAACTCGTCTTGTCGTCTAGGTAATCACCCGCTAAAACACGGGGTTTCTAGTAGATACCTCAATTAATTTGGCCTCCTAATGGGATAGGGTCCCTTTTACAACCAACACATTTCACGTATATTTAAAGTACAGAAAAATTCCTCTTACTACTTCACCTAATTTCTATTACAGAATTTATACCAAACAACTTACACAGTTACACTGTGCAAAATAACCAAAAGTAAACTTCCTGAAATAAAACGTAACCTAATTTACATCGTTTCGCCAATATTACCACACATCAGATAATTACATACGGTACCGATAATTCGAATTTAATTTCAGTTATTCCTTTCACATAAATACCAAAAGAAATTTAAAAAGTCATACGGTATTTGGTTATTTCCGCATTGTCTATTTTATCAATACCAGCTCAAAATGTAACGATAACATTCGATGTGAAATAAGTTAAGTTACAGTGTTAACAAACGATGTCGATAAATGCATTTGTAACAAGTTTATTTTCCCGCAATATTTTGACGAATATTTATGTTATTATTTTTATAGAAGGTCAATTCAAGCCTAATATCTCTACACATTTTTACGTAATATTTATTACATGTTGTTTAGTCAAACATAAACTTCAAAACCGCGAGCATGAATTAGAAGTTGAACGGTGACATAAAATACCATTTACAAGTGTCATTATAAGATCTCCCTCCTTCAATAATTATAAAGAACGTTGTAACTGTTGTCAGGCGGTAGGATACGTCAGAATACGGCACCTTCACCTGGGCTGTTGCTTTACAAAGTCGTTCTTGTGATAAGAATATGGAGCCAAGTAGTTATACTTGGTGTTGGAACCATGTGAAAAAAAGTCGATTTAAAGTGAAATCGTCTTTGTTGGTGCACTCAATATCGACACTTTACCGACTGTGTTTGCACCAAACTAGACGTAAATGTAGAATATTGGCGTTAGAACAGCATGCAATTACTTGACGTGGATATACGTGGATGTTCGTTTGATATTTTGTAACAAGATTAATTAATTTATGTGATTTTGGAGAATTCTAACCTGATTCAAATGTAACAAGAAGATTTCAAATATCATTAAATTTTCTGAAAATGGTCCAAGTACATCGCAATTATTCTCTTGATGGATAAACATATGGTATGTAATTAGTTGCTTTTTAAGTACGTCAAGTTGTAACAACATTTAGAATGACAAACAAGTAAGTTCTTTATATTGTTCGACTTGGAAATTTTTTAGTGAGTTATGTTGTTGACTTTTGGATATTCTCGTTATTTGTGAAGAGAACCTGACAAACTTCATTTTTATTTTTCACTAGTACAAATGAAAAGATTACAGAGGGCAATATATAAGTATATTAAGGGTTAACTTTCAAGACTAACAAAATTGAAACTATCATGTTCAATATAAAATTATCTAGGTTCAGATAACTAAATTGTTTCATTTTGCTCTACAATAATTAATAATTGAAATATTTTAAAATGCAAATTAAATGTAAAGTCTTTAAGTAGAATTACCGAAGGCTAATAAAAATTCTGTAGTATATCATTAGTCATTCTTAATAATCAAGTTTGAACATTAACAAGAATAATCATTGCTAAATTTCTATGATGTAAGAATAACAACACTATATAATTTTTGTGAGATATAGGTGTTAGGAAGAGTATTGTGTATATAAGTACATATTTTTCCTAACTATAACTAAAATAAATCATTGTAAATAATTTTCAACTGATACTTAAAAGAATAGAAATTCATTTCGGCCATGTCTATGATTATTAGTTGGAATGATTGAGGTTTGATTCTTAATAATTATAAATTGTTTTGAAATAATTAACAGAATGCACAAACTGTGCTAGTCTTGGTTTAGTTTGATTACAGGTGTAGCAGTGCATCTTTATCAAGCAATATCCAGCCAGAAGGTAAGCTTTTGTAAGGGTTATGTTCACGTAATATAGGTTTCCGCATTCCCCTTATACAAACAGACTAAAATTAAGTCTTCACTGTATTCAAAAATTCGGTGGCGCTATATTCACTATATTTTTGGTCGTAATCCAACCCCGACCCCAACTCATGTTCTACCCAGAGCAAATCACTCGACTAGCCGCTTAGCCTTTGGAGGTTTCCTTATCTACGAACCGTTTTCCATCTAAACTAACCTTGGACTCTTTACATCATTAGGAAATCCTCATTAATTACCCATGTGCCTTTCAGTTGGCAATATAGAAGTAAAAATCCATTAGTAAGGCAAAACGTTACACATTTACCATTTTAGCAAATTATATATTAGAAATTCCATTCTGCACAGACCTGTACCTGGAATACTAGAACAGGGAGTATGGCTTGCATATTTCAGTGAGATAAAGGGCAGAACTATAGGTTTAACCAAATTAGAGGAGTCTTTAGCGAAGAACCAGACTAAGACAGGTCCTTGAAAGAGGGCAGCAACTCTTTCGGTTCCAGAGACCCTGGGGGTCGGTTTGACACTCTAAGACACACTGCTACGATGTGGAAGGCAACGGGAAACCACCACATTACCTCCCAAATACACAGTGTACTGAAAATGTTTTAAAATTATGCCATCTTCTGTGATAAAAGATTCCGCAGTTAAAATAGTCCTGCATTCGGATCTCCGGGAGGGGATTACTTCAAAGGATGTGATCGACAAGTTTAAAAGAAGAGTAGGAAGACATTTTGTGATTCGGAACGTGAAATGTCAAGCATGAAACAAGTAAATAAGCTGGAGAAACTGAAAATTTAAGTGAATAGGTATGTTAGCATTAGACGTAGAAGAAATTAACGAAGTTCGGTAGTCAGAGGCGGAGAATTTTTGTAGCGGAGACTTTAGGGTAATTCATACAAAATCAGAGGAAGGAAATTCAGGTGTGGGAATAGTCATGCGAAAAAAGATAGGACACTGTGTAGGAAACTAGTTACAAAACAACAAAATCCGGTAAATATAGTAATAATACAAATATACATGACCACCTCTAGCTGCAGTGACGGGAAATAGAAGAGATCTACAAAGATATCGAAGAAACGCTAAGATTTGTAAAAATACAAGGAAATTTAATAATTATGCAATATTTTAATGCAGTGGTAGTTAAGGGTAGCGAAAGAGCGGTAGTTAGTTTATTTGATTTAGGCACGAGAAACGACAGGGGGAAATAGAGTGGTAGAATTTTGCGACAAATACAATTTAACCATCACAAACACATTATTTCAACATCATGTTAGAAGAGCATACGCACGAAAGATGACAGGAGACAGGGGGAGATATCAAATAGCATTCTTGATCGACAACGATTTAGAAATCAAGTAAAAGACTGTAGAAGCTACTCAGATATAGACACTTACCACAGCATAGTAATTATGAAAGACATGCTTAAATTGTAAAATTTGAAAAAAAGGGAACGGAAAAGTCACTTTGACTTTGAGAAACTAAAAGATAGAAACATCCACAAAAGATGTGGGAAAAAGTCAAACGAATTACTGAAAGATATCGAAAAAATTCCTAATACTAAGGATGTAGAAACATAATGAAATAATATTAATTCCAGCTTAGATATGCGGCCAGAGATATTCTGGGATAAACAAAGAGAAAATAAGAAGCCATTGGTAACAAAGGCTATTCTAAATTTAATAGAAGAAAGGCAAAGATACAAAAATAGACCAGACGAAGCAGGAAAACAGAGATACAAAGCCATAAAATGGATAATTATTCGCAAATGCAAGAAAACTAAAAAGCAATGTATTGACAAAAAGTGTAAAGAGGTAGAACCTAAAATAGAAATAGGAAAGTCCGATGAAGCATACAAACTAATCAGAATAAATTTCAGGGATATAAAACTGTATAGCAAAAATATATGAGACGCGGGAGGAAATTATAGAAAATGTAAACAAAGTGGTTTGATGGCAAGAATATATACAGAATTTATATACAAAAAAGGATCTACAAACACTAGAACATGAATCAGTCATTGAAAAGGACGACTTGGGATATCCTATACTTAGAGATGAGTTTGAATTAGCATTAAAGAGTCTAAAAAATAATGAGTCGGGTATAGATAAAGGTGCAAGTAAAACTCTAAAAGCCGTTGGACCAGCAGTAGCAGAACGTTTCTTCCAACTTATAAGTTATATGTATGAGACAGGCAATATACCCAAAGATTTTGAACGAAACACCATAATCTCTATACCAAAAAAAAGGTGCAAATGGATGTGATAACTTGCTACGTACCTAAACGTAGCCGGAAGAAAAGTAAATATCAGGCTAACTATCAAACGCGGAGAGTGGGGGATTCAACTACATACCAAGAAAACAAAAAAAAACACGTCGCCCACAATTTTCTATTAACAAATAAAAATAAGTAAAGGATTCTGTACAAACAAGTAAAAGCAATAAATTAAGCGTTACTATTCCAAGGCAAACAATTATGTGATATGCACAATTTAGTACTTTAGATACGAAGTGCGTATCTCGTATTTTACACAAAATAAAATTAATCATTAGTAAATAAACCTGCGATAGCTTCTGTCAAGCGTTTTTAAAATTGCATTTAATACTCTTTGAAAAATAAACTAATTAGTAGGAAAGAATTAACGCGTGAGAGCTTTTGTCAAACATTCTTTTTAAATTGTACATAATACCTTTTGTAAAATAAACTAATTAGTAGAAAAGAATAAGCGTGTCTGTCAAACATTTTTAACAATGGTACTTCACACCTGTAGAGCGATAATATCGATTCGCAGCAACAAACAATAGTCGTATAGTGTCACGTTTCTTATCACGCAACTACACCAAACGCTGATAAGGAATATTCCCTTGATATGCACAAAAGTCATTGGGATCTATTTACCTCGTTACTATAACGGCACTGGCGATCTACAGGCAACGACAGTTGATCTGTGGCAAAGAACAGTTGGGCCTACATAAAAAAGAACCTATTTGGCCTTCAGCTAAGAGCTAAAAAGTGAATCTGATTAGGATGGGTAAGCGCGAAAAAACTCACCGATACACGCAAGATACCTCCTACTTGTCGCACAAAAAAACGCGCATTGCTTTTGGAAGTACTGTGGCGAATAATGTAGAAAATATTTCAACGCATAAGCTGCAGAATCAAATTTAAAATGGGTTCAAATAACACGAGTTCGAACTGCTATCCTCGCGTTATCGAAAGCGTGATTAGCATACTGGAAAACACGCTATGAAATAACAGTAAGATCTGTTATTTCGACAAGTCTTTAAATGGGAAACACAAGCGAAAGCAATTATACGTTATCGGAATGTTTAACAAATTACCGGATACTTAAAACAAGGTATTGAGTATTTAATTTATCGAATAAATTTTCGTTTTAAAAGCAAAGTGGATTTGAGTTAAAATTACGTTAAGCGGGTTTATACTGAACAGGTACACTATATTGGGTATTGTTGAAGAATTTAAGAATAGAAATAGAATTTATTCGAACGGGTAATAACTTAACCAGAGGAAATGGGTATTTAATTTAGGTAGAATAATAAACGTAACAAACCTTCCAACAATAAGTTTAACAACACACGTGTCCAAACTATTAACTAGAAGTGTACAAATTGTAAAATTGAAGAAAATGTTTGAAATACTCAATAAGATTTGAATGAGTTATAGGGATAGAGGAATATTGCATATCTTATACGACGAGCAAACAGCGGTAATAGAATTAGAGCAGGAACGTAGAGAAGTAAATATTAGAAAAGATGTGAGACAAAGATGAGGCCCTGTATTAGACTATTACATACCGATAGTGAAAGATGTAGACTGTGGGAATTTCAGGGAAATGTGTAGATTATCTCCGAATATTTGGCTTCCTAGGTAACAGAAATTCTTAACCACTTGTTCACGTGTCTTATTTGTATTGTACTTGTTGATTTATTTTCACCTCCTTTATATTCTAGTACATTTGTTTTATTTTTGTTAATTTTCATACCGTATGTCTCTGTTAAAATGGATTTCGTTTCATTAAGAGCAGCTCTTTGATGTACAAGCTAAAAATTAACCAGGATAGGGCACATCCCTGTCTTACCTCTTTCCTAATATTTACTTCTCTACGTTCCTGCTTTAATTCCATTACCGCTGTTTACTATTTGTATAAGCTAATTACTATCCGTCTATTCTTAAACTCATTTCTATTTGTTTGAGTATTTCGAATATTTTTTCATTTTATATTATCGAATGTTTTCTCCAGATCTACAAACGCTATATACACTCTTCCTTATTTTTCTATTGCTGTCTCCATTATCACCCTCAGAGTTGAAGTAGCCTTCCGTGTATCACTGTTTCGCCTATATCCAAAATAATTTTCTCCTAGTATATCGTTAGTCCGTTTTTCCATCCATCTTTGTACAACTCTGGTCAATATTTTTGATGTGTGCTGTCAAACTTATTTTTCGAAAATTTTCATATCTACCCACGCCTCTCTTTTTTAGTAAAGTGACTATCATGTTACCATTGAAATCTTTCGGTATCTCGCCTCTCTCATACATATAACATATAAGTAGGAAAAAACGTTCTGTTACTGCCTGTCCACTGGCTTTTAGAGTTTCTGCTTGCATGTTATCTGTACCCGGTGTCTTACCATTTTCAAACCCCCTTAATGCTAATTCAAACTTATCTCTAAGTACCCCAACTTTTCTTTATAATATCTGATGCCTGTTCTAGTGCTGCTAGTTGCTGTCCTACATATAAATTCGCCATTATTCTTTCCATCTAACCACTTTCTCTTCATTTTCTATGATGATGTCTTCTTCCACACTCCTTATATTTTTTCTATACGGTTTTGTATCTCTAAAATTAATTCTAATTGGTTTGTCTAATTTTCCCATTACCATCTTACTATCTACTACTTTCCACTTTTCATGAATTCATTGTTTCTTAGCTTTCCTGCGTTTGCAAATAATTTTTCATTTTATGACTATGTATATGTTTTCCTGATTTGTCTGGTCTGTTTTTAAATTTTTGTCATCCATTAAATTCAGAATACCCTTTGTTATCTACTGCTTCTTATTTTCCTTTTGTGTATACCCCAGAATAACTCTGATCACCATGTCTAGACTTAGTGTCATTCGATTCTGTTTCTACTTCATTAGTATCAAAAATTTTCCCGATGCTTTTCAACAATTCGTTTGAGCTTTTCTCAAATCTTATGTAAATATTTTTATCTTTTAGTTTCTCAAAGTCAAAGTGCCTTTTACCGTTCCTTTTTTTAAAATTTTTTAATTTAAGCACGATCTTCATAGATACGATGTTGTGGTCAGTGGTTATATCTTCTTCTGGGTGGCTTCTACAGTCGATTGTTTGATTCCTAAACCGTTGTTTAACAAGAATGTAATTTATTTGATATTTTTTTATATTTTCTGGCATCTTTCATATGTATCGTCTTCTAGTATAATGTTGAAATTATGCGTTTGTGATGGTTTAATTGATTTTGTTGCAAAATCCAATAAGTCTATTTCCCCTGTCACTTCTGGTGCCTAAACCAAATAAATTTACTGCCGCTCTTTCCCTACCCACACCCACCACTATATTAAAATCCCCCGTAATTATTAAATTTCCATGTCTTTTACGCATCTCTGAATGTCTTCGATAACTTTGTACATTGCTTCTACCCCTTCCTCACTGTAGCCAGAGTTGGGCACGTAAACTTGTATTATTACTGTATTTACCAGTTTATATTCTAATCTAACCATGAGTACTTTTTCGTTCTTTTGTAAGTAGTTTTACACAAAATGTCCTATCTTTTTTCGTATAACTATCCACACACCCGAATTTTCTTCCTCTGATTTTGTATGAATTACCTTAAAATCTCCACTCCAAGAATCCCCCAGCCTCTGGCCAATAAACTGATTCGTACTATGTTTAATGCTAACTTACCCATTAAAATTTTCAAGTACTCTGGCTTATACCTACTTTCTTCATACTTCTGACATTCCACACTCCGACTCTCAAAATGTTCCCGCCTCTTTTTTCTGAGATTTTCGATCGCATCCTCCGAAGTAGTCGCCTCTATGAGATCCGAATTGGGGACTATTTTAACTCCGGAATCTTTTAGCTCAGAGGATGCCATCATCTTAATTACAATTTAAGTACGCCATCTACTTGGGGGGTAGAGTGGTGTAATCCCCGTTGCCTTCCACATCGCAGTAGTGTGTTTTAGAATGCCAAACCGACTTCTATGGTCTCTGCCAATCTAAGTACCGAAAGAGCTGCTGCCCTCTTTTGTGGACCTGTCTTAGTCTGTTTCCTCACTAACAACCCTACTAATTTGGTTGAACCTACAGTTCGGCTCTGGAACGCACAAGCTATTCCACCTGTCCTAGTAATTTAGAACTTCCTCAAGGTGCAGATCCATTTGGAATGAAATATTACTTACATTTCAGAAAAATTATTAATGAAGATTCAGAATAATAAAGGTTACAAGTATATACTTAACGGTTTGGATTGCTTTACTAGTACGCAATTGCTGGACGTTTAAAAAGTAAAACAGAAGTTACAAATACAGTGAAAATTAACTTTTTTCTGTGACGGAAAAAAATTTGACATTTAATGTTTCTTGACACGTAACAAAATGTCACTTTTTATGAATTTACTTTTTCCCAGGGAAAAGAATGAGTACTTTTTTCCCGGGTATGTGCAAATAAGTAACCATTCGCAGAATTAAATTAACATGTAAATACTCCCTGTATGTTTGTTGTGGTTTGTTTAGTATTCTTCTTAATCTTCTTTGGGGATTAAACCACTCATAGTTTTTAAAATTATCTTTATTAACTTTTAAAAACTATGAGTGGTTTAATCCCCAAAGAAGATTAAGAAGAATATTAAATTGACATATTTGATTACTTTAAAGATTTCTCTAGCAACGTAAGTCCAACTGTCTCTATAAGTACAACAGCCTGCTTGTTTGAAACTTCAAATTTGACATCGATTGATTTTTTGACTTTAATATATTGTAATATTTTTTTCAATATTAAATCATCGTTTTGCCTGTCACAGAAAAAAATAGTGTATTGTACACAGGCAAAAATGTAAGATTTTAACTTTCGAGCTAAGACCTAGTACTTTTTAACCTTTTATAATAAATAACTATACAAACGGACAAAAGCAAGCAATTCTATAACAGCTGGTTTAAAAAACTTATGCAACAATATAAGATAAACAATTATTCCACATATACTGTAGTTAAAACCTGTATGAGAAAACGCCTTATCCGAATAATTAAAAACCAACTCTGCAAGACTTTCCAGTTGCAAGGAAGTTACAAATAGCTGGAAATTTTACTTAACGTTATGGAAAAATATAGCATAACAAACCAGCGGTCCATTGGATTGTCCGACAAGAATAAAGCTTTTTTCCCCTGACAGGGATGCACTACATTTGACTTTCCAACGCTCCACTCGAAAGTTATAAGCCAAGAAGCGAGTTTTGTTTACCTGGAATCCCTACCGAATTCCTACTGTTCCAAGCAAGGTAGAAATTTTTTTGCGTACGTGACAACACTCACGCACGGGACCCCCATTTTGTCTCTCATCCAAACGCGGGCGTATTTGTGAAAAATGCCTTCCCAACATTTTTCAAACGGACCGTTCCGGGATTCGAACCCAGGACCTTAGACATAGTAGTCACACGCACACCAACTGCGCCACGGAGCCGCCTGACAGATGCAACAAACCGAAAAAATTTGCTTAATGTCGGTGACATATTCCGTATTTGCAAATACTATTTTTAACATAGAATTGTATCTGAACTGAAGATCGGAACTGTTCAAAAGTGATAACGTGCAACAATCGATACCCATAACTTATCTATAGAAAGATTTGAAAAGACGCAATCCTATGTGTTCTTTCTGAGGACGGGATTCAGCCTATAAGTGGAAAAAAGTTATTCGGAAACAGAACCGTGGGTAGGAACTACTGGTTGCATAGCTGGGTAGGGAAGAAGCTGGATTAACACAATAGATTTGAGTTAGTGCACATGGGTTAGCCCAAAGTTCGGACACATTAATCAGACTTCAAAGAAAAAATAGCTTTTAACTTGGACATTCGAGCCTTCCAGTATAAAACATGCGAATTCCTTGTTAAAGAAGTGGCAGTGTTTGATGTGGAAAACGACGAAATGTGGCACGAAATATTGGAGATGCCTCTAGACTCTACCTACTTTAGTGACGGTTTTATGAAGCATAACGCATGGCTCCGGAGGCACTGACAACGCATTAGCTGGGAGAATCCACCAACAAGTCAATTATCATCAATTTTTCTAACGCTATGCTTGCAAAATATTATACAACCGTATGCTATCGTTCATGTGAAAGGATTGGAAAAGGTGCGGATTATGTCTAAATATTTACTAAGCAAGCATGTTCAAAATTTGGAAATATTTGACGTTCAACTTTTAAAGAGCTGCTACAGAAAAATGACCATTCAAGTTATTGTGTACTACATGAAGGAATGTGCTCGGCAGAATGTTGTATTTATTCGCAATGAATTTTGCTATTTGATTTAACCACAATTAAATAATCAATTGTACATGTAGTAGTTTATAAATTATACTGTTTTAATAAGAATTGTATTTAGTAATAAATCCTGCAGCAGCTACGCTATCTAAAAATTTTATGACGTATTTTATACAAGGTATGTCGAACACAAATTGTGTCGTAAGCAAAGATGGCGAGCGTGTCAAAGTGACAGTTATGTCAAGATTGCGGAAGCGCTAGAGTGGCGTCAGTAAACAGAAAGTTACTACAATGTGGTAACTCTTCTTAAATTGGTAACGAATAAAGGTGGCTTTTGCGACGTAAATAACGTGTAATAAACCAAAGCACTAGAACGTAAAGGCGGAGTTTGCGACGTATTCACAGAAAATGATATCCCTAACTACGTGAAAAAGTGATTAGTTTAAAAGTGTATGTTAACCGATGCAGACGTTTATCGGGTACCTTTTGAGAATTAATTAAACTAGTGGTACTCGTTAATAAAAATATACAGGGTAGGTCTATATATAAAATTTGGTGTTAGACGCTTTTAAGTTTTCCAATTAAAATAGAATCTGTGCATTTAACAATAATAACGTGACGTACAACTAATTATATCTATTGAATCGGAGGTCTAGTGGATAGGGCATTCGGTTTTGCATGCAGGCGGTTCGGGTTCGAATCCTGCTTTAACAAAATCTTTTCTCCAAGTACTGTATGACGTAGCTATGTGGAAATGTATATACAGGATTGAGCAAAAGTGGATATATACAAAGTGAAAAATCGTGACATAAGGAAAATGGCGTATTGTCAATTGAAGTAAAACATGGCGGATTGTCACACTGACAGTTGTCAAAAGTGACCTCTGTGAAAGTGACAGTGGTAGGTGGTAATTGCGAAGCGCAGTAGTGGTGGTCCCAGATTTATTCAATTTATCTTAATTGTATGCTATCATACAACAACCTATCTTTCACTTACGTTTGGCATTTGTGTCGATCATATCTGAGAGTGGCAAGTTTCTGACTTCTCAGATACAGACAAGAAGTGATGCTCAAATTCATGGCTATAAGCCAACTGTTAAATACAAATATATCAAGTAATTCCACTAGGCCGCGATTAATTTTTAATACACTGATATTAGTTAATAAGAGAAAATAATAACACATACCTTTATGAAAACCCTAAATGATTATTTCAAATCGAGCTAGTAATTGAAATATGAATAATGTAAAGTCTCATACACGATTCGAATACTGTCCGAGACCACATATTTCTATTTTCCGTATTTATTTGGTAAAAATAAATTTTGGTTGTGAAAGTTTGTAACTGAAGCGCATATCTTTTATTGGCTCTTTTGTCAAAGCAATCATTTTCAGTGAAATATATCCCAAATGAAACATTTCCAAGCTGGTGGTTTTATATTCTTGTTAAAATCACTTTCCCTAGAAATAATATCAATCAGCGCAATCAATCAAGAAAGACAAAAGGTCTTTGTTTCAGCTCGATATTTAATGGACTAACTGGAAAATATCCATTTGCCTCTACTTCTTTACTTTGCCTTTTAAATATCTTAAAAGAAGTTGTGAAAACTAGATTTCTTATTCCCGGGTAGCTCGTTTATTATTAGTTTGCAATGAAGTAACAATTTCTGTATCCCAAACATAAATGGCCTTTAGCTTAAAATTGTATTTTTTACAAAAGTTACGGATAAGATTAGACCCTTAGCTTGAGAGGTATAAATTTATTATCCGAGCACCTGCATTTAAACGCCAAACGCAAAACTTCGAGACCCAATAATACAAAGGCTATAATTACCTTCTCATACAAGATGTGAGTATTATTTTCTCACCACTAGCAACATAGGTTCAAACTTCACATGTTTTTCCTTGAAAATGCACTATACGTTCGATAACAGGATCGATGGTCCTTGAGTACAGACGAAAGTGAACACTGTTAGGGAATCGCGATCCAAATCCTTTTGGGTGAAATTGTAATTAAGCGGAAGTGTTCTTAAAAAGCTTTTTGGATATCGAGGCAAAGATTTCTATGTCCTTCAACCATTCCCCAAACAGGAGGAAGGGATTTTTACCAGGGACAATGGGTAGAGCTATAGCGGTTCTTGTTAGTAAAGATATTGGTATTGAAGGATTGGGACAAGTAAATTTGGTAAATCGTTTTATTGTAATTATAATCATTCAATGTTAATTCTTACGACAATCCTAATTTTCCTTCTGTTGTAACGTATACGACTACATCCTTCATTAATATACGCTTTTGTTATAATTATTTATTTAATAAAGGTTTTTTACTGAATGAAATACACCAATTTCTATTTCAATATTATAATATCTATTTGTTACTTAGAATTCCATCTATGTTTATGTACTTGAAGTAGAATCACGGTTCCCTTCATATTCACGTATGTGTTGATACAATAATTCGGTCCTCTGCGCGTGCTCCTGTAATAAATTACTTTTGAGGCTAAAGTTCTCCATTAAACGTACGGATGTGATCGGATAAACAAGTTTGTGGCGTGGGCAGCAGGTTTTCTGCAAACATGCAGTCCCAAAGGCATGTGGCGTGGTCCTAAAGAATACCGTTAGTATCACTCCATAATTTAATCGACTTATTGTGGTTTTAGAGTAAATACCATCACGATAGGTAAATAGTTTCAATTTTGCATTTAAATTATTTCCTCAATTCCTTTTAGCGCAAGTTTTATTTAGGTACGCAGTAGATAAAGTATTTTTAATTATGGAATATAGCACAGTCTAATTGTTATGGAACATTTAAACGCAAGTCTTTTTTTGTTATGCAGTATTGAAAGTTCAAATTGTCGAGTGTTGCATATCCTATGGAGTATTGTCAAACGATCCGTTAACTTTTTTTAAAATGGAAGTCAAGCTGTAACACCAAGCACGTGCGAAGTTCGCACATCTGTTGTTATTTATTGTAATTGCACACGAAAATTAACGAACGATGGTATAAGATATAGATCCCGTTAAAATGGTTAGTAAGTACTACTGAAATCATTCAGATGTCTTTAGGAATTGGGGAGAGTGCTTTCCAATTCAATTCTTGTTTCACCGAACCATTACTGGAAATGTAATATTTTTTTTTTGGTAAATTTTATATAGTGATTTAAATTGGCATACGTAATTTTTTTTTGTTCAAGATTTAATAGTTAGATGTCGTATAAATGTTCGTACCAACGCAAAGAAATTTCCTTCAGATATCTTTCTAGGAATCTAAAAGGTTAAACTAAAATGTGCTTGTAACTAAGCAGGTGACATATTCGTGTTTGTTTGTCACACTATAAATTCTAGTTTTTTTTGACAATACAATTAGAATACAGATTAGTTCAGACCATAAGGATATTTGACCTTTAGTTCAAGAAATAAATTAATTAAAAATGTAAGTTCTACAGTTTATGAAAAGTCAATACATTTAATTAATAATATTTAAACCAAAACAGGATCCTTTTTCGGTATTAAGTACAAGTTGTAGAACATTATTAAAAACACCATATTTTTCCTAAAAAAACTCTAATAAATTAAAACTTGCAAAATTCATAAAATTAATATGAGACAACTCTTACATATTTTTAAATATAGATAGATAAAAAGCATTAATTTTTGGAATTTATTTTTTGTGATCAAGTAACTAGACTCTAATGTAGCCATAGTTCTACAGATCTTTTTGAGGTGATTAAGTTTTCAGATAGTATGAGATCGTCGTTCTCATTCGAGTTTGCAGAGTCACAAGTAAGTATTATGTTTTTAGGTTTTGTTTGTTAAGGAGATTTTATTCTTTTTGAAGATTTCCGTATCGTATCTTCGGATCGTTACTCATTATAGCTATTACTAAGATACGGTGGCGTCCATTAAAAATTCTTTTATTATCGTATACCATCCTACGACCCTAGCTCATAGCTATGCCCTAAGTTGAAGAAACATAGCTGGCTGGAAGGTCTCTTTAGAGGGCCCTAATGTACTTATAGCCGTTTTCCATACACTTAACTCCTGAGCTTAAACTTGAGACAGGAACCCCTCATAATTTATAAAGGCTCTGCCGCCTATAAGGTAGAGTAGTTACATCATTAATAAAAAGTGTAACACTGTTAATGATAAAGAGCAGTCTTTGCCGAATGCTAGTACCCGCAGTAAAGACAATACTAGTTTATCATTAAGGTACGACCTTGCAGATAGTGGGGCATACATTGTTTATGTGGACTCTATAGATGATAATGTTGAAAATCTTTCACAAATGTCTATAGGCAAATTAATATTTCGAAGTGACCCCAACATTTCTAATAACGTAATTAATAAAAAAACCGACTTCAAGCGAGTTTCCGTTGAAATGAGGTTTAAAAGTGCGAATAAGCATGCATCTGGTAAATTTTTAAAGGGAAATAACCTACAAGGCTACATACCTACATTTCTGTTACGTCGGCTTTAGGGATGGACTCGGGCCGGGCCAGTTCGGACTTTTAATAAACCCGGCCCGGCCCGACGCAGAAAAGTGACCGGCCCGGCCCGAGGCCCGACTCGAAATGAAAACTGATGGCCCGGCCCGACGGGCCGGGTCGACCCGGCCCGAAATTTCGGGCCGGCCCGACTTTCATTCAGTGAATAAGAAGATATTTTTTTCGATTGTGTTCAGCAAGTAACTATTTCGCAATGAATTTTGATGGCAGCCAACATAAAAACTGTAACTCTAATGATGTTTATTTAATCTAATATAAAGCAACGGCTATATAGCAGAAATATTTAAAGGATTGTTGCTATCGGTGATGAATCTCTACAAATTCGCATTTTGAATAAGTTTTAAGTAGGAGTTTTTAGGTTTTAGATTTAATGGTATTCAAATTCATCTTAATCATCTTGTAAAATTCTGCAAAAAGTTTTGAAGAATTCCAAGGTATAATTTTGAGAAGTCTAAAATTTTATTTGAGGATTGACAGGGAAAACCCTAACAAAACTTAATCAAAATTAATATAAAATTTTTTTGGTTTTTTTTAATAAGAAATCTCTAAAACAAAGTGGAAACTACACAAGCAAGTAAATTGAAATAAGTAATAAATCACTTTCTGACGGTTGAATAGCGTGAGCGATAGGAACAAATGTGCGGGTACAAATTGGTGTAGGTAAGGTACCTATTTGGCATTTTAGTGAGGTAAAACCTTCACTTTCGTTTAAATACAATTGAGAAAGTTCAACAAACAAACATAGTACCCACCACCTGCATCATAATCCTTGTGATGTTATATGGAAGAAATATTATTATCTACCTGAGACCTGAAGGGTTGGATACCTCGGAGAAGCTATAACAGCTGTTGGTTTTATTCTAAATTTGTGTCATTGAATAGGTGTGAGTTATATTATTTTTGGCATATATACCAACCAAAATTACTGTCCTAAATTTTTCAAGCAATAAAAAGTATGTCTACGGTTAATTTGCAAAGAATAAAATATGTAATTAACCCCAATAAACTGATTGTGATAATGCAATTTTTCCTCTTTATTGATGTCGATGTAAAGTTTAGTTTAGACGCCATTTGAAGACATCTTAACTTTTGTACGTAATTTATATCTATAGTTCGTCTATACACAAACACCTTATTTTGAAATTTTAAATTCTTAATTATAAGAATCAGTAAATATTATGCTTACCTTTGACTGGTACATCTCCTTTAGAGTCTTCTGCTTATAAAAATGGGTCCTTACTGGGTCCGGTCTAGTCAGCATTTGCAAATAAAACTTTATATTCAGTTTCAGGAACTGATTTTAAACGACGTTTTAATTTGGTACTGCGTGAATATTTAATTTTGACTTTGACCCTGCCTTTTTTATTTACACAACCAACAAGACGAAGTTTTTGTATCATTTGAAATAACACCAAGCTCAAAAAATTGTATAAATTTGCTGCGGGATGTTGACCCGGTTGTCATATAAAAACGTAGGTTTGTTTGACTATCAGCAGCACTATTACAACTTTCATTGGGATTATAATTAGGGTCCTCACGCCATCGTCGCTATTAAAATAAGACATGATAGTTATTATATTAAACATCACTATCATATATGATGTAGATAAATATTATTTTATTTGTTATATATTTGTTATACTCGGTATACACTACACTAGAAATAAGTGTTATTATTAAATTCAATTAAAGGCAGTCTTGAGTATAAAATTGTTATCGACGAACTGAGACTGGGACACCTGAGCAAAATTTTTAAAAACTACAATAAACAATTTTTAGAAAGTACAATTACCATAAAAACCAACTGTTTTCTACACGGACTTGCATCTGCACTGAAAATATTATATACAAAATGTACGAGGGATTATAAGGAATGGGTACATCAGCTTTTCGGCAAACTACCAATTTAGTGAAGATACGCGATGTTTTTAAACAACCTTACCATATTTTTAACTTGTAGCTATAAAACTATAAATTTAAACTACGAAAGCTATTAAAGACAACATGTGGCTGCAAAATTTGCGCATATAAAAATATAAAACAGGCGTATGATTTTATGGGGCGAGTAAACCAACAGGCAATTTTTGAAAAAAGGGTCGACAGTAAATTTTACAATAAATTGAAAATAGAAATTTGTTGCAAAAACACATTGACATCTATTAGACTTTTATGTAAATTTAGGGTACGCTTAATGTACTTTATAACTTTATCTTAAATTTGTGTCCGCTTCATCTTCTCGTTCTTACTTCAAAGAATTTTACTAAAATTACCTACTTGATATTAGAGAGTTATTGCAAACTTATTCCAAGTAGACTTTATTAAAAGAATCTTCAAATAAACTATTCTTTATTAAGAGTTGGCATCCCATTTAAAGAAGTGTTATTGCAAGTGTTTTTCCTTTACTCTTTATTTTGACATATATGTTTACTATTCTACATCTGTAGGTTATGTTTTAAAAATGAATAAAGAATTAATCTCTTTTGTGATTAGGTGACCTATAATACATGTTTAACTATATTGTAAAAGATAAAAAAAATTGTTTTCACACAAAGATGAACCTTTTTTCATTATTTCAGTCTTTAATTTTCCACTGATTTGATAACATTTGTATGTGTTGTCAAAATGTTTTCACGGAATACTCTTCGAGTTTACTTCAAGACACTGTTTTTTACTTCTTCCCAAGCATCTAGCATATCCGTTTTTAAAAGGATTTATACACCTTACTTCGTGAAAAAGCATTACAAAACAGCATCCTCGTATTTAGAGCGTTGACGTTTTATATCCTTTTCGTGTTATAAACTTGGACATTATATCTCTAAATTTAATTACGGAAACAACACTACAAATTTCATTTAATTTCATAATATTTATACAGAGAGGAGACAATTAAATGTAAGTTTGTACGTTAGCCATTTGGTATATGTCAAAATTAAGGCGCCTTAAAAAAAGCATTTATTGCCTGTATTTTAATTAAATAAAGGTGTCCTGCATTTTAATAAAGTACAAACATTAAACGTGTGTTAATTGCCCATGTGTAAATGTCAAATAAGGGAAAACTTTATTAAAAAATTGGTAAAATAAACATTGCAATAACTCTCTAGTATTTTAGGTGGTAGACATAAACTATACACGCGATTGATAATCTCCCGTTCACCGCATGATTGAAATTTGAAGTATATACATATACATAATATAAAACGTGCAAACTTTTGAATAAACTTATGAATAAATCACCTAGTTTGATGTTCCTGGGAATTTTTAACTTGCCTAAAGTACATCATGAGAAACATTAAATAGGACTAGAAAAAAATATTCGGAATAAGAAGTGAGTTATAATATCAGGTCTCCTTTAGACTAAACAAAACGAAAAATTGACTTTTAATGGGTTCATGAAGACACTTCGTGAAAATATAATTAAGAACGTTTACTTACTCAATGTGAGATAGAAGTGAGACGACAGTAGAATATCCAATCGTGTGTTTTTCGGTCCGGCCCGAATCGTTTGGCCCGACCCGGCCCGAAAAAAGATAGTACCGGCCCGGGCCCGGCCCGAATAAAGTAGTCAACGGCCCGGCCCGGATTCGAGCCCGAAATCGGGCCGAGCCCGGGGCGGGCTGGCCCGAGCCCGAGCCCGAGTCCATCCCTAGTCGGCTAGGTATAAATAGATCAGTTGATATTGATATTAGTGAAGATAAAATAAAATCTTCCCTCTGTCCTAATAAATGGGAGGTTTTTAAAATCATACAGGTTCGAAGGTTGAACAGACGGGTAGTTGCTGAAGATAAATCGGTAAATTTTGTACCTACGACATCCGTTCTGCTAACCTTTAACGGTCAAAAGCTTCCTTCTTATGTTGGCTTATATAGTTGTGCTTTAGATGTAAAACCTTTTGTACAAAAAGTTGTGCAATGCCAAAAGTTTCTTCGCTATGGTCATGGAGAAAATTTGTGCAAAAGTCGCATTAGATGCCCTAAGTGCGGCGACGATTATGCATTAGTCCAAGTGCAATTCTAAAAATATAAACTACATTCATTGTAAAGGACTCACTTATCAAATGATAGAGAAAACTGCTCAGTTCACGGAAAACAAAAGCAGATTAAGCAAAAAATGCCGGAAGAAAATATACCATTCAAGGATGAGCTTCATAAAACAAGCTATGCACAAAATACATCTAGTAATATTTCATCTACAGTTACTAGATTACCACCCAGTGGATATACACCTCCATTATATTTGGATAAAATAACTATAAATAAGAAAAAGAAAATGAATAATAATTGTCAGTCAGATTTGGTTAGACAACATAAAGAGATTATTTCAGATCCTAAACCATATTCAGGCAATGGTGTTTGTCTGGAAAACCAAATTGCGATTCAAAGGTTAATTAACATAATTTTAGAATGTCTCATGGATTTAAGTAGTTTAAAAGATTCTCTCATGGATAAATCAATCGTCCCATGAAAAATTGAAAATACAAGTAAAAAATAGTATTCTTAATAATGGCGACTAAGTAATTCAGTGAAACGTAAATCCATTTACTCAAATAAGGGTTCACTAGAAAGCATATATCTGGAAAGTGCCAGGTGATAGGGCTAGATACCAAATAGATTATATTTTAGTTAAACAAAGATTTAGAAACCAAGTTAAAAACTGTCGTAGTTATCCAGGGGCTGACATAGATAGCGATCATAACTTAGTTAAAATAAGGTGTAATCTAAAATTAAAAAAATTGAGAAAGGCTAAAAGAGAGGAATGAGATCTAGGTAAGCTTAATTATACAAGTATTAAATAATAAGATCATGGAGATAGCTATAGAAGAGAACGTATAAAGTGGATGGAAAGAAATAAAAAGTGCTGTATATGATACAGCAACTTAGACTATAAGTAAAGAAAAAGTAGAAGCGAGAAAACCCTGGGTAACAAAAGAAATATTAGATTTAATAGAGAATAAAAGAAAGTTTAAACTTTTCAGAGAAGTGGATAGTGAAAGTAAGCGAAAATATAATGGAGTTAGAAATAAGTGTAGAATAGCTAGAAATAAATGGATGGACGAGAATTGTACGGAAATACAAGATGATTAGAGAGTAGGTAATACAGTGCTTCTACAGGGCAGTTAAAAAGTTTTTCGTGGAGGACACGAAAAAATATAATGGTATTAAAGATTTGAATAATGAGCTTCTAATAAATATAAAGTTGAGGTAGCAGATAGATGGAAAAGATATTTAGAAGATTTATATAAGGGAGACGATATGGATGAGTTAGAGAACGACCAAGAAGAGGATGTAGAAATAGGGTTCTCAATATTAAGAGAGGAATTTGATAGAGCTGTTCGGAATCTTAAACTAAACAAAGCGCCGGGGATAGACAATATAGCCGCAGAATTAATAAAATATACAAGTCAGAAAACCTTAGACAGATTATATGAACTAGTTAAAGTAATATATGACACAGGTGAGGTATCAATACATTTCGAAAAAAACATTAGAGTAATTATCGAAAAAAAGTAACAAAAAAATTAAAAAGACTTGTTTTGCATTTGTAGATTTAGAAAAAGCATTTGATAGGATTAATTGGAATGTTTTGTCTCTTTCATAGGAATAAAAAAATTATTTACAGTCTATATAAGAACCAAAGCGTAGTAATTAGATTTGATGAAATAGAAAAGGAAGCTAAGATTAGAAATGGCGTTAGACAGGTATGTATACTATCTCTCTTGATTTTTAATGTTTATATTGAGGATGCTTTAAACTTAGCTAGAGAGAGAGAGAAAAGAGATAGGTATTAGTGTACAGGGACAGAAAATAAATATGTAACGTTTTGCAGATCATACAGCCATTATAGCAGAGTCTAGAAGAGAGCTAGGACAGTTTTTAAATATTTTAAATGAGCTACTACAGAGTAACTATAGTATGAAAAATAACTCAGAAAGGACAAAGATAATGACAAGTGAGTTACATCCTAGTTCTAAACCAAAATTAAAAATAGGTAATACCGAGTTAGAGGAAGTAGATGAACTTTCCTATTTAGGTAGTATAATTACAAAAGACGGACGTAGCAGAAGGGATATAGTAGCCAGAGTAGCTTAAGCTAGAAAAATGTTTTTAAAAAGAAAGACTTACTAATAGCTAATGGTATTAGTTTAGATAATAGAAAAAGTTTCTTAAAGTCGTACGTATGGAGCGTTCTATTATACTGTAGTGAGACTTGGACAATTAAAGAGGTAGATAAGTAAAAGTTAGAAGCTTTTGAAACTTGGTGTTATAGAAGAATGTTCAAGATTAGTTGGACAGATAGAGTAACACATGAGGAAGTTTATAGAAGGATAGTCGAGGAACCCTGTATGGGAAACAATTAAAGGTCAGGAGAGATACAATGATAGGGCAGCAGTTAAGACATAAGGGACTATTTACTAATGTGTTATATTATAGACTACCAAATAAAAATAGAGTAGGGAGGCCTAGACAAAGCTATATTAGTCAAATTATTAGAGATTCAGGTTGTGAAGTGTGTGTAGATTTTTTTAGACTAGTTCAATTTAGAAAAAAATTTAGAGCGTTTTGCTGTTTAAGTCTTACCATAACGTATAATTTAACACTTTTCCTTTTTGGAGGGGATAACGAAGTAATATTTTATTTCCTTATGAATGGGAATCATGTAAACATGTTGGAGTTCTTTAATTGCTAATAACTATTTAGAGCCAGGTAGATAGGAAAAACATAGAAGAGTATAGGAAGACTTAGACAAAACTATATTAGTCAAATTATTAGAAATTTAGGTTGTAAAGGGTATGTGGAACTCTTTAGATTAGCACAGATTAGAAAAGAAGTTAGAACTGCGTGAAACCCATCTTAAGTAAGGTTAAAAACAAAATGATGATGAGAAAACATTTTAGACAATAATAATATAGATGACGCATTAATTTCTGAAACATGGCTCTAGCCCTTTAATAAGATATTCTTCTGTGGTTACAATGTATTTAGAAAATGTAAACGCGAATGCGTTTTTATATTGTTGAGCAAAAGTTTCCCCGATGCTGTTATTTTTGATTCCCCACAGCTAAAGAATTTGGAAATAACGGGTATAGATATTTCCTGTTCTGACGGAAAAGTCTTGCTTATATATTCGGTATATGTTCCTCCGAATTCACACTTTCAGCAACACGAGTGAGAATCATTCTTCGACGAATTTCAGGGTGAATTTTTAATAGCAAGAGATTTTAACATCCATCACTCAGCCTGGGATTCTCGTAGTGAAAGCCACACAGGTTGTCAATAGCCGGATGGCACACGACCTTGCTATGGTCGTTGCTGCCGCAAATGAATGCGATCTTATAGTCGTAAGTAAACCTAGCTTAGCCATAAAAGTAAACAAGAATATGTATCATAATTAAACTAAGACAGTAATGATTATAAATAATAATCGGGAATATGTGGTAACGAAGCACATAAAAGGCAGTTTTGTTGGGATTGATATGCTCAACTTATCTGTATTTTCGGTATATATTGGTCCAAACTGTACACTCAACGAATACCTAGAGATGCTAGACGAGTTACATAGGGCTGTTAGATCGACTAATAAGGAACGAGTGGTCATGGGGGACTTCAACGCAAAACACATGTACTGGAGTGGAAATATAACGAACGCCGGTAACGAGAGCTTTTCGAATAGGCAAACTCACTGCACGATGGCAGATCGCCCACACATGTACGAACGACAGGTAGCTCTTTTATAGATCTAACGATGACAAGTAGCTTTCTAACAGCAAACAAACAAGACTGGTGAGTTTTGGAGGATGAAAGTTTTAGTGACCATAAATATATTCTAACGACTAAAAGAGGAGAAGCAAGCATGCAAGTGGGTGTTAGGGACGATTAAACCCAAAAAAATGGCCATATATTTTCGAAATAATATTGGAAATGCTCGTGGTGAAGGTAAGAAAATATCTGAAGGCACAAAAAAATTTTGGAGACATATAAAACCCACAGTAAGGGCGGACTCGAATTATAAGCTACCCTATATGTGGAATGAACAAATAAAGAATACGATCAAGGAAGTAAGGAGGAAAAAACGTCAATTTCAAAGAGCGTTTGGATCACAGATGTAGCAGACTAAAAGGCAAGAATATTTAGCTTTTAAAAAAATTTAAAACATGCGATTATAAATTTTAAAAAAGCGAAATGGCAGGAATTATGTACAAAACTCGATACAAATATTTACGGAGAAGCACACAAAATAGTACGTAACCACCTACGCATTAAACAACCAAGCATAGCCATATCGATGGAAAATAGAACAGACGCTTTCCGACAACTATTTGTAGAGGAAGATGTGTCAAAAAAAATGGGCTTGGAACTGGCCGATAAAGACTACAATCCTTTTACATCAGAGGAATTAAAAATGGCGATTGCAAAAATTAAGGCAGGCAAAGCACCAGGTGCAGATAAAATCCTGCCAGAGGTTGTGAAACATAGAGCGGGGAAAACATGGAATACATCCTGGACCTCTTTAACGGGCTCTTAAAACGAAATAACTTTCCATAGGAATGGAAAACGGCTAAACTGGTACTCCTGAAAAAATCAAAGGAAGAAGTCAACGAGCAACAAAGTATAGATCGAGTTGTCTACTTAGCACAGTAGGTAAGCTGTACGAGGGGCTTCTAAATCGAAGGCTTCTAGCTCATATCGAAGAAACTGGAGGTTTTCACCCATATCAGTATGGATTTTCCAAGGAAAAGAGTACTGTCCATGCGGCACTGTAATGCTAAAGCCGGACGGAGGTGGTGCAGTTTGATACTGGTGGATGTACAAAATGCATTCAGCAGCGCGTCCTGGGAATTGATAATTCAGAAATTAGAAAGAATAAATGTTCCCAGATATATAATTAATATAATTAAATCGTACTTGTATGGAGGGACAGTAGAGATAAACAAAGAAGAATGTAGGGTAATTGTGGGAGAAGTCCCACAAGGGTCAGTGCTGGGTCCGATTTTGTGGAACGTTTTAAATGACGACGGGATGTCAACTGTCATCCAAGAAAGCGCCGAAAGAATCTGATATGCCAATGACCTGGCTCTAGTAGTAGCTGCAAAAACTGAAGAGCTTCTCAAGGAAACAGCAAACGATAGCCTCCGGGAAGTTGATTGGTGGGTGATGAAAAATTTGCTAGAGATTACACCGGAAAAACTACAGCGGTAATTTTAAATTTGAGCCCCCAAGGCAAAAAACATCCACTTTGAAACAAATGGATACACCATTAGTTCCTAGCCCTATAGTGCAATATCTAGGTATAACTACCGATTATGAGTTAACGTTTGCAAGACACATCGATCAGGCCGTGCTAAAAAGCAAAAAATTAACAAATACGGTAACTATATTGCTTCCAAACACGAGAGAGCCTAAAGCCCAAAAGATCTGGCAAATCAATCCGCCCTGCTATACGAAGCGCCGGTGTGGTACGGGGCTCTGAGAACCCAAAGATGTAAGGATGAGATGAGTAAAACCCAACGGATGGTGGTGGTGAGGGTATGGAGTGCGTATCGCATAGTATCCACGGAAGCCCTGATGGTGATATCGAGTATACAACCTATAGAGATTATAGCATGGGAAAGGAAGAAAATGTTTATTTAGGAAAAGATCAAGAGAGGAACAAGACATCCAAGAAATAAAGACGGCAGTCGGGGAAGAGACCATATCAAGATGGCAGGTGGAATGGGAAAAATCTGACAAAGGAAGATGGACAGCGAGAATCGTTCCAGACATTAAGTCGTGGCTGAAAAGAAAACACGGCATGGTCAACTATCACCTAACACAGGCTCTCAATGGACACGGATGTTTTTCGAGCTACCTGAAAAGAAAAGGTAGAAACACTCAGACGAATGCTGGTACTGCTTTAATAAAGTGAATACACCCAAACATACTTTTTTTGAGTGTACACGATGGGATAGAGACAGATCAAAAGCGCCGATTAAATTAGGACAACGGCTAACACCTAACAATATGATGCAAATAATGATAAAGACTAAGCAAGACTGGATGACACTAGAAAAATACATAACAGAAATTTTAACAGCAAAAGAAGGGGACGAAAGAACAAGAGAGAAGAAAGATAAAACCAAATAAGACCAGGCAGTGGAAGTAAGATTCTCCGCAAGTCCTCCGATGCAATGCCAAGAAGGCGGTCCCGGAGCGCTTTGTCACGAGCGGGAAGGGAAGGAAGGGGTGTGCATATAAAGTGTTCCTAATCCTCTATAAACAAAAAAAGATTGTCAATTTCCAAATGCAGTGGAAAGCAGCAATCTTGTTATTATAAACAATGGAAGTACTACTCGCATTAGCTCTTCTGCTGAAAATAAATCTGCAGTAGATATAGCAATCTGTTACGTTCCGTGTTTGTTTTCGAACCGAGTCTGCATTCCTTGGAATGAACTGCAACGTCCCCTAACTTATTTATGATCATTTATTTACTCTGGAAACATTCCGACCTCTTTTAAAGATTTAAATAATCCTATTAGTTATTTTGCCTCCACCTTGTGTGATTCTACGCAGCTATTTATTATAAATGACAACTTCTTTTAATTCATGCAGGTATAACACGTAGATATGATTATCTGTTCCGCTGGGTAATATTTTAAATTGCTAATATACGAGGGTGGTTCTTTAAGTACTTAGCCTACAAAAAAAACCAAAATTTTGCGAAAGTGGCGATTTATTTCTCTACATAGTCCCCCCCTTTAGCTTGATATACTTTACCCAGCGACGTTCTAACTTCTTTAACCCGTCTGAGAAATACGTTTTCTCGAGGTTTGCAAAGTAGGCCTTTGTAGCGGCAATGACCTCCTATTTCGACTCAAATTTCTGTCCGACGAGTGACTTTCAAGTTTGGAAACAAAAAGAAGTCACACGGGGCCAAATCTGAAGAATACGGTAGATGGGACAGCAGTTGGTAGCCCAATTCGACCAATTTGGCAGTGGCAGGGATGAAGGTGTGGGCCGGTGCGTTGTCATGGTGGAAGAGCACTTTTTTCTTCGCCAAGTGGGACCGTTTTTCCTGCAATTCGGCGTTGAATCGGCCTACTAATTCGGCATAGTTTAGCCCTGTGACCGGTTTGCCTTTCTGCAGGTAGTCGATGTAGATCACAACTTTGAATCGCAGAGAATGGTGGCCATCACCTTTCCGGCCGATAGGACAGTATTCGCCTCATTCGGAGCACGTTTGCCGGGCGAAGTCCACTGTTTGGACTGTTCCTTGATCTCTAGTGTGTAAGAGTGGATCCATGTTTTGTCGACGGTCACGAAACGATGCAGAAACTTCTTCAGGTTGCGCTTAAGTAGCGTCAAAAACTGCTCTGAAGTTGTCTCACAGGTGCTATTGTTGTCCGGAGTGAGCAAACGCGGCACCTATTGCGCCGACAGCTTTCTCATTTCCAAAATTTCATGCAGGACATGACCCACGCTGTTTTTTGCGATGCCTACTTTCTCAGCTATCTCGCGCACCTTTTATCGGTAGTCTGCCAATACGAGATCGTGGTTTTTTGTCATGTAGTCCTCCGTGGTAGCCGTTTCCGGAGCACCTGGGCGTTGCTCATCAAAAGCAGACGTGCGACCACGTTGAAACTCGTTAAACCAATTTTTGACGGTCGCCATCGAAGGAGAAGAGTCACCATACACAGCATCCGAGCGCTGTTTGAGTTCGCTGAGCGATTTTCCTTCCAAAAACAAGAATCGAGTCATCGACCGATATTGCTCTGTTTCCATTATGCTAAAATCCGCGGACACGCCCGCTTCCACACGCGGTCAAAATAAAACTACGAGTCTGATTGGGTTGAAATTTCGAAAGTAGCCATGTACAAAAATGTACTGCACGATAGTAAATTTCTCTTGCGATAGTGGCACTTTTGGACGGTGAGGTTAAATACTTATCGGACCGCTCTCGTATTGTGAAGTTATGTTTAGATTGCGAACCGGATTCTACATACATTGTTTTCGTAATTGTTGATAGTCCATACTTTGTAGTAAGCGATTTGTTTTTCATTGCTCACTCTACTACATACGTTTAACTTTCGATTCGCGTTATCAAGTCCGATGTGGATCTATGGGAAATTTTGGTGTACAAAATAAATTTATAAAACACTCTCAATTGTTGTTTCACTCATATGTGCAATGGTTTTGCGTTTTGTCCTGCAAATGTTTCACAAAGCAATACACGTTATTGCTTCCTAATTTACTTCCTGCGTGTATTGGTACGTATCCGACGTGTGTCCAGTGACTAATAGGAATTTTATCTTTAGTTTTATTGTTCCTGGCTTAGATGTCTATACGCATTCCATGAGATTATGTTCAACTTATGTGTTTTGGTGAATTTTATGCCTACTGCTTTCGTCCGTTCGTTCGTTGATGGGCTGTTCCTTTGAGTGTTGTGCTGCCTATCTAGATAAAATAGGGTAAGTGGACCTTTGTCGCATGCTACTTGACTAGTTGTAGTGGAGAGCGATATGGTACCGGTTATAAGCGAGCCATTTATTACTGAACCTGTAGTAACGTTTTCAATGAGTCATATTGCAATTTTAATTCAAAATAAGCTGCCGTAATATACAATTTTTGCACCGAGCAGGATCTATAAAATTAATTTTCCGTTTGCAACGTGTATAACTACCATATTCAACGATCTACGTCGATTATACTTCTTATCAAACGGATTATTAATCATGAATGGCCAGATATAGGAAGCCTACAAGATTCAGATTACTATTTTAGTTTAAACTGCAATATTAAATAGCAGCTTTAGGATTTTCTTACAGACAAAACATTTTCGTGTGTGTTTTTTTGTACAAATTAATATTCTAAGTGATTATTTAATATACTGGCAATTACTTACCTTAAGGTATTTCACTTTTTGGTTTAAAATTCAAGTAACTAGAAAATTGAGTTTATATTACGCTTAGAGCGTCCAACCTGATACTATTTGTATACGGAGTTATTATTTTATTTTATTCATTGTTAGACATACAAGTTAGCTGTTCTTGTTGACTAGCCTAATTGTTTTTCTTTTATTTCAGCAGGTATAATTGGGTTTTTAACTATTCTTATGCCCACCCCAATCTTCAACTGAACTAGCATGCCTTTGTCTTTTCTCGTTACGTTATAGGCGAACTATCAAAAAGAAAAAAATCATGTCATGGAAACGTTTTTGTTCATCTTTCAGCAGCTTCTCTTCCATATCCGAAATTTGTCAAAATATCAAGAAGATCAAGAATATCCCTTTGTCGTCTATTCAACCGTTAGTTTCAGGGCACTGGACTGTTGATTTTATCCACACTCTTACTAAGGATTCAACTTTTAGAGAGAATATCCCTGTAAATTTAGAGGCATCCTCTGTTGATACTTTTGACCGTTCTTTTACCATGCAAGTACTCAACAACGTCTTAAATACTGCACCAGAGGAAGATGAAATCCAGTATATAATATTGGGAAAGCTTTCGTTATCTAACAAAATGCAACTTTTAAACATATGCAGTAATATGTGGAAAACTAACAAGGTACCGTCAGAATGAAAACGCTATATAATAGTGCCCATATTAAAAGTAAAAAATTCAGAAATTTACTAGTTCGTACATATCAATATTACAGGGTTTCTGTATTCTGAAAATATTCGAAAGAACGATTAAATTTAAATTAGAATGGTGGCTTGAACATAATAATTTCTTCCTTAATTGTCAATTTGGATTCCGCAAAGGTCATTCCATCTACGACGATGTTTATTATTTAGTCGTAGATATTAACATCTCCTTTACAAACGGCGAATCGATCATGGCCTTCTTTGCAGACATAAAATACGCTTACGATAATGTAAACCTGGACGTACTGAAGGATGAAATAGAATCAGTTGGATTGTTATCAAAATTTACATCGTTTATAACAAATCTCTACTCAAATACGCGAATTATCATGAGTAGGACAAGAAATAATAGGACCTATATATACCAGCACAGGGTTACCGCAGGGCAGCATTATGTCATCACTATTGTTTACTATTTATTATAATTGACTAGAGAAAACATTCTGTAATTCTGACATAAAAATATTGCAATTTGCAGATGATATATGCATTTACGTTCAGAATGAAGAAATTTATAAGGCTCAAAACAATCTAGAACTTGCAGTCTAAATACGGGCACAAAATCTGTCATTTGTATGTTTTCACGGAAAGAAACTTGTGATAACATCAGTTTTGGCAGTTATACGTACCTGCATAAAACTTCTGTTCGTTTCTTGGGAAGATTTCTAGATACTAAATTATCATGGAAAGAACACATCTCATACCTTCAAAATAAAGCTCAAAAGGGAAACCAGTTACTGCGATACGTGTACAATAATAACTGGGGCGCTGATCAGTCTGCCGGTCCTCAATTTTATCGCTCCTTCGTTAGACCCATTTTGGATCCAGGATCCATTTTTTACGGAGATGCCTCAGAGACTTTGCTTACAAAGTTAGATGCTATACAACGGAATGCTATAAAAATATGTTTCGGAGAGCACGCCAAATTCCTAGCTCAAACTAAAAAGTTCATTATAGAAAAGCAAGCTCTTCGCGTCCTATCATTAAAAAGAGCTAACATCTATTTATGCTAGCCTAACACACAGGCATTGGATAATTAAAAAAGATTCTGTAATAATATCTACCTACGTCTTTATTGAACCCATGTTGTAAAGAGATCGCTTCCGCAGACAAAATCCTTTTTATTTGCTGGATTTTGATTTGCTAAAAAAGATAGAGGATATTCATATTCCCTGCTACACTAGTAATATGAAGCAACAAGAATATAGAATTCGCAATATCTAAACTACTAAAAAATTTTCACCGATGTGTTTGTTGAGTTTTGCAGGAAATGTGGGCTGTGCGGTGTTTAATTATCTATCAAACAAACATTGCTGCTATCCTTTGAATAGTAAATATTCAATCTTTTTCGCAGAATTATTCTCCTTGATTCTCCCTGATAAAAAGCGATAGACAAAGTAGCCTACTCAGTCTGAAACATATTAAGTTTAACGTATACTTTTAGTTTATTCATAAAAACATACTGCAGATGGCAAGTATGTTATAGCAAATGGGATTTGTAATTAAATTCGTAAGGGTCACAGCTCATTGTAACATTGTCGGAAATGAAAAAGCCGACATCTCGCAAAATCTGACACAAGTCTAGAAATTGATCGACCATTTTGTATTCTTACTGATATTTATCCACTTCTTAAATCGTTTTGCAAATCTATCTGGACAAGGAAATACTCAGGAAACACTTTAGGAAAATTTTATAAGTCCATCGAACCTGTTCATCCAAGACACTTGTGGTTCACTTCGGCTACAATTACCAATAACACAGAGCTCAAATATACAGGCAGAGATTTTATACGCGTCATATCCCGCTTGAGAAGCGGAAATGGACTATGCCCGGAATATCTACATCAAATTAGGAAAAAAAAAGATCCTCTATGAGAGTGTGGTGAAATAGGATATATAAATCGCATTATATTGAAATGTAAAAATTTTACTTTTCATCGCGAGAAACTATGCATGGAAAGATCTAGAATCACTTACTCATATCTACCTTTTCAACTGAACATGGTTCTTTGCTTGAATAGCATATTTTGAAATACATTCATTTATTAGAAGATGCGGTATATTAATATAATAATTTATTATTATTTAAATAATTTTAGGTTAGCTCATTTTCCACGTGTTATGCATAATCTGTTAATCCTCCCATTTATCCGTGGCTTTCTGAGTATGCTGGAAGAAAAAATCGCTTTGATAAGCCTTTTGACGTATTATATCCCTGTTTTATCCTGTGATACTAATAACAGTTGTTAACTATAGGTTAGGATTGTATATTTGTCTTATTGTACACGGCCTTTATTGCAAACCTACCGGTAAAATATCCAACGGACATACCAATTAAAATTTATTAAAGAAAACTATACGTTTTCCTTCAACAAATACCTGTTTATGAGTATGAATAGACCTGAGGACACTGTTATTAATATTGTATAATTCTGCCCAGTTTAAGTTTGACTTTAATTATTAAAACCGGTAAACTAAAACTGAACAAATTATTTTTATAATAAAGCCAATTACTCTATCTGTTAATTACTATTTATAAACGGGCTGGTTTTCAAGTTCAAATTAGGTTTATTCGTTTATTTCTAACAACTCTATAATAAAATTACATTTTGTTTAATATTTAACTAGATTAGCAATTAATGATACTGGTTTGAAGTTAGAACTTTCAAGCTAGCCTAAGCAGATGATATCTTAATACTAACGTCTTTTTAACAAATGATATTGAAAACTAATTTTACAACTCGATTGGAGATTGATAATGCCAGATGTGGAACTTGCTACGTACCTAGACGTAGCCGGAAGAAAAGTAGATACCAGGCTAACTACCAGACGCGGAGAGTAGGGGGATTTGCCTATATACCAAAAATAAACCAAAAAAGATGAAGTACATCGCCCACAACTAGCTATTAGCACATAAAAATAAATAAAGGATTCTGTACAAACAAGTAAAAAGAAAATAAATTAAGCGTTACTATTTCAAAGCAAACAATTAGGCGATATCAACAATTTAGTACATTAGATAGAAAGTGCGCATCTCGTATTTACACTAAATAAAATTAATCAGCAGTAAATAAACATGTTAGCTTTTGTCAATTGTTTTTAAAATTTTACCTCACTCTTTTTGTAAAATAAACTAGTTGGTAAAGCGAATAAACGTGTGCGTTCTTTTAACAAGCATGTTTAAAAATAGTACATCGCACCTGTAGAGCGATATTATCGAATCGCTGCAACAACTAATAGTTCTACAATGTGACGTTTCTTGTCACGTAACTACACCTAACGTTGATACGGAATATGCCATTGACGCACACAAAAGAAAACAAGTTGCATACCTGCATGTGCCTGGATACTTAGCTCGCAAGGCGTCGGGTGTGGGTCAGCATAGAAACGCCGCGGTCTTTAAGATCCATTCACCCTGTCATCGTAACTGCAGCCGCGGTCTACGGACAAAAGCAGTTGGTCTACAGACAAAAACAGTTGTTCTACATAAGGAAAGAACCCATTTGGTCTCCAGTTAAAAGAGAGAATACACGCAAGACACCTCTTAGTTGTTGAACCGAAAAGCGTGCATCGCTTTTTGAAATACGGAGACGAATAAAATGTAGAAAACACTTCAACGTACCAGCTGCAGAATCAAATTCAACAGTGGTTTAAACAACACGAATACGAACTGCAAATCCTAGCTTATCGAAGCGCGGTAAAACTGGAAAACCCGGCTTATATCGGATAGTGCGCGATCTTATTTCAACAAGTCGTTAAATTGGAACAATAGAGAAAACCATTATACGGCGGCCGTAAGGTATACCAAGATAGCGGGTACTTAAAAACAGGATATAACTATCTTCTTGTAGCCTAAACTTGTCGTTTCAAAATAAATAAATTCTAAATAAAAATTTGTAGAAAGCGTATTTATTATTATAAACAGGATGTTATTGAAGAATTTAAGAAATTACGGAATACCTAAAACAAGGCATAGACTATTTAATTTATAGAATTAATTTTCGTTGTAAAAGAAAAAGGGATTTGAGTTAAGGAATTTATTCCAAAGCGTTGAAACGTATTATATTTTCTTGATCGCTAACCCCAAACGGTCACATTCTTTCCTAAATTGAGCTTAACTAATGCTCTCTTCTTAATACATACATCTGACTCTAGAAGTTGGGGGTCAGCAAAACAAAGTCTTCCGACGTAACTAGGGGTCTATTCCTTGGGTAGAGCTATGAGCAATGGGGGGGTAAGTCGAAATCTATGGAGGGTTACACTTAACAAAAAAAACAAACAGGCGCCACCAAGTCCAAATTGATTTATTTTAGGGGCATAGCTATTTTTAAGGGCGGACTTGGAGACCCAAAAAAGAGATCGCCTTCGTTGATACACAAACTTGTCTTAACAGAATAAGACGCTGTTCCTGTAAGAAAGAATAATAATTAAGTCACATAAAAATGGGAACACTATTTGCGTCCCTCAAGTATACCTAAAAGTATAGAGAATATTTTCTGCATAATGGGATCATAAAATTTTAGTTCTTATTGCTTTTTGTTTACCAAGTCTGATCAGACTAGATCAGAATAAAAACTTTAAATGAAGAATATTAATTTACTAATAAGAATTTTCTTGGTTTCAGTAAATAAAGTATCATTGTAATTAAATAAAATAAAAATTTGAAGTACTTGCAAAACTGGTAGTAAAGGTTATCAACTAATCCTTACTCAAATATTTTATAATTCTATGTAACTAAAAATGCTAGAGTTTCTTTATAACCCAATCAGATCTGTGTGAGTCATTTACAAATGAATATACGAAATTTTCTCTTTAGGTTAACAAACTTAAATTTAGTTTGAAGTCAAAATAATCACCAAGATATTCTCTAATGTTATCTATAGTGGTTGTACTAAAATGCTAAACATGTGTTAGCCATTGGGCAATTGTTGACAATAGTGAACAAACAAACAGGTGATGTAATAGCAGCTGTTAAATTACGTTGAAGCCACGTGTGATCACGTATTTACGAAGCTAAGTGAAAGCAAATTTAATACTGGGGAAAACCAGCTTATTTACAGGTAAACTGAATAACAATTTTGTACGTCTAACAAACAAAATGAAATAATGTACTTTCAGAAGGAAAGTACTCAGGAAATCTTAATTCTATTACGAACCCAAGAGCAGCAGTTGTCCCTTGATGTAATGGAAATTACCTCGCAGCGCGGAACAGCAACTAATTATACTTGCTTTCCATGCTTTAACACAGGTGTAGGAGCAAAGCGGGTTCCTTACTTGGATCACGGCAGCATTACTTTGTAACGTAATCTTCCGTTGTCTAAATTTATTTACTAAAATAATTTTTCATTGCGTAGCCAACAAATTAAGCTTTCTAAATTGTAACTTCAAAGGGATCATGTTGTCTCAAATTTTACAGTTGCGATTTTCGACGTGGTGTGCGATATATACGTTATCCATGCAGTTTTCTAATTTCTCGTTGGGATTTCAAATGTGTCGTTACGAGTTCAAATAGGTCGTTGCGAGTTCAAATGGGTCGTTGCGAGTTCAAATGGGTCGTTGCGCGTTACTCAGGAAGTGTTTCACAAACATAGAGCGACTCGGAGGTCACTCGCCATTCTCTTAGAATGCATCTTGACGCTACTTTTAACTATCGACGAGTGCGCTCGCTGCTTTCTTGTATGGTGGGAGGTTCCGGATTTTAGTTCTCGAACCTCTCACGCGCGCGCCAGTGGCTGTGAAATTACACCGAACTCGGAAACAACTCGACTAATAATCCTTGATATTATAATACTATAAAAGTTTGATTGTTACTTGAATATTTATTTTAATTAATAAGGTATTTTACTATTCATTGTACGTTTAATGAATGGATTCTCCTACTGCAAAAATAAAATTGTTACACTACTTCCTTCCTAAAAGAAAAAAATTTTTCTTAAAAAACTTCAAATATAACTAATACAAAAAATTTTTTTACAACAATACTAGCCTTTCCTATCTTCCTAACCAACTATGCAATTTTATAAATTTACTCAAATGGGGGACCTTCATTTATAATTGAGAGTGTGTTGGTAACTACGTGTACCTGACGTCCATCGGGAGACAAAATCGGGAGTCACAATCGGTAATAATCAAAATTGGGAGGGTCAAATTAGAGAGTCAAACACTCCACGGGACAAAAGAATTTAAATTTACAAAATTTCTTGACTTGAGATTCCTACTTCTAATAAGGCTAATATTTCTGACCTAAAATCAAACACTTACAATTTACTTCTAATTTCAAAAAAAACTTCACTTCCAGGAGCTCATTTAGCTCTATTTACAAAAAAAACAGGAATGCTTCCTCATCAGAACAGCATTACCATTCAAAATATCATCACTATAAGGTGAGAATCAAAAGAAATACCCTACTAATAGGTCTAAATTTAAGCATCATCACAAGGTGATAACCAAAACAAAAGTGACCTAATCAAAAGGTTACTTATCAAATTCAAATACAAAGTATTATCACTTTATTAAAAAGAGATAATCAAAACGAAGGTAACCGACCATACGGTTACTTAACAAATTCAAATACAAAATATTATCACTTTATTACAAAGAGATAATCAAAACAAAGGTAACCTGACCATATGGTTACTTAACAAATTCAAATACAAAATATTATCACTTTATTACAAAGAGATAATCAAAACAAAGGTAACCTGACCATACGGTTACTTAACAAATTCAAATACAAAATATTATCACTTTATTACAAGGAGATAATCAAAACAAAGGTAACCTAACCATCAGGTTACTCATCAAATTTCAAACCCAAAATAACCCAGTTAGGGTTGTAGAATCCTACACCCTACTGATCATCCTATCACTAATTGCCAACGAACAACTGATCTCATTAGTGATGGACCAAACGGTGAAAATCACCAAGTCAACTTTGACCTTATCAAATCTAAGAACTTCTAACGGTCAAAAGGAACAAGGGAAAGAACAATTCATTCTCTCCACCTTGACATGTAGAAATCAGGACCAATAGTTAAATAGCCCACCTACTTCTACATTGTAAGGATATCTGTCAAAGACATCCTCCAAACACATCTCCGAGCAACGCGCGAGCAAAACGACCAGCGTGCACCAAGGCACACCTCAACTTACAAAACTTACAAAATCTCAAACCACTTATTTCACTCCTCTTCCCTGCTCTTGTTCCATCTTCGTTTTCTAACTCATATACTAAACTGGAATGTTTTTTCCGAATTTTACTCATAACGAACTTAGGAGCTAACTTAGCGGAAAATTTATCACTAGCACTCGAGAGGACCTTATTAGTTCTCCAAACATACTCTCCGACTCGGAATGAAATGTCTCTTCTCCGAAGATTGTAGCGTTTACACGAACGTTGATAAGCTACATGCAAATTTTCACGGACACTTCCAAAAATATCAAACAAAAGTTGACGATCCAAAACATAAGAAGGTCTACTACTGGAGACGACATCAACATCCTCACCAGGTATAAAATTATCCTTATAAGCTTTTCCACTTAAAGGTACCTGACGACCAAAAACTAAAAAATTTGGTGAATAGTTGGTGGACTCATGTTTTGCTGAGTTGATCGCGTATTGGATCTTTGATATCTCAACATCCCACGTATCATGTTCTTCTACGTATGTACGGATTGCTGCACCAACCGTCCCATTGACTCCCTCCACAAAATCGCATTGGGGAGCACAAACAGCGTTATACCAAATTTTTTGAATTTCGTACCTTGCACACAAAGCTTTAAAAATACGTCCAACTAATTGTGGACCATTATCACAAATAACAAATTGTGGTACTCCGTAGACAAGAAATACCTTTTCTTCCAAAACTTCTCGATCAAATGTGCGGTAGCACTACGTAAAGGTTGCAAAATCGAATACTTCGAGAACCAATCACCAACAACTAAGAGCCATTTATGTCCGCGTTTGGAACGAGGAAACGGACCCATCAAATCTAATGCAATGGTTTGGAATGGTAGTCCAACTTCTTTCTCCTTTCCCATCATTCCAAGGGGACCTCTATTGGGTGGTTTTTGAGCACCACAAATCAAACATTTCCTACAAAATTTACGTACGTCAAAGATCATCTTTGGCCAATAATACAATTCTTGGACTCGAGACAAAGTTTTAAGGAACCAAAATGTCCTGCTGAAGGGGGGTCATGACATGATTTAATGACATCTACGCGCTGAGACTTTGGCACCAAATATTTCCACTCTACAACATTCGCCGAATGCGGTAATAAGGAAGGGATAAACTTATAAATAAACCCATCTTCTACTTTCCATTGTGGGTAGCTTTTCGGTGACAACAAAATTTTCTTTCTCAAAGACTCATACCACAAGTCTACTGCATCAAGTTTAATCTCTACTAAGTTAACTTCTGGATTTTCTAAAGGAACACCACGACTAAGACAATCTGGAACTATATTGAACTTTCCTTTTCTATGCACCAAATCAAATGAGTGTTGCCTTAATCGAACTGACCATCTGGCGAGTTTTCCAGTTGGATTCTGAAGATTACTCAACCAAAGTAACGAAAAATGATCGGTGACAACGGTGAATCGAACTCCTTCTACCCACGGACGAAATTTCTCAATTGCAAAAATAACCGCTAAACACTCTCTTTCAGTGGTGGAATAATTGCGCTCAGTACGGCTCAGGGTTTTGCTTGCGTACGAAATTACACGCTCTTCTCCGTTTACATTCTGAATCAACACAGCTCCTAACCCAGTGTTGCTTGCGTCACACTCAACGATAAAGGTGCCGAGTAGTCTGGCTGAGAAAGAAGAGGTGCAGAAACTAATGCTTGCTTGATTAGCACAAATGAATTTTCTGCTTCCGCACTCCAGTTTACAGTTTGACCTTTTTTCTTACTTTTAATGAGGTCATTAATAGGCGAAACTAAAGACGAAAAATTCTTTATAAAGCGCCTGTACCAGCTGCACATTCCTATAAACCTTTTAATTTCCGTTGTGGTTTTCGGACGGGGAAAGTTAACCATCGCCGACACCTTATCGGGATCTGTACGAAGTGAGTTCGAACCTACTATATAACCCAAAAATTTAAGTGTTTTTTTAAAAAATTCACATTTACTTATATTTATGGTAAGGTTAGCTTCTTTTAAACGTTGCTTAACCTCTACCAATAACTTTAGATGTTCTTCAAAGATGACGAACATAAAATTATGTCGTCCAAATAACAAAATACATGGGGTTCAAATCGTGGACCAAAAATTACATCTACTAAACGCTGTTGCGTCTGCGCAGCATTCTTCAACCCAAATGGCATGCATGTAAATCTATATTGTCCTCGTGAGATAACACTGAAAGCAGTCTTATCCTTAGACGATTCACTAAGAGGATTTGCCAAAACGATTTTCTCAAATCCAGAGACGAAATGTAGTTCGCACCTCTCAACATATTGAGAATTCTATCTACGTTCGCAAGGGGGTACGAATCATGAACAGTTAAGTCGTTCAGGGTTCTACCATCAAAACAGAAGCGATATTCTCCATCTGCCTTCTTAACCAACAAAACTGGAGAGGACCACGGACTAGTACACGGTTCTATAACTTTAAGTCTAAGCATGTCGTCCAATTCCTCATTCAATATCTTACCCATATATGGTGACATGACATATGGTTTCTTGTGGAAGGGTTTGGCATTGCCTGTGTCTATGTCCAATTCGATTAGGTGAGTTCGTCCTAATCTATCGTCGCTGCTAATCTCACTAAATGAATTTATTAACTCTTGTGCTTGCGCACTTTGAGCATCTGAGAGGTCATGTAAACCACATAAAGAATCTTCAGTGTTCAAAGGGATGGAAGACGGACCTATATACCCTATGTCGTTCCCAACATTGCTTTGGATAAACCAATTATTACTTCTAAAGTCAGCAACTACACCAAATAATTTTGCAAAGTCACTACCGAAAATAAATGTATGCGGTAGGGACGGAACCACTAATGCATTAAGGATGCGGCAATCATTACCTATACAAATTGGCAAATCTACTGAGCCTACAACAGACTTTATTGAACCATCAGCTGTAGTGATACCTGTTTTTGCTGAACTAAAAATTTTCAAGTCTAATTCTCTAACAATTGAAAGTGCTAAGGATCCTACTACTGAGGTAGTGCATCCCGAATCCAGAAGACCGGTAATGTCTCTATCTATTAATTTCACCATAATGTAGGGTCGATTATCACACTGCTTCTCAATGAACAGAGTATTATTCTTAGGCTTCGAAGAGTCCTGACAAAATTTTTAACAACTGTAAGCCATCTCGACCACTCGTCTTTACTAAAGTATTTTTCTTGTTTACAAATCATAACTGTAGCCTTATGACGCGGAACAGGATACCGACCACTATGTACCTGCCGCCTTACTGGTTTTGAACAATGTGGACATGACGTTGCCTTAACGCCTTTTCGACCACATCCAAAACAAAAATTTTTTGTTGCTCTACAATCTCTAAACCAATGTCCACTACGGGAGCAATTCCAACAAACAAAATGATTCCTCTTATCGGGACTAAAGGAATTACAAACCGAGGACTCTAAAGAGCTCTTATCCGCTACTGTTACTTGAGGATTGACTAATTTATTCTGAAACACCCTACTCTTAACAGCATAAACTTTCTCATTCAACCCAGGATGTTTGTTCTCATATGGATGCTTAGAGGTTGCAAATCTTATTAGGTTTATTAGAAGACGCCAAAACCGAGTTTAGTTTCATCAAAGAAGCTTCTTCTAACCTTTTACACAAATTTACTAGGGTCGACAAATCTTGAATGTCCGACAATGCAAGTGCCGAAATATATTCAGGAACCAAATTTCTTCTAATCATTTTAACTTTAGTAACTTCTGCTGGCTCGTTGGTCAGTCTACTAAAGAGGGTTTGCATATGCGCGACAAATAAAATAATCCTTTCGTCTTTACCTTGACGACGATTTCTGATCTTTTCCCAAATGTCATCATCCGAAGAACCAGGTAGAAAATCTTCCTTAAACGTTCTAACAAGGAGTTCCAGTCTCGCAAAGAATTTTCACTGTTCTAAACCAAACCAAAGCGTCACCCACAAAAGTTCACATGCTGATCCAAATAAGTCAGCTTCGGATACCTTACGAGATTGTGCTAAATCACTAACTCTATCTAAAAATGAATGTAGTTGTTTGGGGTCACCTGAGAATTTTACAGGCCATGAACCTATAGGTACTGAAGGTGTTACATACGAAGTCGAATGGATAGGTGCACTAACTAAAGGAGATACTACAACGGACCGATCTAAATAGGTGGACTCTGTACTTTTATTGATTTTATCGTACAACTCAGCTTCAAGAGTTAATATCGTTGCTACGGTCTCATTTCTAAACTTAATTGCTTCATCGGGATTTATTGAAGGGATTTTCATACGCTTAGCTCGTCCCGAAAGGTGGTTTATCCTTGAACAAGCTCTTCTAAAATTGAGTCTGATGAGTCGCCCTCAAACTCGGACACAATATTACGAACTGACTCGACTGAAACTGAAATTTCTTTACTTTCCGTTGCAAAATCTACTTCATAACACGAAAGGTCAACCAAACAACCAGGCTTATCTATTTCTTTAGCTAACAATCTACCTAAAATTTTCCGTTTCTCCAACACTGGCCTCTCACTTACCACTCCTCTGATTCTTAGTTCATACTCCAATTCTTCTTTAAGTAGACAAACAATTTGGAATTTTTCCGACATGGTTACTACAACCTAATGGAATCAAACCGATAAATCTAACTAATCCGAATCTTACAAAAGCTATCAAAACAAATTCGTACTACTAAAGGTAAAAATCAAAAATGTTTTTGGTAAAATTATTTTGCCAAAACAATATCAAAAAATTTAAGGGGTCAAAACAGAACTAAAGTCAAAAGTAAATTTGACCAAATTAACGAATTGAGTGTATGGGGATTACCGTTACAACCAATCTTTTATCAAAAGCAAACAAACAAATCTAAGTGTCAAATAAACCTTAAGCAAACAAATTTCGGAGCAAAATAATTTTTGGACAAATGGACTTCAAAGGAAAATAAATTTAGAGCTAACAAACTTCGAATCAAATTAAATTTAGAACAAATAAATTTCGAAGCAAATTAATTTTAACAAATAAATTTTAAGGTAAATCAAATTATGAACAAACAACTTTCGAGCTAAATTAAATTATGAACGAACGAATTTCAACAAATTACTCGTTGAACAAACAAATTTCGAGCCCCAAATAAATTTTGATCAAACAAATTTCGAAGCCCCAAGCGTTGGGCGCTAGTGAAACGTATTATATTTTCTTGATCGCTAACCCCAAACGGTCACATTCTTTCCTAAATTGAGCTTAACTAATGCTCTCTTCTTAATACATACATCTGACTCTAGAAGTTGGGGTCAGCAAAACAAAGTCTTCCGACGTAACTAGGGGTCTATTCCTTGGGTAGAGCTATGAGCAATGGGGGTAAGTCGAAATCTATGGAGGGTTACACTTAACAAAAAACAAACAGGCGCTACCAAGTCCAAATTGATTTATTTTAGGGGCATAGCTATTTTTTAAGGGCGGACTTGGAGACCCAAAAAAGAGATCGCCTTCGTTGATACACAAACTTGTCTTAACAGAATAAGACGCTGTTCCTGTAAGAAAGAATAATAATTAAGTCACATAAAAATGGGAACACTATTTGCGTCCCTCAAGTATACCTAAAAGTATAGAGAATATTTTCTGCATAATGGGATCATAAAATTTTAGTTCTTATTGCTTTTTGTTTACCAAGTCTGATCAGACTAGATCAGAATAAAAACTTTAAATGAAGAATATTAATTTACTAATAAGAATTTTCTTGGTTTCAGTAAATAAAGTATCATTGTAATTAAATAAAAATAAAAATTTGAAGTACTTGCAAAACTGGTAGTAAAGGTTATCAACTAATCCTTACTCAAATATTTTATAATTCTATGTAACTAAAAATGCTAGAGTTTCTTTATAACCCAATCAGATCTGTGTGAGTCATTTACAAATGAATATACGAAATTTTCTCTTTAGGTTAACAAACTTAAATTTAGTTTGAAGTCAAAATAATCACCAAGATATTCTCTAATGTTATCTATAGTGGTTGTACTAAAATGCTAAACATGTGTTAGCCATTGGGCAATTGTTGACAATAGTGAACAAACAAACAGGTGATGTAATAGCAGCTGTTAAATTACGTTGAAGCCACGTGTGATCACGTATTTACGAAGCTAAGTGAAAGCAAATTTAATACTGGGAAAACCAGCTTATTTACAGGTAAACTGAATAACAATTTTGTACGTCTAACAAACAAAATGAAATAATGTACTTTCAGAAGGAAAGTACTCAGGAAATCTTAATTCTATTACGAACCCAAGAGCAGCAGTTGTCCCTTGATGTAATGGAAATTACCTCGCAGCGCGGGAACAGCAACTAATTATACTTGCTTTCCATGCTTTAACACAGGTGTAGGAGCAAAGCGGGTTCCTTACTTGGATCACGGCAGCATTACTTTGTAACGTAATCTTCCGTTGTCTAAATTTATTTACTAAAATAATTTTTCATTGCGTAGCCAACAAATTAAGCTTTCTAAATTGTAACTTCAAAGGGATCATGTTGTCTCAAATTTTACAGTTGCGATTTTCGACGTGGTGTGCGATATATACGTTATCCATGCAGTTTTCTAATTTCTCGTTGGGATTTCAAATGTGTCGTTACGAGTTCAAATAGGTCGTTGCGAGTTCAAATGGGTCGTTGCGAGTTCAAATGGGTCGTTGCGCGTTACTCAGGAAGTGTTTCACAAACATAGAGCGACTCGGAGGTCACTCGCCATTCTCTTAGAATGCATCTTGACGCTACTTTTAACTATCGACGAGTGCGCTCGCTGCTTTCTTGTATGGTGGGAGGTTCCGGATTTTAGTTCTCGAACCTCTCACGCGCGCGCCAGTGGCTGTGAAATTACACCGAACTCGGAAACAACTCGACTAATAATCCTTGATATTATAATACTATAAAAGTTTGATTGTTACTTGAATATTTATTTTAATTAATAAGGGTATTTTACTATTTATTGTACGTTTAATGAATGGATTCTCCTACTGCAAAAATAAAATTGTTACAGCGTGTTTATTATTAATTATGTTCAAAATCAACGTAACAAACTATTACTGAAAAAATTTATTTAGCTTGAGTAATCAGTAATCATGTTGATAAACCAACATTGATACATTGCGCTGCCTTTAAATTGCAGTGATATTGGAAACGATTACGGTATATACAAACATCCAACTTGTATGCGTAATGTGGTAAAAGTTACTACTATGTGCCTATAGTGAAAAAGACAAGTAGCGAAAATTATTAGTCGTAAATGGCAAAGACAACTCCAATCTATTTACAACCAAGTGGACATTTTAAGGGTTTTTTTTGCAAGACTAATTTATAGTTTAAGTTAAAAATTAAATTTTAATATCTTTACAGACACTACAATAAATAAATACAACCAGGAATGTAAATAAGACTGCGCTCTATTTGTGTGGAATTGGTCTTGTTACGTAGTCCTTTTACTCAATTAAATGTAACGAATAATTTATGACATACACAGAATCGCAATCAGTAAACAATTTAATGAATATAGGAAAGTGGAACTGCTTATCCAATAATTAAGAAAATCATGATATGGGTTAATTCACTTTATACGTGCGAGTTTAAATCAACTGAATTTCAGTGGAATACCCGTATGTATTACAAAACGGCGAAAGTGAAGCAGCAAAATATATGTATATAAAGCTAATTTAACAGAAAATTATTAGATAAATAGAAATAAAAATAGAACGATTAAGAAAATGGTTAATGCAATTTGGAGTATTTGAAAAGTGGCTTTCGTAGAAGATAAGATATTAGTATTTAAACAAAGAGGTAGCCTAAATCATAATGATTTTTTTCCCTCAAAATAATATAAAAAAACGACTGCTTATCCCTTACGGTAACGCAATCGCACACTTCTTTAATAACCATCCTCTCAATTGTATAAATAGAAACATGTTAAAAAATGTCTTTAAAATTATTGAATTTATATAAATTCACCAATAAAAATTAATCAGCTGATTTTACGTTAAGCGTATTGGCTACCTAAATAAAGTCGGTCCCAGGCCGTAACACAAATTGAAGGCAATCATTCTTTTAAACTTTAAAAATTTCTGCTTAGTGTACTCAAACCAAATATTTCAAACATCAATAAATCAAAGTCATCTTCAATTTATGTCATAAATGTCAAACTTGAAGTTTTTATTATTTTGACAACGATCCTAGGTCATGGATCGAAACGTAAATAAAATAGATTTTAAAAACTATGAGTGGTTTCATTCCCAAAGAAAATTAAGAAGAATGCTAAACAAACCACAACAAACATACAGGGAGTATTTATTTAAACAAGGTTGGGTCCATCGTAAGAAAGGCGTATTTTTTGTAGCTTACATTTCCAATATGTCAAGGCCGGTTTGCTTTAGCAGAGAGATTGACCGGGGTACGTTAGAGCGTAGTCGGGCTCCTTGCAACATATTCTGAGTGGTTTGGTACAAATAGATCTTCCGGACCATTACAAATGTAACTGCATCGATAGTGATAGACGCATGAACAAGTGTCGTCGGCTGATTCGATCACTCTTAGAATTATTGCTGATGATTCGCTAGTGGTTACAATTGAGCTCTCGTGAAAATTATTTGATGCTCTCTGATGGAAACTTGTTTTGTGTTGGATTTCAGTAGTTGGTCGTATTCAAATCGTGTGTAGTCACACTGTCGACTAGATTTGGAAACGGTCTACCAAATCAAGAGGGCCGCGTTTGGCGCACGGTACCGTACAGAGATTTGTGGAGTACTTTTAACATTTGCCAACATTATTTACAATACTGTCAACTAGGTTAGCTCAGAATACAAATCAATGAAGGTACGCGTGCAATCAGTTCTAAGAAGGAAAACCTAATGACGAAAAGAAAATGATTGTACTTAGAACCGATTGAATCGATGCTTATTATAAACAACTACAGGTGATGGTTTTGCAATATTCTCAACGAATGTACAAAAAGAATTATTGGAAAGCTATTAATTCGGCATTTAAAAAACAATAGAAGGGAACCGATCTGTATCTAACAATAAGGAGCAGCTCTTGTGTTCGACGACAACAAACATGGAAACAAAAGAAAATTGCCGAAGCCATATGTATGGAGCATAGCACTGTACCACTATGAAATGGGGGTAGTTGGTGAAGCAGGCAGGAAAAGGTAGCAGTCTTTTAGAATGTAGTGATTCAGATGTATGATAATGATTACATGGACAGACAAAGTTACTAACAAAGAGGTTTTAGAAATAACAGGGAAAGAAAATATGTGGAAAACAAAAAAAAAATAGAAGAAATAGAAGGACAGGACACGTTCTAAGGTATATGGGAATAATACGGGATATATTATAAGCAGAAAAAAATAGGTAAGGCTATACCTAGATCAGACATTTGCATGCAGATAGTGAACGATGTAGCCCGTGGGAATTTCATGAAAATGTGTAGATTAGCTCAGAATAGGAAACAATGGAGGTACGCGTCTAATCAGTCCCAGGATTGAGGACCTAATGATGATGATAATTGGTTTATATAATCCAAACATCTGATTGGTCTGGCAGTATGTTTTTCCAATTTTTGTACGAACGCACAAGATACGTGTTTCATTTAGTACGTGCTTGAATTGTCCGATAGTTAGGTAATTTATGATTGAAGTTTTAGGTCACGAACATACTCTGTTTGCATGTTTGTTAACTTTATTGAAAAGAAAGCTTAGAGTTACCATTATTGCTTATGAATTCATCGCAGAATTAGCTATTCAAAAACAATACCAAATGTGTTGCTTTCGCATGTTTTGTCACGGTTGCAAGATTTATAAGTAAAATGGCATATGTCGGTTATGTTTTATATTCTTTGAATTCTGTACTTACAACGTTTGACCAAATCATTGTCAACTTGCTTCTCAATTTTCCTTTAGCAAATCGATGATACTTGTAAATGGACTGCTAGCGGCATGAATCGCTTTTGCTAACTTAATATGTGAAAAACTGGTTTGAGTTTCTTGGTAGATTCGGGCTTTGTAAAATTTTGAAAATGCCGACTTTCTCTGGAGAATGTTTGGTGTTTACTGTGGAAACTCATTTTTGGAAGATTTAAGTTCTAGTTTTACGAAAACGTATCCATTCAATATGATGAGGTGTAATAACCTTTACATTTTTTGCAAAGTATTTTCAGGTGTTTAACGTATTGTTCCTTTGATTGGGATGGCATAAGGACGTTTTCTATATAAACGATGTAGAAATAAGGCCTAATAATACTTCGTCTATTAGATTTTTGAATTTTTGTACGATATTTAGAATACCAAATGTTGCATGCAAAGATTCAAGCAATCAACGTTGTTGTAATTTCTTTATATCATTTCTGCGCTACAGCAATTTGGGGACATACTCTGACCAGCGTGATTGTGTATAATATTTTTTTTCTGTATTCGTTTTACTCAAAGTCTTTCACAAGTATTATATGATATTTATCTGGGTTGCTCCTCGCATTCAATGCTCTATCGCTAAGATGTGAATGCCAACACATATTTTTGGTTGGTTACCAAATGTACAGATGATGCTTACTGCTTTTTGGTGTTTCGAATGATAATTAACTTGACTATTGGCGATCTTAAACTTGTCTTCTGGCAGCTATCAACGTAGGCGAATGTAGTTGCGAGATTCTGCATAATAAGAACGTGATGCCCAGTTGCATGTTTGAAAAATTTTAGGTAAATTATTTGCATCGGTTGTCTATTTCTCCAGGGTTTATGATTCAATGAGTTTAAGATGTAGTCGATACCATCTTCTGGACGTTTCAAGTATGTGACCCACCTGGAACGACTTTCTGTCTGAGCTGAAGTTTTTCTTTGTATCCGATAAGAGCGCATGGTGCTGTGCAATGAAATCCATCTCAAAAATTGGTTTCTTAGCATAAGTGTTGATGAATTTGTAATGCGAATTTCTTTAACATTTTTTTCATGCCTAGAAGTAATACACGTTTCACTAGCGAAGAAGCTTCGCTCTCCACAAAGCGTGAGAAGTTAGAAATTAGTTATTGATTTATCTTTTTGTGGGGAATGTTATAATGTGCATTCCAAATTGCTACAAATCTATTATCCAACTACGAGGATGGTTTGAAAAGTTCGCGAAACGAAAGGGAAAATGAAAAAATTTGTTTTTAAAATATAGTTTATTTTTCAACATAATCTCCGTCAAGTTGAATACACACTTTATCCAGCGATGTTCCAAACCCATTATGCTATCACAAAAGTGCGATTCTTCAACGCCTCCAAAATAGTGCTCGACAGCTGCTTTTACTTCTTCGTCCGTGGAAACTTGTTTTCCCTCAAAGAAAACTTTTAGTCGTGGAAATAGGTGGAAGTCAGAAGCAGTCAAATCACGTGAATAAGGTGGATGTTGCACGAGATCGTACTTCAGATCATTCAATTTTTGCATTGCCACTGCACTTGTCTGTGGACGTGCATTATCCTGATGGAAAATGATTTTCTTCTTACGCAATGCAGGTCTTTTTTCGCGAATATTTTTATCCAATTGGCCTAAAAGTTTAGCGTAATATTCACCGTTTATTGTTTGGCCGTTGGAAAGATAGTCAATTAGTAGGACACCTTTATCGTCCCAAAAAACTGATGCCATAACTTTTTCAGCCGACTTTACGGACATTGCTTTCATTGGTGGTGGAAAACCCCTATGTCTTCATTGTTTAAAATTTTTGCTTAGTTGCAGGGGTATAATAGTGAACCCAAGTTTCATCTGTCGTCGGACGAAATCGGTTTTATTGGAGTTAAGGCGGTTTAAACTCTGTTGGCAAACAGGCATGGTGGAGTTTTTGGGTCATCTTCTAGGCTCTCACGACCACGTTTAAAGCCTGTCACCCACTTGTGTACAGTTGTAAATGATGCAGCGGAGTCTCCTAGTGTATCCTGCATATCTTTATGTATTTCTGTTGCTTTACAACTCTTTTTTACAAAATATTTGATAACAGCGAGCGATTCAGTTTTATCCATTTTGAAAAACTCATAAAACTAACTTTACTTCATATAGCACCAAATTAATACTACTTAACAGAATAATATCTAATTTAACATCTGCGCAGTAGATAGTTGGATCCGTCAATTGCATATATTTTATTCGAACTGATGCTGCCATATGTGCTCTATTTCGCGAACTTTTCAAACCAACCTCGTAAAACTTATTTCATTCCCTAAGGATGGCTGGTGAGAATTGAAACTTCCCAACATTACAGCAAAATTTGGGGTGACAATAAATTAAACTGATTCATTTAATATTCTTCTGTATTAAGAAATGGATTTCGTGAAATGTTGGGAGCTGAATAGGATGTGATTGAGTAATACAATTATTTTCTAGAAAAACACGAGCTTGCATGCTTTCAGTCAGAAAATATCAAGCTAGTTGTCACAAAAAATTATTCTAACATTTAACATGCAAAGGATGAATAGTTGGGTATTTGCAATAGAGATAACGTTCCTAAAATAAAATTATCCAACCTGGTATAACACGAATAGGAAATAAATTTTGGGATTGCATACGCATGGAGAACAATTAGCAAATGAATACATCGCGACATTCCTAATCCAATCTATTATCCAGAATTACATCTCCCATTTTCACTCAAAGTTTTGATCTCGAAATTGAAAGTTTTTGTTTTTTGGATTAAATCAACGGAACTTCTCCTTCTTTTTAAAAAGTTTTTCCTGACGATTTGATTTTCGGTGGTAGTTTTACATTTAGACCAATCCTTCAGTTCAAAAGCGCAGAACCCTGGAAAGTTTTATGATTGATGACTTCAATACCGTTGACACAAACTGATTTTCTTAAAAGATCATTAGGTTTATACAGTATATCTAGGAATAGGTTAGCGATTCGGATATATCGTTCTCTGATGTATAATTGTTTTGACGGTTTAACGTCAGACTCTACAATGCAGCTATCTACAATTAGTTGCAAAAACAAATGATGAGAAAATAGTACGAATCGAGATTATCGTTTTATATTGGTTACTGGAAGTAAATAAGATATAAGGTTAATGGATAAGAAAAAGGTATTTTCTGCACTTATTGATTTGCTTAAGTCGTATCATGAGAAAAGTGTGTAAAGCGAGACAATTCACCACAAAAGTAATAAGTATCCTATGGGATGTCTCGCAGTAGTAAGAAATAGTTTTTCTACAAAAGCGTTTAGTTAAAGCCGAAGTAGAAATAAATTGGTAGGTAATGAAACAATATAAAGTTAAGCATGGAATAAAATGAAATATGTTAAATTGATGGCAACTGCGAAGTTAGTATTGGCGATCTTGTATGGAGTGGGTAATTAAGTTGCGTAGTTGATATAATGCTCAAAAAAGTTCATACATCTATAGAGTGTCTAGAAAATATTATTTCTATATTACACGAATATAAAGCTTGCGTAACACAAAATAATGAACACGAAAGCAATAGCAGAGTGCTTACTTGTTAGCTTATAAAATGTTGTATAAAGTGATTTTGACTAGAAACAAATCTCTCGGTATTTAATTTTTACATGTACTTGCATACTAACTTTATGACTAAATTAAGCGCCTTTTACTGAACATTTAGATGACTTCTGTTGGAGTTTACGTTATTGGTTATTAACATCTTGTTATTTAGTGCTAATAAAATCGACATTATTTTTGCTTCATGTGAGGTCTGCTGTTCCTCGCTATGGGTCCTTTCGAATGTCTTTTCTGTAACTTCGATTTGCATATCATGGAGGATTATACCTTCCTTCCACCCCTTCATTTCTCAACGCCTCTCTAGCTTCTTGTATTCTTTTGTCCATTTTATCTAAATTTATATTTACACTAAAACTTAAATACCAAATTGAATTTATAAATTTATCTGTTGTCTGCCTGTAATTTTTAACTTTAATTAATAAATTTTTCTGAGTTTCTCTAGCCACAAGGTCGAGTCGCTAAATTAATTTGTTTTGATGTTTTAGCCCCACGGTTGGGTGGCCAGATTTATTTGATCTGATAACGCTGCACGCCGATGTAATTTTACTTTCAGTCTCCTGCTGATCACTACCGTTCTGTGTATTTTAATATCCCAAAATTTAAATATGCCTCAGCTAGCTCAGTTTATTTCACACAGAGTGCACAACGTTACGATAATCAAATAATTTACTCCTTTTTCTCTAGTACTTTTCCTGCTTTGAATGATAAAACAAAGTCGACTAATATTTGTATAATGATTAAGAAAAAAATCATATACACTTCACAGCTTAATCCGTTTTACTGTATGACAAAAATGAACCTCTTAATCAAATAACAATAATTTTTAAATTGTTTGTCCCCAAAAATTAAAGCTCCCTTTCCTTATTTAAAAGCCAGCAAGAATGAAACTGTAACTACTGGAAATTCTTAAACGTTCAAGACTTTCCCTTTTTTACGTAAATTTTCACGTATAAAAGAAATTTTTGATGACTGTTTACATAAAATATTCAAGTATAATAAATATAGCCAATGTTCAAAAATAAAGACAAAATAATGCCTTATGCTAGATAGTTTTGACCTGTAATTTTCCTTGTGCGTCTTTCAGGATCTGCTACTGCGTGCTGCGGATCAGTACCCAAATACCACCTTTAATTGAGTTGCTCCAATTAATGCTTACAACAATCCTATGTTTTGTGTACTTTTGCCAATATTTTCATTCGGACTTTCTCCCAATATTATCAATTTATTTAGTTTCCAAATTTTACCTCGTTTAATCAATAATCTAGTATTTTCTTAATCTCCTTTAGATTTCCGTAATCTCATTTAGATTTACCCCGTTTTACTTGGTCTTACTTAAATTTTCAGAGTCTGTCTTAGAGCCCTAAATTATAAATATTTAACCTTAATTAATTAATAAACATTTAATCACGTTTACCAGCAAACGGCGAAACCTGTCTCATATATTTTTCACTATTATTTATTTTAAAATTTTCTAAGACCACTTTTCCCAAAAAAATTGATAAGTTAATTTTAATAATTACTCGTTGCGTAGATTCTTGAGTATAAATTTTGTGGATTGTGCTCGGTTCGAATCAACACTCTCTGCTCGTCAAATTTGCGTGTTATATAAGCAACGCCCCCATCTAAAAATTTATTAGTTATCGGCAGTGTTTTTTCACAGATGTTTTGGATATTTTGGGATTTTACGGGTATAGGTCTGATAATAACTTGCCAGACGATTTCTTGGTCACGTATTATACTAGTGGATTTCTACTTTGTATTTATTTTAGACCGTCTGTTCTGATATTGTTACAGGAATTTCTAATTCGCCTTGACACGTAATTTAACTTTTGGCTTTTGTTTGTTTAGATAATACTTTGGGATTTCAATTAACTCCATGTAGAAAATCACATAGACGAAATGACAAAAATTAACATATTTATGTTTACTTCTTGTGTTTCCAAAACGTATTTATTTCGAAAGATGCGTTTCCTATTAGGATGCTATGCTATTTCCTTTCACTATCGCATGTTTAATTTTAATGTAAATTGTATGATGATTTTCTAACTTTTACTGCACTTAACGCACATCTATTCACAACTTTATGAATGCTTTTTGGTTTAAAACAAGTTTGATTACGTGTAGAGTTATTTCTTTTGCTGAATGTGTGTTTATTGTTGAATGATATGCTTCCCGGCATTAATTAAAGTCAATTGCAATCCTTATGCGGGGTGTTAAATGTTTGCTCTTTGCATAATATGCAAACTACGTATTTTTCATGCTAAATAAATGTAGTTTTCTAATTCCCAGTACTATTTACATATATTGTGTAACCATTATGACTCAATATACCACTAAACAACCCTCTTATCATAGCAATATATATATATATATATATATATATATATATCCAAATATATATATATATTGCCGTGGACTCGATTCTGGAACACTCAAACGTTTTCTTTTGGACGCCTTCGTATTTTTCTGCTCACCCTGGCTAGCTTTGTAATCGGCTTCTTTTTGAATACCTATCATTTTAAGTACATACCTCTCTCTCACACACACACACCGTCAAATGAAATTACCAAAATAATACAACCATACAACCTTTTATTTACACATATTAACAGATAAAATATTTACACCTAGGTACAAACGGTTTGGTACAATTGTTTCCAGCTCAATTATTAAATGCTTTAAAGTCCTTGGTTTTTAATATATTATAACAAATTCTACATGATACGAGTAGATGGGCCCCACATACAACCCTAGTTTGACTTTATTCTGGTCTATTATGAGCTCATTTTAATCCAGTTTTTGTAAATGTTTTTTAAACCTTGCATTTTATTGAAAACAAATTTAAAGACCCGTTTACTCCTTATAACAACAATTTATAGCATGAATAAACCTTTATATATCATCAATAAACCCCTTTTTATAATCAAAAATGAATTGTCCTGCACATGTACCTTTTTAAACAAGTTTTATGGTAATAAATACGCCCCATATGTCAAAACACACAAACACAAAAATATCAACACAAATGTTTATACAAAAACAAAAATTTAAAGTTTGTTACCTGGAGTCACCTTCATTCTTCGTCCCCGCTGAAGATGGTTACCAGAAACCTTCGTCGTTGTGTCCATCTACTACGATGATGCCTGAATCCACAGATCCCCACCATCCAAATCTCCGCTACCACTACTGTTCTTCTCCCCAGATATTAGCTTTGTCCCAAACGTAACATTCCATACCAAATATTTCATGCACACAAATTACGCTTTCAGCTTCGCTTACCCCAAATATCCCTTCATTTAATAGCTTTGTTGTAGTAACGGCTCCTTTTATCTAAACAAGCACCAACTCGTGCAATATTGCTTTTATAACATGCGGTACGTTACTACAGCTTTCATAATTTCTAAACAGGATTTTATATGCAACTTTACTGAACACACAATAATTGATAACCGTAAAAGCACTTACTACTATTATGTTGTAGATCTAAGCACGGTCTTAGATGTAAATCGAAAGAAAAAGGGCTTTAATATCTGGGTTCGTGTATTTATATCATCTTCACCCCCCCCCCCCCCAACAAAACCTGTTTTACTTGAAAAGCTTATTTTCCAAGCTGCTTCCTAAAATTTTAAACGTAACGAACGCTGACTTCACAAAAATCCCACTTTCGTCGTGCTGTTACAAAAAATTTTGTTTACTACCGTAACGTACGCGGTCTTCCTGAAAACTGCTGGCCATCAATCAATGATATAATTTTTCCTCGTCACAGCGCTCCACCTATCCGCTATCTACCTCCGTTCTACGCATATTTGTTGTCTCCTTTAGAACCCCTTTTAAGTTACAGAAAATCGATATTGTATCTGGCCTTTACAATTACGCGTGTATCTTGTACGTGAGTTGTATCTAACGCTTTATTTATACGTTTCTCTGTCTGTTTTATATTATCGATCGTATATTCCACCCACTCTTCAAGGCATTTGATATTTAAAGCAGTTGGTCAAATCGACCTTTGCAAACAATTTCATAGAAATTCTATATTAACGTTTATTTAAGTTTCCTGAACGTAACATTTAATCAACACGTGTTACTTGAAACAACCGACCGTTTAAAATAACAATTCTCGGTTTCTTTCCCTTCTTAGTATTTGTATAAACGAACGTTGGTTTTTAAAATGGAAACGTTTGCGTTTGAAATTATTGATTTTCTATGCATGCCAGCTCCCTTTTTGCTTCCATGCGTTTGATTAAAAATTATTATAATGACTTATGCGTATGCTTGAGTTTTTTATGTACTCTAAAACTTTCTTCCCTTATGCAATTTTAACATCCCAATTTGAATAGAAAAATACCTTAATAACCGTCCGCTTTCACTATATAAATTAATTAATCTGGCGCGTAAATAAATTTCTTCTATTTCTATATACACGGTTGCTAAAATTTTATTGTATACACCTATTTAACCTTTAAATCCACAACAATAGATATATATATATATATATATATGTATATGTATATATATATATATATGTATTATTTTGTTTTATTTTTATATATTCTTTTTATTTACTTGATGGTGTGAAAATTTTGACTATTTTACGTGCTTTAAATATATTTGGTCGGTCTACAAAAAAACTATATAAATGTGCCTTGACTATTTTGACTCTCTTTTTCTCAGGGTATCTACACCTACCTAACGTGGGTTCGGTGATAGGTAGATGATCACGACATCGAACAAACAGCACTACCTTATTTTTAGTATAATTAACCCTTTTTTATGCGTACATGCCAAATATAACAAACAGATCCGCGTAGCCTTGTGCCAATTCAAATAAATTTACCAAATGACTTTGACGCTCCGAAAAACACAGTACTCACCCGATTTATCCTTAGTTGTAGGCCTTTTCCTTAACTCTGGCTAACGATCTCGGTAGCCGGCTGTGTCTTCACACTACGCTCCACTTCCACAAAGATGCTTGGCTGTACAAACACCAGGTTTTAAATGTAATTTTGCTATGTTACGCCCAAATCTGCAAATATTTAAATGAATTTAGAATTTTGAAAAAGTTTACGTTCAATTTCCTTGCGCTAATTCTATTCTGATAATCTCGTCGTTCCGCTCCAACACTTCTTCCAATCCAACAATACCCAATCCAATACCACTTCCAAACTACTCTTCCAAATCCTATGCCGCTTTTTCCAATTTTCCACTAAATGACTGTCGATCCCTTATAAAAACCACTCCTGATTAATCTTCTTACGGTCTTCTAAATTCACTCCAAATCCTATTCAATTTAATTCAGACCACTCTAAATAGCAGCTCTTATCCTCTTTCTGTACCACTCCAATATCTTATCTCCAAATACACGCCGCTATCTCTTCACTCTTCTTAATGCTTATACCTGTTCCCTTTGTATCGCTATACTCTTTATTAATTTCAATCAACTGCTTTAACTTTCAAAACTATTTATTTTCAACTTTAAATTATTCAACGTTAGTACAATTTTATCAAAAACACGTCTTTTTACCCAAAATATTCAAATCGTTCTCTATTATTATGTTCACCTAGGTGATACTGCCACCTTCAAAATTATTATGCCTATTCTTTTTACATTTCTAAATCCCAACACCCAATTATTCGTCACAACTAGTGTTGTGTCACTAATACCTATCAGTTATATTTGTACACTTTGCGATTATATTAATAACTGTTCGATCATTTGCGAATATGATCGCGTCGCACTTAAATAACTTTTTATATATAATACTTTCACATAAAATTTTGATAATACAAGTTTGTCCAAAGGTTGATTCTAATAAATAGGTGCCGAAATGTTTCACATATAACCCTAGCCATGTGTTGTGACCAGTGGAACTTACACAAACGCACCCGGCAAATTTACACTTTATGGATCATCATCGTACGACTTAGTATAAATTTAATACTGAGTTTTCTTACGTCATCAAGTCATTCTTTCGCGTATTGGCACTTTTACTCTGACCAATCTACTTTAAATACTTCACCATTTGTAAAGTACGGCAAACACAAAAATTACAATTACGTGATCTGGTCATTAGCTTTTTTGGCATATACACAACCTTAAAACAACAAAATACTCTTTATACCCTTTTAGATATTACGTACACTTCAATATATATATATATATATATATATATATATATATATATATATATGCTGTGATTATTCGGGTAGAACCACCCTGAGCAATAAAGATGCAATGACTATTAAACGAAAACAAAATATGATATGATTTAGATTCTTACCTGAATACGCCCGTTTCCTCTTGCCAGCTCAGCGATATATATGCTGTGAACTTTACAAAAATCAAATTAAACAAAAAATTGCAACATTACAGTTATAATTGATGAACAATCCTCAATACCTTCAAAAACATATTTCTTCTACACATACTGTCTAAGAAATTTACTTACACACAGGTATAAAGAATGTTTATAAATGCAATTTACAACTTACTTTTAGAAGGAAACAACATTTCATCACTACCTACACATTAATACATTGTTTACGTAATCCTTGTTAATAATTAGAAAACCCCAAAAGATTTCACACGTAAATCACAAACTGCCTTTTAAAACGAATATGGTTAATTTAAATATTCTTCTATAACCCCGCCTGAGTGTGACTGATCAGCAACTTCGAGCAGATTTTTTTGTAAGGATGAAACCACCTCGAAAGATGATCTCAATACTACAAAAGTTATGCATTAACAAGTAACACAAAACCTATACTAACCTAATATGCTTAATAATACACAAATTGAATCTCTAATAATTTAAAACAATGTTATACTTGCGTCGAATTTTTAGTGGTATTCATATTTTCATTACCATTTGTCTTTGTTAATAATTGTTATTTAAAGATGTTTTCCATTTGGAATTAACTGCACCAAAAAATTCCTAGTACTATTTTCTTTAGATTTCTATTTTAATTAATGTTCATACGTCGAACTCTACTTCATCAATCTTCTAAAGTGCCTTTTATTTGAATAGATTAAAGTAGCAGCTAACTTTGTACCAAAATCAATTACCGCTTATACTGCAGCAATAAATATGTCGTTGTTGCGTTCAATAAAAAGCTATTCACTATCTCTCAATGATCAAATATAGAATGACATATGTTCACATCTTGAATAACCGCTCATCATTAATTTCCTCTTTTATGTTTAACTTCTAAATACGTCATCGGTCTCTAACATTTTGAGTATATTTTAGGAGGTGTGAATCATCCCATAATGCAACAATTAACCGCAATTTCGTGTTTTTAATTTTAATGACCTGTCAGTTTAAAATTTATTGTAATTATAAATATATCCCTACATCTTACTAATACTTAGAATTAATAGTTCGTTATTGCTCTATTTATGAACTTTTGTTGTAATTTATAAACATTGGAAACGTGTTATCTGGTTTAAAATTTGCCGGTGGTATAACGTTCCACGGATTGACGTGTTCATTCACGTGAGATAATTAGCTATCCTTTGCTTATTTACAAATGATTTATGATTTTAAGAACAATTTCAAAAGTAGCTTCCAATAAAGCAACACACTTTGCATTGCATACTCGCAATTTGGTTATAACGTTTTGAATTAAATAACGTTTATTATGTGATATTTTTAAAGAGGATGAATGCATTTTATAAAATTACTGATTTTTAATCAAAGAATGTTTCTATATTTTCGCCGACTAAAACTTGTTTTAAATGATATTTTTAAAAAGAATAACTTGACATTGAAGTTATTTAGTATTCTTAAAGTGGGCAAATCTTTACACCTTAGAACCGTGTTACGGTCTTTTTAGCATGCATTAAAATGCAATAAAAGTTTGTTTTTAACTGACGTTTTTCAAGAAAATAAATATTTACACATGTGTTTTTCAATCAATGAATGGTCTTGTATTTTCACCGGCTAGAACTTGTTTTAAACACGATTTTTAAAGAAATTATTTACATGTTAGAAAATGGGTTTGACTTATGTACCATAATACGCGTATCATACTAAAAATATTATGCAAATATTTGAAAATTATTCTTTTTGTCTTTGCGTCGGTTTTTCTCACAGACTGTGGTGTTTAATGAACACTGAAGACCTCCTTATCACAATAATATGAGTGTGTGTGTGTGCGTGCGTGCGCATGCGCGCGCGTGTGAGTGTGTGTGTTCGCGAATTTGCGCGCGCGTGAGCGACGAACACGGAAAACGTGATATATCGTTAAGTTGAAAGAAAAGAACACTCAAACTAGTTTGAATGAGGTAGAGTCAGTGGCACGAAAATTGTTCACATTGAAGAGAGACGCTCAATTACAATTATTCGCCGTACTTAGATGTACACGGAGTTTTAACAGTGAGAGGCCGCATCGATGATGCTCCAGGCATAGATATTAGCAAGAAAAAGCCAATACTTTTACCGAAGAACAATTACGTGACGTCTCTAATAATTTTTGATTATCACTGTCGATATCACCATCACAACAACGAAACGGTTGTGAACGAAATTCGGCAGAAATATCAAATTCCACATTTATAAACAGTGATGAAAGGAGTATTGAAAAATGTCTGAAATGTATAATTCTAGAGCACGATAAATAGCGGATGTACCTCCAGATTAACTAGCATCCTTTGCGTATTTTCTTGCATTCAAATTTTTTATAAATTGACCCAAGCTAGGGGAATATGTTACTCCAAACGGCATCACTTGTGAAACGTATACGTCAGATTTCATTACCTTTAGTGCTTTTCTGCTCCGATTCGCTGTTACAAAATCAATGTGTCTACATGTTCACCAGCCCTTTCTATTTATTATGATTTTCGATATATCACCCTACTTATATATCTATTTCCTTTAATAAATAAGATGGTAACGAGCAATCGGTTACTCTACCCTTGAACAGAATCATACAACTGAACGTATAAACGTAAATGATGTACTTGTACACAATTGACGATTGGTGGCTACCCTTTGGCGTGATATCTTTAGATGGAATTAATTGACAGTTTACAAGAGGTTGCATTTAAGAACCTTATTAAGTTTACAATAGGAACTTTCTAGATGTTATTTGCATAGTTCTAGTACGTTCCCAGAATAGTGCAGAATTATTAATTAAGTATATAAATTTTCCGGTCAGGTGTTTTAGTTTAGTTTCAGGTTAACCTTTGAATATAATACTAGTTTTTATTACAGTTTTAAACAAAAAGCTCGTGATATAACATATATTAGTATTAACTCAGCATTAGAATAAATAGCTCTATGTGATGTAAATTATTGCGGTGATCGATATAAATTAACACTTATCGCTTTGAAAGTAATTAAGAAGATAGCATTGTAGCTTTAAGAAGCATTTGAACGGTTACCGATTAGCTGGAAAGAAATCGTTCTAAGTGCTTTACAATTACACTGTAGCTATGACAAGTTGTTACGTTCATTTTCGTAAATTATTAATTAGTGTAGGTACAATAATTTTTATCTTAAATTCATTTGGCGTTCAACACAAAAATTAATTCCGTTAATTAAAAATAACCTTTTCGTATATTAAAATTTGTATGGTAATTAAAAATAAATATCCTTTCTCAGAATTTCGTCCCCTGGAATTTACGCCTTAATTAGATAGACGACTTTCCAAGTAATTTAATACTTAAATACTAGTGTGTTTTCCATTGTTAAAAAATTCGGCGAATTTATTTTAATAAAACTAGGGTTTTTTTGGTTTATTTCCTTGCTTTGGTGCCTAACACATGTAATTTTTCATTTTGCTGTTCGATAATCAACTAGACAACAAGTTGGTTGGCTTCGTTCGTTATTTTTATGTAAATTTCCGGCACGCATTACTTAGCGTGGTAACTTCCTGCGGGGGACACGTTGATTCCCGGAGCTGCGTTTCTTTTGGGGGACTGCGAAGTCTAATGCGCTCCGCTTGGCCGTAAACTGGCCTGTTCGCTGAGGCAGACCAGCGACACCCTTCCCCCGATGTCAGGAACTCGAGGGTGAGTCCTTCTTTTTTTCTTTGTATCCGCTTCTTACCGCGGAACAAGAACGCCTGTGATTTTACCGTTCTAAGATGACATTTCCAAATTTGATTTTTTTTTTATATATATGAAAATTATTAAACCATTTTGGCCTTTACTGTATATATAAATTATTTCAATTGTAAAATTAGTTTAAGTGTATATATACGACATCCTAGAGTTGTGGTTTTTAGGGTTGCGTGTGGTTCTTTTTTTTCTAATTACTGTCAAGCGGTAGTTTCTTAAAAACTACAGCTCGAAATTTTTTTTGGGTAATTTTTTTTTTTAATATTTAAGGGGTTGTAATAATGTATTTATAAATTGGGGACATTGACTTTTTTTGGGGTTGGGTTTCGGGATTACTGTTTGTATATATATTTTGTTTTTAATTATAAGTTCTTTCTTTTCCGTTGTATGTTTTGTTCTGAGTGTGAATGAGTGAGTGTATATATATATATATATATATATATATATATATATATATATATTTTTTCTTTATTTCAGGTTTCTTTTTTTGTTAGCTATAGGTATAAGACCCCGCCCACTCGCCGCCTGAGCCCGGACTTACTTACTTCCTTTCTTTCTTTCTCTTAGTTTTTTTTGTTATGTTACGTCAATGTACGTAGCATAAAATATTGGCGCCCTGACGTGGAGCTCGATTCTTTTTGTGCTTAATTTTGGCTACAATTCTTGGGAATTAATTTCTGCTGCGATTCTTTTTGTGATTAATTTCTTCTGCGATTTGGTTTTCGTTAATTTACTTGTGCTGCGATTTTGTTTCATGTAACTTTGGCTCCGATTTTACTTTAGTTAGTTTGGCTCCGAGTTCTTTTTAGTTAATTTTCGATCCGATTTTTTGTTTATTATTGTTAGTTCCTAAGTTCCTACATGACCTGCATTTTCTCGGTTTGATATTACTTATGTTTCGTCCCTTACGCTTGATATTATTGGTTGGCTTATTTCAGATTATTGGTCTTGTGTTTTCGCCAATAGTCCTAGTCCGTTGAAAACGCTGGCACCCAAGATTTTTCTTTTTCTTCCTTCCCTCTCTGTACATTTTGTTCCCCCGTCACGTCTAGAGTTAGTTTTTTTCTCCGATTTTTCCTTTATTCTACAGCCCTATTCTAATTTCTATTTTGTAGTTTCGCTCCTATTGGTGTTCCCGAAGTTTATCAGTCGGATATGTTTTAAATTGTCCTGTATTCACAATAATTTTCTTTTCTTTTGAATTTTTATCGAGTTACGGTTAGCCTTTATTTCGTTACCTTCTACCCATTTCTTTCTTGTTCGTATTCAAAATGACTTCTTTTTCGGCTTCATATTACGGTCTCCCTGTGTGGGAGTGAAATTTGAAATTTTCTGGTGTCGCAAACACTCTTACTGTACGTGATTTTTTGGAGCGAGTCGAAAAACTCCGACAAGCTCACCATGTATCCGAATTTGATTTATTTGAGTCTGCAGTGGATTTGTTCGAGGCTAAAGCTTTACTTTGGTATCGTGGTTTTCGGCATAGGTTTTCTGACTGGAAGTCGTTGTCTAATTTACTAATTCTTCATTTTGAACACAACGAGCTTATTTCTAAGGCTACTACTATTGAGAAAAATACTTTTGTTTCACATGACCAAGTTGTTAAGGTTTCTCCTACGCCTACGAGTAGATCCGATACTTCTTCCGTACGTTCTACTGTTCTTCCTCCTACTTCTACTCTTACTTGTCAGGTCGTATGCTTTATTTTGCGACAAACCTGGTCATGTTTTGACCCGTTGTACTCGTCCTAAAGTACTCTATTGTTATGGTTGCGGATATAAGGGAGTTACTCGCCACAACTGTCCAAACTGTCATCCTACTACGAATAGTTCCGCTAATAATCCTTCAAATTCTGCCCTCACCTCTAGTTGCCTAACTTCTTCTACTTCTCATTCTACGTTCTCTTCGGTACTTCATTTAGGTCCTCCCGCTCCTACTATCAAAACCTACTCTTCTTCGGTAAATATAGCTTCTAACAAAATTTCCTCCGTTTCTAGTTCTGCCTACTTATTCACTCTCACCCCAAAATGTGCCTCCACTACCCTTACAACCCATGCTTCAAATCTGTGACTTGCAGCTAGCTTCTCAAGAGTTTGTTCCCGTTTTCCTAAACGATTCTACTAAAGAATTTTCTGTTGTGTCTGCAAGCACAAAGGTCGCTAAAATGACCATAATTTCTAATTCAGTCTGCGAAGGTCCTCCGAAAGTCCATGGACCTGTATCTTTAATGCTTCCTGCCATTTTTGTCAAAATTTTACCTGTTCCTGCTTTCTTAAATGATTCTAGTCAAGAAATTGCTGTTGTACCTACAATAACAGCTGTAGCTAAATTGACGATTACTCCTAATTTAGTCAGCGAAGGTTCGATCGAAGTTCACGAACCGGTATCTTTAGTATCTGTTGCTGTTGCTGTCAAAATTTTACATGTTCCTGCTTTCGTAAATTGTTCTTCTCAAAAAAATTCTGTTCTGCCGGCAAACACAGCCGTAGCTGAAGTGAAGATAATTCCTAATACGGATAGAGAAGGTCCTGTTAAAGTTATTGAACCCGTAGCTGTGATGCCTGTTGCTGTTGTCGTTAAAGCTTTACGTGATCTTGTTTCTTTATCTACTCTTACTGCTTTTTCTCATGCTCACAAAATGCTACTTACTTCTGTTCTTTTAACTAAAGTTGGTGAAATTCTATGTGATGGTCTTTTATCTACTGTTGTTAAAGTGGTTCCTGATACTGTTTGTTCTGGTAACGTTGATGAACTCCTACCCGATTCTATTCCTTTATGTAATGTTACTAAACTGTTATCGGATTCTGCTCCTTTTCCTAAGGTGGATACTTCCACAGCCAATGCTGTTTTCTTTCCTAACTGTGATACTTCTAGTCCTGCACATAAAGTCAATGAAATTTTATCTGCTTCTGTTCCTTTCGCTAACGTAACTGAAGTGTGCTCTACTTGTGATTATTTTCGTCAGGTTAGTTCTCGTACAGCAAATACTTTTTCTTTTTCCACCGTTGATATGCTCACAACCTTTGATGTTTCGTTTTCTGCCATTGACCTTCTTACCACCCATCCTAACAATAAACGACGTTCTTCTATGACGCGTTTTGAGTTTTCTAAACTACCTTGGTCGCCTCCTACACCGCGTTCTACCACTACTACACTCCCTGCTATTCCTATTTGGCAGAAAACTGCACAAAAGAGGCAGGCTTTATTCTATGCTTCTTCCGAACCTGAGGATATAGGTCGGCGAAACCCTAATGTCCTTGATCTTGTTTTGTTCTCCTTCTGGCGGCGTAAACGCCTTAAGCCCAATACCTAGTCCTCGTGCCCCTGATTCTTATGACGACTTTGCTCTCCTTCGGACATGATTTTTGGATATTGCGATTTCGGTTTATTTCCCGGTTTTACTGGGGTTTCTTTCGTTTGCTTTCCTTTTTTTTTCTTTTTTACCCGTGTGGGTCCGGGAATAGAATAGCCCCACGGTACGACCTGCCTGTCGTAAAAGGCGACTACAACGGTCCAACACATACACATACAGACTTCATACACACATGCACACACTCCATACACGCACACACTTCATGCATCCACTCATTTCTGTTTGGTTCTTTTCGTTTGTTCTCGTTTTGGGTATTTTTCTTTTTCACCCGTGTGGGCCCGGGAATAGAATAGTCCCATGGTACGACCTGCCTGTCGTAAGAGGCGACTACAGCGGTCCAACACATACACATACAGATTTCATACACCCATACACACACTCCATACACGCACACACTTCATGCATCCACTCATTTCTGGTTAGATCTCCTTCGTTTGTTCGCTTATTGGATTTTTTTTTCTTTTTCACCCGTGTAGGTCCGGGAATAGAATAGCCCCATGGTACGACCTGCCTGTCGTAAGAGGCGACTACAGCGGTCAAACACATACACACACGCACACTTTATACCCGCATAACACATACACACACCCTTCTTACACCCCCACAAACACACACACACACACGCACGTACACGCCCACACTTGCTCATACATAACTACACTAGGGTTTTGTTTTATTTTCTTTTGTACGATTTGTGTTTTGTTTTTGGGTTTTATACGTGGTGTTGGTGTTATTCTATTTTTAAATTATTTTTTTCTTTTTCTCTCGTTCCTTTCATCCCATTTTCCTTTCCCTATCCTTTGCTGGTCTTCTTTGTCGTCGGTCCCTATACCGAGTGTGTTTCGTCCATCCGCTCCTGTGGTAAGTGCTTTCTAGTTCGTCTTTCTTTCTTCGGAAATCACGACTCAGTCGACTTTAGGACTAGTCAGCATTTCTTTTTTCGGTTTTCGTTCGTTGCGATTCTTCGTTACCACAGTTGAGAGTACATCGTTTCCTTTTACCAGCGTTCCTCCTCTTTTTTTCTCGTGCTCCTTGGTTGTTCCTTTTGTTTACTTGAGGCTTGACCTTTGGGTCCTCTTTTGGCTGTACTGTTGGTTTTCTTCCTCGTTCCTTTACTTCTTCTGAGGTTGAAGACCTTACTGTTTCTTCACAAGAAATATCCGTCCTCCGACGACTTTTTCAGTGTCCATGCCATTCCATCTTTGTCCTCGATGATTGTTACCTTTCCTTTTCCTTCTTCTATGTCTTTTTTATTTTTGGTTTAGATCCGGTTCCTTGGTACGTCGAGCCGGATGAGATTTCTTTTTAGTTTGTTTGTTTGTTGTTGGAGTGTTCTCTTTAGTTTTTTTGTTGTAACGAGTTTTCTTTTAGTTTCCAAGCAAATTTTTTTTGTTGGTCCTACTCACTCCCATTATTTTGCTTCCCGACCCAGAACTTTTAATTTTGCGGGGGGGGGGGATTTGTTACGTTCATTTTCGTAAATTATTAATTAGTGTAGGTACAATAATTTTTATCTTAAATTCATTTGGCGTTCAACACAAAAATTAATTCCGTTAATTAAAAATAACCTTTTCGTATATTAAAATTTGTATGGTAATTAAAAATAAATTACCTTTCTCAGAATTTCGTCCCGTGGAATTTACGCCTTAATTAGATAGACGACTTTTCAAGTATTTTAGTACTTAAATGCTAGTGTGTTTTCCCTTGTTAAAAAATTCGGCGAATTTATTTTAATAAAACTAGGGTTTTCCTGGTTTATTTCCTTGCTTTGGTGCCTAACACATGTAATTTTTCATTTTGCTGTTCGATAATCAACTAGACAACAAGTTGGTTGACTTCGTTCGTTATTTTTATGTAAATTTCCGGCACGCATTACTTAGCGTGATAACTTTGCTACGTATTTCCAGTAGACGCCACGTTGTGCGTCAAAGTTATGTCACGGTGGCTCGTAGCCGTGCGTAACAAAAGAAAATCCAAGAGAAAAAAAACAGTGATCGGGCTCAATCGGAGAGTAGGGGGGGGGGTGTAGAAAGCAGACCAATCTAGAAGGGACGCGGCTGTCAGGAGTTAGTACCAGTACCTGCCATAGAGAACTTAGAATAGTAAACCTGAAAGAAAACAAATTAGTTCTGCAAACCTGAAACAGAGAAACAGCATAGCCTATGCATCAAGTATAAATTGTTCAGTACTTTGTAGAATAAATAAGAGCTACTGTTTAGATAAACTCTATAATCTAACAACAGTAATAGCAGTACAGAAAAATTCTGAGTACAAAGTGAGGCCATATTGGGGAGTAGCAGAAACGTTTCATCACACACCAATTAAACATAATTCAGGTAAAATGTAACAAAAAAAATATAAATAGGTAAGACATAATTACTCTAAGTAATTTAGTAAAATTTTTAGCAAAGACATAAATAAGTAGATAAGCACAATTGTTCTGAGTCATTCAGTAGGGTTGATTGTTCTTTTTTTTTGTTATTAAATAGCGGGCAAGTCCATGGAAAAGGTATCAGAACGACAAGAAATATTGCACAAACAAACGGGTAGATATTTACAGTAAGAACAAATAGGAAATAGTGCAACTTACACATAGTCCTTTAGTACCGCTTCCTTGCCATTGCAGTGTGGGATCCACGATGTCTGGCACTAACGAAGCACTGCACCCTAGACTGTGAGGGTGTTGATGGAACTTATCACAACTTACCCTAATCACACTGACTGATTTCACTGGGGTTAGCAGCGGACCTTATCACGCGAAGGAACTAGGTATATTAATTGCATAACCATACAAAAAGCAGAGAGGAACTTCAGCCACTACTTTTGTATACCGGTAGTCTGTCACAGTTTAAATATCACCAGACAAGGCAAGCAACAAAAGCCATAATAAGTAAAGCACATGTATCACTAAAGGGAGTCCGTAACCATGTCCTTAAAACCCGCGTGCATCGAGTTAAAAGCAGAACGAATCAGTATCTTTAACGTAATTCCTATATTGGAACCCAAAGACCAACTACGACTCGGCGACAGTTAGTTCTACGGCTTTTTTTTTCATATGAAAGACGACTAAAAACGTTTAGTAGACACGCGTAAGCACTAAAGCCGTACGTCAAAAGTTTTTCGAACACACGTGCGTCGAGTTTCACCAACTCTACCACTCTTAGTTCAACCAAAAAAGCCGTATCTTACACTTAATTTTTGACATCTCGCAAGCAAGAACAAAACACGACCCTTTTTTGTTTATATCTAATCCTACTAGTACAACTTCTGATCGCCTACCTAGACTGTATATTCACATATTAATTACAGCGGGATTATTTATTAATGACAAGTGGAAAGTAATTTTACGAGTATTCCAATTTACAACTAAACCATCTTTTAAAATTAATACCGGCGAGTCAACTTGCATATCAATCTGAAAACTAGGCGGAAGTATTTACTTTATACAAACCGCGATCCAAAAACGATGTATTTTAAGAATTAAGTAGACTAAAAATGTTAGGCCACCAAAAATGCACGTTACAACTTCCTGCGGGGGACACGTTGATCCCTGGAGCTGCGTTTCTTTTGGGGGACTGCGAAGTCCAATGCGCTCCGCTTGGCCGTAAGCTGGCCTGTTCGCTGAGGCAGACCAGCGACAGCCTTCCCCCCGATGTCAGGAACTCGAGGGTGAGTCCTTCTTTTTTTTCTTTGTATCCGCTTCTTACCGCGGAACAAGAACGCCTGTGATTTTACCGTTCTAAGATGACATTTCCAAATTTGATTTTTTTTTTATATATATGAAAATTATTAAACCATTTTGGCCTTTACTGTATATATAAATTATTTCAATTGTAAAATTAGTTTAAGTGTATATTTACGACATCCTAGAGCTGTGGTTTTTAGGGTTGCGTGTGGTTCTTTTTTTTCTAATTACTGTCAAGGGGTAGTTGCCTAAAAACTACAGCTCGCCATTTTTTTTGGGTAATTTTTTTTTTTGAATATTTAAGGGGTTGTAATATGTATTTATAAATTGGGGACATTGACTTTTTTTGGGGTTGGGTTTCGGGAGTACTGTTTGTTTGTATATATATTTTGTTTTTAATTATAAATTCTTTCTTTTCCGTATGTTTTGTTCTGAGTGTGAATGAGTGAGTGTATATATATATATATTTTCTTTATTTCAGGTTTCTTTTTTTGTTAGCTATAGGTATAAGACCCCGCCCACTCGCCGCCTGAGCCCGGACTTACTTACTTCCTTTCTTTCTTTCTCTTAGTTTTTTTTGTTATGTTACGTCAATGTACGTAGCTAAGTTGAACAAAATTGTCTAATCAACTCATAATGAAGAATTGTTGTTATTACAAAGGGTTTTTGTTACAATATTAATCTGTGTTTCAATACCTTGTATCACTAAAACGATATTTATTTTGGGATCCATGTAACTCAAATTGACAAATTGTACATAGAACGTTTTAGCTAATGTTAGTAATGCTGCAGCGACTTATCATTCATTAAGTGTAGCAAAGTTGCTACATAAGATGGACCATTGTTTCCGTAAGCCAAAACGCTGTTAACCACCTTGTTAAGTGCTAATTAATGTAAACGCAACTTGATTGATATATTTATTTGATTAAACGATTTTGTGTTCTCCCTAATTATATTGCAAAAACATTAAAATTAAGAGATAAACATTTATTTTAAATATTCCCTGTCGATTTTATAAGCATTTTCTGTACATCCACGTAAAACACGTTTATGAACTAGGGAAATATCAAGGGACCCTACGGAACCTAGATTTGATTACCTAAAGGAAAGGATATCGAGTGAACGTTGAAACATCCTAAACATCCCAACAGAATCTGGGGCGACAAGAAATTAAACTTCCTGTATCAGAACTTGGCAGATACAGTTAATCTCTCTGAAAGCAGCATTACTAAAGCGTGAAATGTCAAGAACTGGATAATATTTAACTGAACAAAGCTTTTACATTCTCAAGTAAAATTAGTTTATGTCCGTTGTGTTGGAGAAGATTTATAAAGTTGTTGTGTCCAAAATTACTTTCTTAACTTCTTGGCGTACTAGATTTCATTTCATCCGTGCCCGTGGTAAATACCTTTGTTATTCAAATTAAGTACACGTTTAATTTGAATAACCCAATAAAAAAAAGTTGCGCACGTTTTTAGACTACATTAAAACCCTACTTGATTAATTTTCTTAAGAACAACGTGCAAGTATTATTCTAATAAATTAAAAAGTAACTGAAAGAAAGTGCTTGATTACTAAAAACATACGCAAACTAATAATCACATGACAGATAGCTTGATATCATAATTCTTCAGATATCACTGCATAGTGCTAGACAAACCTGGGTGTCGGCAACATCAGTTTTTCAAGGCCCGTAACATTTCTCAGAGCCCAAAACGAAACGTTTAATGACCTGAATTATTCTAATACATACTAGGTATATATAAGTATTTTGTTGCTAAGCTAATCAAACTGTGGTGGTTAATTAGAACTCAAGGAGCAAATTAGCTGTACGTAGTAGAAGGTAAGATACATGAATGAAAGTGAATAGACAATTTGAGTGTCTATAATATATAACACTGGGGTTCACATGTTATTTGTCAAAGAAGTACAACCAAACAATTTCTTTTAAAAATTATAAATTATGATTGAGGACTTACTTGGAAATAACGAGGTGAGGAAATATCCATTATTCATAGGCGGCTAGTTGCACAAAAATGGTCTCTGATGAAGTTCCAATTACACTCATGGTATTTAACATGCAAATTTCAGTGCGACATTTTTATCCGTTGAGATTAATTGACACAAAACATTATAACTCGTAACGTTCAGAGCTCTAGTCTAGTGGATCATATTATTATCGAAGAATGTATAATTGTGATATGGATGGTGAAGCTAACGCTTCTGAAGCGGCGTAAAGCTCGAAGTGATGAAGCACCTGACTCTTGTTCTAAGTGCAAATTTACCATTAAATAGTTTTAAGACGATCGAACACAAATAGATGAATTACACACTCAAACACAAATTACAATATACAAACTTTTGTACTTTTAGTTTCACTGAATTTTTTCAATATTGTATCATAATTTAGATCAGCTGCTATTTTTGCTTCAATCGATAAAATTGACAACGCAGATAGTCTCTCTTGGCCCATGGTATTTCGTAAGTGGGTCTTAATTAATTTTAACTTTGAGAAGCTTCTCTCAGCAGAAGCTGTAGTGACCGGAACTGTAAACATAATTCTGATTGTTATGTAAACATTTGGGTATACTCTTGCAAATTATTTTCTAAAATGTACTGTATAAGTTGTTTGACATCTCTTTAAAATGGCGCCTTTGATAATGATAAATGTTAATTAAAACACTTGTACATAGCAGACTGTATATAAAACTTTATTATTTGTTTTTAGTATAAAACATACGAGTACAAAATTGTAAAGCGTGTCATGCTTACTAGCACACAACCATCACTTTACAGTGCTAATGCATTACTGTCTTTCTGGACGCGAGGATTGTTGCGTTTCCATTCAAAGTAGGGGTTGTAGACGGTACAGTCTAATCACAGAAAATTTGCACAATGCAAAAATATTTCATTGCAAGTTAAATATAAAGTACTTAACAACACATTTGATAGAGTCTATTAGTGAATTCGATTGTAAAAGCAGAAGTTCTTCACATAGTTCGAAAGGCTTAACATAAAGTGGGTACCGAAAAGAAGGCATATTATTCAAACAATAAAACTTAGAAAATGAACATGTCTGTAACAAACTAATTTCTTATACTAAATCAAACATTTTGTGAGTAATAATTCTAACTTATAAACACTACACGCAGACAAACACAACATAAAACAAACTCGAACTAAACACTTTCACTACTCACATTCAGATAAAGGGCAAATCTTCGCAAAGGAGCGCTTAACAAGCCCGCTGCTGGTCCGTATTGTTGCAACACGACTTACTCCATCTCCACCACCATGAGTTTTTATTATACGACCAAGCTTCTACGAAGAAACAGGCGCGTTGTCGTCTTTAAGGATAATCAATTGTCCAGGTTTAAGCATACCACAATTCGCTTGCCACTTGACGCGATGTTACAATTCACCGATGCACTGCAACTTTCACCTTTTTCAAAATAGTTGCTGCGATTTCTGAATAAGAGCAAAGTTTTTTAAGCGAGACGCAGCAGTGTCAGTGACATCAGGATGTGGAATTGTATCCATGTGCCGTCCAATTATAAAATGTGAAGGTGTGAGGGGGGTGAGGTCATGAGGGTCAGAGGACAAAGGATGAAGCGGTCTTGAATTTAGGATTAATTCAATTTGAGCCAATAGAGTATAAAATTCTTCGAAAGTCAGTAGAGTATTTCCGATAGATCGTTTTAAGTGATGCTTTATGCTTTTAACGCCGGCTTCCCAAAGGCCGCCGAAGTGCGGAGATTGGGGAGGTATAAATGCCATTCAATGCCTAAATTTGATGCAATATCAGTGAGAGAATCTTTGTTCAATTTAACAAATTTAAACAATTCTTTCAATGTGGAGTGTGCACCAACAAAATTGGTGGAGTTGTCAGAATATATTTTCGCTGGCTTGCCACGACGAGCAACAAATCTTCTTAAAAATGCTTGGGTGGAAAGATCGCTAACAAGTTCAACATGAATTGCTTTTGTGGAGAAACATATAAATAAACAAATGTAACTTTTGGTAGTTGTACAACCACGTTCCCTTTTGCTTTTAATTAATATGGGTCCGGCATAATCTGTACCTACAACAGCAAACGGAAAATTTGGAGAAATTCTGTCGCGGGATAAGTTACCCATTATTGGATTAATAGTTTTGGGAGAGCATTTAAAACATTTGATACAATTGTGTACTATTTTTCGAACTAAATTTCTACCATTTGTGAACCAAAACCGTTCTCTTATGCAAGAAATGAGTAATTGAGAACCACAATGAAGAAGTCTAATATGTTCGCGTGAAGCTAGTAGATTTGAAAAGTGATGTCGACTATCCAGAAGAATAGGATGTTTCTTATCGAATTCGTAATCAGAATTTTGAATGCGTCCTCCTACACGAAGAAATCCATTATTGTCAAGAAATGGGAATAGATTTAGTAGTTTACTAGAAGGAGATGCTTTTTTGAAACTTAGCAATTTTATTTCTTCCCAAAAAAATTCTAGTTGAGAAATTTTCACTAAACACATAAGGGCAGAGTTAATATCTTTAAAGGTCAAAGAGCCAAACTTTCTCAATTCGGGTTTAACAGAGGAGTTATGTCTGAAACGCAAGCAATAAGCGATTATTCTTTCGAGTTTGCTTAAGCTAGAGTACTTTTCAAATGGAAAATTTTTGTTTTCGCTAACTACAAAAGTGACGATTTTTTCTTTGATTTCGGGAAAGTTATCCTGTAACGGCATCGTTTCAGAGTGTTTGATTTGAGTTTTGTAAAGAAAATCTGGAGCATTCCACCAAACATTACACGTTTTCAATTGAGATGGCATTAAACTACGAGACAATATGTCGGCCACGTTGTTATGGGTTGAAATGTGAGACCAAGTCCAACCACAAGTAATATGCTGAATTTCCGCTACTCTGTGGGACACAAACGTTTTTAAAAGATGCGGTGGCGTTTTTAGCCAGCCAAGTACAATCGTGGAGTCTGTCCATAGATAGCAATTATCAATTTTGTACCTTATAGCACTAATTACCGTAGACAATAATTTTGATAAAAGTAGGGCTCCACAGAGCTCCAATTTGGGAATAGTGAGCGTCTTCATTGGAGCTACTTTGCTCTTTGAACAAAAAAGCTGGCAAGAGATAACACCATCATAAGTAATTGATCTTATGTAAATGCAAGCACCGTAGGCTCGCGAACTCGCGTCGCAAAAACCATGAGCTTCAATAATTTCAGGATTGATGCATATAGCAAAGCGAGGGATTTCAAATTGTTTTAATTTATCAAGTTCAGAGCGAAACCGGGTCCACTTATGATGTAGGTCGAGAGATACAGATTCATCCCACCCAGTTTTATTTAACCACAATTGTTGAAATAAAAGTTTAGGGATTATAACACATGGGCCCAGCAATCTGAGAGGGTCAAAAATTTGACCAATTTCTGAGAGGATTGACCTTTTCGTGATACGTTTACTTTCAGAAGGGGAAATTAAGAATGCCAAATTGTCGTGTTTAAAATTCCAATATAAATCAAGAGTTTTTGTGTGGTTTTTGGTGCCAATTTGCATAAAATCAGGATGAATATCGCAAGTATTAATGCTCTGCAAAACAAAAGGCTCATTTGACATCCTATTCTTTAAGGGAAAACATCCAGAGGAGAGAACTTTTGGTAAGTTTTCACATATTTTTTGCGCATCTTCTAGAGAATTGGCCCCAGTGAGTAGATCGTCCACATAAAAATCTTCCATAATTATGGTGGATAGTTCTGGGTGCGTGTCTTTGCATTCGATGCCTAATTCGTGCAAACAACGAATTGCTAAAAATGAGGCTGAAGCTGTACCATAAGTAACAGTTTTTAAATTATAAGCTTGAAGTTCTTTATTAGAACTGTTTTTCCATAATATTTGTTGGAGAAGCCATTGTGAAGGCTTAATGAGCACCTGCCTATACATTTTTTGAATGTCGGCCGATATTGCATATCTATGTGAGCGAAAACTAAGCAAAATAGAGAGTAAATCTCGTTGAATTACAGGTCCGACTATTTGAAGATCGTTCAGCGAGTAACCGGTAGTTGAAGGAGCACTACCATTAAAAACAACACGAAGCTTAGTTGTGTAACTTTGTTCTCGAAGAACAGCATGGTGAGATAGAAAATAGGAAATTTCTGAGTTAGCATTTTCTGTCTTGGGCAAAAACATATGAGAGAGAGTTTGATATTCTTCCATAAAATTAGAATAACTATTGCGAAAAGAATCGTTTGACTTCAAACGCTTCTCGAGAGAAAAAAAGGATCGCATAGCAAAATTATAAGAATCTCCTAATTTTGAGAGAGGTTCCTTGGTGGGAATAGTGACAACGAAACGACCATCGGAATTTCTGTACGTATTTTCTACGAAGTGCTTTTCACACTCACTTTCTTCTATGGATATGGGTTTCTTGAAAGAGCACTCCTCAGTGTCCCAAAACTTTGCAAGTTGATCTTGAACAAGTGTAATCTCTGAAGAGAAATTGCACCGAACTACATTTGAAATAGAATTTGAAAGCAACATTGGGCCATTGACGATCCAACCATAAAGAGTTTTTTGAAGTTTAGGTTGATCTTTGCCTAAGGAGATTTGTCCAACACACAGTAAGTCGTAAAAACAACTTGCACCTAGCAATAAGTCTATTTTACCTGGGCGATTGAAATGGGGATCTGCCAATTTCACATTGGGCGAGAGCACCAAATGAGTCGTGTCAATTAGTGTACTGGGAACGCTACCAGTAATTGTGGATATCACCAAACAAGAAGTTTTTAAAGTGTAAGAATTATGCTTTGTTTTTAAAGAAACATTGTATTTTGCTTTAATTTCAGAGTTAAAGTTGGCCAAAGCAGTGACATTCATTTGAATGTCGTCACGTCGGAGCTTTAACCTGCTACACAATTCGCTAGTAATGAAGTTGCTTTGACTTCCACAATCCAACAGTAAGCTGGCGTCGTGCAATTTTCCATTAATGTCTAATATTGAAACTGTAGCGGTTGAGAGAAAAACATTAGTGTTATGATTCAACAAAGATGAAAGGGCAACATTTTTTTCAAGTGTAGAAATACGATTTTTTGAGGAGCATTTGAAGTGCTTGGAACACTTTCGTCAGAAGAGCAGAGCTTAGACTCACCAATGTGTAGTAAACAATTGTGTTTAGACTTGCAAGTCCGGCATGTAAACTGGGACTTACAATCTTTTCCAATGTGACCACGAGCAAGACAATTCAAACATAACTTAAGTGCTTTCGTCTTAGAGATTATGTCTTCTACCTTCAAAGAATTTGAAGCTTTCGCACGTGTATATTGAATGAGAACCATTACAGTAGTTACAATGAGCGTTATTAGTCACAAAGGATTTAGTATTTTTAGATTTAAGAACACGGTTATGATCACGACTTGTGTTGTTTATTTGGGATTTATTTCCATTTTTTAGTGCTTTCAATACGCTTGCTTTTTGTTCTAGAAATAACATAAATTCGGATAAAGCCGGTAATTCGTCATTATTTTTTTGAGTTTCCCAATCGCGTTTTGCTATTGGGTCTAAAAAAGATACTAGATTTTGTGTTATGATGACTTCACCAAGTTTTTCGGGAGGTACTAAGGAGCTTAAGAATTTTGAATGTTCTAGAGTGTTGTCAATGATTTTCCTTATATGTATGGAGGATTCTTTTTGAGCGTTTTCTAAAGAGAATAGAGCGTTGACGTGATTTCTGATAAGACCTCGTTTATCATTGTATCTTTTGCATGTCATTTTCCAGGCCGTCCCGTAATGATCGGCGCTGAAAGATTGTGTTCTGAGAACATCAGCAGCCTTTTCAGTTAATGAGGATTTTAAATAGTGATACCTTTGTATGTCACTGAGGTTTGTATTAGAATTAATTAGACTTTCGAAAGTATCTCGAAATTCTATCCATGAGGTTTGAGATACACCATTAAAACGTGGTAGTTCCAGAACTGGTAATCGGACAAAGGGGGAACTATGTTCTGACTTGGGTGCATTGTTCGGGCTGGATCCATTAGAATCGAGTGGTTCGGGCGATTGCCTTGGCGGGGTATTGGCTATTGAGGTTACGGCTAGAACAGGAATTTGCATAAGAGAGCTTTTTTACGTTACGACTTAACAAAGTTTCAGTTTCCGCAACCAAAGAGTAATAATTGTTTTCAAAAGAGTCACGTTGATTAAGCTCGCTGTCAAAATCTTCAGCGCTAGCTTTAATTTCAGTTTGAATGTCATCGAATGCGCTCGGCAAACACATAAAGTCATCTAACCGTTTGCGCAATTCGGATATTTGAGTATCAGTGAGAGAGCTACTTGCATGTAAATCCTCAAAGTATTTTCGAAAATTTGTTACTTTTCGTTTGAGCACTGTAATTTTAATATTTACCTACCGCGTGAGGGTATCCAATTAACAATAAATAATAAATAACAGGACCTCTAACAACATCGTACCCTCACGTTTCGGGACGTTGCCTCGCAAGCTGCAGCAGTCGGTGAAGGGGGGGTTCATTAAACAAACACACTGAAACGAAAATTCGATTGTTTTATTGAACGAGCTACTAACTAAAACTTTGACTAATTACATATGCATAACAAAATATAAAGTAAATAACCTTATGTACAAAAGGGCGCCACCATGGGAATTAAACGGCCCATGGACCAATCGCGGTAATAGCTCTCGTCGCACTTTGTTCGTGGGCGATGAACCAAAATGGCAGAACAGAAAATAAGTCACTTATAGTCTCCGGCTAGCACAAACACAACTTAACTAAACTTAACTAACAAACATATTTTGAATAGATACAGTTCTAGGTGTACACACCCCAATAACAAAGATTTATTAATGCTACCCTAATCTAACTAACTTGCATAGTGCGACGACCCTTTTTAACCACGGGGTCATCTACACCATGAAGAATACGACCTTCTCAAGGGTCAAATAGTACCGTAACTTGACTTCGGACCTGAGCTTTGCATTCTCAGGTAGTCTCGTGGATTAGTGATTAACGACCTCTGACACCGTCAAAACACAATATAATAGAAGACCCTTCTAAAACGATGCGGTCTCCAAAGCAATAATAAAACGGATCAATTTACTTGAACTGGGCATTCACCCGGAATTGTATTTTATGGAAGTCGACAAATACTGTTTTTAAACAAATAACTGACTTATGCTGCATAACACAGCCTTGAGTTCATAGTAATATCACATATACTAATTACTTACTCAGAGAAATAAATAACTTAAAACATAACGGCCCGCACTTGACTGCAGAGAAATAAACACATCACTAGTAACCGTTAGCTTTAACCTCTAACGCGTCTGAAATAAACAACCCGATTCTCACCGGCTGGCATCCTTATATACATTTCAGTTAATTGAAAAATACCTCTTTCTTGGCGCTCTTACTCGGCTTAGGATGCGCCGGTCGTAAATCTTTAAAATTAATTAAAACTGCCAATGCCTATGATAACCCCACACGTAGCTCTCAGAATTGATTTTATTTGAGTGCTCAGCTAATTGAAAAATTGCTTCAGACCACCCTGACATAAATAGAATCCTAAAGCATGATTGACATCTAATCATAGATATGGGCTAATCTGACATGTTTAGTGCCCTTAAAGTAAGTGCCTTTAGAAAAATTGATTAACTCTTGGATTAGATCTTTCTGGGAACTTCGCTGAGAAGCTACTTGGGTGATCCTGCAGCCGCTACAATTCTAATAATTAGCATGCTAAAATTAAACTAGAAACTAACTATTTTTAGGAATACTAGAACTATTAGAGCTTATTAAAACAGTATGTTGCCATCGCTGAGAGTAGTAATTAATAAAAAAAAATTAATTTATTGAAACCAAGAGCTTAAATATGCTATAATTGCACCCTAATAAGAGAGAAGCATTGGCATTCAGAATCAAATTACAACCACTTTTGCATCAAGAGAGAGAAGTTGAGTAACAAAACACAATATTTGAGAGCTTGGCAAAAGTATCTTGTAATGAGAGAGTAATTTGTTCAAATTTGTGAACACAGAGCAAGCATAACGAAATTTTTAAAGTTGTTTTTTCATCAAACACAATAAATTTTAAAAGCATTAAGCGTCACTGAAAACAATTTCATTATTTTGCATTTCAGTTTCTGCCCGAAATTAATATTTTTAGACCCCATTTAAATTCAATAACATTGAAAACAATACAATTAAACACACATAGATTTGAGCTTAGGTACAAAAAATGTAAACACTTATAGTTTTGTTGGCATTGGGATAATATGAGGGTTAATACCTGCAGCGTTCAGAAACAATTTACCGATCGATATTGTTCCTCGCGCTACTCAAACTTTCCATTCCAGGTATGCCAGTGCGTTGTACGTAAATTCTAAAGAATGTGAAGGCTTGTTATTGCTGATTCACATTCGGTGAGACCATCTTTAAAATGGTGCCTTTGATAATGATAAATGTTAATTAAAACACTTGTACATAGCAGACTGTATATAAAATTTTTTTATTTGTTTTTAGTATAAAACATACGAGTACAAAATTGTAAAGCGTGTCATGCTTACTAGCACACAACCATCACTTTACAGTGCTAGTGCAATACTGTCTTTCTGGCCGCGAGGGTTGTTGCGTTTCCATTCAAAGTAGGGTTGTAGACGGTACAGTCTAATCACAGAAAATTTGCACAATACAAAAATATTCCATTGCAAGTTAAATATAAAGTACTTAACAACATCTATGATAGAGTCTATTAGTGAATTCGATTGTAAAAGCAGAAGTTCTTCACATAGTTCGAAAGGCTGAATATCGCTGTTTTCGCCATTCCGAAGTATTGCAGCTAAATCATAACAATGTTTAAGAAGGTCTTCTTTTGGTATAGATTTTAAATAATTTATGTCAAAAATAAAACCAAATTGTTTAAAATAATTGTGGAGCGATTTGAATCGGCATTCGGTGTCGACTATGGTAGCATCTAACATCTTATTAAAAAAGTCAACTTTGTACTGCATTTCAACAAATTGTATTGGTTCATCAATATTTTCATACGAGAACATTCTTTTCTTTTTGGCCAATCTTTTTTCTTTAAATTGAGACGAAATCTCATAACTACTTTTGCAACGGTAAATTTTCACTTTAAATTTAATAAGAAATTGTTTGCCGTTGAAATATATAATGTTTACCAAACTTAATACTTCTATGTGCAACTTCAGGAAATAATATGTGAAACAACTCAAAAGCACTTACCTCGGCTACTCCTAGTTATGTACTATCTTACGATATCTGATCTAAAGTTGAGAGCACAGAGTCCTCTTGGTCAGAACGGGTTCATCGGCCTTTAGCTGCACTAAATTACCATTTAAAAAAATAAAGCTGAGGTAACACCAAAGCATCTATTGGAAAAAACGTAAAGCTGACAAGTTCAGTCCTAGTCCTAGTTGAATTTGAATGTAAAATAGGTTAACAAATAATTGATGGCCAATTGCATGCAGTTGGATCACAAAAGCTAGAATTGAAAATATGAATAAATACTTGTTTTAAATACTATATGTTTAAGTACAAAACAACATTCATATGCAAATTATGATAGCAGATATAATACTCGTCTTTGGAAAAGTAAATATGTTCTTATCTCTAAAATATAATACCGGTCGTTGATAGCACTGCTAAGTTGTTTCTCCACAGGATATTGGAAAACGGATAAAAGGAAATCCTCAGGAATCCCCATACAACTTCTTTTTTCTTTAGGACCCACAACAATGTCCACAAAATCGAACGCAAAAATTCAGCCTTCACAATATATAAATTCTTAATAAAATTTCCTCATAAAGGATCCGATGTACAACATAATGATTGCGCGTAAAATAAGATAAGTTATACAAAAAAAGGGTACCTAAGAAATGTAACAATTAATATTGGTTATTAATCAAATCAAAGGCATACTTACACGCTGCCCACATTCAAAGACAAATGGTTACTATAAATTCCAGCAAAAATGCCGTTTACCAAAATAACTACGTAAATTGGTTTATAAAGCTTCGACTAAAATAAATCCAACAAATTACAATCGGATGTCTATTCATAAATTGAATAAACTTATAAATTTTAGAAGAGCCAGTAACACATCAAGTCTTTTCTTCTTGAGGATCAAAATTCAACAAGAGCTAACGGTTATCAACTATAAATTGTCGGTCAAAATTAACCTTGATAGATTAATAAAATATAAACATAGGCGGAACACTTTCAAACTAGTACTCAAACATAGTATCAAAGTTTTACTAACTTGAATTAAAAATTCTGAATATCGAACGAGCATGTACCCTTAAAAGAATGAAAAATCTAATAGAGAAATAATTTTGTAAATCATTATAAGATCAATACTTCGAATAAACAATAGACGTAAATAAATTAGCTTAACAAAACGAAACGTCACTGACTGATTCCTTCAAACAATCAGTTTAACAGAACTGCGCGTGATGACCATGTGTTGCACTGATATCAATATCTAAATTAGAATAAAGAATTTATTAATCTGGAATAAACTTTGAATGTATATAACTAATGGATAATTTAGAAACGCAATGTTAATTTTAAAATGCTGAAATCTCTGTACTACTTTTCTGCAACGGCAAGATGACTAGAAAATCACTTTGAATAAATGAAACGAAAATCTTGCAATTGATTTCTTCTACTTGAAAATTATGAAGCGAGTATATTCTAATATTTATTACAAGGACAGTAATAGTTTTGTTAATAATACAAATAAATTATTAATCGTAAATTTTATATAATAGTAATTTTCTCTTAATGACGAATACCCAAGTATATTAACTTCTATAAGACTGAAAACAAAACCATCACCTATATTACATGTACTAAATCTTAATTACTAAAGGTACAAATACAATAAAATTGATGACAGCAAAACTCGACAAAATTGACTGTCATACTTTTTTCCACGCACAATCTGGCTTCTGCAACGCTTTTTTCAATTCCTGTATCCCGATATTCTTCAATCCTGTTACATAGCAAACGAAAAGTATCAACAACGATCTTCAAGTAAACTTGAACCGATTGCCATAATTTACTTAAATTGTTCACGCGCAGTAAAATCTCGTACCAAACATGTAGTGCAACAATAAACTCAAAAGTTAACATTTCGTTGAGTACAGCTTCACAGTCACTTAAAGTTTCTGAATCTTCAGTTTCGTTTTTTAGGTCATTTACACAATCGACAACATCATCAAATTGCAACAATATCGCTTTAATTGCTTCTATTCTATTCTCCCATCTTGTTTCAGATAAGGATTTTAATATTAATTTTAATTTGGTTTTAAGGAAACCCCAACGCTTGCTTGATTTCGTAAATAGAAGGTATATTTTATTGATAAACCCGAAAAACGTCTTGGCAATTATAAAAGAATTACTTGCATCTATCAACAGTAAATTCCAACTGTGAGATCCACAAGGCGTGAAAAACGCTCTTGGATTAATATTAAAAATTCTAGTTTTAACTCCTTTGTTAATGCCGACCATATTAGCGCCATTATCGTATCCTTGCCCTAGACAATTTTGGATATCTATACCATTTCTTTCTAGTTCTTGTAATATTGAATTTGTTAAATATTCTCCTGTTGTTTGTGCGACGGCAATAAACCCAACAAAGTGCTCCTGTATCGCTCCAGTTGAAGAATTACAAAATCTTAACGTTATCGACATTTGTTCAACACGGCTGACATCCCTGGTGCAATCAAGCATAAACGCGTAGTATTTTGCTTGTTTGGCTCTTTGTATAATTTCATCAACAACTGATTTAAAGATTAATGTGATTAATTCGTTTTGAATATCGTGACCCAAATAATGTTGATTAAGCTGTGTTAGAGATTTAAATTTACGCGCTTGACTTTGCGTTGGTGGCGTGCCTAACGTTCATCTCATAAACCACACAGTCCACTGCAAATACTGTTAGCACGCGCAACGCTTAATGTGTTGTTATGTAAATACATTAATTTACCTTATTAAATGTATAAATCAAGTGTTTCTTTTATTGTGTGTTAACAATTCAGACCAGCTTGGTCATTTTGGTCATCTTCGGAGCCGCATTATGTTAGTAATACATAATTAATATAACAATACAATACGGGGTTCATTGGTAGTGATGAAACATTTCACTAGGCAGGCATCATTCACGTGTTCAAGATGGTACAGTTGTCCAGCATTGTTGCAGTCATCGCTTATGGAAATTGAGCTGCCTGTCGACTACATATCTGGTTGATTGTAAAATCATAACATTTGCGAGTAAGTTTCCTTTCTTTACTGAATTCCTTTAATATTTACCGAGCTTTTTTTGATCTGAAACAAAATGTCTGAGTTAAATTTATTAAACAGGAAAAGGGGTTGCTTGAAACACAGTTTAACAGCATTTAAAAATCATTTGAGCGGTGTTTTGGAGAATAAAATTGATAATTGGGTTGTAATTGAACTATCAGAGCGTTTAAACAGGTTAGAGGAGTATTTCAAGAATTTTGTGAAACACAATCTAATATTGAGGAGATTTGTGAGGAATCAGATTTGGTGGTACAATGTAAAGAACGGGAGATATTTGAAACCATGTATTTTGAAGCTACTTCACGAGCTAAATCAATAATTAACGATAATTCTATTAATAATGCTGATTGTGGCAGTGGCGGCTCGGTTTCTAAAAGGTCAGTGACGGGCTACCACAAAAAGGGTGTTAAATTGCCGGTTTTAGAAATTCCTAAATTCTCGGGATCTTTAGAGCAATGGTGTGAATTTAGAGATACCTTTACATCGGTAATTGATTCGGATTCTTCACTGAGTGATATCCAAAAACTCTATTATCTTCGCTAGAGGATTACCGGCCTAGCGGCTCAAATCATTAGGGCTTTGCCTACCAGTGGGGCAAATTACAAAATTGCGTGGAAATTAATTTTAGAGAGATTTGATAACAAAAAACTGTTGGTAAACAACCACATAAAAGCGTTGTTTAATTTACCTAGAGTGAAAGGGGAAAATGCCTCCGATTTGCGTAAATTAGTAGATGAATTTTCGAAACACGTATTGGCTTTAGAGTCATTAGAGCAACCAATGGAACAATATTGGAATGCATTATTAATATATCTAATCGGTTCAAAATTGGATACACAGATTAAACGGGAATGGGAAATTTCAACGCTAACAGAAGAATTTCCTTCATATGCAGATATCAAAACGTTCTTAACGGGAAGATGTCAATTACTAGAATCGTTAGATAGCGATAATAAAAAACCGAGTTGGAGTAAACCAAATCACGGAATAAGAGAAAGGGATTTTAAATCAGATTCTACAATTACTTTGGTAACTACGGGTAATAAAGGCGGGTTTAAATGCAAATACTGTGATAGTGTTGATCATGCGATTTACAATTGTGGGTTATTTTTAAAGCTAAATGCGCATGAACGGACTTCGGAAGCAAAATCCAAACGATTATGCTTAAACTGCTTAAAGGGGAACCATTTTTCGACAACTTGTAAGTCGGGAACGTGCCGAAAATGTGGTAAACAGCATCATTATGGGAAGAGCGTTAATTCGGAAGGGGAGACTCAAGTTAATCAAGGCAATGAGGGTAATACAAGGACAGTGGTCCAAAATAATACAGAGGTAATAAAGGTTAACTTTAGCCATGCAAATTGTTCTAAGGTGTTGCTATCAACTGCAATAATTAGAATAAAAAACGCGAACGGAATCTATGAGGTTTGTAGAGCTCTTTTGGATTCCGGTTCTGAAAGCAGCTTCATTACAACAGAGTTATGTCAAAGGTTAAGGTTACAGAGGTTTAAACAACAAATGGTTATAACGGAATAAATCAGCATACGTCGAACGTTACAGAACAAGCTGAAATACAAATACAGTCGTGTCATTCGTCGTACAACAAAACTCTGTCCTGTTATGTGTTAGATAAAATTTCGGATAGGATACCAACGAAATCATTTGAGATAAGTGAACTGATTATTCCAAAGCGGGTAGTACTTGCGGACCAGAGTTTCAATAAAAATAATGCGATTGATGTGTTAATCGGAGCTAACATATTCTGGGAGTTGTTGTATCCGGAGCAAATTCGGGTAAATCAGTTACAGCCAATACTACAAAACACGAGATTAGGTTGGATTGTTGGAGGGCCATGCCCAATCAATATCAAGAAAAGCCACACAACAGTGTGCAATTTCGCAAAAACCATTAATATTCAGCAGCAACTCAGGGAGTTTTGGGAACTAGAGGAGTGTCAAGGTCATCAGACTATTGACAACAATTCGGAAAAGTTTTGCGAAAATCATTTTCAGAAAACAATTGAGAAAGCGGATACAGGTCATTACATTGTTTCAATACCCTTTATTGAAACTGAACCGAAATTAGGGGTTACGTATACAACGGCATGCACTAGATTTTTCAGATTGGAAAATCAGTTTGCTAAAAATGCGAAACTTAAGCAACAATACACAAGTTTTATGCGCGAGTATGAGTCACTAAATCACATGACTGAAATTACATTAACAAAAACTAACATTCATGACGGATATTATTTACCACATCACGGGGTGATAAAGGAAACCAGTACCACCACAAAATTACGCGTAGTATTCGATGGTTCCTGCAAGGATACAAACAACGTGTCTCTAAACGATACGCAATATGTGGGTCCTACAATTCAGGACGATCTTGTGGCAATTTTGTTGCGCTTTCGGAGACATCGTTACGTAATATCAGGAGATGTGGAGAAAATGTACAGGCAGGTGTTAGTTAAGGCGGACCAGAGAAAGTACCAAAGAATTATATGGCGTGAAAATAATACAGATGATTTAAAGTACTATAATTTAAACACGGTGACTTATGGGACTGCATCTGCCCCATGTCTTGCTGTAAGGGCTTTGCAGCAAACGGTGTATGATTATCCAAATGTGAATCACGATGCGAAACAGGCGATCTTACATGATTTTTATGTAGACGACCTATTAAGTAGGTCAGATTGCAAACAAACGGCAACGGAGTTATGTCGGAACATAAGGGATGTACTACAATTGGGTGGATTTCCGATTCGGAAATGGGTTTCGAAAGATGCGGATATCTTACAATACGTCATAACTGAATCAACGGCTACACAAAATGCGATTGTTATAGGCGATAATTTGATACACAGAACATTAGGTCTGTGTTGGGATTTTAGAAAGGATACTTTAATGATTAGTGTGGGTGAAATTCATATTAAATCCAGTGTTACAAAAAGGGATATGTTATCAGTTATCAGCAAACTATTTGATCCTTTGGGTTTAATTGGGCCATGCATTATTGTTGCAAAAATTTTGATTCAAAGTTTATGGAAAACCCAGTTGGGATGGGATGAGGTAATAACGCAACAATTATATGCGCAATGGAGGAAACTAATAGAGAGTCTGCCAACGTTAAATAATTTACAAATTCCGAGACATGTACCGTGTGGAAGCAGTGATAGGCTTGAGTTGCATTTATTTTCAGATGCATGTAAAACGGCTTACGGTGCGTGTGCATATATCAAGACAGAAATTGACGGTTCGATTTCCACACGATTGTTATGTGCGAAATCAAGGGTAGCTCCTATAAAGGAAATTACAATACCACGTCTTGAATTATGCGGAGCATTATTGGCGGCAAAATTAGCAGACAAAATATTGCATTCGTTAAATATAAATTTTGATCGAATATTTTCTGGTGCGATTCAACAATCGCGCTTGCATGGATTAGACTTGCGTCAAATAAATTAAAGGAGTTTGTGGCACACCGAGTGACACAAATCCAAAATCTCACTAATACATCTGATTGGCGATATGTTCATACTAGTGAAAATCCTGCTGATATAATTTCGAGGGATTGGTTCCAAGCGAGTTATTAAAATCATCCATGTGGTGGAATGGACCGGTATGGTTATCACTACCTGAGTCAGAGTGGTCATTTTCGGTTGAAACCGAGGAGTTTGTTGACGCGGTGCCTGAAATCAAAGAACGAGTAACATTAATAGCAATAAAACGCGAAGAAATATTTCTATTCAACCTTACATGGTCATTACATAAACTACAAAAAATTGTAGCGTGGTGTATGGGATTTGCAAATAATTGCAGATCACGCGATGAGTGTATTACGGGTAAATTAACGGTTAATGAATTAGATTTAGCTTTAAAACGTCTAGTTCAAATTGCGCAACGAGAGAGTTTCATAGAAGAAATCGAATGGGCAAAGGGAAATTCTAAGGCAAATGTTACGGGTTCATGGATGAAATTGTCTCCATTTTTAGATAACTACCATTTACTTCGGGTTGGAGGGAGATTAAAAAATTCCCATTTTAGTTTCGACAAAAAACATCCGTTATTATTAAGCGGTAAACACATATTATCAAAATTATAATGGAAAGCGAACATAAACGATTATTACATGCGGGGCCACAATTGTTACTGTCCTCCACTAGGGATCGATTTTGGATTACAGGAGGTCGGAATCTTGCTCGGGCAACAGTACACCATTGTGTTACTTGTTACCGGATCAAACCAGTTCCGTTGAGTCAAATCATGGGTCACTTACCAGAGAGTCGCGTAACACCCATGCATCCGTTTCACTCAGTGGGAATTGATTATGCGGAACCATTTCAAATAAAACACCATAAAACTTACAAAAGTAAATCATCAAAATTTCATATATCACTGTTTATATGTTTTACCACCAAAGCTGTCCACCTCGAGCCAGTAAGTGATCTTACTACACAAGCATTTATAGCAAAGCTACGCAGATTTGTAGCACGCAGGGGAGTTCCTACACACATATATTCAGATAATGGAACAAATTTTCAGGGAGCACAGGCTGAGTTAAGGGACTTGGGAGATTTTTTACAAAAAAACGAAACGGAAATAATCACTAATGCAAGGGAGAGGAATTTCATGGCATTTTATTCCAGTAAATAGTCCTCATTTTGGCGGACTTTGGGAGGCGGAGTTAAATCTGCTAAACACCATCTCAAACGAGTATTTTGAATTCATTAGTTACTTTTGAGGAATTTTAACAGTTTTGAATCAGATTGAAGGGTTCTAAACTCCAGACCGCTACATCCTTTATCATCATCACCTAATGATTATGATCCATTAACTCCTGCCCATTTCTTACTCGGTAGAAAGGCTACTACTATACCGGATCCAAATGTTACCGATGTGCCAATTAATAGATTATCGCGTTATCAATATTTACAACGATTAGTGCAACATTTTTGGCGTATCTGGTCACGAGACTACATATCAGAATTGCAGCAAAAATGCAAATGGTCTAAAGAGCGCAATAACTGCAAGGTCGGTGATTTAGCATTAATAAGAGATGACAACTTACCTAGTTTCAAATGGCAGTTGGGTCGTATCATCGAACTTCACCCAGGCAGCGACGGACGAGTGCGAGTTGTGTCATTGAACGTTGCGACATCGGTGGTGAAACGTGCCATTACGAAAATTTGTGTCTTACCTATCGATGAACCTGAAAGGAAATAGTGAAATTTTTGTGTTAAAAATGTTGAACTATTTACATTACTACTTATCATTTATGTGTTTGAGTTGAAGTTGATACTTACCTTTGTAGTTGTTGATAATCACTCATTTATTATTAATTGTGTAATACTTATTATTTGTACTTATTTAAATTGAGTTATTGAAATACTATTTCAACAGGGGGAGTATGTTAGAGATTTAAATTTACGCGCTTGACTTTGCGTTGGTGGCGTGCCTAACGTTCATCTCATAAACCACACAGTCCACTGCGAATACTGTTAGCACGCGCAACGCTTAATGTGTTGTTATGTAAATACATTAATTTACCTTATTAAATGTATAAATCAAGTGTTTCTTTTATTGTGTGTTAACAATTCAGACCAGCTTGGTCAAGCTGTTTTTTATTATTGCGTTGCAGGTGTTCCCGTAGTGTAAGATCATATTTGGGTAACAATTTAAATAGGTCTATAAAATAGCCACTATTATCGCTATTATTTAAATTAAGAGACTCTCGATGAGCTCTAAATGCCAGCTTATGTGAAGCTAAGTAGTTATTATATCAATCAACCTTTCAAACAAGTTGTACCAATACTTTTGCGATTCTTTAACCAGTCTCTCGTTTTCTGCATCTATTGTTTTTCCGTGTTTAATTCCTTTATAAAATTCAATCCATTTAATCATGCACACATGTGTCCATGACTTTGTTCATGTCTTTGGAATATTCGACTCAAATCTTTCCAGTCGCAACATCCTTCTTTTTCCATCTGTGTTTGCAAATGGGAAAAAAGTTTACATAGAAAGCAATAAACTTTATCTTTAGATATAGAGTAAATTAACCATCTGTGATGTTGGTTTTCCCCATTACTCAATTTTCGATTAAAGTGGAATTTAGAAAATTGTTTATTATTATCGTCTCTGGGATAACTTTCGTCAGACATCTCTAGGTTTTGGTGAGGACCGTTTTGAACTAAGTCATGACGCTGCGAGTCCGTTATTGGAAATAATCACTTCCCCGGATCAGAATCCATAAACAACGTTGTAAAATGGGCTGCTTGTTTTTCAATCATTGAGTCACGAATGTTGTCGTCACAGTATACTTTTTACTGTTACTGGGTTCAGAGACTTGAATAACTGTAGATTCTGCCACCTCTGCATCTAAAGTTGGTTCAGAAACTTGTACAAGAGAGTCATCAGACTTTAATGTTATTGTAGTACCGACCGGTCCGGATGAAGGTTTCTTAAGAAATTTCATCATACTGGAACTCATGGTCTGGTTGGACAGAGCCTTTTCAACTTTTTTTTTCTTTTTGACGCACCAGATTCCCATTTCTACCTATATCTCTGTCTCTAGAAGGCCCTCCTGACATTATAATGACGATATCAAATATAAAAAACAAACACGCTTATACCAGCGCAGATTAAATGCAAAAAGCTTTGAATATTATATGTAACTGACTTAAAATAGGGGAAGTAACTTAATAATTGATTATACAAAAAATTAAACTAACACATGTAATTCACATCATACCCAATGTAAAATGTATGCATGTAATCCAAACAATATTAGCACAGAAGCTTTTAGTATTTATAATCAAAAATACCAACAATGATAGATTCTTTATCTTTATTTTAACTACGCGTTACTTTAGTCGTTGGTTATAACATGCTAAAGTAATTTAACTACACACTTCAGGTATAAACAACAACTGAACGTCCGTAACAATTTACGCATACACCATACAGTTTAAGACGGACAAAGGAGGGTGGTTTAGTTTTGCCAGTAATTGTATACAAAAAGAGGGGGTATCGACCTAATACGTACCTGTACTTTAAACACTATACTATATTTGTGTTAAACTTGTTTAAGTCATCTTGGCTGCATTGTTAAATGTTAAACCTTAGACTATTATTACAAAGTACGTACTCAACTAAATAGAATTCTATTAGGAACTTCTAAGAAACATTTGGCTTACAATGACTGAGCTTGTCAACCTGAGAAGACATCAAACAATACCTAAGTAGCTTTTCGCCTGAACTTGATTCATTTTGGCCAAGAAATCATTTTGAAGATTCATTTTCTACAAAAGCTTCAATCGCAAAACCACGAAGTAGGGTTTATTTACAATTATATCTCACAAAAGTTACTAATAGTTATGGCATATAATAAATGTAAATTGAACATGTATTTTCAAATGCTCTTTGAAATGAAAGGCCTTTTAACAATGGACTTATCGTAACCACTGGGTGCATTGAATTCTTCTCCCTGCCGGGACAGGTAGTCGACAGGGTCTGTTAGTGTGATGCATTGCTTGCCTTTGCGATAAGAAATACTTGCTTTTAAATAAGGGTTTAATTCTACATTTAAAACATTGCAGAACGCTGGCGTTCGTTCTACGATAACAAATATTTTTTGGTCAACTAATCAACTTCTCCCATTTTTTTGCGAGGCCCTCACGGGCGCAAGGCCGTTGGCGGTCGCCAACGTCGCCGACGTCTAACGCCGCCACTGATAATGCCGCATTTTTTACAAATACTCACACTAGGTACTGCATAAATGAAATTAAAAACAAGACAGATATAAATCAATTTTTTAATTAATTATAAAAGCTTATGAAACATATCCTATAAATAAAGTATAAATAAAAATATTCAACAATCGTAGGTGACGGCCAGTGTCAAACAAGTGGAGTAATTTAGTTTATTTATAAATGATAAACGTAGATTAATAAAAATAGTATATTTATTAATTTCCAGTAAATACGTTCCTAGACTTCCCAACCTCCACATTAGGAGCATAACCTCTAGCACCACTCATTGTTCTCTACCAAATATCGGGTCAACCAAGCACCCCCAAGTGGACTAATTTGCTGCAAACTCTGTCACCATATTTCTTAAAGCGAACACAAGCTAGTAGTAAATCGGAAAAGATGGCACAGCAGTCATTTCAGAAATACCGCCCTAATCTGCTCCAAGACCGAACACTTTAGACCCACCACGAGCACTAGCATGGAACTAGTACCTCAAAAACAGGATGCGTCAAATTCTTCACGCAATCAGCTACCCAGTCTGTACAAAAATAAAACTCCAGCATCTCATTGCTGATACCTAGCACCAGCTAACATCAAATATAGAGAGCTAACAGCCATTTCGGAAATATAACTTATAATTTTCGGAGGATGGTAACTTGAGTCGGCTCTGTGGATCAGATAGGTAGGTTCGAGTATAGCTGTTGAACCCTAAATCCCGGGTTCGATTCTCGATACGGATCACTTGAATAATGTTAGGCAAGCGTTTTCATAAAAATATGACCTCGTTCAGATGAGAGGTAAAATGTAAGTTTCTTGCGTGGATGTTGACATACTTTGAGTTCAAAGCAACGCACTTTTCTAGTCGTTTGACCTACACTGAATTTGCAGTCACGTTGTTTTTCGTAGATTGGCCTACAAACCAACGTAGTCACATCGTTTTTAGTCAGTTGAGCCACATTGAGATCAAAGTCGCATATCTTTTATCTGACTGACCTACATTGAATTAAAAGTCGCATAGTTTTACTAATCATGTATTGAGCGTACAGCAGCATGTTGGTAGAGCGTCGCCTCTTTTTTATTTATAATTTATCGCTGCGTGACAAACACTTGGTTTTAAACATTTTTTTCACTGTTGTATAATTGCTTATGGGCGCAAAATTATTTACATTACAGAGGAATAACTATCAGTATCTGAATTTGCAAAGTAAATATTATTCCCTAACGTAAATTACTTTGCCTTTTCATGCTTTTATCATATTCTTCAATTGAAAAACTCATTTTTGTTGAATCCACGCTGAATCATGCTGAAAAAGATAAATATTTAAAATATCTATTTGAAGATTACAATGAAGAATCAAAGTTCGAAGACATCAGTGAAAACGAGTACCGGCTGCCAGGTGAGGCTTAGTCGAAGAGCTGCAGGATGTCCGAAGAAGAAAGAGAGAGCCATACTGAGTCCAACGAAAGCAAAAGCGAGAGTAGGGCCTTCGCCTCAGTCTCAGGATCCTATCGACGATTTAAAGAGCCTCCACATCGATTAGGACAACTTCCGCAACTAACTCCCTTCCTACCGCAACCATAACAATGCCGTACTTACGGCCTGGTACAGCGGGGAGAAATATGTCCCGTTTGATCACAATTCTAACACGTTATCGGGTTAGCAGAAGTAGATGACGAAGTAGAAGTAACAAGAAAAGAAAGGTTGGGTTGATTGACTGGTGTAGAGCGACTAGAGACAGGATTAGACCCGCGGAACTGAACCGACGGAAATGCGGTAGCATCTGACTTATAAGCAACGTGTGGTTCCCACAAATGCGAAGTAGCGCTGGAAGGTGGTGGTCGAAAAGTGACTACGGAGTACTTTCTAAATTAGAATCTTTTCCCTAAGGATAGTTGTTGTGAAATAAAAGTAAGGTCTATTAGTGCTAATGCAGACTGATAGCGCGAGGCTAGATTGCGTCGCATAATCTCCAATTGTTGGATTTCCGATAAGAGAGTGGATAAGCGTAAAAATAAGCTTTGCATTGTTGCCACGTATAGACCAATGGTTTCGGTAGAACCCATAGTTCGAGAATTTATTTCGTCTAATAGGCGTCTATTATAATTCACGGCTAGGAATTCGGCGTTTAATAAAGTAACAACGTCTTCCCAACATTTGAGGGAACGCTGATGTGCTCGGAAGAAAAGTAAAGACTTTCCGGTAAGTAATTCCGGAGTAAAAACAAAAACCTGCTGAGCAGAAATATTACGCGAAACCCTGAGTTCCTTAATACGGATCAAGAATTCCGGTGGAGAACCTTCATCTGAAAGAGACATTCAGTTTAGCGAGCGGGTATCTTTAGTAGGGATCACATTATTGACAGTATTAGAGGTATCCAATTCTCCCTCGGCATCAGAAGGAACATAAGGAGCTTCTCCGGTAACGGTGGCAGCTACATTAAGAGTTTGTAGGATGGAAGAAGACTGTTGAGTAAAATCCGCAAAAGTAATCCGCTTGAATTTCCCAACAGTCGCCTCAACATCAGAACGAATGATCTGTAAAGCAAATAATAATTTATTTTTCGTAATGGCTTCTTCCTCAGAGCTAGCCACCATCAACTCACAACGCCGCTGAATGTGTACCCAGAAGTGAATCGCAACCACACAATTTTATTCAATACAAAAATAACAAAAGGACTAAATTTTAAAACGAGTACTAAACGTAACAAAACAAAGTCAATAAAATCAGAAATAGAGCGCCAGAGTTTTCAAAAGATCTAGAATTATTGTCGAAAGCACAAGTCCAATAATCTAAAATTAGCCAACCAATGATATTGAGCGATTAAGAAGGAAAACAAAACTAACATTTAATAAGATCGAACCCACACATGAAATAAAGAAATGAAATAGATACCAGTTCGATCATAATGGAAGAAAACATAAGTAGTATCAGACCGAGAAAAACGGATAATGTAGTAACTTGGGTAGTGGACAAAAAATCCAGGCCAGAAGCAAAACAAACTAGGGGCAGAGATTAAGCGAAACCAAATCGGAGCAACCGTTAACTAAAACAAAATCGGGGCCCCACTCCAGGGCGTCAGAATTTTTGTTACAGTAAACCATGCGGGTCAGGAAGAACCGAAAAAACCCAATTAAAGTAAAGACTCGCACGAAATTACATAGCCAAAGGAAGAGAGGCCGGGCTAACGTCGATCGGAGATTGAGCGTGGGAAAGTAATCGAAAATAAAACCCGAGAAGAAAAAAAACGAGTTGTCTCTCTGGAATAAAAATTAGTTGATTAGTACAAACAATGACAGCACATTAGTCTGTCAAGGAAAAATAAGAATACATATATATCGATATAAATAATAAAGAAAACACCTTTCTGGTATAAGTAATTGCTTTTCTATATTATAATTTCACAATATGGTTAAAAATGAGACAAAAATTAAACTAAATAGTGTTCGTATGCAGCACACAACCACGTAACCGTATACTTAACACATACAACAAACATATCACTTAATAGTAAATTAGAACCTAGATGAATGATTGTAAATCAGTACTAATCATTAAATAACCTACACTTTTAGGTAATATAAGTCGCGAGATAAGAAACACACGATCTCGGGACGGTATTGGACCACATATATTTTAGTTATTTAAAACCTGCGTAGTTAAATTATATCCGGCCCACGGCTAGATGATAAAACGTATCAACACCACTGAGGTGTTCTTAACACTAATCAATATTAGTAATGTTGGTTAGTAACAATATATAACGTGACCTGTAGAAAGTTTAGAAAGTCACGGGATTAGTAAAGTGTGAGATTTTCAAAAATTCCCGGTTTCCTTCACGAGGATTAAATGGCCAGTAGCAATACACACCATTCATAACTTTTAGGTCAGCGGAACCGGAGAAGTCGGCGTTACCAAACTTGTTTCTGAGTCAGCAGTCTTGGTTGCAAACCCAGTGTACGAGAAGTGAGTCATCTCACGTAGCGTGCAAGAGCGAGAATGTAGGCGGAAAACCAACCAACCAATCTAGAAAATTTATCCTAAAACGGGCTAAAAGCAGATTTTGAATTAGTGTTACCTTCAACCGTCAACAAATGCCTACCCGATACACACAAGAGAAAGTAATTTGAAGGGAGGATGGATGTACCGGCTCGTATAATTTCTTGTACAATCCCAACGGTAATTTTACAAAGGACAGAATCAGTACTCCAACGAAAACCGTTGATACTAGAAAACAGAATCAATAATTCATAAATAAAATTCAATGCAACGAGTGTTGATAGCCTATCTATGCAACAAATGTTCAACGAAAGTACTCGCGAAACTCGTATCAAATTGATAGTATAATCCAGTATGAATGGTAACCGCTTAGAATAAATGATTTAAATGCACCTAACTCCTAACTACAATTAGGAGACTGAAAATCAACATTCAAACACTAGGCCCGCCAGAACAGAATATGAACTAAGGCAATGATTTTATTCGGAATATAGACGAGATAATAATTAATCACTTATCTTAGTCAAGTAAATTTTAAAAGCAAAACTGAGAGGTATCAAATTCCCAGGCTCCGTGGGATCAGGTAGTTCGCGTCACTGCTGATTCCAAGGTTTCAGGTTCCACTAACTACACGCAGAGCTTGAAGGATTGTAAAAAGTTTCTTTTCCAGCAGTATTTTGATGGATATTTGTGCTATTATTTTGAAAGATGGTTAAAACAAGCCTTATATTTCTGAAAATATCTAAGTAATAATTAATTTTACGATTCTGTTAACCTCTTATATTTATTACGTGTTGTATTAATCTAACTCTATGCTTTATAACTGGGAGCATCGTCTCAAGTTGCGCGGTGACAAAAAAATAACTTTTATGAGTCATTGTAAGAACTCTCTCCTGCATAAATAGATTGATCGTTGTAACGGTCGCATGCGCAATCAGTTGACAGGTTATTTATACGTGCAGTATCACCTTGGTTGTTGCGCGGGTAAGTCGAGCTCTGATAAGAACGATGGCCTTGAGAAATTATGCTTGGTGGCGCGTGAAAAAGAAACATGGTGAATGGTAGTGAAGACATCGTGTAATACATTCCTGGCAACGCTTTTCCGGCAGATAGATGTATAAAACACGAAGTTAAAAGAAACCTAAAGCATCAGAAACACATGTAACTATGTAACATGGTTACAGATAGAAATTTATTAAATTTAACATGATTATGGAAGTTAGGTGGTCTGAGAAATAACAACATATTTCATGATGATATAAAGAAGCTCCAAGTTTCATATAAAATGCAGGAAATGGTTTAAGTACATCGCAGATATTTTCACACGTGTTTAACATCTGATATGTTGTTTGTTCTGTACAGACGTTCAAGTCTTGACAACATCTGGATTATAAATAAGTGTTTTTCTAAGTTTTGTTTGAGTTGTAAATTTTCAAGTCACGCCACACTGTTTGATCTTATAGTACTCTTGTGATTTCAAAGAAAACTTTACAAAGACTCCATTTTCATTTTTGATAAGTGCAGTTAAAAAATTTATAGATGGCAGTATGCAAAAAGGGTTTACCTTTTAGAAGTAAAAAAATTTAAACTATCATTCTAGACAAATCAATAATGATTCATATTCAGAAAAATAAATTATTTCATTTTAGAAAGTATTAGTTAGTAATAATAATTTACCGACTTTAAAAATTCGCTGTTCGCTGGAACAGATTAAATATGCTTTATTGAAACTTAAAAATGAAAGAGAAAGTTAAATTAATACTTATATTTGAAGTCTATCGTAGTACTACTCAAGACTAATTAAAAACCTGTTAGTATTTCATTAGTCGTTCTTCAAATTCTAGTTTAATTATCAGTAAAAGAAATGATTGCAAAAAGTTTTAAGATATGGAAACAATACTACTAAATTAAATTTATAATGACGTGCTATTGTTGAGAAATTAATTGTAAATAGATATCTTTGTTAATTAGTAACTAAGAGAAAACAAAATTATTTTGGTCACGTCTATAATTATTATTTGGAATGAAATGAGACTTGGTTCTTAATGTCTATAAAATTTTATGATGATCGCTAACAGAATACACAAACTGCGCTAGGATTGGTTTTGTTTAATTACAGGAGTAGCTGTGCATCTTTATCAGCTTTACCGTGCAGGAGGGTAAGTATTTCGTAAGGGTGGCAATTTCAGTACTGCGATATAGGGCTTATGTTTCTGCATTCTTCTTATACAAATGAGCTGATGTTAGTCATTAATTGTATTTATAAATTCGGTGGCGCCATATTCACTTTAGCTTTGGTGGTAGTTCAATCTTGGCCCAAGCTCATGATCTACCCAGAGCAAATTACTCTACTAGCCGCTTTGCCTATAGAGGTTTTCTTACTCATAGGCCGCTTTTCCATCTAAACTTATCTCAGGCTTTAGGCTTTTTATCTCAACAGAAAGTCCTCGTTTAATTACCCTTTTGTCTGATAGTTGGCAAAATAGGTGTATAATAAAACCCTAACCCCAAGTTATAGTTACAAGATGTTGGACGAGCATTTTTAACAAAAACACGCTCTTGTTGGGATGAGAGCTAAATTGTAGGTCCCATGTGTGTATTGTCCGCGACGCTAAAAACACCTACCTTGTTTGGATTAGCAAGGGCTCGGCAAAATTCAAAATTTCTAGGTAAAAATTCGTTTACTGGCCTATGTAGTACTTTCGGGTGGAGCATGGAAAAGTCCAATGTACAGTAGTCGAACGAGGAAGCGAATTTGTATATCAGATCCGCTCGCGTATGCCAGCTGATACCGAGGTCCCCGGTTGGATTTCCAACACGGACCGCTTGAAAAATGTTACGCGAGTATCTTTACAAAAATACGCTCTCGTTCGGATGAGAGGTAAAATGTAGGTCCCGTGTGTGAATGTTGTAACGCATGTTACAGATTCATACCTTGCTTGGAATAACAACGGTTCGGCAAAATTCCAAATTTTTAGGTAAAAAAAATGTTGAAATTGTAACTTGACGTAGTCCCTAGCCAAGGCTCTAATTTGTTACAAAACTTATGTACCTTAGACCTCGCACTAACCAGCACCCTACTAAGGAAATCTAGCACATTAAAAACAAAATGATCGGAATCTTTTAAAAATTGGCAGTCAGCAACTAAATGTTAAAAATAAATAACTTCTGCCCTTCTTTGCTTATACCTAGCACCAGCTGATTTCAAATTTTGAGCGCTAGTACCAAAAATGTTTCATAAATATGGCCTTATGTTTTCAGAAAAAAGGAAGATTGACGTTATTCTCCTCTTATTTCATTGCTCTAATTGCTCCGAGCACCATTCAGTTTAGGCTGTGTATCAGTTGAGCATCCACCTATGAAAGTTATTACCTGGAAAACATATACCAACGTCTTCTTAAATATCCCCTTTCATCGCGTTACTTTGCTAAGAACATTTAATTAAGCCAAGATGCTTGTAGTTTGCATTTCCTAACAAAATGTAGCGCCGAATCCGCTTTTGAATATGACATTACAGAAAAGTAGGCCTATATGAGTTCACAAATTTAACGCATTTCTGCACAACGGAATGCATGTTTTTTTAAATTTAAATTGTCTCTACATATGTATTACATATTTTGCATGAAATTTGTAACTTTCTATGGATTATAAAACTAATACGAAACTGTGTTTATGAGCCACGTTTCGATAAACAAATATTGCTTTTTTACCCTACGCAGAACTTGGTAATCGTATAAGTAATATTAACGGTGAAATTGTTTAAATGTGCGTTCTTGATAAAAAGGATTCTAATCTTTGTTATCTCTTTTACATCTTTTTTGTTGTACTCCCCACACCTGGCTCTTTCACTATTTGTGTAATTTTATATACAAATCCTTCAATGCCTAGCAAAACGGTGATATTTCCTAAACGGTTTTGGAACTTCGTTTTAAAATTTGGTAGTACGCTCTATGCTAGGTATAACCAAAGAGATGGAGTTTCATTTTTTCTAATGACCAAGGTCCGACTTCCAAACCCTAAAGATTGCTCCTATTTTGTTTCTGAGGTGCGGTGTTGGCTAAGACTAAGGTGCATGGTGCTGGGTTAGAACATTGTGGGAAAGAGTCTCATCTCCCAAAAATTATAGGCTGTATTTCTAAAATGCCGCGGTGCCAGATCTGTTTTGGTGCTATCTATTACTAGCTATAAGAAAAGCGGTATTAGGGTCTGAAGTAAATCAGTCTACAGGGAGGGAGGCCAACTTGAGGCACACTCTTTGGGATTCTATAATAATATTCTAGTTCACTACAGCGTACGATACACCTTTTTTCAGATATATTTATTTATTAAAATTGATATATACAGAGCAAGCCCTAATTACACATTTCACTAAAATAATTAATATACTTCAAAACAATGTGTGAAAGAACACAAATTTCATGAATATTTGTATGCATTATATTTTATTCGGATTAATTTAGAGCATTAATTTAGAATAGATCAAGTGTCGTTTCTTCAGTAAAGTAATTAATTTATTATTTTCCAATATTACACCTTCTATCGTTACGGTTTTTCAAACTTTTTACTTTTTCGCATAGAAATAGATGTTTCCTTTCGATACTTATCCAAAAGAAGCGGAACGAGCATTTCTTAGTTTTTGTTTCCACAACAGTGTCAGTTGAAAATAAGCCGTTCTTCGACAATCAGTCTTAGCAAGCACATTTCAACTAAAATTTTAAACTTATTTAGTACACACGCTACTACACCATCCAAATTTACATAAAAATACTGTGTAAAACGAGGTTTAAGAATATTTATGTCAGCGACAAAAAATGTTTTCTCATTGGAAGGAAATTCGACGTCTATTTCTTTAGCTATGATTTGGAGATTTAAAAATAGCTCAAACTTTTCGTCGTTTTAAATAGAACCTTGCAGTTTCAGCTTATTGCAAAACATTTGCATCGCTTTACTGCAGAGACTTGTCATCAATATTAAGTTTTTTAAATGTATCTGCCCTGTAGGCTGGTTTTAACAAAAAAATCATACAATACATTTGAATTAGAATGTTTTTCATCCAGTAGAAACATTCTGCTTAATACTATTCCTTTCCATGGCCACTGCGCATGTTTGCGAAAAACAGTGCTAAGTGCCCCTGATCTTATATTTATACACAAAAATTTTAATATTCGATATTCTAAAGGTGAAATTCTATGAACTTCATTGATTTCACGATTGCACATAAAATAACGTCAAGTTCTGAACTTGTATCTTTGAGTACTGAACCTTTCTATGTATAATACACGTAACATCTTCATGTTGCTTTAGACAGAAACTGAATAGGAAGGGAAAATGATATCTTAAACGGACCTACACTTGTCCCTATAGTAGGGAACAAAGTATATTACTATAGTAAGTCTGCTTATCGTAAAAAGCGATTAAAGGGCACAGCAACAGGCAGCAGCCTTGCTGGCTAAAAGATGTTGGAGGAGAGTCGGTTGGTCTCGGGCGATCCTCAATAATCTACAAGGTTGTTTGGGGTTGCCCGTGACAGATACGGCTTTTTGCTAAAATCTTTAAAAACTGCGTTGTGGCATGATATCGGAACCTAATACAATATTTCCTAGGTATGCGTGGCCTAAAACACGAAATATGTATGATGGAGAGCTCACAAGTAAAACTCTTGTCCGGTGGTAAAATACCCCCTCATTCGGATCTCCGGGAGGGGGTACTTGGGACTCGTTATCGTAAAAACATATAACAACGGTTCGATTTAGTGATAGGGACTTGAAATGTAAGGTCATTACTTAGAGTAGATAAGTTAACAAATTTATTAGTCGAAATGAGAAAAGGAAAGCTAAACATTTTAGGTATTAGTAAGGTGAGATGGCCAGATAGTAATGCTTTTGGAAAGATAATGGTAGGATAATTACAACTTTAACTAATGGACAGGCAGGGGTAAAAATAGTGTTATGTGAAATATGAGGACGTAAAGTTAAAGAGTACTTACAATTTAGTGATAGAATAATTATGATTAGATTGAGATGGAGAGCTCACAAGTAAAATTCTTGTCCGGAGGTAAAATACTCCCTCATTCGGATTTCCGGGAGAGGGTACTTGGGGCTCGTCATCGTAAGAATATAAAACAACAGTTCGATTTAGTGATAGGGACTTGGAATGTAAGGTCATTACTTAGAGTAGATAAGTTAACGAATTTATTAGTCGAAATGAGAAAGCAAAAGCTGGACATTTTAGGTATTAGTGAGGTGAGATGGCCAGACAGTAATGACTTTTGGAAAGATAATTATAGAATAATTACAACTTCTTCAACTAATGGACAGGCAGGCGTAGGAATAGTGTTAGGTAAAAGATTAGGGCATAAAGTTAAAGAGTACTTACAATTTAGTGATAGAATAATTATGGTTAGATTGAGTACAAAACCCACAGACACTGTTTTAGTACAGGTTTACATGCCAACAACTCAGTACGAAGATGAGGAAGTAGAAAAGATATACGAGGATATAAATAGTATAGTGAAAAAAGTAAAAGGAGATGAGAATTTAATAGTTATGGGCGATTTTAATGCGTCAGTGGGAGAAGGAAAAATGGTAGGAAAATTTGGGTATGGCAGACGAAATGATAGAGGAGAAAGATTAGTTGAGTTTTGCCAGGAACATAGGTTAGTAATTGTAAACACCCTATTCGAACAACATGTTAAGAGAAGATATACCTGGAAACCGCCAGGTGATAGGGCTAGATACAAAATAGATTATATTTTAGTTAAACAAAGAATTAGAAACCAAGTTAAAAACTGTCGTAGTTATCCAGGGGCTGACATAGATAGCGATCATAACTTAGTTAAAATGAATTGTAAACTAAAATTTAAAAAATTGAGAAAGGTTAAAAGAGAGGGCTGGGACCTAGGTAAGCTTAATGATAGTAGGGTAAAAGAGGAATATAAACAAGTATTAGATAATAAGAGCAAAGAGATAGCTGTAGGAGGGAACGTAGAAAATAGATGGAAAGAAATAAAACTGATTGTACACGATACAGCAACACAGACTATAGGTAAGAAAAAATAGAAGCGAGAAAACCCTGGGTAACAAAGGAGATATTAGATTTAATAGAAAATAGAAGAAAGCTTAAACCTTTCAGAGAAGTGGATAGTGAAAGTAAGCAAAAATATAATACAGTTAGAAATAAGATAGTACATGAGTGTAGAAAAGCTAGAAATAAATGGACGGAAGAGAATTGTAAGGGAATACAAGATGATTTGAGAGTAGGTAAGACAGACAGGGCTTACAGGGCAGTTAAAAAGTTTTTTGGGGAAGATAGGAAAAAATATAATGGTATTAGAGACGAGAATAATGAGCTTCTAATAAATAAAGTTGAAGTAGCAGATAGATGGAAAAGATATTTAGAAGATTTATATAAGGGAGACGATATGGATGAGTTAGAGAACGACCAAGAAGAGGATGTAGAAATAGGGTTCTCAATATTAAGAGAGGAATTTGATAGAGCTGTTCGGAATCTTAAAATAAATAAAGCGCCAGGGATAGACGATATTCCCGCAGAATTAATAAAATATGCAAGTCAGAAAACTTTAGACAGATTATATGAACTAGTAAAAGTAATATATGACACAGGTGAGGTTCCAATAGATTTCGAAAAAAATATTATTATTCCAATCCCAAAAAAGTCAAGAGCTGATAGTTGTGAGAATTTTAGAACGGTTAGTTTAACTTCTCATGCTTCCAAAATACTAACAATAATAATTAAAAATAGAGTAGAAACTTTGACTGAGAGTTATTTAGGCGAAGACCAATATGGTTTTCGTAAAGACAGAAGGACTAGAGAACCGATACTAATGATTAGGGTAATTATCGAAAAAAGGTTACAAAAAATAAAAAAACTCATTTCGCGCTTGTAGATTTAGAAAAAGCATTCGATAGGGTTAATTGGATTGTTATGTTCAGGGTTTTGCAAAAAATAGGAATCTCTCATAGGGATAGAAAAATTATTTACAGTCTATATAAAAACTAAAGCGTAGTAATTAGATTTGATGAATTAGAAAAGGAAGCTAAGATTAGAAATGGTGTTAGACAGGGTTGTATACTGTCTCCCTTGATTTTTAATGTTTATATTGAGGAAGCTTTAAACTTAGCTAGAGAGAGAAAAGAGATAGGTATTAGTGTACAGGGACAGAAAATAGACATGTTACGTTTTGCAGATGATATAACCGTTATAGCAGAGTCTAGAAAAGAGTTAGGAGAGTTTTTAAATATTTTAGATGAGATACTACGGACTAACTATAGTATGAGAATTAACTCAGTAAAGACAAAGATAATGACAAGTGAGTTACAGCCTAGTTCTAAACCAAAATTAAAAATAGGTAATACCGAGTTGAGGAGGTAGATGAATTTTGCTATTTAGGTAGTATAATTACAAAGGATGGACGTAGCAGAAAGGATATAGTAGCTAGAATAGCTCAAGCTAAAAAAATGTTTTTAAAAAAGAAAAACTCACTAATATCTAATAGTATTAGTTTAGATAATAGAAAAAGTTTCTTAAAGTCGTACGTATGGAGCGTTCTACTATACGGTAGTGAGACTTGGACAATTAAAGAAGTAGATAAGAAAAAGATAGAAGCTTTTGAAACTTGGTGTTATAGGAGAATGTTAAAGATTTGTTGGACAGATAGAGTAACAAACGAGGAAGTTTATAGAAGGATAGGTGAGGATCCCCGTATGTGGAAACAATTGAAGGTCAGGAGAGATAGAATGATAGGGCACCAGTTAAAACATGAGGGACTATTGAGTAAAGTCTTAGATTATAGACTACCAAATAAAAATAAAGTAGGAAGGCCTAGACAAAGCTATATTAGTCAAATTATTAGAGATTTAGGTTGTGAAGGGTATGTAGACCTTTTTAGACTAGCTCAGAATAGAAAAGAATTTAGAGCTGCGTCAAACCGACTTTAAGTAAGTTCGAAAACAAAACAAAAAAGAATAAATAACAGTTAACTAAATGTCGCCAGGACATAACTCACAATTAGTTAGCGGTCTGGCATGTTGGTAGCGTTTCGTTGCTTAAGCCTTACCATAACATATAATTTAACACTTTTCCTTTTTGAAGCGGATAACCAGGTTATATTTCTTTTCCTTATAAATGGTAATCATGTAAAAATGTTAGAATTCTTTAACAACCATCAGGTTGCTAATATCTATGTAGAGCCAGCTAGATAGGAGAAAGATAGAAGGATATAGGAAGACCTACACCAAACTATATTAGTCAAATTATTAGAAATTCAGGTTGTGAAGGGTATGTAGAGCTTTTTAGATTAGCACAGAATAGAAAGGAAGTTAGAGCTGCGTCAAACCGACCTTAAGTAAGGTCGAAAACAAAATGATGAATGATGAGATTGAGTACGAAACTCACAGACGCTATCTTAGTACAGGTTTACATGCCAATAACTCAGTACGAAGATGAGGAAGTAGAAAAGGTATACGAATATATAAATAGTATAGTGACAAAAATAAAGGGAGATGAGAATTTAATAGTTATGGGCGATTTTAATGCGTCAGTGGGAGAAGGTAGTGAGAGAAAAATGGCAGGAAAATTTGGGTATGGTAGACGAAATGACAGAGAAAAAAAATCAGTTGAGTTTTGTCAGGAACTTAGATTAGTAACTGTAAACACCCTATTCGAACAACATGTTAGGAGAAGATATACCTGGAAAGCGCCAGCTGATAGGGCTAGATACCAAATAGATTATATTTTAGTTAAACAAAGATTTAGAAACCAAGTTAAAAACTGTCGTAGTTATCCAGGGGCTGACATAGACAGCGATCATTACTTAGTTAAAATGAAGTGTAAACTAAAATTCAAAAAATTGAGAAAGGTTAAAAGAGAGGGATGGGATCTAGGTAAGCTTAATGATAGTAGGGTAAAAGAGGAATATAAACAAGTATTAGATAATAAGAGCAAAGGGATAGCTGTAGGAGGGAACGTAAAAAATAGATGGAAAGAAATAAAACTGACTGTACATGATACAGTAACACAGACTATAGGTAAGAAAAAAATAGAAGCGAGAAAACCGTGGGTAACAAAGGAGATATTAGATTTAATAGAGAATAGAAGAAAGCTTAAACCTTTCAGAGAATTGGATAGTAAAAGTAAGCAAAAATATAATAGAGTTATAAATAAGATAGTACGTGAGTGTAGAAAAGCTAGAATTAAATGGATGGAGGAGAACTGTAAGCGACTAGAAGATGATTTGAGATTAGGTAAGACAGACCGGACTTACAGGGCAGTTAAAAAGTTTTACGGGGAAGATAGGAAAAAATATAATGGTATTAAAGATGAGAATAATGAGCTTCTAATAAATAAAGTTGCGGTAACAGATAGATGGAAAACATATTTAGAAGATGTATATAAGGGGGACGATATGGATGAATTAGAGAACGACCGAGGAGAGTATGTAGAAATAGGGTTCTCAGTATTAAGAGAGGAATTTGATAGAACTGTTAGGAATCATAAACTACATAAAGCGCCGGGGATAGACGACATACCTGCAGAATTAACAAAATATGCAAGTCAGAAAACTTTAAACAGATTATATGAACTAGTAAAAGTAATATATGACACAGGTGAAGTCCCAATAGATTTCGAAAAAAATATTATTATCCCAATTCCAAAAAAATTCGGAGCTGATAGGTGTTAGAATTTTAGAACTAGTTTAAGTTCCTACGCTTTTAATATGGACTAGAAGCTTTAACTAAGAATTCTTTAGGCGAAGACCAATATGGTTTTCGTAAAGACAGAGGGACTAAAGAACCGATACTAACGATTAAGGTAATTATCGACAAAAGGTTACAAAAAAATAAAAAGACTTTTCGCGTTTGTAGATTTAGAAAAAGCATTTGATAGGGTTAATTGGATTGTTATGTTCAGGGTTTTGCAAAAATAGGACTCTCTCATATTGATAGAAAAATTATTTACACTCTATATAAAAACCAAAGCGTAGTAATTAGATTTGATGAAATAGAAAAGGAAGCTAAGATTAAAAATGGTGTTAGACCGGGCTGTATACTATCTCCCTTGATTTTTAATATTTATATTGAGGAAGCATTAAACTTAGCTAGAGAGAAAGGAGATAGGTATTAGTGTACAGAGATAGAAAAAAGACATGTTACGTTTACAGATGATATAGCCATTATAGCAGAATCTGGAAAGAGTTAGGAGAGTTTTTAAATATTTTAAATGAGATACTACAGAGTAACTGTAGTATGAGGATTAACTCAGATAGACAAAGATAATGACAAGTGAGTTACAGCCTAGTTCTAAACTATAATTAAAAATAGGTAATACCGAGTTAGAGGAAGTAGATGAATTTTGCTATTTACGTAGTATAATTACAAAGGACGGACGTAGCAGAAAGGATATAGTAACTAGAATAGCTCAAGCTAAAAAAACGTTTTTGAAAAGAAAGACTTACTAATAACTAATAGTATTAGTTTAGATAATAGAAAAATTTCATAACGTTGTACGTATGGAGCGTTCTAATCCCTGCATGTTTGTTATGTTTGTTTAGCATTTTTCTTAATCCTCTTTGGGAAGTAAACCACTCATAGTTTTTAAAATCATCCTTATTTACGTTTCGATCCATGATCTAGGATCTTTGTCAAAATAATAAAAACTTGAAGTTTGACATTTATGACAAAAATTGAGGGTGACTGATTTATTGATGTTCGGTATATTTGGTTTGAGTACATTAGCTGACAATTTTAAAGTTTAAAAGAAGGATTGCTTTTAAATATACGGTAGTGAGACTTGGACACTTTATGAGGTAGATAAGAACGAGATAGAAGCTTTTGAAACTGGGTGTTATAGGAGAATGTTAAAGAATAGTTGGACAAATAGAGTAACAAATGAGGAAATTTATAAAAAGACTAGAAGCGGTTTGTAGTCCCTACGGGACTACTTTGAGCGCCCCGCCCTCTCTGCGCCCCGCCTCTCTGCGCGCCGCCCTATCTACGCCCCGCCCTATTTGCGTCCCGCCCTCTCTGCGGCCCGCCTTCTATGCGCACCGCCCTCTCTGCTCCCCGCTCTCTCTGCTCCCGCCCTCTCTGCTTCCTCCTCTCTGCGCCCAACCCTCTCTGCACCACGCCCTCTCTGCACCCCGTCCCCACTGCGTACGCCCCCCTCTGCGCCAGCCACCACTGCGCTAAGTCCTCTCAACGTACCGCCCTCTTACGCCCCGACCTCTCAACGCCCCGCCCTCTCAAAGCCTCGCCCTCTCAACGCTCCGCCCTCTCAACGCCCCGTCTTCACTTCGCCCCAGCAGAATTCATTAAAACTACTTTGAGAAATTGCGCGAATCGAGATCACTTCGCTCTAGTAGACTTTGTCAAAATCACCTCATGGAGTCGATCGGATCAAGACAACTTCGCCCTAGTAGGCTTTGTCAAAATAACTTTGGGGAGTTGATCGGATGAAGACCATTTTGTGGTAGTAAAGTTTGTCAAAATCACGACGTGGAGTTGATTGGATCAAGACCATTTCGTCCTAGTGAAATGTGCCAAAATAACTTCGTGAATTCGGTCGGATCAAGATCATATCGCCCTATTAGACGTTGTCGAAATCACTTAGGGGGTGTCGATCGGATCAAGATCACTTCGATTTAGTAGTCTTTGTCGAAATCACTTCAGGGAGTCGATCGGATGAAGATCAGTTCGTCCTAGTAGACTTAGTTGAAATTAGCTCGAAGAGTTGACCGGATCAAGACCACGTCTACCTAGTAGACTTTGTCGAAATCACTTCGGTGAGTCGATCGGATGATTGTCACTTCGCCCTAGTGACCTAGTCGAAATCACTTCGGAGGGTTGATCGGATCGAGACCACTTCGGCCTAGTAGGCTTTGTCAAAATAACTTTGGGGAGTTGATCGGATGAAGACCATTTTGTCGTAGTAAAGTTTGTCAAAATCACGACGTGGAGTTGATTGGATCAAGACCATTTCGCCCTAGTGGACTGTGCCAAAATAACTTCGTGAATTCGGTCGGATCAAGATCATATCGCCCTAGTAGACGTTGTCGAAATCACTTAGGGGGTATCGATCGGATCAAGATCGCTTCGATCTAGTAGTCTTTGTCGAAATCACTTCAGGGAGTCGATCGGATGAAGATCAGTTCGTCCTAGTAGACTTAGTTGAAATTAGCTCGAAGAGTTGACCGGATCAAGACCACGTCTACCTAGTAGACTTTGTCGAAATCACTTCGGTGAGTCGATCGGATGAAGGTCACTTCGCCCTAGTGACCTAGTCGAAATCACTTCGGAGGGTTGATCGGATCAAGACCACTTCGCCCTAGTAGGCTTTGTCAAAATAACTTTGGGGAGTTGATCGGATGAAGACCATTTTGTCGTAGTAAAGTTTGTCAAAATCACGACGTGGAGTTGATTGGATCAAGACCATTTCGCCCTAGTGGACTGTGCCAAAATAACTTCGTGAATTCGGTCGGATCAAGATCATATCGCCCTAGTAGACGTTGTCGAAATCACTTAGGGGGTGTCGATCGGATCAAGATCACTTCGATCTAGTAGTCTTTGTCGAAATCACTTCAGGGAGTCTATCGGATGAAGATTAGTTCGTCCTAGTAGACTTAGTTGAAATTAGCTCGAAGAGTTGACCGGATCAAGACCACGTCTACCTAGTAGACTTTGTCGAAATCACTTCGGTGAGTCGATTGGATGAAGGTCACTTTGCTCTAGTGGATTTTGTCGAAATCACTTCGGAGAGTTGATCGGATCAAGACCACTTCGGCCTAGTAGACTTTGTCGAAACCACTTCGGGAGTTGATTACATCAAGGTCACGTCGCCCTAGTAGACTGTCGAAATCACTTGAGGAGAGGGGTGTCGGTGTGATCAAGATCACTTTGCCGCAGTAGACTTTGTCAAAATCACTTCGGAGGAGTCGGTTGGATCAAGATCACTTCGCCCTAGTAGACTTTGTGAAAATCACTTCGGGGAGCCGATCGCATCAAATTCACTTCGCTCTAGTAGACTATGTCAAAAGCACTTCGGGGGAGTCGGTTGGGCCAAGATCACTTTGCCATAGTAGACTTTAACGAAATCACTTCGGGGGAGTCGGATGGATCAAGACCACTTTGCCCTAGTAGACTTTGTCGAAATCACTTCGGGGGAGTCGGTTGGACCAAGATCACTTCGCCCTAGTAGACTTTAACGAAATCACTTCGGGGAGTCGATTGCACCAAGATCACTTCGCTCTAGTAGACTTTGCCGAAGTCACTTCGGGGGAGTCGGTTGGATCAAGACTACTTCGCCCTAGTAGACTTTGTCGAAATCACTTGGGGGAGTCGATTGCACCAAGATCAGTTCGCCCTAGTAAACTTTGGCGAAATCACTTCGGGGGAGTTGGTTGGATCAAGATCACTTCGTCCTAGTAGAATTTGTCGAAGTCACTTCGGAGGATCGATCGGATAAAGACCACTTCGCCCTAGTGATTTTGTCGAAATTACTTCGGAGGATCGATCGGATCAATATCACTTCGGCCTAGTAGAGAGTTCATTGGATCAAGATCACTTCGCCCTAACAGAGTTTGTCGAAATCACTTCGGAGAGTCGATCGGATCAAAAAACCACTTCGCCCTAGCGACCTTGTCGAAATCACTTCGAAGTGTCGATCGGGTCAAGACCACTTCGCCCCAGTGGACTTTGTCAAAATCACTTCGAAGTGTCGATTGGGCCAAGACCACTTCGCCAAAGTAGATTTAGCTGAAATCACTTCGAAGTGTCGATCGGATCAAGACCACTTCGCTCACGTAGAGTTTGTCGAAATCACTTCTAAGAGTTGATCGGATTTAGAAAATTTCGCATAAGTAGGCTTTGTGGAAATCACGTCGAAGAGTCGATCGGAGTAAGATCCCTTCGCCCAAGTAGACTTTGCCGAAATCACTTTGGGGAGTCGAACGGACCAAGAACGATTGAGAACGATTGAGAACGATGGAGAACGATTGAGAACGGTTGAGAACGATTTAGAACGATGCAGAACGATTGAGAGCGATTTAGAGCGATGCAGGAAAAATGAGAATGTAGCTGAACAATTTTGAAGGAATAGAGAATTTCCACTAATAACGCCGGTTGGTAGTTGCCATTCCGTTTAAAAATAGATAATTTTAAAGAAGGGCAATTTGAACTATCTCTTAATTCTTTTAAAATTAATAAACAATAGTTGACGTTGTTTTCAGCAGTAGTTTTAAAAGTAGATAGTAATGTAAGTGTTTAAGTAGAAGTTGAAATGTAAACAATTCCCAGAATAGCATGTTAGAGTAAGTTTAAAATTCTTCTAAATATTTTCGAGTTTGTAAACTAAAGAGGCAACTTTGTAAAGCCCTTCCGTCCGTAGAAGTTTTGTTAGTGGCTAAATAAAGAAGTATATGTATTTGTATTTGTGACTATAAATATTAAAGTAGAAAATGCGTACGAATTCTTGCTAATTGTCTTTTATTTGTGATGTTTGATGTATTATAAAGTGAAAGTTATCGAGTATATGTATTCTTTTATAGCGGATATATTTAAATAGAGATAATCTTATTCCAGCTTTCTATATACAGCAAACAGTGTATGTTAAATAATAGAGTAGATGTGAGTCTATTATTGGAATATGTTCTGTGTATGTAATATGTTCTGTGTATTTAATATGTTCTGTGTATTTAATATGTTCTGTGTATGTAATATGTATAGGTTATTAACAGTAATTTATGATGTTTAATTTGTTGCAGAGTTATGATAAAACTCGGTTAAATAAATAACGATAAACCGACGTTAATGTTATGAACTATTTTAATTTTCTTAAAGCGGGTATCATATAATTAGATATTAAATTAATGTAGCTTTCTATGTATAGCAAATGTACTATGTTAAATAAGGAAAAAAAAATTGAAATCTACTCTTTGAATACAGTATGTATATGTGTCTTAGATGAATCTGTTGTTGACGTTTCCCCAAATAATTGTACCAATCTTAATAAAAGTTTTATGAAAATAGTACAGTAGCAGCTTGCAAAGTGTTAAGAATTTAGGTTTTAGGATACGGTTAGTGTTTAATAATGTATATTAGAAATGTTTTAAAGGCGTAATAGTAATTTTGAAAACTAAATCGATCATCCATCTTACTCGAACTAACGCTAACCGACGTGTTGTAGCTGTCGGTGAACGCGCTTCGTGTTTGTAGTTGAAATTGTTTGTACGTTATGTAATGCATAAGCTAACAGGTTACAAGAACTTGTAGAATTCCAAGAATGGGACAGTGTTATAAGTAGTTTTAGCATTTGATTTGGTTCTTATAATACATATTTTTGAACCTATTTAATAAATGCTGACGGTTGTTTATAAAGTTGAGGAAAAAAAAAGTAAATTGAACTGGTCATTGAACCATTGAACTTACGAATGGTAGCCAGACACCCTAGCATCGCGCTACGGCGGTGACACTTTTTCGGAGGTCGGTTAGTAGTATACTTGCATTTGTTGCGTCCACATACGGAATACACCAATTTCTGAGCAAATCACGGTCTATTGTAAATGCTCGGATATCGTCGTATGGAATCGCCAAATTAAAAAATTAATAATTTTTGAAATAAATAGCCCGTGTATATTAAAAAGCCATGTTATTGTATAATCATAATCAATTATCGGAACTAATACGTAATATTGGATGATTTATAATTTTATATGTAACAAATTTTAAAAAGCTTGTGTCCTTATAGATTGTGAAGGTACACGTTCGTTCATTTCCGTCAGCTTTCGCTACCCGTGTTTGATATTTCTCCAAGTAATTATACAAATTTTAATATCTGTTTTAAAAAAATACTATACTATCAACTTGCAAACCGTTAATAATTCAGGTTTTAGAATACGAATAGCGTCGTTTGGCATATATTAGGTATTCTTTAACGCCCGAATACAAACTTCAGAAACCAACTCGATCTTTCTTCTCTCTCGTACCGACGTCAACCGAGTAGTTGCCGACCTCGTTGCACGCCTCGTTCGGTTTTCATATCGGAAATTGTTGAAGGATCCAAGGTTATTTAACACGTTAACGAATACGTCGCTGCAAATTAATCTTTTCCCGGAAAACCCTTATTTCTCCCTTAGTTATCGGTTTCCCGTTATAAAAACCGGCCTACGCAAAGCACGCAAAAATTCTCCACCTAACCACCACCCGCCCGCGCTCCCAACACCGAAACCCTCGGACGCAAATCCCAAAAAGCGATCGATTCGCGCCTCTCAACTTTAGACAAAGACGGGCGTCTGAAATTTATAGTTATTAGAAGATAGGTGAGGCACCCTGTATGTGGAAACAATTAAAAGTCAGGAGAGACAGAAGGATAGGGCATCAGTTAAGTAAGGTTTTAGGTTATAGACTACCAAATAAAAATAGAGTAGGAAGACCTAGAAGCAGTTCCAAGATTAATTTTTTATTTATTTTCTTTCTATGCTGGACCACGGTGAATTCCTCATCAATGCCTGCATGATCTAAGTCTGAACTAAATCTCTCATCTGCATTGTTAACTACATTAACATAAGAGATATCAGAAGTTGCTTTTCTAATGATATTAGGCGCAGGTGCACATTAAAGAAATTGGTAGTAAGTGATAATATATTATCACAATTCTGTACTGGTTTTATAGATTTATTTACTTCAGACTCAGCAATGCAACATGTGTTAGATACGGTATCTTTAATTTGTGGATACTTGTTATTATTGCCAATAGGTGGAATGTTGAAAGCACTATTATTGTTGTGACCAGAGTAGCTTGTAGATCAATTCAATTTTACCTTAAACTCCTTAGTAAGGATGCGCATAAGATCAGTGTTGCTTTATTTCAAGTTAACCAATTCGGTTTTCAACTTCTGAATTACCCGCATTTCAACCTTTATTTCACGAACAATAATGCTTTTATAATGTCAGTAAGTGATGTGGCCATAAGATTATGATTACCAGAAGCCACACCTTTATTAGGATGCTGTAGATCAACAAAAACTCGTGTGTCTAAACTATTAACATCACAGGTATGGCTGTTATCATTGTCACTCACATTGTTGCTGCATGCAAAGAATATAAAATCCATTTTTCATTCAAAACCATACCAATCCGGGTTCCACAGGTGGCGTGCACTTTAATCAAACAGTTTATATACTCAAAGAATTTATTCACTACTTTATTTTTACAGTATTTACAAATATTACCATTAACACTAATCACTTGCTGTCCATCGACAGTCATCTTGACAGCTAACATCATTCAGCGTATGTTATGAGGAGAATATCCTCAGAAGTGTACCATAACAACTTTCTATACTGCATGTTATCTTTTTACTAATGATAATGATCACTTTATGATCGAAAAATATATTTAGTTTCTAATAATTTTTGTAGTAAACCCTTTAGTGCATCGTGTAACAGAAATACTACGTTCAGCTTCGTGCACTTTGTTGCACTACTGCTACGATATTATTCAGTTCTTATTGACTATTCCATAAAGGTTATTTTCGCTCAGACAGCAACAACAAGAGCTATAGACTAATGAGAGTGCCACTAGATTCCTCACACAGCAGGTGAAGCGACTAATTGTTGGTATTTTTGTTGCGTTTGTGTCACAGAAGAAGTTCATGACAACTGGGAGTCGTTTTATAAGGTATGTAAATTGTAATTTTGAGGTTGTTTACATAGGATTTCAATTCAATCAAGAATTAAATTTTATGTAGCAAATATGCAACATTGTGCGTGAATAGTTTATTTTTCTGCTCGTAGAATGGCTAGTTCGGACAAAGTAAAAAGGTTGACTGGTACAGAACTACAGTACTTCGCTGACCATTCGAGCGAAATAAGTGAAGTTGGATAAGATATTGATGACGACTGGTTGGATGAGGAGCCTGATGAACTTTATGATTTTGAACTAGATAAAATTCTTGTCATACTTGATAATGATTTCACAGAAGTTGAAATTACCGATATGCCAATAGAGTTTGAAGGCGGAATATTGGTTCGATCAGAAAATGATTTAGAACTCACCAACAGCCAACAAGAAGCTTCGCAACAGTACCATTCAATCTCAGGTGCTATAAATGAACCTTCCCCATCACTCCAATCAAATAAAGTTTCAACATACAAAAAACCAAAGCAAAGAAACCTATTTCTGTTTACAATATAAAAGATTTGAAATGGATAATAGTTTCTGAGGAAAATTTGGAATTTCGGAATAATGCCACTTCACTAGAAGAAATAATTTAGCTTTCCGGTCCATATCATTTCTCTAAATATTTTTTTACAAACGGCACTATAAATTCAGTTGTTGAGCAAAGTAATCGACGATATACGAAAATATATAGGAATATGTTTCTATAGGTCCATAGTGCATTTGTTAAGCATTAGAAGTTACTGTGAAAAACAATTGGTTATGAAAAAGTAATTGCAACAATAATGAGCCTAAGTGCATTTGAAAAAATACGTGCATTTCTTCATTTCAATGATAATTCTCAAATTACGCCTAGAAATGAATCTAAGAAGGATCCAAATAAAAAACACGACCGGCTTTTCAAAATTAGACCTATTGTAGATAGTTTGAAAAACAGATTTAAAAATATTCCATTTAAAAAGTAACTTTCTGTTGATGAGCAACTTTGTGCAACTAAAGTTCGCTATATCTATTACAATACATACCTCTGAAACCACACAAATGAGGTTTCAAAGTTTTTGTGGTGAGCGAAGTTTGCGGATTTACCTATGATTTTGAGATATATACGGGATCCGAAAACAATGAGTCAAAAAGATTAGTAAGCGAACCTTATTTGGGTAAGTTTACTGAGAAATGTCACCAAAAATGTAAATCATCATGTATATTTTGATAATTACTACACGTCTCTCCCTGTTATCACTTTTTTGCATAAAATGGAATTCAAAGTATAGGAACCATACGAAGGAACAGAATACCCAACTACCCTTTTCCCAGCGAAGCTGCATTGAAAAAACATAAAAAAAGGCCGTTCATTGGAATATACAGCTAACATAGAAAGAACAAAGGTATTTGTTGTGTTATGGAAAGATACTAAGCCAGTTATGTTGTCTTCAACGTTTCGCGGAAAATTGCCCAAGAACGAAGTCAAAAGGTATGACAAAACCCAAAAAAAGAAAGTGGGTATTCCATGCCCAAATGCAGTAAAAGAGTACAATTGTCACATGGGAGGAGTTGACCTTGCCGACAGCCTCATCGGCAGGTACAAGATCAAAATACGGTCAAAAAACGGTACCTCAAAATTTTTTACCATTTGCTAGATGTTTGTATAGTCGACGCTTGGCTTTTATATAGACTCATTAAAACAAAGCATAGAAAAAAAAAATTCCCTCATTATACGAATACCGTGCTGAAATTGCAGAAGCAATGTGCACAATAAACCTGCGGGCTTCTGGGAAACGTGGAAGACCCTCGAACATTGACAAAGAAATTGAAGTAAAAATGAGGAAAAAAATTGTACTGCTCTGCCTCGAGAAATAGTAAGAAAAGATGCCATTGGGCACTGGCCAATATTTTTTGAAAACAGGAAAGATACGAAGTACCAAAATGTAAGGGCTTTACACTTATGTTTTGTGAAAAGTGTAAGGCACACCTGTGTTTGAGAAAAACCAAGAATAGTCGTCACAGGTTCCACGATATGTAGTTTTTTATAAATTTTAATTTGCTTTTAGTTAACATTTTTTTATGTAGTATATAAATATTACATTGTGCTTTAACACAAAAAAAAACAATTTATATTAAGAGCTCTATTCATATACATGTAGCAGATATGCAACATACTATTTTTAATAAAAAAAATATATTTGTTTAAAACAAGAATTTTTTTAATAATTTTTTTCGGATTCTAGACCCAAAAGTCCATCCTAAAATATTATTTTTATCAAAAATTAAAAGTCATGCAGTAAAGGGTTAAAGTGTTATAATTACTATGCATTTTTAAAAAAACGTGTTTCATCGTCTTCTGTTTGTTTGTTTGTTTGTTATCGACTTTATTATTCCAAAATCAATTATTTGAATGCAAGCGATAAGCGAGATTAGGGCCAAACGGTCCTGTTTATATATAACTTATAGCCTGCAGGCACATATTTATATACAATATTGTATTAAATGGAAAAACTACAAGGCAGACATGTACAATACACAAAGTATAATACATGCATAAACAAACTATACTACGCAAAACACACACACACACGCACGCACGCACGCATGCACACACACACACACACACACACACACGCGTTTTTTGCAGACGTCAGATATTTGAGCGCACCAGGTTAAATTAGAATCTAAAAGGATTCCAAGATTTTTAACGGTAGAAGAAATGGTGATAATTGATTTGTCTAGCAGTAGAGGAGGAACATCATCAAGGTTAAGTTTGTGTAACATTTTTTGCGTCCCCAGGAAGATTGCTTGACATTTTGCTGGATTTATGGTGAAGTTCATACATGTACCCCACTCAAGAATTCTAGCTAGATCATTGTTAACTTCGGTAAATGCCTGAATGACATTGTTCGGATTAAAGTGATGATACAATTGGACATCATCAGCATAACAGTGGTAGCGACAGAATTTTAAACAGGTATAAATATCTTGAATGTATAAACTAAATAGAAGGGGACCTAAGACGTTCCCTTGTGGAACTCCTGACACTAGGTTCTTTGAAGCTGAAAAAGTTGATGTGTTGTGGTCAACTACTTGCTGTGTACGTTCATTAAGATATGATCTAAGCCATTTCAATGATAGCTCTGTAAAATTACATTGATATTTAAGTTTTGTTAAAAGAATATCGAAATCTACACTGTTGAAGGCTGAGCTGAAATCTAAGAGAATTAGGATTGTAATTTGTTGTGTATCCATAGCATGTCTTACGTCATTACTAACTTTTAAAATTGCTGTACACGTACTATGATTTGCACGAGATCCTGACTGATATTTGTCTTGAAGGTTATTACTATGTAAAAAGTCCAATATTTGATCTAAAGCTAAATATTCTATAGATGTTGACAACGCAGGTAGGATGCTAATTGGCCGGTAATCACAGGGATTCTGAGGTTTTGAATTTTTAGGTAGTGGTCTAACAAGTGCGTGCTTCCATAACAGAGGAAAAGAACCCGACCTAAACGAGTCATTGATAATTTATGTGAGCGATGTAACAGGTGAAGGGCAAATTTGAAGAAACATTAATGACGAAATTCGATCAGAACCAGCAGCATTCGATTTAATACGACGTACCGCGTTTAGAAGCGCATCCTCTGTAACATCAACAAATGAAAACGGCTGTGTACATTTAGGTGATTGGGCCAAAGACAGTTTACGAATAGTGTGTAGCTTCGTAGTGTCATCCAGTTGGCTGATATCTGCAAAATGGTTATTAAGAGTCTCTAAATTTGTATTTAAGATTGACGTTGATTGAATTTTACCAATACCGGCCTGTTTCAAAACTTTCCAAGTTTCACGGGTATTTGAGCTTGTTGAGAGCTTGTAATAATATCGTAGTTTGGAATTCCTAATAAGTTGCTTTGTCTTATTGCACATTGCCTTATAGCGCTCGAAATTTGTAGGGGTTTTACATTTCTTGTATTAAGAAAATGCCGCGTCTCTAAAGCGCCTCATATCTGCTATTTGAGAAGTGAACCATGGAGATTTCGGCCTGGTTACTCGAACTGTTTTATAGGGAGCGTGTATGTCATACAGATTATTAATAAAGAAATTGAATTTTGATAGTTTGATATCAATATCAGTTTCGAGATCTATTTCGAACCAATTAGTTGTTTCTGCGTCCGATTGGAGTTTAAGTAAATCTACATTCTTAAAATTATGATAGGTTATTGTTTTTGGCTTAAATTTAAGAGTCCGGATTGAGTATGAAACAAAAATCAAGTCATGATTAGATGCTTCTGGAACATGTATCTGACCAAAGTTTAACGCTTTTTTCTATTTATGAAACAATAATGTGATCGATGGTGGATGAGGAATGTGTGGTATGATGAGTTGGATTAAGTGGGAGTATTGACAGGATGCATGAATCTATCATGTCTTTGTAATGACGAACACATGATGTATCAGCTGATAAATTGATATTCCAGTCCCCCAAAATAATTATTTCAGTATGATGAGATAAGAGTTGAAATAAAACGGTTTCGATATCAGACATAAGACCCACATGTGGTGGCTTATAAACAACCCCAACAAGTACTTTAATACAATTACAGAATATTTCAACAAACAGGTATTCGAGACGGTCACTATATAATGAAGATGAATAAGCAACTGATTTAAATATTAGGTCATTACGGATGTACAGGGCAACACGACCTCCTCGTTTCCCCGTTCTGTCGTTCCGTATTAATTTGTAACCGACCAGTTTTACCAACGTGCTATGTAACGTGGGTTTAAGCCATGTTTCACTAACTGCAATGCAGTGAGGCTGGTTATGGTCAAATATATAAGAAAATTCATCAAAATTCGATAATAGTGACCCAGTGTTAATGTGACAACAATTAAATGCTCTACTATGATTAGCAAAGGCATTACTGAGAATGGACCCAGATTGGTTTCCGACTCGGAAATCTCATCAAAGACATCAGCAGCAATTAAACAAATGTCAGTGAAATTATCAGCCATTTTCCTACTTATTTGAAGCAGAAGAATGCAGATTTAGTAATTGATGAAAATGATTTAACTCCTTGCCTCTACTCGTCCCGCCACACATACACACACACATTCGTACCTTGAAACTAATATTGTAAACATTAAAAACACATAAAAAATATATAAACGACTTATTGTCCTTAATAGAAAAATTAAAAGTATAAGAGTAACATAAGAGTAATTCCGCAGTTAATACACACCAAAACAAAACAAAAATAAAACTATGTCGCACTATGGATCCGTAAAAAATAACCAAACCTAACCCAGACTTAATTGTGTAAACAGATGGATGGCAGTTTGCTAGAAGAGGACTTAATTAACAAATCATTTACTTCTTTGTTTTGCTGCAAAGTTGACGTACTGCTTCCATCGCAACTTTAATATTATCTAGTTCCACTTGTTGGGTGATAGCTCGTTTTTCACCGTTAGGCAAGAATACAATTATTTTAGAACTTGAGGTCTATGTATTACGAATTCCAAATTTAGATTGTGCACATTTTAGCAGATGATAACGTTGTTGGCTAAGAGATTCAGTCAATAGAAGTTTTGTTCCCTTAAGCAGGTTTTACATTCCAAACTTGCTGACGATATTGGTATGATACAAATTTAATCATAATAGGGCGATGCTTTTGTATATTAAATTGTCCTACTCGATGAGCTCTGTCGAACACATCGGATCGAGATCAACGATATTTAACTTATTCTTAAACAAGTCTATAACGACGGATTCAAGACATTCGTCATTATCTGTTTCTCGTACACCGTGAAGTAGCACACAATTTCGCCGGGAATAGTTTTCTAGATCATCAGCTTTAATTTCAATTGCAGATAAACGTTCGCCTAACTGTTTTATCACTTCTTCCATATGTGATTTAAAATTAACAAAACTAATAGCCAGTTGCTTAATATTATTTGAATTATCACCTGGTGTATTCAACGTTGCTGCTAAAGCAGATTCAAAACTATCCATCCTTCCTTTGAACATATCTACCAGTTGTTGAATATCTTTGGAACCCATTATTCATTAGTACTCACACGGTTGGTCGTTCTGTGTGTGTATTTATTAATTTATTCCAGAAGAATACTTTCGGAATGGTCTTATTAAAACGTGACGGTTCACAAACTTCCATGTAAAGTAACATTCCAATATACCCCGTATTAATTTGAAGCCACCGACATCAATCTATTAAAAAATATCAGCTGTTAACTGATTTTCGTTTAAATCTGCGAAAGTTATCAAATCAAGTTCAATAACTTGCTCCTATATAACATAAAACAACGAACTTGTCATTTATTATGATAACGGAAATTCAAGCATTTTGGATTTTTAAACTTTACTCTCAACGAATCTTGAAAATTGCTTTCATCTATCAAGCACGACAACCCGTTAATCACTCTCACTATTTGAAAGAAGAGCAAGACAGATATTTATGAAAAGTTAGCACTTTTTAATAGTTTCACGTTTTTGGACGGTATCAAACAAAAAGGCGAATTTCATATTTTACTATGAATAAGTTGAATAGGTCAAGGTTTATGTTGTAGAGTGCAGAGGAAGCCGTATCTCAAACGCATACCATCTATCTTAAATAAAGAATACCCCGAAAACAATTAAATAGCGGTCTCTTAAAGCTTACTTTTTTAATCTAAAAAGATTCAAAGAAATTTTGCCGTAACCCCTTTGTCGCTCTTTACATAGCAATGAAGTATAAATAGGCCAGAGGTAGTCAGAGACTAAATTATCGAAAAAATTGTGCACGTGCTTTTATAAAACATTGTTCAGTTTAATTGGAACGTAGCTTGCAAAACATCAATTTAATGTCAGTAAACCAAAGCTAGTTTTAGCACATATTTTAGCTTACTACAATCTAATTTACTTAAGTTAAATTCAAAAAAATATGTCAGGCATGCCCACATGTTTTGGATCTCGTTCTTTAACAAAGAGTGAGCAAGCATACTCTGCAGTTGATATGAAAGCTTTAGCAATAATAGTCAAAAAGAAAAGCTTTAATCAATATCTTTTTGAACAAAAATTTGTTCTTTTAGTCGATCATAAATTATTTTTGTGTTGTTTCTGAACCAAAGAAAGGTTTATTGACTTTTGCAGCAAATACACGGCAGCGTTATGCTTTATTTTTGTCAGGCTACAATTATGAAATAAAAAATATTAAATCTCAATCGAATTGTCAGGCTGATTGATTTTCAAGGTTACCTTTAATGATAAACCAAGCAATTTCTTAATTCGACGACGATATAAATTAGATAGGTGCTTACGTGCAGTTTATACGAGGAAGTGCAGTACCTATCTGTTTTACAAACGTGAAGAAAACAAAATCAAGCGATACAGAATTATCTAACGTTTTCAAATATGTCATGTTGGACTGGCCAACCGGTATAGAATTTGAACTCAGAGAATTCGGATGAAGACAACGCATTAAATAAGAACAGAGAATACTAATGTATCGACATAGTGTAATAAATCCTTAAGTAAGGCCGTGTTAGAAAAACATTCGTTGTGGTCATTTAAGCATAGTGAAAATGGAGTCTATGTGAATATGATTCCCTTGGTGGCCATCCGTCGATTTCGAAAATTTCAGTAGTAACCATGTCCCGTACCCTAATGGGCACTATGCCGTGTAGTTATTGATGATTACCAATGCTAAACACCACACAGCGGGTCTTAATTTCTTGGATGCAAATTTGTTGAAGCTTGTAAGAAATAAATACTCGAATTCAACCTTTAAAATATTTAATAAAACGCCTGTGAATTAGGGGCGCGATCGGATGTATGGTTGGCTGCCTAAAATCCATCAAAAACAGGTTATTCTGTTTGGTAAATAACTTTTGTTGGATTGAAAATATGCAAAACGCAACTTCAGCATTAGACTCACAAAACTTTGTACTTTCTAAGGAAGGTTTGCTTTTTTTTCTAAAGTGGAGTAATAAGCAAGAAATAGCTGTTAAAAGTAATGTTAAAATTCACTTACTTTATTTTAGTTACTACATCTAACAGAATCAATTTGTATATAAAAATAAGCATTCGTTGGATAGCAGAATACATATATAATCGTTCTGTTAAAAAAAAATTCAAAAATATTGATCATGATAGCCGTAGTGTACTGAATGGATTTTATTGAATTATTACATTAATTGTACGCCATTTTAATGGAAATTGTTCACGACTTCCTCCGAAGATGGCACTGTTAATGATGTGTAGAATAAGGTTTAAAACCAGAATATTTCAAATTGAATTATTTTGGACTTTGTTTTTGTCGCATTGAAATGAAGTAAACTAATACTATATGGTGAATTACCTTTTGATAAGTGTAATATAATAATGATTGGATTAATTGCGAATATTTATGAAACCAAAAATTACATAACCTCAACATCCATGATTGTTTGTAAATTCCATGTTTATGTTTACAAGCGATAAGTAAATTATTACAGCAGTGTTACTTTGTGAAACTTATACTATGTTATAATAGTTTAAAAAAAAGGTAGTGTGCCGTATCCCAAAACGTAACTAGTACATGCTCTATAATATTCAATATAAGCAAAAAATTGCATCATGTTAGCAAGAGTGATGTTTATTAAAATATCTTAGTGGAACCATCGCAGTGAAATAGGATACATTTTGTTACAAATTAGGTTGCGAGTTTGGTACTCAGCAAAATGATTTACAAATTTGAACGATCTGGGGGAGGACGTTCTCAAAAAACGATAATTTTTCCTACTTCATTTTACACTTTACTTTGGGGACGCTCATTGTCTTGTGTATCTTCACCAGGGGTCTGCAATGGTAATTATATTTTCAATTTGAAAAGTATCAAAATCAGCTTTAAATATATAGGCAACTTATTAGTGTTCCCATTCTTTACCCCCACGTAGCAGACTTCCGTCATTTTTTGGTCATACATAGTTCACATGTAACGTCAAATAGATGTGATAATAACATTTTCGCAAATTGTGCTGTCGGCAAAAAATGATTATAATAAACAATAAACTTCAAAACTCCCACTAATTATGAAATATATTTTAGGCTAAATTAAAAATAAAAGTGTAAAAGTTTAGTTAGGATTAAACAATTTACGAAACTAGACCTAACTTTAGGCATTAGAAATAAACCATAAAAGAATTCCTTTTTGGTTTATTCTGTCAAAAAATAGCTACTTTGTTACATTAAATTGACTCTCAAAAACGACTAAACGTTTATTTCAATAAATATTTTAAACTAATAGAATATTTGGGGTCTTCGGTTTAATATTTTTCATCAAATGCTAATATCGAAAAAGGTATTTCCAATACAAAAAAACTTTGAGTTGTTACCTGTAAAGTGTGCTTTATTAAAACAAAATTATTAGAAATGTTTTATTTTTAATGAATAACTAAGAAAATAAAAATAGGTTCAATTGTTGTAACATTTACAATAATGTGTATATAGGTATTTTTAAACATAGCCTGTTTCACATTCTTTGTAAGCAATTTTATAATATACGAGTTGAATATTTGTATTTTCTTATCAATACTCGATTCCCATAGAACATCAGTCCAAGATAGTCTAATCAAATCCGCAAAGAATCTTACATGATTAAATGGAGAAAAACTTCTAAAAGTTACATTTATTGGTTTTGTGGTATCAAAATAAACATTTATTTCGCAAAAAACTAATCTGTGATACGAAACAGTATCAGCATTAATAGTACACCTGCACGAACAAATAATTCATCACTTGATAAATATATGGAATCAATAAAGAGTACTGCTGTTATTTGCTATGCGCGTAGGTTCGTTTATTACTAGGATGAATCCATAAGAATCAATGCAGCGTGTGATAATATTACTTAAATTGAAAAGATTCACATTGACATCACCTAAACATATTATATTATCCATCATTGGTGCTAAATAAGATAATATATTATATAGTTCATCAACACAACTAAGCAGATTAGAGTTTGGAGATCTGTATACTGTGCCTACAGTAAAAGTTTTGCGATTTAATTTAAACATTATCCAAAATATGTTCAAGTATACGAGTCAATTGCAAACCAAACAAAATAACCTGACATTTAAATTCCTTCCTTACGTACACACCAACCCCACCCCCTGGACCCACTCTATCATTATGAAGAAAATTATACCCATTTATATTGACAGAGGTATTGGGGACGTATGAAGTAAGCCATGTTTCAGAGACACCAACCAAATAAAAATGCACATTTAAATAAGCAAGTTTCATTTATAAACAACTATACTAGCCTAATAGAACTATTTAATTTACTTTAATTTAATTTAAACAAAACAAATACAAAAAATTAAAGCACTTGTAGTTAAATAAAAATAGAGCAAAAAAGAAAAAAATGCAAATTATCGTATTCTAACAATCAGCAACTTAAGTATAATGTGCTGCATGCTTAGTAAACTATAATTACAATATACCTGTTACTTATTACCAACTATGCTACAGGAATTTAAATTACTAGAGGTTACAATGCCGTACGAATGTAAATTAAAAAAATTTTCAGTAAATAAAGACAGTGTGGCATTTATATTTGCACTAACTGTATGGTATCGTTGTTGATGATGTTCTACAAGTTGCATTAATATTCAGCATCTGTCTCGTACACACATCGTTTCATAAGATGTAGTATCCAAGTGGATTCATTATATTCCTTATCGTCTTTCAACGTTTGATCATATTTGGTTTGCTCCTTGTAAAGGGGCCAATATACCTTCTTTTTCATAGGTGTGATTCAATTTCGAAGTACAATAGACACCCCACCTGATCGCTACTCCACAAGTACCAATTTTCCCAATCTAGAAATATATCATGAAAAAATTATGTTCAGATAGAAAATTGTACCAAACCTACTTTGTGAATGAAGTTTCTCTGTATTTAGCACTAATAAGTAACCCAGCGACTTTCTCATCAACAAAAGTCGCCAACCACAATGAATAATTAAAGTCATATGTCCGTTTAACATCTATCTATCTATCGCTAACAGGATTTGACAGGATTTCCATTTGCATCGACATCAAGGTTTTGTCTCAACTCTAACTCTACTTTTCCATTTTCTTCCAAATCTTTCATAAGATTGTCCTTCCATACCTAAACAAACTGTCAAGTAAGATATTAAACAATTAGATTTTCTTACAGCGCCTAATTCAGCTTCACTTTTTAAATTGGTAGAGTGTCATGGGAGGTATATCCATAACTGAAAATAGTTCCTGAGAATGGCCATGTGTACTGCCAGTTGCCAGAGTACCCCAAACAAATCCATAATTAATTTTTGATTTTTGCGAAATATTTTCAGTGTAATGCTTGTATATCTTATCACACATTGTACATGCAAACATAAGGCAGCTTACTAGACCTAATCATCTGTTACATTCCTCTTTCAGATATAGTTTTCCACTATTACAAATTTGGGAATGTCGGTATTGCAGATCTATGAACCAACTTCGTACATATTGCAAATTCACAATGCGGTTTCCACTAACAGTTGGTTCTTTATAAGAGTGATTTATCTCAAAATATAATTCACGAGCCTCTATTCTAAAAAACAAAACAAAATATTAGATTTTTTAGGAACCCACAATTTAGCATATATACAGGACAACACATTATAGCTAATTTTGACATACTAAATGTATCACCCTGTAGATAAATTTCCTACCTATACATAGTTTCCGACATGGATATGAAATACAAATAACAATGTATTACCTATTATAGTCTGCTTCTGGTATAAATGACCAATTATCTGAAAGTGTATGTGACCTTTCCTCGGGTGATTTTTCACAGTTCTCTAAATATGAAATACAATGATATAATAATTTAGATTATTTATACAAATTATCATACTTTGTCTCAGTCTGCGACTTCATTGTTTCTGGCTCGAAAATTTCTTCAGATAAAGTACTTGGATTACTAACTACCTCGGGTAATCTTTGCAAACCTGATGGACCAGGCTTGTCTAAATTATCTGATGTGGATTTCAAACTGAAATAGTTTTGGTTTTATTATGACATCTAACCAGTGTAGTTAGAAGGCTTGAACCATTGTCTGCAGGTGAAGCAAAATTACTCATTTTTAGTGTTAGTACTTAATAATTATATAAAAATTATATGACACATCCGAGAGCTTACTTTGTTCAAAATAGCACAAAAATTCTTCGCATTGTTGTCAAAAAAATCTAAAGCTTATGAAATCCTATAGAATTTTACAAAAAAATTAAAAATATTTTGTAAAACACAGTTATCAAAATTTAACGAGGTAAAAACGTAAATGTTATTGTTATGTATGTACCCTACAAATTTGACGAGTATTTCTAATACAGTACAGATGTGCTATTCTGACGAACATTTAAAACTATTCATTGACAAAATACTAAGTAATTTTTTTCTACGTCATAATTTCAGGGTAATCACACTAACTTAGTTCTATGAAGAATGCGAAAACATTTATATTTTTAGTTTGCATTATCATATTTATAAATTCCAAATAGTCATAAGTGGAGAGTCGGGTAATTTGTGGTTTTCTATTCTCAAGGCATTTGAAGAATGTATAATTCTTGTGGGTGGATATGCGACATTTGAATAGGTATACTTTCATTATTTTTGGATTTTATTTTCCAAAATAAACAGCCACATACAAATATCCTAGCTACACTACTGAATGTATTATAACTTACAGCGGTAATTGTTGCATTTTCAACCATCTTAAGCGGGCTGCTTTAGACTTGAACGATCGTTTTCTGGTACCACCTGGATTTTGATTATACACCTTCTTATATTTACCCATCTGAAAAATGTAAATACGTAAATAAAAGAAACTACACCAGGCGACAACAGGAAGTATGTATAATGTAACTTTTCAGATAAATATTTTAAATTTGAAAGGCTTGTACAAGACAAAGCGGGAGTACAAATTTTTTGAAATAATTGTGAATATCAAATTATTTAAGGTCTGACTATAAGTGAAAAGTACTGTATAAACTGCACACCCTATAGTTTTGTACATTTTAGAATCAGTTAATCATTTTTAGTCCTAGGACATTATTTCAAATTTTTTAGAAATAGGTTTTTTCTTATTTAAGTTTTGAAAAGAAAAGTAAGCGACTGTAATTCTCCTAAATTGGTGTATAATTGTGAGAAAAATTTGAAATCTAACGATTTTTCATGTTATTAGTAATAGTTATATTTTCGCCAGAAATTTCAAAACATTGTTTTTTCTTAAAAATAAGATTTTGCAAAATCTATTAGGCTGGATTTCAATAAATTTTAAAAAGATTTTTAAAGTTCTGGTACCCTAAATAATCACAACATGATAGGACATTTTTAGGGGACTGCTTAAATTATAAATAGGGTTTATGTTGTTTTTAAACTGATTTATATAGAACAAAAAAAGTTAGTGTACACAGTTTCTGTCATTTTCACCATTCGGTGTCATAAATTAAATAATGAATATTTTTGATAAAATAATGTATGCAAAACAAATAATTTATTTATTCAAGAAGACAGTAGTTGCTCGACTAAATCAAATCTACAAAAATTAATGTTAATATTTGAACACGCATTTTCAAAATCGAATGAAATATATAATTAATTTTGTCTATTTCTTGTCTATCTATCCACAAAGTATAAGAATTTTAGAATATACTCACCTTAAAGCGTAAATACACCCACACTAAATAAAGCATTAAATGTTTGTTTATAATAATAACGAAATGTCACTCTATGAACAATAAACTACACATTCAAAAATAAAAATTAGCGAATACCATATTCACATAAATGAAATAATACAATACAATACAAATTTATTTCGGCAAACGACCTTGGCTATTATTAGAATGCACTATGTACCTAACGATTTGCTTGCTGTTCAACAAATTCGAATTCGCTGAAGGTCATTTACGACGTATAGTTACAGGAATGGAGAAAAATAAACCAGCATCGTACCATATCCTAGCAACCGTTATTTGCCTAACTTGGAAACGAACCACTAAATTACTGAAGCTAAAATAAAGTAGTTCCCTCTATCATGCGAAAGCTATACCACAAAAGCGACTATTTTAAAATTAGTTTGTGTTATGAAAATAGAGGATGCTATCGCGCCCTTAACACACATCCACCACCAACGGTTATAAGCTTAAATCTTAGTACTATCAATTAGCTTTACTCCAAGTCGGAACAAGTTAATCCTATGCATAGTAATTATTGACAATCATTCAGTTTACATTAAAAATAATACTAATAATAACACGGTCTAATACTCGTAGTCTCTGGCGCTTGGTAACACCGCTACCGAACATAAGCAAGTCTCTCTACCTGCCGACGACTCAGCTTGCACCACCACCCTTTGTAAATCTTGAATGATCCTCAAATAACGGTACAAATCCCTTTTTGAACACACTAAAAATTAAAATTCTTTAACTACGCATAACTTGTTACCTAAACAAGAAGGGAGGGCCTGATACACCACCCTGTTGTATTTAATTTAAAGATAAATATAATACCAAAAAGAAAAAGACCGGTAAGCCCTAGGTGACCTTTGGGCAGGGCACAACGTAAAGCTTGAGATTGACTACATTTTGTGTACCCAGGGAAGCCCTGTCGGCGTCACTCCATACCTCATATGAATAGGACCCCGCCTCGTTACAATTGCAGCCGTTCTTGAGTAAAGCAAGATAAATTTTTTGATTACTTTGTCCTCGCTGGAAAATTGTGCCGGACCAGCACTTTATCCCCAATGTTCAACTCTAGTTGCCTTTTATGCGTGCTATTGTAACGCAGTTTACGTTTTTTCGGATTTAGATCTTAGTCTCTCGTACGCCAATTCAACCAATTCACTTCCACTAACCTCTGAACCTGGACCAACAGGAAACGCAATATTCTTTATTAAAGGATTTATATCCGCAGTCCGAAATGCAGCTTACTTGGGCTGTGCCCGGTGCTGTCGTGCACCACCCTGTTCAACCAACCCGATACTTTATCTAATACTATCGGCCATTTACGATGGATCACATAGCACAAAGATCTCAAAAGGCGACCAACTTCCCGATTACGCGTTCCGCCATATTTTCCTGCGGGTAATATACGGACGTATGCGCCGTTTGTATATCCACAACTTTAAAGTGGCACACCACTTTTTACTTGAAAATTGACTGCCATTATCCGAGAATCACTTCCGGTTTACCAACTTCCAAAAAATATTTTTTTTCCAAATAACGTAGTATTGCAGGCGTGTTAGCACGCTTAAGTGGGTGTAGCATTACCAACTTGCTAAAAGCATCTACCACCACTAACAAATAAGTTGCTTCTGCACGAGACACTGGTAGGGGCCCATGAGGTCCAATTTTATTAGGCGCCTTAGTCAAAACGCTATGGTATCCACTCTGGGATGAGACAGAAATCTATGTTTCTTGACATAAGTCGCATGACACAACTATTTTGCGAACCACATGTTTCATTCTGGGAAAGAAATAAAACTTCCTTAGCATCTTCAAACATTTTTCAACACCAAAGTTCCCATTCTCCTCGTGCTCCTGCTTCACCAACGGAATCACTTGCGACGCGGGGATGCACAAACGAAATCCCGGCGTATCCTTGCTACCACGCCTAAATAGAACCCTTTCCTATATCAAAAACCATTCTGAATACCGTAACTGTACTTTCGCCTTTAATAGTACAACCATAATCCTAGCACAAAACTCATCTTTCAGCTGATCCTGTGCAACATTTTTCATATTACCCTTCACTGATTGAAATAGCTCAGACTCTTTTAGTGCACATATTCCATGCTGCAACGTTAGTCGTGATTTCTGGCTCCGCGAGTTAAGCAGTCTTCACGACATCAAAAATTATAACTATTTGTGATTCGTTGTCACCGTTAACGCCCCCCCCCCCCTAACACAAATACACACCACTGTCACAAACAATGCAGCAGAGCAAACGTCTCTTTCTCAGTGACGCAATACCTAATCTCTAGATCGCGTAAAGTTCGGCTAGTAAACGCAATAACTTGCCTTTCGGCGGTGGTGAAGCTCCTCTGAAACAAGCCATTCCCCACACCAAAACTACTCGCATGCGTTTGGATACAGAATTGACGGTCAAACCAAGGATGTTTCAACACGACCGCCGAGATAAAAGCAGATTTAATTCTTTCAAAGGCATCCTGCTCCCATTGCCCCATTGCCAGACAGCACCCTTTTTTAAAAGTTTCAGCAGAGGAACCGTCAGTAAAGCCAAATCCCGACAAAAACGGTGATGATAGTTTACGTCAGGCAGCTCCGTGGCGTAGTTGGTATGTGTGTGACTACTACGCCCAAGGTCGCGTGTTCGAATCCCGACACGGTCCGCATGAAAAATGTTAGGCGACCATTTTTCACAAAAATACACCCTTGTTCGGATAAGAGGTAAAATGGAGGTCCCGTGTGTGAGTGTTGTCACGCACGTTAAAGATCCCTACCTTGCTTGGAACAGCAAGGGTTCAGCAAAATTCTAAATTTTACACGTAAAAAAAAACTCTTTTCCTGGCCAATGTAGTACCTTCGGGCGGAGCATTGGAAAATCACATGTAAGATCATAGTTTACGTCGCCTAAAAATCCTCTTAAATGCTTAACGTTTCGTGGTACAGTAAACGAAGTTATTGCCTCCATCTAAGATGCCCGATTGCTACCCCTTCGCTTGATATTAAATGTCCTAGAAAAACTACCGTCTCTCTAGCTAAATGCGATTTTTTTAGTTTTACGGTAAGGCCTGCGTCTTTAAGCTTCTGAAATATAGTTTGTAGATGCGAAAGGTGTGCTTTCGCCTCCTGTAAGTACACAAAAAAGTCAACGATGTACGGGATGACGTACGAATCTACCTCTGAACCTAAGATTTGAAAACATATGTATGTCCTTTGTATAAAAAAACCCGTGTATTTATGATGTTCTCGTTTAATACTAACTGACAGTGAGGTCCAGAGTACTCAGACTCTGACCCACCGTAAAATCGAACTACACCTCCAATGAGTTTGGAGGCATCTCCCTATCCCTGATCATTCGTTGGTTTAAAAATCTCGCGTTCAAAAATATTCGAACGCTGCCACCCTTTTTCCGTACTGTAACCAACGGATTAACATATTCCGTCTGCCAAGGTTCAATAATATCCCACGCTAGCATTTCATTGATTTGTCGCTTCACTTCGTTCTTATAGGCATGGGGGTGGGGTAGGATTTCACACAGCTCGATTTCATGCGCATAACCCTCTGTGCGACCAGGTTGGTCGGGAAACACCTCCCGCGGTATAACATTATAACTCATACAACCTCTTTTTGTTTACTTCCGAAAAAGTCTTTGCTTGGTGGACATCCTCCTCAATCTCCTGCGGCGTATAATATTTCATTTTCCTTTTTAAGTCTACGTTATTAGGGTAATCCTCAGATACTTCACAAATTGTTAACGGTAAGTCCATCCTCATCTCTGTCTTAAATTTTGCCACCCCTTCTACGCCTTCAAAAATACCGATTAAACAATTTTTAGCAAAATCTATCCTGATTCCATGATCAGTGAAAAAATCATATTCCAAAATAAGGTCCCGATATAATCCTGGTACAACAATACCGGTATACGATACTTCAAGCTCGTCCAACCGAAAATTTAAATATACCTGCTCCTGGACGATACATTTGGTATTCCCCATGGCCCCTTGTAGTGTCATCGAAGTAAATGGCAAACGCAGAATATGAGGATTTATTGAAAGTAGTTTTAACAAAAATTCTCCGGATTTGCAAGCCACCTGACTGCCTGAGCCTGCCAACGCCTTTACTACTACAGTTTCAATCGTAAGTGTAGTGGTCGGTGCCACCACCAACGGTTTGTCATCCCCTTCCTCATCCGATAAGAATTCCTCAGCATTTTTGTTGAAGAGAGTCGCTATTGTCGTTTGGGGTGATTGACTACCACTCGGACCAGCAACATTTCAACTATTTTGGCCTCTGCCCACCCGTCACTATTATTCGACAAGTTTTCCGCCCGGTCATTGTCGTTATTGTTATGGGTAAAATTAGTAACATTCGGCCTGGTATTGGGACAACTACTACTGCATTGTTCCCTATTTACATTTGCATGTTGATTACTCCAATTACTAAAATTCGAGTTAGAATTATTCTTATTTTGCGAATATGTATTATCAATTTCCCTCAAATATTTCTCTACAGCGTCTAGCGTTTTCGGCACACAGTTCGCGATGGTAAGTTCATTCCTGGTAAGTTCATCACTACAATAATTCTCTCGTTCGTCTTTGTTCCGCGCATCAGCTTAGCGTATCTCTGGGACCGATGTATACACAGCCCAATGTCAATCTTTTTAACCTAACCGTATCTAATATGGATTTATAATACATTGACTCAAAACCAGCTTTAACTAAAGCCACCGCGTTGGGCGCCAAATATTACGTGCCCGAATGAGCACTTTGCCGTGTCGTTATTGATGATTACCAATGTCAAACACCACACAGTGGGTTGTAGGTTCTTGGATGCTAATTTGTTGAAGCTTGTAAGAAATAAATACTCGATTTCACCCTTTAAAATATTTAATAAAACGCCCGTGAATTAACACATTCACCACCAATGATTATAAGTTTAATCTTAATACTATTACTTAGTTTTACTCCAAGCCGGAACATTTAATCCTTTACACAGTGATCATTGACAATCATTCAGTTTACATTAAAAATAACATCAATAATAACTCAGCTTGATACTCGTAGTCTCCGGCACTTGCTAACACCGCGACCACACCAAAGCAAGTCCCATTTCTTACTACTTGCCGACGACTCAGCTCTTGCACCCCACCTTTTTTAAGTCTTGAATGATCCTCGAGTAACGGTACAAATCCCTTTTTAAACACACACTAAAAATTAAGATTTTTTAACTACGCATAACTTATTACCTAAACAAGAAGGGCGGGCCTGTTACAACTATTGATCGTATTAAATGAAAGGAGTCTTACAAAAGTTATTTGCATGTGTGAGAATATCCATCGAAGCCTTGACTTAGATTTTTTAGGATCATTTTATTCAAAATTACACTTAATTGTTGTGTGCGCTCATAGATATGACTTAGAAATCAAACAAATTACACATACCTTAGCAAACTATGCAGTTGTCAAACTAAGACCATTGTTCTTTATATACAAGTTGCCGGAATATATTATATGCGACAACGGTCCTCCTTTTAGTTCTTATGAATTCGACCAAGTTTGTAACACTGTAGTTGAAGACAAATACAAGATGCACTTCATGCTATGTGGGTTGCCGAAATTTACGCGATAGTAGCTTCGCTAACTTATTTGAAAATCCGCTCAGCCGTGATCTGGATGCATATGCGCATCTTGTCGTGGCATGTAGTTGATAAACACGTGCTTTTAAAAAAGTTGAAGATTCTTCGAGTTAACATGTGTGGGAAAATGCTCCACTCATAGGAGTTACACATTGCTCGCGATTGGGACAATAGCACCGGGCTATGCTAGTGCAGAAGAATTGTTTAATACTAGGTATTTATAGAACGCAAGCAGTTTAAATGGTAAAATTTGTGGATTCCAAGTATGTATGAGAAAATCGACTTAAAAATAAAAACAGTTATTGTCTAATCAAGAAATAATTGTTAACTTTTGGGAAGGAATTCTTGTTTTTCATGACGAAGATGGCGTACTCATCATGCTGTAAATAGACAGGTGTTCAGTAATTTTTGTTGCATTTAGTGTCGACGATTTGGGGTGAGTACAATTCCTTTATAACAAGCAAGAAGCATCAAATCGTACGGGCTGAACGTTTTGTTAGAAAAGTTCACTTTACTAAACTGAAAAGTAAGTAGTTAGCAAATACGTGATTCAGAATTTTTGATTTACAAGTTCGAAGGTTATCTTATTAAAATAAATCATATTTTTATTTGGTGTAGTTAAGATGATTTGGCAATATTTTTATGTAGCCGTATTCTTATATTAAATATTCGTTGAGAACCACACTTCAAAACAGCATATGCAATGATAAAAATTTAGTTTTGCATGGTTGTTTTAAACAGCTGACACTTATGTTACTAAATAAGTTTTGTATTGAGATTATTCATGATATAGAGGAAATTCAGTACAATCTTAGAAAGATTGAGATATATACTAAAGACAATTTTTGTGAGCTACATCAAAGATCTCTGACTACAGCATGTGATTAATGTAATAAGACATTAAGTAATTTTTTTATGACAGGCCTAGCCTGTTGATAACTGTGATTATTGCCTACTTAACATTTTCATCAGCATTGACTTTCATGCCATCGTATTTACACTGTAAATTTTGTTTGAAATTTTTTTGTACAAAGATGAAAAACAAATTTTATTAGATACTAGTCAAAACTCACAATCGTTTTATTTCTCAATAAAAAAAATAATGAGATAATGAAAAGTAAAAAAAAATTATGTTACTACATATCTTAATTCAGGCAGATATCATTCCCTTAACGTTTATCTGCGTCTATCTTTAGGATGAATTTTCGTGTTAGCTTTATTGACACAGTGGCGCCCAAGTTTATTTAGATATCAGGTTTAGTCTCAGGAAATACCCCGACCATCTTATGCCTCAGCAGGAATAGACCCCGAGTTTATACCGACAGTATCCTACTTTTCGTTCGCAACACTGTTTGGCCCTACTACATCCTCAATAAAGGTCATCCTCAGAAAATCTATATATAGCGTAAAAGAAAAACATTACAAGTTTTGAAATCAAATGGTATTAGACATATTTTTAATCCACCTTATCATCCAAATACGAACGGACAGGAGGAAAGCGCTATCAACACAGTAAATTAATAAGTGACAAAATCTAACTAACTTCACGCCTAGAACTACATAAAAGCTGTTTTGGGTAAAGCACAAGTTCCTGATTACGCGCAGCGTATCATTATATTTTGTTCAAGTCTGTATTGTCTAAATTTACATTATTTCTGCTATAGCCTGCGTCCAGATATATTCACTGTCTGTACTGAAAATCCACTGAAACTCAGGCTAAAAGTGACAGTAGTTGTTAAAACTTATGTAGGACTGTCGATATATATATATATATATATATATATATATATATATATAATGCTGTGCATCCACTATAAATCCGGGTACTCCGCTTTTCGAATCGAGCCCCTACGAATTGGATGCCAAAGAATGCTGTGAATCCTACAAAAAGCTATTCATTACCTTAACTGTGTTGGTCCATTGACTTTCTTCTGTTAATCGCCTCGGCTGCTCCTCTAGATAACTTTCATCCTCATACATAAAAAAAACAAACACATTCCTACCACAAACATCAACGTTAACTCTATTTACATCAATATTCACAATACATTAAAATTTCAAAATTAAAATTCAGCATAAATTTTAATATCAGAGAATTTCAAAATTAAATTTATTATCATTTTAAAGTGCATCCAGAATTAAAGTCCTTGTAGGATGCCTACTAATTACTATAACAATATATGCAGAGTACAAAGGAGCATCTACCACCCCTTTACGTTAATTAACCAGGTTCGTCTAATTGAGCTCAAAGACATACCCTAAATTTTCATCATAATCCAGAACATCAATACTAAATACCCTTTCTACTTAAACAAGCAAATTTCACCTTAAAATTAAAATTTTATTGCTAGTACAATTTCACTACTCTCCATTTTGAGTAAATCAATTATAAAGTTATTCAACACACACAAAATATCAAAGTTCAAACAAAATAGTATAATTTACCTGAAGGTTACTGCACTCGTAGCTTCTATGTACATCGTCCCTTTGTTAATTACACCATTCCAACTGGGTTATATTTACGGCTTCTGATTCTCAACGTTTTAAAAATTTGCTCCATCACCATTTATTTAAAGTTGTTTCAGGGCTTTTCCGGAACTAATCTGTGTATATCCGAACCTTGTTTTGTGGATCCAGACCCGTTTATGCACCATTTAAGTATTAATACCCCCGAAAAATAACAAAGAAATTCATACTTCTTTCACCAATATACGCCAAAACTGCCTACTTTTGTGTATTTATTTGTCGTAGTAAAATTTACCAATTGGTACAGTGATACTAAACTTTCTTTACCTTGTATCTTCTTTTCTAAGTGCACTAACGTACATTCATTGTAGCACGTAAAGAACAAGCTGTTTTAAATCACATAATATTCAAGCAAACTGTTTAAATTATTTAATATTAAAACCGGAAAACTAAAAAAACACTGTTTAACGCGTTCAATCAAGTCGAAGATATAAGAGAGCTTCTTCATATTCACCTCCGTATATATAGCGGCTAGCCTGTCTGTCGGTCTGTTCCCCAAAACGGCCAATTCTAAAGAATTTCGTCTGCTATGTTCCCATTCCGTAGCCTGTGCGTCGGTTTTTACGAATTTTGTACTCGCCTCAGTTAAATCTCAGAAAATTTCCACACGGCACGCCACGTCTGAGAATACCTAATTAAATTTTATACAGAAATGTTATTTCTACCTCTCAATTTTGCCTTTTACTTTCAACCAATCGCAACCCCATGACGTTGCTCTACTCACGCCTTTTTACTATATGTGTCTCGGTCTTGCGCATATTATCTGTCTCTATCTACCCTGTTCTTATTAGTGCAAATTGATATTCTTTATTATCGATTATTTCAGTCCATGTGGACTATCTGGGTTAAATAACCCCGTATCGCACCTTCTCGTGAATATTAAGCCACGGTTTCTCCAAGATTCTTTGTAACCATTAATTATCTGCAACATTTTCGCCGTAAACTACGCAGGTGTTCAAACATAATATTAATTCTCAGAGCTTTATTTTATTGGGTTTTTACAAGTTTTTATAGATATTATATGTTTATTATTAATAATGGTTTAATTAACTCCAACTAAAATTGACTTCTATCCTTTCATTTTTAGCGAATACAAATTAAATGTTAATTATTATGTGTACCCTTTGTTTAATACCGGTTACTTAAAATAGGGTTAATTAATATAAATCTTGCCCGTAATTTCCATTTGTTTCTTTCTTAGGAATAATTAAATTACACGCAGAGCTTTTTAATACTGTTTCTTTTGATATAAAGCGTCTTGTACATGATTTAAATCTCTGATTTTTACTGAAACGACCGAATTTATTTATGCTTCATGGTTTTAATAAAGCGTACTTTTTCCCAAAGCTTCTACACGGTGATTAAAATTATTTGATGTGATTATTTAATTTTCTACCCTGGTCTAAATATGAGTAATATATATATATATATATATATATATATATATATATATATATATTGCTGTGGTATGAGTGTTAAGCCTTATTCATCGACAGTGTCATTACCCGATTTTCAAAACAAATAAAAAATTCAAAAAAATTTCTTACCCGTTACTTTCTGCTCCAAAAATCTTCAGCAGCTTCCGTGGCTAGCTTAGCTGTGCCTCTTTTCGGATACCTAAATTTAAAATCATTCGTTCTTTCCACTCGCACACCATTCAATAAAATTGCCAAATAATACAACAATCATACAATCTTTTATTTACCACTATTTACAAACAAATTATTTACAGGTATACACAGTTTGGTACACTAACTACAACTCAATAAGTGATATGTTTTAAAGTCCTTGTTTCAAATTATTATTTGCAAACACATTTAATACAATTTGAGTAGATAGGCCCCAAATAATACCCTAAATTTATTGCACACTGGAGTATGGTGAGCTCATAATAACCCAGTTTATTAATGTATGCCTTTTACCTTGCATAAAATTAATACAAAACTAATAGACCCGTGTACCCTTAACAATGCAATTTATATTCATAATGAAATATAGTAAGTTTTACATACACCCTTTTTTAATATTTTAAATAATCCCAATAATTGTCAAGCACACGTATCTTTTCCGATACGTTTATATAACCACAAATAACCCCAATATTTACCCACACATCACCAAATAATTTCAAAAGTTTATTAGATAACAGAAACTTCAAATAAGTTACCTGGGGAATGCTTCAAGCCTCCATGCCTTCGACGATGATTACCAGAACCCCTTGGCTTCGTGACTATGCGCTCTGATACTCCACATATTCATAGATGATAACCCCAGTATTCGGCAAGCGCCTTGCTTCCAAATACCATTCCATGCCAGCATACAAACTCACGTATATTATACTTCTATTTATTGATTTACTAGCTTGGTATGGTATTAGTTGGACGTCGGTTAATTTAATTCATTCGACACTATTCACGTTAATAACTATAAGGCCTCAACTACCAAACTACAAGTGCTAGTACTACATTTACGGTATTATGAATATTTTTAATACTCACAAGAACTCTACTATAACATCGGTGTATCGTTGTAACGTAGTATAAAACGATGAGAATACAAAGAGGGCCCTCCTAATTCTCCCAGAGTATTTATATTTTTTAACATGTCTCCTATAGGACACACTTCACGCGAAACACTTATTTTCAAATAACAATTCTCCAAACTTTGATATAACCAATTTAAAAATTCCTGAAATTTCTTTCGTGGACGCGCCGCATGATCCGAAAATCGCTCCCACTTGTCGCGTGTTCGTACGTTTCGAAAGTGTCCGTTCCTAACCAATGATACTATTCTGTGTCGTCATGAAACCCCGCCTGTACTATGTTTATCTCTGTCCTATGCATATTTGATGTCGCGTTCCAAACCCCACTTGAGTTGTAGAAAATCGATATTGCTGACAGCCCATGTCCACTCCACGTGTATTCGTACGTGCGTTTCCCAATATCAACGCTTTTATCTCTGTCTTTATCTGTAGCATATTACCGATCGTGCATCTCCCCTGCTCTTTAAGAACTTTGTAAGCTTGTTATTCGAAGCAACTGACGATTGAAAATATTTTCTATGAAGACCTGCTTTCTTATGCTGATAATTTCGAAGAATGTAACCTTTTAAAAATGCAGGTGTTCTTAATTATAGACCGTTTAAAACAACAATTCTTGGAGTTTATATTTCACCGTATCCGATACAACTGACGTCTGTTTGTTACCAAGAAATCTTTTGCCTTGGGATTATTGATTTTCTTTACCCTAGTGTGTTTTCCAATGCTTTTACATGTTGAAGTAAAATAAATTAAATTAGTTCTGCGTTTCTATTTGTTTTTAAACTGGTTTTCTTTATGTACCTTCAGCCTTTCAGTCATTAATTATAAAAATACGTCAATACTTATCCGTTAAAATTAAATAAATTTTGCGCGTAATAATTTTTTCGTTTCTCTATACAGGGTGTTTAAAATTGCATTGCTTACCCCAAATTAAACCCTTTGAATCCATAACAATCCATAACATTATTACACATTACCTGGATATACTTGGGATGCCATGTTGAAGCATACGGGTCAGGAACTGGAATTGTTGACTGATATCGATAAACTTTTAATATATATATATATATATATATATATATATATATATATATATATATATAGCTGTGGTGGATCAGGAACAAGTTTTAACATCGAGCCTTAGCGTTTGGACGTCATAAAATTGCTGTGGAACTCTCAGGAACACTCGTATTTTTCCTAAAAGCTAACCAAATCCCACGAATTGGACGTCATAAAATTGCTGTGGACTTTACAAAAATTCGTGCCCCCTCGTTTGGGCGTCATAAAATTGCCGTGATAGGTCAGGAACAAGCGTTAACATCGAGCCCCAGCGTTGGGACGTCATAAAATTGCTGTGGAAGTCACAGGAACACTCGTATTTTTCCTAAAAGCCACCCAAGCCCCACGTTGAGCGCCATAAAAGTGCCGTGGAATCGGTGATTAAGCTCTTAAAATTCTCGCCCCAGGAATTGGGCCAACATAAAATTTTCTAAAAAAAAATAAAAAAAATTCGTACACTACCTTTTTGAACGCCTCCTTATTCTGCTCACCTTGGCTAGCTCAGCAATTGGTTTCTTCTTGAATACCTACTATTTTGAGTACATTCCTTTTCACACACACACACACACACACACACACAGTCAAATAAAATTACCACTCAAATAATGCAACAAACATACAACCTTTTTATTTACGCATATAAACAAGTTTCCATTATAAAATATTTACACCTTGGTACAGACAGTTTGCTAAAACTGTTACCAGCTCAATCATTAAATACTTTAAAGTCCTTGGTTTTAATATATTTTAACAAATTCTATATAATACGAGTAGATGGGCCCCACATGCAACCCTAGTTTGACTTTATTCTGGTCTGTTTTGAGCTCATTATAACCCAGCTTCTGTAGATGCTTTTAAACCTTGCATTTTATTAAAAATAAATTTAAAGACCCGTTTACTCCTTACAACAACATTTTATAGCATGAATACACCTTTATGTATCATCAATAAACTCTTTTTTAATAGTCAAAATTAATTGTCCTGCACATATACCTCTTTAAACAATGTCACGGTAATTTGCTGAAAGCTACAAAGGTGGGTTCTTTAGGGTAGATACGGTGACTTTTGCACCTCGGCTAATAAAGACTTTTCTGCAGGGGTGGATCTTGATTCCTGCAAGTAGGTCGTTAAGAACCCGAACAGACCTACAAGTAAATACAGTATAAAAGGCGCCAGAGACTTTCGGATAATATCACACCTAAAAAGCAAAATAAGTATAACAACTGTAGCCACTACAATCATATAACTATATTTCAAAATAACTGAATTACAAGCACAAGCAATTTATCTGGAATTAAATACACACCACAGTGGCAATGCAAATATAAACGTATTTCAATAACACACATAAAGGGTAATATATAAAAAGGTATCCCACTAAAAGCAATAAATTTAAGGTATCTTTCGTTTGTTGGCGAGTACAAATTGACATTAAACTAGCCGCAAAATGTTTCTCGCTAGTAAGTAAATTTCAAAAACACAGAGGAGAAAGGCCTTACAAAGATACACACAAATGGCTTTTCGCCTACAGGTTAGCAATAAATATTGTTGGAGAAACAGTGGGAACATTTACACTAAGCGTGAAACCCCAGATTATTTCTTTAGAGCAAGTGGACTGTAACTTGGGGGTAGTGTTGCGATAAAATACTCTTAGCGGTAAATCAAACAATGATCATGCACTTACCTTAATGTTCGTACTGTTGGCTTCTACGGAAGTGGTTAACAGCATTCAAACCAGAACAAATCTCCGCTGACGGATTATGTAGAAGCGCAGTAGCACACACATTCACCAAAAAATGTATATTGTTTTAATACACGTCCGCACGGGCCAAGTGCTTCGAAACGAGTGTACAAAACCAGTGCTAGATAACACCGCCTGGTTTATCGCAAACAAAACCTTGACTCTTTAAAATAAATAACATTAAATTAAGAGTGGAGTTCTAACCCAATTTTGAACATACCCCCCACCCAAAATAATTAAATTTTGATAGCTAAAAAAAGGTGAAGAAGAGAAAAAAAAGAAAAAAAGGGAGAAATTAAAAAAAAATACAAATAAGCTCTATTGGTGTAGTTGTGTAGAGATAAAACGAGAAAATAAAAGAAACTCTAAAGAATGATCAATTTATGTGATTGTTGATCACGTCATATTAATTTTAAGGAGGTGGAAGCGGTACCACCTTATTTATTGGTCGTACCGTTTCACCTGAGGGTGTCTTCAACCGAACAACACGTACTACGCCGTCACTTCCAGGTATCAGGCTTTGTTACCCTTGCTAAAGGCCAACACGCAGGGAGTGTACCTGGGGTCAAGTACAACACCAGATCGCCTTCTTCCAACTGTTTGGCCGAGGTAGTCCATTTGGGCCTATGCTGAAGGGTGTGGAGGTATTCATTTGACCAACGCTTCCCGAACCCCTGGATTAACTGTTGACAAAGCCGCCAACGAGTGAGTTTGTTAGTAGGAATGTTTGTCAAATCTACTTCGGGTCGTGCCAGAATAGGGCCGCCTGTCAGGAAATGTGCCGGCGTTAATGCATCAATTCCATCATCGGGTAAAGCTGGTAAGGAGCAAAACGGGCGAGAGTTTAAAATACCCTCAATTCTAATAACGACTGTGTTAAATTCTTCTGCAGTAAATTGGTTGCTACCAATTATTCTCTTTAAATGGAATTTAACACTTTTGATTCTTGCCTCCCACAATCCACCGAAGTGGGGTGCGTAGGGAGGATTAAAGGACCATTCAATGCCCTGAATAGCTAAATAATGTGCAATCTCGGGCTTAGACGAGTCAAAAAATTTTGAAATTTCAGAAATTTCTCTAGCAGCTCCGCGGAAGTTGCGTCCTTGATCGGAATAAAATTTCGCCGGAAGTCCGCGTCTAGAAATAAATCTGTCTAGTGCGGCCCGACATGCTTGGGAAGTTAACGAGGTGACGAGTTCGATATGAATGGCACGCAAGACCATGCATATAAACAAAGCAATGCATGCCCTCTTATACCTAGCTGTGCCCAGATTTGGTACTTTTACCATAAAGGGTCCGCCAAAGTCAATCCCCGTGTGTGTGAAACATTTTCCCGGTTCGAGTCGGTAAGCTGGAAGATCCGCCATAGGTGGTTGGATAGGTTCCGCCTTATATCGGTAACATGTAAGACAGCGAAATATACGATGTCGAATTAAGTGTCGAATTGAAGGAATCCAAAATCTCCTATTTACGAGGGAATGTACCAGGCGATTTCCACCATGGCCCGAGTATATGTGATAATGATCGCATATCAAGATAGCTAATCTGCTGTCCCGCGGAATTGGCGTCGCCGTGGATCAATGTAGTAAGCGTAAGACTACGGATCCCAAGGTCCCGGGTTCAAATCCCGACACGGCCGACTGCTTGAAAAATGGCAGGTGAGCATTTTTCACAAATATTACGCCCTCGCTCGGATAAGAGGTTAAATGGAGGTCCCGTGTGTGAGTGTTGTCACGCACGTTAAAGATCCCTACCTTGCCTGGAACGGCAAGGGTTCGGCAAAATTCTAAAATTTCCAGGCAACAAAAAACTCGCCTCCTGGCCAATGTAGTACCTACAGGTGGAGCATTGGAAATGTAAATGAACTGTCCCGCGGAATTAGGTAGGGATATTTAGTAGCAATTGGGAGCTTCGACTGGCGCAAACGTCCCCCCACCATGATTAAACCCACAGGGGAGAGAAAAGGGGACAAATGACGATAATTTTTTGTGCAAGGTTGACCCTTTTCTAATAACAAAATTTCGTTTCGATTGTGTTCGTACTGAGAAATTCTTATAATAAATAACAAAGCGTCATTACATTCGAATGACGTTAAATTGCCAGTACGCAGCTGATCGTTTGGAGCATCATGAATGCGCGCAAGGCAATTGAATTTGAATCTAAGTATATAGGCAAAAATTCTTTGTACTTTAACAAAACTTGAATGTCGTAGTAAAATGTCCGTAAATGGTTGAACGTCAATTGCGGACAACAAGGCTTGAGGTGTCATAGGGGTAGAAACGCCTAACCCTTGTGCAGGCGAGTATTCAAATGTACTACCTGGCCATTCAGAAATGTTCCGATATATGAAGTCGGGCCCTTTCCACCACAAATCACAACAAAGCAGTTCCGATGGCATTAACCCGCGACTTGCCGGGTCAGCGGGATTATCTGCATTAGGTACATGCCTCCAACTAGCTGTGGGTAGATTTTCGTGGATTTGAACAACCTTGTTGGCAAAGAATATTTTTAATCGATGCGGAGGGGTGCGAATCCACGACAGGGTGTTTACTGAATCACTAAAACAAATAGGTTCCTGAAGGTGTAACGAATCAAATGCTAGGGAAGTAGACTTCATAAGTTTTGATAGAAGACATGCCGCCCCTAATTCGAGACGTGGTATCGTCCACGTTTTTTGTGGAGCCACACGAGTTTTTGAAATTATTAAATTTATGAAAATTTGGCCATCAACCTCTAATCGTAAATAAATAACTGCAGCCATGCCAAGCTCGCTAGCGTCAGCAAAACCTACCATGAGACCTTTACTTCACCTACTTTCCATACACAGCGCGGAATAGACACGTTTTCGAGAAGTGGTAATTCGGCTTGAATTTGATTCCACTTCTGTAACACTACGGCAGGGAGTTTGTCATCCCATCCTACTTTTAGTAACCACAATTGTTGAATAAGAGTTTTAAGTATAAAAGTAAATGGACTGATGTATCCATTAATGTCAAAGGTTCGCGCAATACGGGAAGGAATGCCTCTTTTCGATGGTGTATCAGAGGCATTTCGAACTTTGCATTTAAGTACATCTAATCTTAGATCCCAACAAAGCCCTAAAACTTTATTAATAGAATCAGGACTGGAATTAGGTAATTGTATCGTATCTGAAGAATTACCAATTACATTGGCATGTGAACTGGCCCATTTGCCCAGTTCAAACCCACCCAGTTTTAACAAATCAATGAGTTCAGTTTTAAGAAGTAGAGCATTTTCAATGGAATTTGCTCCTGTCAAAATGTCGTCTACATATGTAGAAGAACTGAGAGCGCACGAAGCTCGTGGAAATTTAGAACCTTCGTCAACCAATAATTGTTTTAGAACACGAAGGGCAAGGTAAGGACTGCAACATGCACCGAAAATAACGCGTGTGTGTTCTAGCTCTGTCAAAGGTTCATTTGGATTAAACCTCCAAAATATGTGCAAGAATCTCCGATCATCAGGGTGTACTAAAATTGATCTGAACATTTGACGAATGTCACACGTAAGGGCCACTTGTGGAATTCTGAATCTTGTGATAACAAGACCTATATCAGTTTGTAGTTTCGGACCCGGCATTAGAATATCATTAAGGCATTTATTATTACAGTCTTTATCAGTCGGGTTGAAAACTACACGAATCTGGGTATGTGATGCGAGATTCTTTAAAACCCCGTGATGAGTCATCACATACTGGGATACGTCAACCGCAGGTTTAAGGTGCTTCTGTGATAAATAATCACTAATGTTTTCCGCATACAATTTATGAAAATTTGCATCGCGTTTGAAACGCGCTTCAAGCTTTAAGAACCTATTGATTGCATGTTCTCTAGTCGAACCTAGAGCTTGGGAAACATTGTCTTTAAACGGTAATCTGACCATATATTGACCTGAGGCCGTACGCGTAGTACTAGATTTGAAATGCTCTTCACAAGCATTCTCCTCCGGGGAGGGCAAAGGTGGAGACAATATTTCTTCGGATTCCCAAAATAAACGTAAAGTTTCATTTAGAGATTGCGCTTCTACCCTACTAGTAAATAAAGCGACGTTCGTAGGTGAATGTATCATTTTAGGTACTTCACTCATGATTACCCATCCAAAAGAAGTAAGAAATGCCGCGGGTTTGCCTTTCAAGTATGAAGGCTCACCTGGCGTGATATCTAAAACCGCTGACACCCTTAATAAAATATCAACTGGTGCGGATATCTGGAAATCGGGATCAGCTAACTTAAGAGAGGAAAATTGTTGTTTTAACTGTATGGGTAACGTAAATGTAGGGAGATTCGTGGTAATCTTTGGTACAACTACAGCTTCACAATTTAAATAAAAATTGCTGTCGTATAAGGAGCCAATTTTACAGTCGACTAGACCCTGAACTTTTGTTAAATGCGACTGTCCTACACCACGTATTTCAAATGGGCACTTTCTTCGTTTGAGGCCTAACCTATCAGCTAAATCGATAGTGATAAAATTCGAATGCGATCCTGTATCTAAGATTAGACGACAGCGCTGCCAACTACCATCAGTCGAGAGGACTTGTACTTTTGCTGTGGCTAAGAGCGCAACTGGTCCGTTTTCGACAGCGCAAAAATGTACAAAATTTACTGGCATAGAAACTTTTTCTATTACATTGGTATTGGCAACAATCTGTACATCGGCGTCTGTACATAAAGGCGTAGTATTAGAGCGGCTCTGTACAGCGCTAGGATTATCGAAATGTAGTAAAGAATTGTGCTTTTTACTACCGCAATGTAGACAGCGAAATTTGGATTGACAAGAAGAAAGTGGATGCGGATTTAAACAAGCAAAACATCTACGGTTATTCTTGACTAATTCATGTTTATCTTTTGGTGACAATGCTAATAGTTTCGGGCATTTATTAAATTTATGAGCTTGATTGCATGCCGGACAAGAAACGGAAGCCACTGTGTGTACAGTAGGACCTTTAGACGCGACTTCTTGCGAAGTCATAGAAATGCGTTTGTTACTAGCCTTATTGTAGCAATCGCCAGCTTTTTTTGCGGCACATGACGTTGGTATGCTCTTTGAAGCAGAGGTACTACCAACTAACGCTGAAATGGAGCATTTATTACGTAAAAACTTTATAAAATTTTAAACGTAGTATATTCGTGTTCTAGGTAATGCTCTTTTCAAATTCTTGTTTTGTTTTGGAATCTAACAATCCAAGAGAAAAATGTAAAAATATATAATCGGCTAAATCGGGAAGTTTCATATCGGTTAATGCTGTAACATTAGCTTGCAGTGTTTCGCACAAATCATTAAGAGCTTGAAAAGAATCTGTCCTCAGTTGAGACAGTGTAAAGATTTTAAATAGATAATGATGAGCAATTAAGCGTTTATTTGTGTAGCGTTGGACCAGCAGGTCGTACACTACCGAATAATTTTCTGGTGAAAACCGCACGCTTTGTGCTAACTTTAAAGCGGAATTCTCCAGGTAGGATAGCAAGTATGAAAACTTTTCGATGTCACTCAACGTATTGTTTTTGTGAATCAAGGTGTCGTACAAAGATCTAAATGCGTCAAATTTCTCAGGATTACCTTCGAACTTATACAATTTTAATTCAGGTAAGCGAACATTCGAATCGCTGTTCGATGTTGTATTACCATTAGAACTAACGTTCGTGGTTGTGGTACATCGACCAGCAACGCTTAAAATCTCGAAGTATAACCCGTCAAAACTAGATTCTAATGATACTGTATCTGTTGTAAAGTTTGCATGTACATTCGATAAATCCGACAATGCATCTAAAGTTTGTAGAAATTCATCTCTAACTGGCATTAAATAGCCAACACGATTTTTAAATTGATCTAATTTAGCAGGTAAATCTTTGATCAAATCAAAACAGTCCTGTAATCGCCTAAATAACCTTTCTTTCCGATTGTGTAATCTCTTAAATTCAGCAATACTTTGCTGATCGGGTTCCATATTAAAGCTGATAACCAGAGTTGAATGAAATTATCGCTAAATTATTTATTATTTACAATAACAATAACGCGAGCCGTAATTTATAATTTCGAAGAATGAACCTGGCAACAATCACAATTGGCGATAAGGTGAACTATTATATTTTTCAAGTTCAAGAACAAACTTTGAGCTTTGATTAGAATTATGCACATGTATCAATGCAATTAGTGAAATTGAATATAATAGTATTTTATCTCTACACAAAATTTACATATGGATCCTGTGCTCAGAAGTGACCACAAATGTTTATGTTGGAGAAACAATGGGAACATTTACACTAAGCGTGAAACCCCAGATTATTTCTTTAGAGCAAGTGGACTGTGACTTGAGGGTAGTGTTGCGATAAAATACTCTTAGCGATAAATCAAACAATGATCATGCACTTACCTTATTGTTCATACTGTTGGCTTCTACGGAAGTGGTTAACAGCATTCAAACCAGAACAAATCTCCGCTGACGGATTATGTAGAAGCGCAGTAGCACACATTCACCAAAAATGTATATTGTTTTAATACACGTCCGCACGGGCCAAGTGCTTCGAAACGAGTGTACAAAACCAGTGCTAGATAACACCGCCTGGTTTATCGCAAACAAAACCTTGACTCTTTAAAATAAATAACATTAAATTAAGAGTGGAGTTCTAACCCAATTTTGAACATACCCCCACCCAAAATAATTAAATTTTGATAGCTAAAAAAGGTGAAGAAGAGAAAAAAAAGAAAAAAGGAGAAATTAAAAAAATACAAATAAGCTCTATTGGTGTAGTTGTGTAGAGATAAAACGAGAAAATAAAAGAAACTCTAAAGAATGATCAATTTATGTGATTGTTGATCACGTCATATTAATTTTAAGGAGGTGGAAGCGGTACCACCTTATTTATTGGTCGTACCGTTTCACCTGAGGGTGTCTTCAACCGAACAACACGTACTACGCCGTCACTTCCAGGTATCAGGCTTTGTTACCCTTGCTAAAGGCCAACACGCAGGGAGTGTACCTGGGGTCAAGTACAACACCAGATCGCCTTCTTCCAACTGTTTGGCCGAGGTAGTCCATTTGGGCCTATGCTGAAGGGTGTGGAGGTATTCATTTGACCAACGCTTCCAGAACCCTGGATTAACTGTTGACAAAGCCGCCAACGAGTGAGTTTGTTAGTAGGAATGTTTGTCAAATCTACTTCGGGTCGTGCCAGAATAGGGCCGCCTGTCAGGAAATGTGCCGGCGTTAATGCATCAATTCCATCATCGGGTAAAGCTGGTAAGGAGCAAAACGGGCGAGAGTTTAAAATACCCTCAATTCTAATAACGACTGTGTTAAATTCTTCTGCAGTAAATTGGTTGCTACCAATTATTCTCTTTAAATGGAATTTAACACTTTTGATTCTTGCCTCCCACAATCCACCGAAGTGGGGTGCGTAGGGAGGATTAAAGGACCATTCAATGCCCTGAATAGCTAAATAATGTGCAATCTCGGGCTTAGACGAGTCAAAAAATTTTGAAATTTCAGAAATTTCTCTAGCAGCTCCGCGGAAGTTGCGTCCTTGATCGGAATAAAATTTCGCCGGAAGTCCGCGTCTAGAAATAAATCTGTCTAGTGCGGCCCGACATGCTTGGGAAGTTAACGAGGTGACGAGTTCGATATGAATGGCACGCAAGACCATGCATATAAACAAAGCAATGCATGCCCTCTTATACCTAGCTGTGCCCAGATTTGGTACTTTTACCATAAAGGGTCCGCCAAAGTCAATCCCCGTGTGTGTGAAACATTTTCCCGGTTCGAGTCGGTAAGCTGGAAGATCCGCCATAGGTGGTTGGATAGGTTCCGCCTTATATCGGTAACATGTAAGACAGCGAAATATACGATGTCGAATTAAGTGTCGAATTGAAGGAATCCAAAATCTCCTATTTACGAGGGAATGTACCAGGCGATTTCCACCATGGCCCGAGTATATGTGATAATGATCGCATATCAAGATAGCTAATCTGCTGTCCCGCGGAATTGGCGTCGCCGTGGATCAATGTAGTAAGCGTAAGACTACGGATCCCAAGGTCCGGGTTCAAATCCCGACACGGCCGACTGCTTGAAAAATGGCAGGTGAGCATTTTCACAAATATTACGCCCTCGCTCGGATAAGAGGTTAAATGGAGGTCCCGTGTGTGAGTGTTGTCACGCACGTTAAAGATCCCTACCTTGCCTGGAACAGCAAGGGTTCGGCAAAATTCTAAAATTTCAGGCAACAAAAACTCGCCTCCTGGCCAATGTAGTACCTACAGGTGGAGCATTGAAATGTAAATGAACTGTCCCGCGGAATTAGGTAGGGATATTTAGTAGCAATTGGGAGCTTCGACTGGCGCAAACGTCCCCACCATGATTAAACCCACAGGGAGAGAAAGGGGACAAATGACGATAATTTTTGTGCAAGGTTGACCTTTTCTAATAACAAAATTTCGTTTCGATTGTGTTCGTACTGAGAAATTCTTATAATAAATAACAAAGCGTCATTACATTCGAATGACGTTAAATTGCCAGTACGCAGCTGATCGTTTGGAGCATCATGAATGCGCGCAAGGCAATTGAATTTGAATCTAAGTATATAGGCAAAAATTCTTTGTACTTTAACAAAACTTGAATGTCGTAGTAAAATGTCCGTAAATGGTTGAACGTCAATTGCGGACAACAAGGCTTGAGGTGTCATAGGGTAGAAACGCCTAACCCTTGTGCAGGCGAGTATTCAAATGTACTACCTGGCCATTCAGAAATGTTCCGATATATGAAGTCGGGCCCTTTCCACCACAAATCACAACAAAGCAGTTCCGATGGCATTAACCCGCGACTTGCCGGGTCAGCGGGATTATCTGCATTAGGTACATGCCTCCAACTAGCTGTGGGTAGATTTTCGTGGATTTGAACAACCTTGTTGGCAAAGAATATTTTAATCGATGCGGAGGGTGCGAATCCACGACAGGGTGTTTACTGAATCACTAAAACAAATAGGTTCCTGAAGGTGTAACGAATCAAATGCTAGGAAGTAGACTTCATAAGTTTTGATAGAAGACATGCCGCCCTAATTCGAGACGTGGTATCGTCCACGTTTTTGTGGAGCCACACGAGTTTTGAAATTATTAAATTTATGAAAATTTGGCCATCAACCTCTAATCGTAAATAAATAACTGCAGCCATGCCAAGCTCGCTAGCGTCAGCAAAACCTACCATGAGACCTTTTACTTCACCTACTTTCCATACACAGCGCGGAATAGACACGTTTTCGAGAAGTGGTAATTCGGCTTGAATTTGATTCCACTTCTGTAACACTACGGCAGGGAGTTTGTCATCCCATCCTACTTTTAGTAACCACAATTGTTGAATAAGAGTTTTAAGTATAAAAGTAAATGGACTGATGTATCCATTAATGTCAAAGGTTCGCGCAATACGGGAAGGAATGCCTCTTTTCGATGGTGTATCAGAGGCATTTCGAACTTTGCATTTAAGTACATCTAATCTTAGATCCCAACAAAGCCCTAAAACTTTATTAATAGAATCAGGACTGGAATTAGGTAATTGTATCGTATCTGAAGAATTACCAATTACATTGGCATGTGAACTGGCCCATTTGCCCAGTTCAAACCCACCCAGTTTTAACAAATCAATGAGTTCAGTTTTAAGAAGTAGAGCATTTTCAATGGAATTTGCTCCTGTCAAAATGTCGTCTACATATGTAGAAGAACTGAGAGCGCACGAAGCTCGTGGAAATTTAGAACCTTCGTCAACCAATAATTGTTTTAGAACACGAAGGGCAAGGTAAGGACTGCAACATGCACCGAAAATAACGCGTGTGTGTTCTAGCTCTGTCAAAGGTTCATTTGGATTAAACCTCCAAAATATGTGCAAGAATCTCCGATCATCAGGGTGTACTAAAATTGATCTGAACATTTGACGAATGTCACACGTAAGGGCCACTTGTGGAATTCTGAATCTTGTGATAACAAGACCTATATCAGTTTGTAGTTTCGGACCCGGCATTAGAATATCATTAAGGCATTTATTATTACAGTCTTTATCAGTCGGGTTGAAAACTACACGAATCTGGGTATGTGATGCGAGATTCTTTAAAACCCCGTGATGAGTCATCACATACTGGGATACGTCAACCGCAGGTTTAAGGTGCTTCTGTGATAAATAATCACTAATGTTTTCCGCATACAATTTATGAAAATTTGCATCGCGTTTGAAACGCGCTTCAAGCTTTAAGAACCTATTGATTGCATGTTCTCTAGTCGAACCTAGAGCTTGGGAAACATTGTCTTTAAACGGTAATCTGACCATATATTGACCTGAGGCCGTACGCGTAGTACTAGATTTGAAATGCTCTTCACAAGCATTCTCCTCCGGGAGGGCAAAGGTGGAGACAATATTTCTTCGGATTCCCAAAATAAACGTAAAGTTTCATTTAGAGATTGCGTTTCTACCCTACTAGTAAATAAAGCGACGTTCGTAGGTGAATGTATCATTTAGGTACTTCACCATGATTACCCATCCAAAAGAAGTAAGAAATGCCGCGGGTTTGCCTTTCAAGTATGAAGGCTCACCTGGCGTGATATCTAAAACCGCTGACACCCTTAATAAAATATCAACTGGTGCGGATATCTGGAAATCGGGATCAGCTAACTTAAGAGAGGAAAATTGTTGTTTTAACTGTATGGGTAACGTAAATGTAGGGAGATTCGTGGTAATCTTTGGTACAACTACAGCTTCACAATTTAAATAAAATTGCTGTCGTATAAGGAGCCAATTTTACAGTCGACTAGACCCTGAACTTTTGTTAAATGCGACTGTCCTACACCACGTATTTCAAATGGGCACTTTCTTCGTTTGAGGCCTAACCTATCAGCTAAATCGATAGTGATAAAATTCGAATGCGATCCTGTATCTAAGATTAGACGACAGCGCTGCCAACTACCATCAGTCGAGAGGACTTGTACTTTTGCTGTGGCTAAGAGCGCAACTGGTCCGTTTTCGACAGCGCAAAATGTACAAAATTTACTGGCATAGAAACTTTTCTATTACATTGGTATTGGCAACAATCTGTACATCGGCGTCTGTACATAAAGGCGTAGTATTAGAGCGGCTCTGTACAGCGCTAGGATTATCGAAATGTAGTAAAGAATTGTGCTTTTTACTACCGCAATGTAGACAGCGAAATTTGGATTGACAAGAAGAAAGTGGATGCGGATTTAAACAAGCAAAACATCTACGGTTATTCTTGACTAATTCATGTTTATCTTTTGGTGACAATGCTAATAGTTTCGGGCATTTATTAAATTTATGAGCTTGATTGCATGCCGGACAAGAAACGGAAGCCACTGTGTGTACAGTAGGACCTTTAGACGCGACTTCTTGCGAAGTCATAGAAATGCGTTTGTTACTAGCCTTATTGTAGCAATCGCCAGCTTTTTTTGCGGCACATGACGTTGGTATGCTCTTTGAAGCAGAGGTACTACCAACTAACGCTGAAATGGAGCATTTATTACGTAAAAACTTTATAAAATTTTTAAACGTAGTATATTCGTGTTCTAGGTAATGCTCTTTTTCAAATTCTTGTTTTGTTTTGGAATCTAACAATCCAAGAGAAAAATGTAAAAATATATAATCGGCTAAATCGGGAAGTTTCATATCGGTTAATGCTGTAACATTAGCTTGCAGTGTTTCGCACAAATCATTAAGAGCTTGAAAAGAATCTGTCCTCAGTTGAGACAGTGTAAAGATTTTAAATAGATAATGATGAGCAATTAAGCGTTTATTTGTGTAGCGTTGGACCAGCAGGTCGTACACTACCGAATAATTTTCTGGTGAAAACCGCACGCTTTGTGCTAACTTTAAAGCGGAATTCTCCAGGTAGGATAGCAAGTATGAAAACTTTCGATGTCACTCAACGTATTGTTTTGTGAATCAAGGTGTCGTACAAAGATCTAAATGCGTCAAATTTTCAGGATTACCTTCGAACTTATACAATTTTAATTCAGGTAAGCGAACATTCGAATCGCTGTTCGATGTTGTATTACCATTAGAACTAACGTTCGTGGTTGTGGTACATCGACCAGCAACGCTTAAAATCTCGAAGTATAACCCGTCAAAACTAGATTCTAATGATACTGTATCTGTTGTAAAGTTTGCATGTACATTCGATAAATCCGACAATGCATCTAAAGTTTGTAGAAATTCATCTCTAACTGGCATTAAATAGCCAACACGATTTTTAAATTGATCTAATTTAGCAGGTAAATCTTTGATCAAATCAAAACAGTCCTGTAATCGCCTAAATAACCTTTCTTTCCGATTGTGTAATCTCTTAAATTCAGCAATACTTTGCTGATCGGGTTCCATATTAAAGCTGATAACCAGAGTTGAATGAAATTATCGCTAAATTATTTATTATTTACAATAACAATAACGCGAGCCGTAATTTATAATTTCGAAGAATGAACCTGGCAACAATCACAATTGGCGATAAGGTGAACTATTATATTTTCAAGTTCAAGAACAAACTTTGAGCTTTGATTAGAATTATGCACATGTATCAATGCAATTAGTGAAATTGAATATAATAGTATTTTATCTCTACACAAAATTTACATATGGATCCTGTGCTCAGAAGTGACCACAAATGTTTATGTTGGAGAAACAATGGGAACATTTACACTAAGCGTGAAACCCCAGATTATTTCTTTAGAGCAAGTGGACTGTAACTTGGGGTAGTGTTGCGATAAAATACTCTTAGCGGTAAATCAAACAATGATCATGCACTTACCTTAATGTTCATACTGTTGGCTTCTACGGAAGTGGTTAACAGCATTCAAACCAGAACAAATCTCCGCTGACGGATTATGTAGAAGCGCAGTAGCACACATTCACCAAAAATGTATATTGTTTTAATACACGTCCGCACGGGCCAAGTGCTTCGAAACGAGTGTACAAAACCAGTGCTAGATAACACCGCCTGGTTTATCACAAACAAAACCTTGACTCTTTAAAATAAATAACATTAAATTAAGAGTGGAGTTCTAACCCAATTTTGAACAAATATTAATTAATGTAAATGATTACTCACCAGAAAGCGGCATAGATTGAGCGTACCTGAACGATGCAATCACTCGCTAGTGAATCGCTGCGCTCCAGTACTGACCTGTAACATGAGTAAACACACGAACAGCTGGAGGTAGGATACCAAGAGTTTGATATAGTTTACCAATAACAATGCAATAATGTAACCAGCATACGGCTAATTACAGGGATTTAATCAACAATAAACAATAATTACGCCAATACTTGCATAACGCAACACACAATAAATACAACAACAGGTATCACTAACTTCTAAGTATACAACCTGGAGTCTGGATCATAAATCAATGCTTTCCGTTTTCAATGAGTCTTCAGTACATAAGCCACAGAATGAAGTAATATTTAATATTAAATTTAAACGGAAAGCCAAACGGATGATTAGTACAGAATTGAAGTGGGCTCACAAGGGGCATCCAAGGGCTGATATAAGGATCTGTTTACAGGAAACAAGATTATTACCAAAATTATAGCCAAGATTAAGGACCCTGAAATAAGTAATGTTAGTGCTGAAATTTCAGGAAGATATACTTTACCACAGAAATGGGTTTCAATAAATTAGTAGCTAACAAAGAGCAACTTTGATATTTGTACAATACAAGATTCTGAAAGATAAATAATTAATATCAGAAAACACAAAACAGGAAAAACGTGGCTCACCTAATATAAGTAAAAGCAGGAAATATCCTCAAGGCGGTATTGTGAGTAGAAAAATAAACGTAGAAACCGATATAATACCAAAATCTACTCCACAAATATATCATTTAATACATCCAAAACCGCTATAACGCGAGATGAAGATGGATGCATCAAAAGACTGCTTGTCAAAGCGGCGTTCGTTAAAAGAAGAACAATGGCTTCCTCGACAGGTTCTTATCAATCACCTCCAAATTGAAGTTATCAATTTAGCCAACATAAAAAGTATTACAGACCATGAAGATCTGAGCACGGAAATAATATTAAATTATATGAATAATGCAAATGTAGAGATTACAAAACCAACCGTTTCAACAAGTTTTATGGTAATAAATCCACCCCTAATAAGTCAAAACACACAAACACAAAAATATCAACACAAATGTTTGTACAAGAAAAACAGGAAATTAAGTTTTTTTACCTGGAGTCGCCTTTGTTCCTCGTCACTGCTGAAGATGGTTCCCAGAAACCCTCGTCGTTGTGTCCATATACTTCGATTGTGCCAGGATCCAACTGATCCTCCACCATCCAAATCTCGGCCACCACCTCTATTCTTCTACCAGATATTTGTTTTGTTCAAATGTAACTTTCCATACCAAATATACTTCATGCATACAAATTACGCTTTAGGCTTAGCTTATCCAAGTACCATTTCTTTATTTAACAGAGTTGTTGTAGTAACGGCACCTTTTATCTAAACAACAGCACAAACTCGTGCAATATCGCTTTTACAACTTTTGCGGTACGTTACTACAGCTTTACATAATTTCAAACAGGATGTCGTATGCAACTTGACCGAATACACAATAATTAATACCCGTAAGAGCATAAACTATTATTACGTAGCAGATCTAAGCACGATCTCAGATCTAAAAGGAAAAAAAGCCTCAATATTTTTGTTCGAGTATTTATACGCTTTTCTAAACCCCATATGGAACCTATTTCCCTTGAAAAGCTTATTTTCTAAACTGATTCTTAAAAATTTTAACGTAAAAAATCTAACTTCTAAAAATCCCCGTTCGTCGAGCTGTTACATAGTATTTTGTTCGATACCCTCTACGAACGCGGGCTTCTCAAAAACTGCTAGCCATCGACCAATGATATAATTTTTTCCCATTATGACGCGCCACCTCTCAGCTATCTATCTCCGTTCTACGCATATTTGTTGTCTCCTTTAGAAACCTTCTTAAGTTACAGAAAATCGATATTGTAGTTGGCCTTTACATTTACCCGTGTATTCCGTACGTGACTTGTACCCGACGCTTTCTTTGTACGTTTCTCTGTCTGTTTTACATTATCGATTGTTTATTTCACTCAGTCCTCAAAGCACTTGTTATTGTAGCAGCTGGTACACTGTTTGTTGCAAACCCAATTCTATAGAATTTTGTGCTAACGTTTGTTTAAGATTCCATAAACCTGACATTTAACCAACAGGTGTTTTCCCGAAGCAACCGAGCGTTTAAAATAACAATTCTTAGTTTCTTCCCTTCTTAGTATTTGTATAAACGAACGTTGGATTTTATGTAAATGGAAATATTTTCGTTTAAAATTATTGATTTTCTTTACATGCAAGCTTCCTTTTTGCTTCCATGCGTTTGATCTAAAATTATTATATTACTAATGCGTATCCTTGAGTTTTTATGTACTCAAAAGCTTCTTCTGGTATGCAATTTTAACATCCTAATTTAAAAATAGAAAAATATGTTGATATGACTGCTTACTATTTACAAACTATCTCCATTTCTCAATTTTTTTGCTAAATAAATGCAGTTTTCTGCTTCCTATGATGATTTCTCATTCCTAAACGACTTTTACTATAAAGTACATCCTTAAACAACCCCTTATCACAGCAATATATATATATATATATATATATATACATATATATTACTCTAATTTAAACCAGGGTACAAAATTAATTAACGATATTAAATAATTTTAATCACCGTGTATAAGGACGCTTTGGGTAATAATACGCTTCATTTAAAGGCATATTGGATAAATTCGTCATTTACTTTTAAACATAGGGTTTATATTGTTTAGATAATGTTAAACACCGTGTATATTAAAGCAGTGGAAAATAGTACGCTTAATTAAAGGCCTACTGTGTAGATTTAAATCATTCAATTAGAATGTAGGGTTTGTATACAATCATAATCAACGTGTGGAAGGAAGTAATGTAGAATTTCATTAGATAATACGCATTATTAAAACCATGGAGCATAAAAATTTATTCGTTTCGTTAAAAGTAAGGGGATTAAATTGTTCACTGGACGCTTTCTATAAAAAGAAGCGTAGTTAAAATGTTCAACTTGTATTTAATTTAATCTTTCCAAGCACTAAAGCTATCGAAAAATTATAACGACGTGGGGAAGTCACGTAAAAGCCTTCAGCGTATTAAAACTCAGAACACCTGCAAAAATGACGATGTATATGATAGCCGATAAGCTTTAAGCTATATGATGAGTGCAAGTAAGAAAGCAAGTTTGTGGTATAAAGACAAGCGAGAGAAAATGCATTGGTAGTTAAATGAGGGGAAATATGTAAAACAAGAGCACATGTTGTAGATAGAACGAACAGACTAGATTGGCCATTAAGGTTGAAATAAGATGCAAACATGAGAGGTGGAAGCATATGAGTTTCTATATAAAATTAATTAGTTGTTCGCGGACGTGTTGCGAGGCGTGTGGAAATTTCTTAGAATTCAACTCGGACGAGTGCAAATTTCAGTAGAATCATTGTGCCGAGCCATCAAAAGGGAAAATAGAATGCGAATTTCTGAAAATCGTCCGTCGCGGGACAAATTCGACTTGCAAGCGAGCCATTATATAAACCCGTGCTGATAGGAGTTTTGTTCACTTTATTTTTGATTATATTCAATACTTCAAGCGGTTTCTCTTTTATTTTTGATTTTATTCAATACGTCAAGCAGAATAGATGGTGCTTACGTGCTACGATACTAGTTATTATGCATTAGCGCACTTAGAGAAGATAGATAAAGGTAATAAAGTCTAGTTATACTTGCGGGTATTACTGTACCAGTTATCCAAATTAGTAACGTTAAATAAATAAATAGAAGTATGCAGTTTTGGTATAGCGTAAAAGGATTATGAATTTCATTGCTATTTTTCGGGAGTGTTAGTAATCAAGTGTTATTCGTAAACGTGATTGGATCCACAAAACAAGATTAAGATATACATAGATGAGTTCCTGAGAAGCCCTAAAACTTTTTAGACGAATGGTGGTGTAGAAAAATTTTGAAGGCGGCCAGAAATCCGACGACGTAAACATAACCCAGCTGGAATGGTGGGATTAGCAAGGACGATGTACGTTGGAGCCACGAATGCATTAACCTTCAGGTAACTTATGCATTGTTGTTTGATCTTAGATGTTTTTGTGTGTTGAGTATCTTTAGAATTTGTTTGATAAAGATGGACAGTAGTAAATTTGTATAAACAACAAATTTTGAATTTTAAGGTACAATTTTCTTGTATAAGTAGAAAGGAGTATTTATCAGGTTTATGTTTTGGATTATGATGAAAATTTGGGTCTGTCTTTGAGCTCAATTAGACTAACCTGTTAAATTAACGTAAAGGGGCGGGAGATGCTCCCTTTTAATCAGACTTAGGTCTGCAAATATTGTTTACTTAATTAGTATGCATCCTACAAGGACTTTAATTATGGATGCAAAATAAAAATGATGATAAAATTTGAGCTTGAAATTTTCTGATACTGAAATTTATGCTGCAATTTAATTTTGAAATTTTAATGTATTATGAATATTGATGTAAATAGAGTTAACTTTGATGTTTGTGGTAGGAATGTGTTTGTTTTTTTTTATGAATGAGGATGAAAGTTTTAACTAGGTGAGCAGCCGAGGCGGAAGAAAGAGTCAAGAGGCGATTATCAGAAGAGATACAACGGACAAGAGAATCACAGCAATTCTTGGCACAGAACGTGGGCAATTCAAAAACGGAAGAGAATCACAGCAATATATATATATATATATATATATATATATATATATATATATATATATATATATATATTGACGTGGAATTATAAGTCAAAAGGTCCAGATAATAAAATTTTAAACACTGTATATAGGAAATAGAAGCAAATTATTTACGCGCCAAATTAACCAGTTTATCAGTTTATATAATGAAAACGGACGGTTATTAAAATATTTTTCTATTTTTAAATTGTGATGTTAAAATTGCATACGGGAAGAAGCTTTTATATATATATATATATATATATATATATATTAATTGCTGTGATAAGGGGTTGTTTAAGCGTGTACTTTATAGTAAAGGTCGTCTAGGAATCAGAAATTATAATAGGAAGCAGAAAACTGCAGTTATGTAATAGAAAATTGAGAAATGGAGATAGTTTGTAAATAGTAAGCTGTCAACACCTTGTATATAAAGTATAAGTAGTTTTAAGCGACGCAAATAGACACACGAAGACGCATGGTTAGCATAGAAATAAGGAATACATGCATTAAGTAGATAGTAAATATTTAACACCATGTAGATAGAGTTTTAGTTAATTTAGGCAATGCAAATAATGATATTTTTCAGTGGAAGCACGCGTATTTATAAGTAAACATAATAAAGTGTAATTAAACACGCATTCAAAAGGGTTCCAAACAATTAGGTTAATACGGAGATAAGAAATAGAGCTTCAAGAAGCATAGTGTAAATGCGTACAAGTAGTTAATAATTGTGATGAAGAAAGGTGATTAAAAATTGCGTAAATAAAAGGCAGATATGAAAATTAAAAGTCGAATTGTATCAGTTGTTTATGTACAACATGGAAAAGCGATTAGATTCGTCAAAACACCGTATGTTTGATAACAAGGCACCTGCGAGCAGGTCACAATTATTTGAAAGCAAATAATGTTACATCAGAAACTACTTGAAATGCAAAGACTTGATTGGTTAAAATTAGCGACGAGCTTGTAGACCATACCCACTGACGGAGATCAATGATATATTAACAGGGACAGTGATAACGAACTCAGTTTTCAACTCAACAAAGGCCGAGGTGCGCCACTCTGAAACAAAGTGTGATACGTAATAATAATTTAAAGTGAAAAGTTGTATTAGTGCGACTAAGATGAAAATTATAATTGTCGATTAAACTGCTCTGAGTCCGGGGAGTATAAACTACGAATTTCAAGTTCGGGGAGAAGAATAATAATACAATTTTTAAGTCTGGGAAAATTGATGACAATAAATTCTGAGAAGAAGTAATAAATCAAAATGAGACGACAATAATTTGGGGTACATAAAGTTTAATAATGGTAGGCCAGAGGGTGATGGCAATAATTTAAATGCAATGGTTCAAGCGTGTGGATGGACAGTATGTCAAATGGGCATGTAATAATCCTGAATTGGGGGAAAATAATTTTATCCAAATGGATGGTAGAATGCATGAAAAATATTAGCTGATAATGGATGCGTTAATTGCGAGAAGGAAATAGCGAAGAAAATAGACCAGGTTAGATTTTTAGTTATAAGACATTATTTTTCTATTTTTTTATTTGAATATTGAATTTGCTTAATATAAATGAATGAGATGAAGTCAACAAAACAGAGGACTTGCATACGTATAAAGTGCGTTATATGATAAGAGGTTTTGAACGTTCCACACTTCTTTTATAAAAACAATAAGTTTTTTGGTGACTTTAGATTTGATTAAAAAGTATATGATTTTTGATAAATGAGATTTACAACATTAATTAATTGAAAAGTGTATTTTAAATAATTTACAAAAACTGTACATAATATTTGTTTCATTATATAAAATTGAATTAACTTCATTATATAATTCTAAATAAATGCTAGTCGAGGTCATAAGATAAAGTTAATGGGAGTGATTTGAAAATCTAAACAAGAAAGGAGGAGCTATAAGTTGAATACGAAATTGATAATGAGTAAGGTGGTAACATATCAAGTTTTCTTATTGGTCGACAAAGTCGGTTCAAGATAAAATCCATTTAAGTTCCTGGAGGGAGTTCATAGCAATATTTATATGACATTATAATTTGAATTAGGGCCGCTATACTTGCGGCCACGTCCCCAATGCTCCACCCGGAGGTACTACATTGGGTTTAAACGCGAAAAATAGTCGTGCTCCTAATTTATTCTTACTTCATAGTTGATTCACCCTAAATAAAAACTAAATAAAAATCTAACAAACCTAAAAATCTAACAAACCTAACAAACTCTAACAATCTAATAAACCTAAAAATTTGACAAAACTGGAACAAAAACAAAACAAAACTAAAAACAGGGTTGTAAATAATGGTATCCCTAGCGCTGACTTTCGAGTGTACCCGATCAACAAGCAAAATGAGAGGGAGGGATCCGTAATACCGGATAGCAGACGCCGGTTCTGCTTACCAGTGCGACCTGAAGGGTCGTCTTAAAACTATCCAAATCTAGCTAACTAATTTAAATCCATCCCTAGCTTTCCTATCGTTCCCTAACTGATTTACATTATGATTACAATCTTCGCAATTCTGCTCGTCCTTCCCAAATATATACTGCAACCAAAATGGCGACAGAACGTCAAACAAAACAAATAAGCCACATAATACATGCTATATATAAATAAATATAAAGTGTAAATATAAAATATAAATAAATATAATTATGTAAATATATAAATAAATGTTTAATAAGCGTTAAGCATATAGCAGTGCACAAAATAGCGAAAGCATCACCCTATTTATCAGGTGCACTCGCACAAGCATTATGTCGGCTAGCGCCTTTACACACCAAACGTGCTTCTTAAATTATTTCAAAACTACTAATTAATGTAAATCAATGCTTGTGCGAGTACAGCCGCCACATTTTAAGTCTTACCTCGATAATAAAATTCTCCAGCATCCGAAGATCTGGTCGTCTGTAACTTACTTCTAAAGGTGGGACGGGGTGCACTGCTAAAGTCCTGGTGGGTATGCACTAAATGTTTTGGGGATCACAATCACTATCACTATCACTTCACTTTCAAGTCCTGGGGGGATGCGCGGTTGCACTCTGTTTTATTATCCTTGTTTACTTTATTGATTTAATTTAATGAGGGTTTATGATTTATTTGTTATTGTTTATTTGGTATTATTTATTCCCGATTTTCCGCACATAATTATGAAGATAGGCAGTGATTGTATTAATGGAGTGGGGTTTCTCGTGCATATTGGACATTTTGGTATAATTATTTTTTTTTTTTTTTTTTTTAATATCAGGTTTTGGTTATGCTCGTATCCTTACTCACGCCAAGTCAATCTAAAATTTTTCAATCCTCCCACCAACCCCAATTATATTTATATGACAGCTCAACGTCCGAAATTGATAAATCCAGTTAATACATAGAAATATTTATATGTCGAACAAATGATGGGGCGCGAAATAATTTAGGACATAGCAATATATATATATATATATATATATATATATATATATATATATATATATTGCTATCGAAAAGTGGTGTATGACTGGTTGCCGCAACATGAGCAGACAATGCACATTTAGTGGAGTTAATCCTACAATCACTCCTGTGCTGAGTTAAACGATTCTTCAGCCACTGGCTAGTCTGACCAATGTAACTTTAAAACTCAAGTGAAGACACAGCCGGTGGCCGAGATCGTTAGCCAGAGTTAAGGGAAAGGCCTACAGCCGAGGATAAATCAGGCGAGTACTGTGTTTTTCGGAGCCTCAAAGTCATTTGGTAAGTGTATTTGAATTGGCACAAGGCTATGTGGATCTGTTTGTTATATTTGGCATATACGCATAAAAAAAGGTTAACTATACTAAAAATAAGGTAGTGCTGTTTGGTCGGTGTCGTGACCATCTACCTATCACCGAACCCACGGTAGGAGATGTAGATACCCTGAGAAAGAGAGGTTCTGAATAGGCGAGGCACACTTATATGAGTTTTTGTTTTTGTAGACCGACCAGACATATTTAAAGCACGAAAAATAGAGTCAAAATTTGTATATAAAGTATTTAAATAAATATAAATAATAAATAAAAAATATTATATATTTATATATATATATATATATATATATATATATATATATATTGCTGTGAATCCTTCTTAAATCCGGGTACTCCGCTTTTCGAATCGAGCCCCTACGAATTGGATGCCAAAGAATGCTGTGAATCCTACAAAAAGCTATTCATTACCTTAACTGTGTTGGTCCATTGACTTTCTTCTGTTAATTGCCTCGGCTGCTCCTCTAGATAACTTTCATCCTCATACATAAAAAAAACAAACACATTCCTACCACAAACATCAACGTTAACTCTATTTACATCAATATTCACAATATATTAAAATTTCAAATTAAAAATTCAGCATAAATTTCAGTTTTAAAAAGAATTTCAAGATTAATTTTATTATCATTTAATGTGCATCCAGAATTAAAGTCCTTGTAGGATGCCTACTAATTAATATAACAATATATGCAGACCTGAGTTTGAGTACAAGGGAGCATCTACCACCCCTTTACGTTAATTAACCAGGTTCGTCTAATTGAGCTCAAAGACATACCTAAAATTTCATCATAATCCAGAACATCAATACTAAATACCCCTTTCTACTTAAACAAGCAAAATTTCACCTTAAAATTTTAATTTTTTTTGTTAGTACAATTTCACTAATGTCCATTTAAAGTAAATCAATTATAAAGTTATTTGACACACACCAAAATATCAAAGTTCAAACAAAAAAGTATAATTTACCTGAAGTTCACTGCACTCGTAGCTTCAATGTACCTCGTCCCTTTTGTTAATCACACCATTCCAACTGGATTATATTTACGGCTTCTGATTCTCAACGCTTTTAAAATTTTCTCCATCACCATTCATCTAAAGTTGTTTCTGGGCTTTTCCGGAACTCATTTGTGTATATCTGACCCTTGTTTTGTGGATCCAGACACATTCATGAACCATTTAATTATTAACACCCCCGAAAAATAGCAAAGAAATTCATACTTTTTTCACCAATATACGCCAAAACTGCCTACTTTTGTGTATACATTTGTCGTTGTAAATTTTACTAATTGGTACAGTGATACTAAATTTTATTACCTTGTATCTAAGTGCACTAAAGTATATTCATGTTAGCACGTAAAGAACAAACTATTTTGAATCACCAAAATATACGAGCAAACTTTAAATTATTTTATCAAACTAAAATGCACTGTTTAACATCTTGAATCAAGTCGCGGATGTAAGAGAGCTTGTTCATATTACCCTGGGTATATATAGAGGTTAGCCTGTCTGTCGGTCGAGTCTCCAAAACGGCCAGTTTCTAGAATTTCGCATGCTCTGTTCCCAGTCCGTAGCCCGGCATGCGATTTTTACGAATTTTGCTCTCGCCCCAGTTAAATCTCAGAAAATTTCCACACGGCACGCAACGTCTGAGAATACCTAATTAAATTTTATACAGAAATGTTATTTCTACCTCTCAATTTTGCCTTCTACTTTCAACCAATCTCAACCCCATGACGTCGCTCCACTCACGCCTCCTCACCATATGTGTCTCGGTCCTGCGCATACCATCCGTCTCCATCCACCCCGTTCTTATTAGTGCAAATTGATATTCCTTATTATCGATTATTTCAGTCCATGTGGACTATCTGGGTTAAATAACCCCGTATCGCACCTTCTCGTGAATATTAAGCCACGGTTTCTCCAAGATTCTTTGAAACCATTTGTTATCTACAAAATTTTCGCCGTACATGACACTTAAACTACGCAGGTGTTCAAACATAATATTAATTCTCAGAGCTTTATTTTCTGGTATTATAATCTTGGATTTTCACAGACTTTTATGCTTATTATTAATAATGGTTTAATTAACTCCAACTAAAATTGACTTCTATCCTTTCATTTTTAGCGAATACAAATTAAATGTTAATTATTATGTGTACACTTTGTTTAATACCGGTTACTTAAAATAGGGTTAATTAATATAAATTTTGCACGTAATTTCCATTTGTTTCTTTCTTAGGAATAATTACATTACACGTAGAGCTTTTTAATACTGTTTCTTTTGATATAAAGCGTCTTGTACATGATTTAAATCTCTTATTTTTACTGAAACGACCGAATTTATTTATGCTTCATGGTTTTAATAAAGCGTACTTTTTCCCAAAGCTTCTACACGGTGATTAAAATTATTTGATGTGATTATTTAATTTTCTACCCTGGTCTAAATATGAGTAATATATATATATATATTGACGTGGAATTATAAGTCAAAAAGGTCCAGATAATAAAATTTTAAACACTGTGTATATAGGAAACAGAAACAAATTATTTACGCGCCAAATTAATCAGTTTATCAGTTTATATAATAAAAACGGACGATTATTAAGATATTTTTCTATTTTTAAATTGAAATGTTAAAATTGCATACGGAAGAAGCTTTTATATATATATATATATATATATATATATTACTCATATTTAGACCAGGGTAGAAAATTAAATAATCGCATCAAATAATTTTAATCACCGTGTAGAAGCTTTGGGAAAAGGTACGCGTTATTAAATAACAGCGGGAAGCATAAAAATTCATTGGTTTTATTAAAAATAAGAGATTTAAATTATTTATAAGACGCTTTATATAAAAGGAAGCAGTATTAGAAAACTTTACGTGTAATTTAATTATCCCTAGTAAAGAAACAAATAAAAATTACGTGCAAAATTTATATTAATTAACTCTATTTTAAGTAACCGGTATTAAACAAAATGTACAGATAATAATTAATATTTGATTAGGAGTCACTAAAAATTAAAGGGTATTATTTTAATTAAAGTTAATTGAACCGTTAGTAACATATAATATCTATAAGAACTTGAAAAACCCAATAAAATACCATGAAATAAAGCTCTGAGAATTAATAGTATGTTTAAACACCTGCGTATTTTTAAAAAGCTCATTCTGCGTAAATGTTGCAGATAATTAATGGTTACAAAGAATCTTTAAGAAACCGTCGCTTAATAGTAACGAGAAATGCGAAAGGCGCGATACGGGGTTATTTAACCCAGATAGTCCACATGGACTGAAATAATCGATAATAAAGAATATCAATTTGCACCAATAAAAACAGGGTAGATAGAGACAGATAATATGCGCAAGACCGAGACACATATAGTAAAAAGGCGTGAGTAGAGCAACGTCATGGGGTTGCGATTGGTTGAAAGTAAAAGGCAAAATTTGAGAGGTAAAAATAACATTTCTGTATAAAGTTCAATTAGTTATTTCCAGACGTTGCAAGCCGTGTTGAAATTTCTAAGATTTAACTGGGGTGAGTGCAAAATTCGTAAAAATCGCATGCCGGGCTGCGGAATGGGAACAGAGCAGGCGAAATTCTTTAGAATTGTCCGTTTTGGAGACTCGACCGACAGACAGGCTAACCTCTATATATACCCAGGGGAATATGAACAAGCTCTCTTAGATCTTCGACTTGATTGAACGCGTTAAACAGTGCTTTTTAGTTTTCCGGTTTTAATATTAAATAATTTAAACAGTTTGCTCGAATATTATGTGATTTAAAACAGCTTGTTCTTTACGTGCTACAATGAATGTACGTTAGTGCACTTAGAAAAGAAGATACAAGGTAAAGAAAGTTTAGTATCACTGTACCAATTGGTAAAATTTACAACGACAAATAAATACACAAAAGTAGGCAGTTTTGGCGTATATTGGTGAAAGAAGTATGAATTTCTTTGTTATTTTCGGGGTATTAATACTTAAATGGTGCATAAACGTGTCTGGATCCACAAAACAAGGTTCAGATATACACAGATTAGTTCCGGAAAAGCCCAGAAACAACTTTAAATAAATGGTGATGGAGAAAATTTTAAAAGCGTTGAGAATCAGAAGCCGTAAATATAACCCAGTTGGAATGGTGTAATTAACAAAGGGACGATGTACATTGAAGCTACGAGTGCAGTAACCTTCAGGTAAATTACACTATTTTGTTCGAACTTTGATATTTTGGTGTGTGTTGAATAACTTTATAATTGATTTACTTAAAATAGACAGTAGTGAAATTGTACTAACAATAATATTTTAATTTTAAGGTGAAATTTGCTTGTTTAAGTAGAAAGGGGTATTTAGTATTGATGTTCAGGATTATGACGAAAATTTAGGGTATGTCTTTGAGCTCAATTAGACGAACCTGGTTAATTAACGTAAAGGGGTGGTAGATGCTCTCTTTGTACTCTGCATATATTGTTATAGTAATTAGTAGGCATCCTACAAGGACTTTAATTCTGGATGCACTTGAAAATGATAACAAATTTAATCTTGAAAATTTTTGATATTAAAATTTATGCTGAATTTTAATTTTGAAATTTTAATGTATTGTGAATATTGATGTAAATAGAGTTAACGTTGATGTTTGTGATAGGAATGTGTTTGTTTTTTTTTATGATTGAGGATGAAAGTTATCTAGAGGAGCAGCCGAGGCGATTAACAGAAGAAAGTCAATGGACCAACACATTTAAGGCAATGAAGAGCTTTTGTAGGGTTCACAGCATTCTTGACGCCCAATTCGTGAGGCTCGATTCGAAAAGCGTAGTTCACGGATTTTGTAGGTTTCACAGCAATATATATATATATATATATATATATATATATATATATATATATATAGAAAATGCGCTAGAAATTATCAGTACGACACTTTTTCGTCGAGTGTCGTGCTGGATGCAATATACGTTGTTTATGCAAATAACCTAATTATTGCAATTTTTTATTTTAATTACAAAGAGAGATGGAACTCGATTAGAACTAACGAGAACTCTTGCTAAAAGTTGTGATATTTATTGGTTTCCTATAGATTAGAGGAGGAAGTATCGTACTAGATTCGCGAAGTCACTACGACAATTTTTTTTGGTATTAAAAATGCGGAACTCTTTTTATTTTCTATCAATAACTCTAGAACTATGAAAAGTACTACTAGAACTATCATTGCTTTTTTTTTAAATTTAAAGAATGTCATGCCAACTTCACAGGGGTTCTAGGATGTACATACTCTTGGACGCGCTGTATATAAAGTTCCGGGTTGCTGCTCGAACAATGTACAACACATTTGCGCGAACCCTGAAGACCAACTGACCACTCCGCACTCTTCACTTATTGTAGCGGTCGAACTTCATAAAATTGCATCACAAAGTAAGTCTCATTTGGTGTTCATCCTAGGCAATACGAACGCCGAGCGCTACGTTAATGAAGTTGTGGAACCCCATATCCTTCCTTATCTCCAACAGCTTGAAAACCTACGTTTCCAACATTTTGGTCAAAAAATTTCAACTCTTGTTGGTGTTGCAATTTTCATGGCACTGAGTATAGTTGCCCAAATTGAACCAACCACTTGCAGGATTTCTTTGCATTATTCTAAAAAAAAAATGTAAAACATTCTGATGCATGTTCCTAGGTAGCAACGACAATTTTGCTCATGTTCATAAGGCGTAGTGATGTTCTTATAATAGTATGGAGGGGTTACATTTTTGAGCTATAGTTCTGTAGATTCTGGCTATGAGAAAGGATAAAATAGCGCAGAAACTTTTTTGTCCTAAATTTCTTAACAAGTCAATTTGGTTGTAACTATATTAGGATTAGACTTGTAGTTTTCGAAATATTCACGTAAATTAAAAATTTATTTAATTAAATTGTATAAACCGTATGTTTCCGGAGGATTAAGTGGTTAAGTTTTCATTTTTGATCATTACTTACCGCTCTAAGAAGAGTTCGGCCATATTTTAGCTTGTACGCAATTTTTTTCATCTATTTAATCTCTGACTGACTATCTCTGAACTATCTATAGTTTATTGCTATGTAAATAGTCAAGAAACGAGTTACGGAAATGTCTCTTTGCACCTTTTTAGATTAAAAAGTAAGCTTTAAGAACCCGCTATTTAATAGTCTTTGGCATATTCTTTATAATAAAATAGATGGTGCGCGTTTTAGATGCGCTTTTCTTCTGCACTCTGCAACATAACCCTTGATGTAATCAACTTATTCATTGGAAAATATGAAATTTCCTTTTTGTTGATACCTTCCAAGTTAGTGAAACTATTAAAAAGTGCTTACTTTCAATAAATATCTGTCTTGATCTTCTTTCAAATTGTGAGAGTGATTAACGGGTTGTCATGCTTGATGGATGAAAGCAATTTCCAAGATTCATTGGAGAGTAAAGTTTAAAAATTCAAATCGCTTGAATTCGTATTCGCAATAAATGACAATTTTCTTGTTTTATGTTATATAGGAACAAGTTATTCAACTTAATTCAATAACTTTTCAGATTCACGAGAAAATCAGTTAACTGCTGACATTTTTTAATAGATTGATATCGATGACTTCAAATCAATACCGCGTAAATTGGAATACGCCATTTTACACTAGGGTGCTTTTGTACTGTCACGTTTTAATAATACTACTCGAATCTCATTTTTTACTATAAAATAATAAATACAATTTTTAGCTTATATAATTTTATTATAAGCTATGTAAACTTTTCGCTTACGTTACATTTCTAGATAGTATATATTTTAGATAGCCTAGATAAATACCTAAGCTGATAGAGGACTTTCGCAAAGATCCAACGGGAGATCTGCGTCATCCGTTTATAAAAAACGCGCTTTAGTGCCTTTCCGATTTAACTCTGAACTCAACTTCTGTAGTGCAGTTGAGGAAACCAGCAGAAGTTCAGACAAATACGGATATATCAGGCGTCACTATACCATAAATAAAAATACTTACAAGACTATGTCTCTAGGAAGGCTTAGGAATCTTAAAGATTAATTGGCGTTTAAACAGCAATAAAGCTCGACTTTAACAATATCTCTAGACACAATCTCTGAAATAAAACACAATACATATAATACATATACAGTACGTGTGAGACAGTAATTTTTGTCTATCTGCAAAAAATACCAATTTGAACAGGAATATGGATCATCCTGTGGTGGTGTTCCGAGAATTCAAAGATACTCTACTTCAAGAGTTAGTTCACTGTTTGTTACATGTAATAATTCAGATGCTATATAAATATACATGAACTATTATAATAAAAAAGATACATTACTACATTAGTTTGCAGCGTCCCCTTTACCGATGAGACATAAAGGAGTAGGTGTTATAAAGAGTATAAAGTAAATATATTCAGGCGGGCCTTTAGTGGCTGCGAGATAGATGTCGAGTCATTGGGAGCTTCCTTTTAAAAGTTTATTTTCAAAAATACTTTTATCAAATTTATTTTAATTACAGAAATGGTTTATTTCTTTTGAGGATAACTTGAACGCTTATATTCATTAAACGCAAGTAATTGAAAAATACTCTAAGTTAATATTTAAATAAATCAATAATTAATAATTACAAATGAGTAGCTTGAACAACCAACAATGTTAAAGTTATGAAGCTCGAAAACTGACTGGCGATCAGGGCTTCTTAAATTTAAGATAAAGCCTTTTGATCTCAGATCATCTTGTGGGAAAGCGCAAATCTTGCTGTCTGATATTTCCTATCTGCTCATTCAAATCTTTTTTAGTATCTTGAACATTTTATTCGAGATTACATTACCGAATGCTTTTTCCAAATCTACAACCCTATATACACACTTTTTCCTTTTTCTATTGTTTGCTTCATTATCACCGTCAGAGCAAAAATAGCCTTCTATATTCCCCGGTTTTACCTAAACCCAAATTGATCTTCTCCTGGTATTTCTTTAGCTCATTTTTCCATTCGTCTTTGTACAATTCTAGTTAGTATTTTTGACACGTGACTGTCAGACTTATTGTTCAAAAATTTTCACATCTATCCGCGCGTGTCTTTTTTGGTATCGTGACTATGATGTACGTTCAAAATCTTTGGGTATTTCGCCTGTCCGATACATACAGAAAGAATAAAGAAACATTCTGTTACTGCTAATTCAAACTCCTCTCTAAACATAAAATATCTCAAGTTATCTTTTTCAATGTCTGGTTTCTGTTCTAGCGCTGTTAGTTCCTGTCTGCATATAAATTCCCGCTATATTCTCGCCATCTCAATTTATCTACATATTCTATGATGATGTCTTCTTCCACGTCCCTTATATTTTTGCTATGCGGTTTTATAGTTTTATACCCCTAAAATTCATTCTAATTAATTTATATGCTTCGTCCGTCTTTTCTATTTCCATCTTAGTTTATACTTCTTTGCATTTTTTATGAATCCATTGTTCTTTAGCTTTTCTGCATTTGCGAATAATATCCTATTTTATTGCTTTGTATCTCGGTTTTCCTGCTTCGTCTGGTCTGTTTTTGTATTTTCGCATTTCTTCTTTGAAATTCAGGATATCATTTGTTATATATGGTTTCCTATTTTCTTTTTGTGTATATCCCAGAATGTCTCTGGTCGCCATGTCTAGACTGGATTTAATGTTATTTCATTCTGTTTCTACTTACTACCTATCAGAAATTTTCCTGATGTCTTTCAGCAGTTTATTTGAATTTATTTCAAATCTTTCATAGATATCTTTATTTTTTAGTTTCTCAAAATCAAAGTGCTTTTTCTCTTCCTTTTTTGAAATTTTTAAATTTAAACGCGGCCTTCATAATTACAATGTTGTGATTAGTCTATATTGCTTCTGGTTGTGTCTACAAAACGGACGTCTGATAGGTCGCCATTTACCTACACAAGAATTTAAGTTAACGTTAACCATCGCCACGTGGCGCTATCCAACTCTGAATTTTTAAATTGAATGGTATAATTTTACTGCATTTTTGATTTCTATAGCATTTTTGTAACAACTTTTATTATTACGTGTATTAAGGGTTAATTTTTAAAAGTAACAAGTTTAAACTATCAAGCTGGGAATGTAATAATTATTCAAGTTCAGGAAACTAAATTATTTCATTTTATACAACAATATTTAGTAACTATAATATTTTGAAATTCAAGTTTAAATATGCTTAATTGAAACTCATACATGAAAGAGAAAGTCAAGTAGGTTAATGTTCAAATGTGAAGTCTACCGTAATACTACCCAAAATTAAAATCTTGTTAGTATATCATTAGTCATTCTTCAAATTCAAGTTTAAATATTAATAAGAAGTATGATTGCTAAATTTTTATGATGTAAGAAGTAACAACACTAAGTCTAATTTTTATGACGTACTCTTGTCGAGAAAATTATTGTTTATAGATATGTTTGTTAACTGGTAACTAAGAGATTAGAATTTTTAATGACGTTACTCTTGCTGAGAAAATTATTGTATATGTATTGCTATGTTCTCTCTACACAATTATTCGCGCCCCATCGTTTGGGCGGCCATATAAATATGCTATAAATTAACAGGAATTATCGTGCCCCGATGTTGGACCGTTAAATATTTATGCTATGAACTCCCTCCAGGAACTAACAGGATTTTATCTTGTATCGACCTCGTGTCGACCAATAACAAAACTTGATGTGATAACGCCTTCTTTGATATCAATGGCGTATTCTACTTGACTCCTCCTCCCTTTTTAAATTATCAAATTACACTCCCACAAATTTTATTTTTTGACCTCGACTCGGTTTTATTTTGAATTATAAAATGAAGTTAATTCAATTCCATATAATGAAAACAAATATTATGTACAGGTTTTGTAAATTATTTAAAATACACTTTTCAATCAATTAATGTTGTAAATCTTACTTATCTCAAAAAATCATGTGCTTTTTAATCAACCTAAAGTCACCAAAAAAACCTAGTGTTTTTATGAAAAGAAGCCTGGAACGTTTAAAACCCCTTTATCATATAACGCACTCTATACGTATGCAAGTCCGTTGTTTTGTCGACTTCGTCACATTAATTTATATTAAATAAGCAAACCCAACATCCAATATTTAAATTCAAATAGAAAAATAATGTCTTAAAACTAAAAATCTAACCTGGTCTGTTTTCTTCGTTATTTCCTTCTCGCAACCAACGCATCCATTATCAACTAATATTTTCCATGCATTATACCATCCATTTGGATCAAAATTATTCTCCACCAATTCAGAATTATTATATACCTATTTAAAATTTTATCTATCCACACGCTTGAATTATTGTTGTCACACTTGGACTTGGAATTTATGCTCACCGGCCTCAGACTATCATTCGAATTATTATATTACTTTTTCTCACCAGCCTCAGAATATCATTTAGATTATTATATTTGAATTATTATCATCAAACTTAAAATCATTTTCATCCGCCTCCAACTTAGACTTGTAATTTATTCTCACCGGACTCAGAATATCATTTAAATTATTATACACCAGCCTCCAACTTAGAGCCCTATTATTATTATGTTTTAGTTTAAACAAATTCCCCAAAATCTACTTACGTTTAATCGGCAATAGTAATTTTCATCTTCGTCGTACTTAAACAATTTTCACTTTTAAATTTTTCTTCCGCGTCGCACTTAGGTTCAAAGTGACGCACCTTGGCCTTTGTTAAGTTGATAACTGAGTTCGTTATCACTGTCGCTGTTAATATATGATTGATCTCCTACTCCGTCTGTGGGCATGGCCTACAAGCCTGTCGCTAATTTTAACCAATCAAGTCTTTGCATTTAAAGTAGTTTCTGATTTAACATTCTCATCCTCTCAAATAATTGTTATTTGCTTGCAGCTGCCTCTTTATCAGACATGCGGTGTTTTGAGATACATTGTCGCTTTTCCATATTATACACAAACAACTGATGCAATTCGACTTTCAATTTTTATATCTGCTTGTTAATTTACGCAATTTTTTAATCACCTTTACTTATCAAAATGGTTAATTGTTTGTACGCATTTACACTATGCTCCTTGAAGCTTTATTTCTTATCTCCTTATTATCATAACTGACTGGAATTCTTTTGAATGCGTGTTTAATTACATTTTATTATGTTTACTTATAAATACGCGTGCTTCTACTGAAAATATCGTTATTTGCATTACCTAAATTAACTAAAACTCTATCTACAGGGTGTTAAATATTTGTTATCTACTTAATGCATGTATTACTTATTTCTATGTTAACTATGCGTTTCCTCGTCCTAAGATGTGCCTATTTGCGTCGCTTAAAACTACTTATACTTTATATACAGGGTGTTGACTGCTTACTATTTACAAACTATCCCAATATCTTAATTTTCTCCGAAATGAGTGCAGTTTTCTGCTTCCTATTATAATTTCTGTTTTCTGCACGGCCTTTGCTATAAAATACACCCTTAAACAACCCCTTAAGACAGCAATATATATATATATAAAATCATAAAAAATTTATCAACTTACCTTATGTAAAAAACTACTTATAATATTTATATATATATATATATATATATATATATATATATTGCTGTGATTCTTTATAAGAATCGAGCCTCACGAATTGGGCGCCAAGGTTTGCTGTGATTCTGTCGTTACTACAGTGAATGGCCCTTCGTTCGGGTGCCACGAATTGCTGTGGTTCTCTTGTCTGTTGATTTTCTTCTGATAATCGATTTCTTGACTCCTTCCGCCTCGGCTGCTCACCTAGATAAAACTTTCATCCTCATTCATAAAAAAAAAACATTCCTACCACAAACATCAACGTTAACTCTATTTATACCAATATTCACAATACATTAAAATTTCAAAATTAAATTTCAGCATAAATTTCAGCATCATAAAATTTCAAGTTCAAATTTTATCATCATTTTTATTTTGCATCCATAATTAAAGTCCTTGTAGGATGCATACTAATTAAGTACACAATATTTGCAGACCTGAGTCTAAATAAAAGGGAGCATCTCCCACCCCTTTACTTTAATTTAACAGGTTAGTCTAATTGAGCTCAAAGACAGACCCAAATTTTCATCATAATCAAAAACATAAATCTGATAAATACTCCTTTCTACTTATACAAGAAAATTTTACCTTAAAATTCAAAATTTGTTATTTATACAAGTTTACTACTGTCCATGTTTATCAAACAAATTATAAAGATATTCAACACACACCAAAACATCTAAGATCGAACAACAATGCATAAGTTACCTGAAGGTTACTGCACTCGTGGCTCCAATATACATCGTCCTTGCTAATCCCACCATTCCAGCTGGTTTATGTTTACGTCTTCGGATTTCTGTCCGCCTTTTAAAATTTTTCTACACCACCATTCGTCTAAAAAGTTTTAGGGCTTTTCAGGAACTCATCTAGGTATATCTAAATCTTGTTTTGTGGATCCAATCACGTTTACGAATAACACTTGATTACTAACACTCCCGAAAAATAGCAATGAAATTCATAATTCTTTCACGCTATACCAAAACTGCATACTTCTATTTATTTATTTATCGTTACTAATTTGGATAATTGGTACAGTAATACCCGCAAATATAACTAGACTTTAGTACCTTTATTTATCTTCTCTAAGTGCACTAATGCATAATAACTTCTATCGTAGCACGTAATCACCACGTAGTCTACTTGAAGTATCGAATAAAATCAAAAAATATAGAGCAAAACTGCTTGAAGTATCGAATCAAATCAAAAATAAAAAGGAGCTAAACTCCTATCAGCACGGGTTTATACAATGGCTCGCTTGCAAGTCGAATTTGTCCCGCAACGGACGATTTTCAGAAATTCGCATTCTATTTTCCCTTCCGTTGGCTCGGCACAATGATTCTACTGAAATTTGCACTCGTCCGAGTTGAAATCTAAGAAATTTTCACACGCCTCGCAACACGTCCGAGAACAACTAATTAATTTTACATAGAAACTCATATGCTTCCACCTCTCATGTTTGCATCTTATTTCAACCTTAATCGCCAATCTAGTCTGTTCGCTCTATCTAAAACCTGTGCTCTTGTTTTACATATTTCCCCTCATTTAACTACCAATGCATTCCATCTCGCTTGTCTTTATACCACAAACTCGGTTTCTTACTTGTACTCATATAGCTTGAAGCTTATCGACTATCATATACATTGTTATCTTTGCAGGTGTTCTTTGTTCTAATACGCTGAAGGCTCTTACGTGACTTCCCCACGTCTTTTATAATTTCTCGATAGTTTTAGTACTTGGAAAGATTAAATTAAATACAAATTGTACATTTTAACTCTGCTTCTTTTTATAAAAAGCGTCCAGTGAATAATTTAAACCCCTTATTTTTAACGAAACGAATAAATTTTTATGCTTCATGGTTTTAATAATGCGTATTATCTAATGAATATCTACATTACTTTCTTTTACACATTGATTATGATTATATACAAACTCTACATTCTAATTGAATGATTTAAATCTACACAGTAGGCCTTTAATTAGGCGTACTATTTTCCACTGCTTTGATATACATGGTGTTTAACATTATCTAAACAATATAAACCCTATGTTTAGAAGTAAATGACGAACTTATCCAATATGCCTTTAAATGAAGCGTATTATTACCCAAAGCTTCCTTATCCACGGTGATTAAAATTATTTGCTGTTGTTAATTAATTTTCTACCCTGGTCTAAATTTGAGTAATATATATATATATATATATATATATATATATATATATATATATATATATATATATATATATATATATATATTTATATATATATATATAAATTTTGAGATAATTACCAGAACGCACAAACTGTGATAGTATTGGTTAGGTTTTTATTAGAGGAGTAGCAGTGCATCTTTATCAGCAATATCGAGCAGGAAAGTAAGAATCTTCTAAGGATTATGTTCATGTAATTTATTTGTATTTTTAATTTTTTATTTATTTGTTCCAACGTTTCAGTAGTCTGCTACCTGAAATTTAAGCAGACCTGGCTTCCCCACAGAAAGTAACCGTCATGTGGTATGTGTGGGTATGAATGTGTGTGGGGGGTGGTTGTCTGTATGTGTGTTATGTGTGTGATGTTGGTTCGTGTTACGTTCCTCCTATAGGACAAGGACAATCCGCAGCCGGATATCCCAGTCGTCAAGGAAAAACGCACAACGGACATTGCCTTGTCAGTTCGGTCCATCGGCAGCCGGAAATTCATTTGTTGAAAAGGCAATGTAAGTGTGTGAATAGGCATTTGTGTTTGTAAGGTGTGTGTGTGTGTGTGTGTGTGTGTTGTGTGTATGTGTGTTGTGTGTGATGTTGATATCCGTGTTACGTTCCCCCTTTAGGACCAGGGCCATTGGAAGCCGAATATCCCAGTCATCAAAAGGAACGCTTGACGGATATTGCCCTATCAGTCCGGACCATCGGCAGCCGGAAATCCAGATGTCGAAAAGGACAATGTATGTGTGTGAATAGGTTGTGTTTGTATAGTGTGTGTGAGTGTGTGTATGTGCGCGGGCTTGAGGGCATATATAGCAGTATTGGGTTTAGGTTTCGCATTCGCCTTATACAAAAGGACTAAGGTTAGTCTTTTATTGTATTAAAAAATTAGGTGGCGCCATATTCACTATATTTTTGGTCGTAATTCAACCCCGACTCAAGTTCATGATCCACCCAGAGCAAATTGCTCTACTAGCCGCTTAGCTTTAGAGGTTTCCTTACTTATGAGCCGTTTTCCATCTAAACTAACCTCGGGCTTCAACAGGAAATCCTCGTTAATTACTCTTGCGCCTTTAAGTGGGCAAGATAGGAGTACAACTTATACCCACAGAGTGGGGAAAAAATTTTGAATACTAACCTACGTTGAAATCTCAACGCTATTTTTATATGCACCCGTTTGATTCCTTTGTCTTAGTAGTAAAATATCTCGACTACTAACTTGAGTTGAAACCTCAAACTATTTTTGCACAAGTACCCGTTCGACTTTGTTACAGTAGCAAAACATTTCAAATACTAACCTAAATTGAGGCCTTAGCAGTATTTTCGCCTCAACACTATTTTTGCACATGTACCGAATAAAATTATTCTCTCATAGTGGGAAAACATTTCGACTTCTAACCTAAGTTAAAACCTCAACACTATTTTCGCACATGTACTTCTTCGACTCTTGTCGGAGGGCAAAACATTTCAAATGCTGACATAAATTCAGGCCTCAACACTAGTTTCGCTTCAACACTATTTTTGCACATGTACCAAAACGATAATTCTCTGCTAGCAGTAAAACATTTCGATTTCTAACCTAGGTTGATATCTAACACTATTTTCGTCTCAATAATATCTACGCACGTATACTTTTCCCATTATTTTGTGTTAGTAGTAAAACAATTCGAATTCTAATCTAAGTTGAAACTTCAACAGTATTTTCGTCTCAGCACTATCTTCGCACATGTACCGTTTCGATTATTTTGTCTTGGTAATAAAACATTTCTGCTTTTAACTTAAGTTGAAACCTCAACACTATTTTCGCTTCAGCACTATCTATGCACATGTACCTTTTCGATTACCTTATTTTAGTAGTAAAACAATTCGGCTTCTAACCTAAGTTGAAACCTCAATACTATTTTCGCCTCCACATTATCTTCCACATGTACACTTTCGATTATTACGTATTAGTAGTAAAACATTTCTACTACTAACCTAAATTAAACTCTCAGTTCTTTTTTTGTCTCAACACTGTTTTCGTCTTAACACTATAGAGATGCACAATATTGCCATCTGGACAAATAGCAAGCAATTTTGTTCGTCGAAACATTTGTAAACCGAAACGTCCTTGCGCCAAAACAGCCTGTGCTGAAACATCCCTGTGCCGAATGTCCTGGCGCTAAAACGTCCCTACACCGGAACGTCTTTGTGCCGAAATGTTCCTGCGCTGAAATAGCGGCGCCAAATTGACCGCGCCGAATCGGCCGCGCCGAATGGGCCGCACCGAATCGTCCCATTCCTTACTGTGGAATATCTTATGACGACGTGTTGAGAAATACGGTCCTTGGATGGTGGTGTGTCATTTGTGTACTACGTAAACGATTTAATGCAAGTGTCGAAGCAAGTGCAGTGTTGCAGAACATCGCAATGAAAGGTGCACAAAAACTGTACAACAGTTAGGCAACCACGAGCTACAAATTTACCAGAAAAGTTTGTAGCCGTTATCTAAAATCGAAACGATGCAATTTATTAATCTCAAATCTAAAAACTATGTTCTTCCAAATCAGTAATGATCATTACCCTTCGCCCCCCAAGTCAAACGTACCTCTTAAGTAGTCCAATACTTTCAATATTTTCTTCTCTCGTGTCTTTCTACTTGCAGTACCAACATTATTCTTTAATAAGTGATTTATACATGTGTGTAATTCAACCCATTATTAGACTACGTTGCTATCCTACATCGCGGGTTTTTAGATATGCATTAGCTCATGTTAATAGATTTACGAACAGGGACAAAGTACCCTGCACAACATGTCATTTGCAAAAAGTAATCCTTACCTCGTGTAAGCCTAAAATTTTGTTAGATTAAAATGAGTACATAACTTTTCCCCTATTCAATCAGTCTTTTCTCACACTTTGCTAATTCGTAATCTGGATATCTTAGTTTGAACCGAGTACCTTACCGAAATTCTATGTATCTCAGCTGATATAGTATGAAAGTTCTATGACACATTAAACAGAAAATAATAGTTTTCTGTAACTTTCAGCGTAAACATAGAACCTATTACTTTTGATACCTATGTACAAGTAAGAAATTATTACCATTGTAAGATGAAACGTTTCAAAATTCATGTAAATTAATTTCATGCAACTGGAATTAATATGAGAAATAGATAAATAAATTCAAGTTGTATATCTAAATTATAGATATTTATTATCTTTTTTTTTTTGTAACAAAACGAACATTATAACTTGGTAAAAATTTTGTTTCAGGTTGTTCCGGTAATCCAGATGCCAAACGTCTCTACGACGACCTATTATCGAACTATAACAAATTAGTGCGCCCTGTAATAAATGTGACTGATGCCCTCACCGTTAAAATTAAGCTCAAACTATCGCAACTTATTGACGTTGTAAGTATCTTTATATCTTCTATGTAATTTTGGCTCTATACACAAATGTAGTTTAATCACAAGGTCAATTTGTAAGTATGTTTGTGGTTATCGTTTCTATTGTGCGGATTGACATGTATTCAAATGTATAAATGGGAGATAAACTAAAAAATGAAAAAGTTAATTTTGTAGCAAATTCAGTGGCAGTGAACTAGTAAAAATGTATTGGAATGTCTTAGAATTGCTAGTTCGTAAAAGAATTTTTCTCTAAATGATAGATACGAAAACTTCTTGTAAAGTTTGTGGAATTTTTAGGTTTAAAGATGAAATGCAACCAAGTAGTTCTAATTAATGCGACATATCGCTGTTGTCGGTACAATTTCATGTATGTGCCAAAAGACTGATTTTCAGAAGAGACAATAAACGTTTTTCTGACTTAATATCTGTAACAGAACTAACTATGATATTATTTTTAAAGCCTTTGTAGCTCCATATTAATAGTCAACTAAATAATTATTGACAAATTGACATAATTATTTGAATAACTAAAATTTTATTATACTTCCGTTATTGATGGTCATGCCTTTTCTACATACACGTTTGTAGCAATATAAAGTACCCTCTTGTGGGAAAATATATTTTTAAAACATTGTAAAGTAACCTATGGGAATACATTATAAAAATGTTTTTTAATAGTTTCATTTATTTTCTGTTGCTTTAACTTCGCCTAGATCATGGTATTTGATGGTTGTTCTAAATGTCCAAATGTAATTGAACACTAACACATACGTGCTATCGCTTTCCAAATGAGTTGCACATAGAAGATATTACACCTTTAATAGATCTATTAATTATTATTTATTTTCAATTGTTAATGAAACTATCAAGTAATACAATAACTATTAACATTGAGTCCGTATAGGTAATAACAATACTCAAATTAAGACTTTAATGAGTCAAGCTATCATAAAAGGGGCGATGATCACTGTATATAACATCTTTCAACGATTGTAGGTGGCAATATTTATCAAATGAAATTTTTAGGTGCCGTTTGTAAGCTTTTTTGGGTAATTCCAGCCCAATCTATACGCCTTCTCTGAGGTAATGGTACAAATTCCTCTGGATGGCGTAGTTTATAACAAATTTCTACAAACGGTAAATATAGAAGTGCTCTAATATCAGTAACAGTTGGTTCTCCAGATTTACGTCGAGGTCGTATTGACGTATAAGCATGTGGAATTCCTTCAAAACCCAAAAGAAATAATAACCGAAATTTTCGATTTTATAAGGGTTTGCAGGCCTCGCTAGTGACATTCTGAAATTTTTTGTTATAAACACGAAAATTAGTCAAAAGAAAGAAGTTACCGCAGCTTACCTACTGATATAATCCATTGGACTGTAGATTGGAGGTTGAAATTAGTGTTCAAGTGTGTGATGCACAATGTCACATTCCATCATAGTGTGACCCATTTCAAGGTAAATCTGAGTTATAGTTATGCTCTGTTCGGCAGCTAAACAAAGCAAAGCGTTACTAAGAACCCTGTTTCTATTTTGGTAACAACAGCCGGCTGAAATGAGCGTCTTTGTTGCTGATGTTGCTATATTTCGAAGGTAGTCAGTGATAATGGTTGAAAACTCATCGCTACTCACGCCCACATTTTCCTCATACCATACATATAACCGGACCTCTTTTGATGCTACGTTATAACAGTAAAATTATAAACTTGCAACTTTATTTTATAATAAGACGAGGATGCTAAAATCTTGGAAGCACACAAAACTGATTGCATGTCCATAGTAACGGCTATATGTTCGCCGTTATGGCATCCTCCTTTATTTGTTGGTATATTGCATAAGCTTCTTCTTTTTCACTAATATGTGCATTATAAACAGTTGGTGTGATACTGTTTAATCCCTTACCCTCGCAAATGTCGCACCTATCTTTTCTAGGTTTCTGAAATGATACCTTTTTGACTTCAAATATTCTTTAAACGACGTTTTCCCATTTGAGATTATTATTCTCTTGGCATCAACATTTGTATACGTTTTCGTACAACTAATTTTTTAAAATATAGGTATTGTCGATGTATGTTTGTTTAGAATTACTACGACAGTAATGGTTAGGCACTTTTGGAATTAAGTTTAACCACTCTTCGGCAGCTTCATGCTTTTCACTAACACCATTTCGACTTTGTTTTTTAACTGGTTCAAGGAAATCATGTGTTGTTTCTGTATTTTTATCATGAAAATAGCAGAGGGCTCATCTTCATGAATCCAACGTCGGAACTGATCCTCGCGTAGTCCCAGAGTCGATAAAAAGAAGTTTACACAAACCAACTCCTTTCTACAATTTATAGGGAAGTAGCAATCATGAAAGTTCTTTTTTCAAAATTTTTATTTTTTCTGTCCTAACAAAAATCCTCGCTTTATTGTGTCCCTTTTAACAACTAATCCTTTTATGTAACCTCTTTTTTTTCGTCCCAATTATTTATACTCCAGAAATATGTAAAAATTGCACTTCTCAAATCATCACTAATTGTACCACACATTGGGGTACGACTAGATACTTTTGATTTGTTCACATGATTGTATCGAGGTCCTATCATGCGTTCAGGCTTCTCAATACTATATAGTACTTGACAGAATATTTATTCCCTCCTTGAGCTCTCCTGCTGCTCCCAAAGTATGTTTTACCGTAAACCGTTTTATTCATCTGAATCTTCTTATTCCCTGCAAAGGACAGTCCATAGAGTCTTTCTGATGCAACTGTCAGATTTTCATTATCAGTAATTGTCTCACCAGAGTCCGCAGCATTGCCATTTTGACTTATATTTGATACACCAATAACTGTAATTGCTGTGCTCTCGTTGATTAGAAGGATACGTTCTGTATCACTGCTGTTGGTAGTACTAGAGGTTAAATTCGCACTATTATGGAGAGTTACAGAAGTTGCTTTTTTCATCATAAGAATTATTTATTTGATAATAATTGAAACAGTTGCTATTTGATACGCCTTCAAAACAATTCTAGAATTCTCAGCAAAATCGTTAACTCTGAACAGTTCTTTCTTTGCGTCATTAGATGGAACAGAATTAGTGAAGGAAATCCAATTTTGTAAATCAATTGGGGGAATAAGTACTCCATCAGGATCAACTTCAAAAAAATGTACATCATTAATATCCGTCGTTCTATTCACGAAATTCGGCGAGGAATTGAGTTCTTGAACAACAGAAATATTCTCAAGTTCATTCAGTTCGAGACTAATTAGTGTTTCACCTTTTTGTGTATTGTTGATATCATAGATTGGAGTTGATACGTTGTTCTTCGTCATCAGAAACGGAGAACCCTTAATAATGATCAGTGCCTGGATAAATAACATTCAAATGTTTAGGTACTATAGAGTTTAAAACTAAATATTCGTCTCTTTTGAGAGCTATAACATTTTTGCGAGAGGGAAACCGCTGACTCCAATGTACACTACTTCCCAAAAAGTATATACTTCCTGTACTTCCTAGAAAGTATTGTGTATTTCCTTGATACTTCTCGTATTTCTTTGATACTTCCTATACTTCCTTGACACTTCCCATACTTCCTATGCACTTCCCGAACTTCCTCTATACTTCCCATACTTCCTTGATACTTCCCGTACTTCCCGATACTTCATATACTTCCTTGTTACTTTCCACACTTCCCGTATTTCCTGCATATTGTACTGATGTAGGATCCCAAAATCAAATATGATAGTTCTATATGTATTAAACAAATAAACCTTTAACGTAAAGCTCTTCAAAAGTCAGATAGGTTTTAACTCGGCGATGATATATTGCATTAAAATGATGTTATTTTGGTCAAGATTTCATTAGAAACAATCTTAAGTTAAGTAACTTTAACTCAAATTTTGCAAACCTATAACATGTATGTATCATAGAACAGTGAATTTATTAGGGCTGCAATGCTCTTCAAAGTTAGATCATTTTTGACAAAATTTAATCGATTAAGTTTTTTTATCTAGTCTATCGATTACAACAATCTTAATAAAATACTACTCTATTTACAGTGTTTTCAATATTTATATTTACTACATATGGGATGTTCCTTAGTTAATGTCCGAAAAAATAATCACAATTGATTTTAACTACAATTTCTTTGGAAGGCGGATAACAAGTCATATTACATAAATTACAAAATATAAATTGATTACAGCAAAGTAAAATTATTGTATCTACAGATTATCTATGATAAGTTTGACACAATATTACGTCTGATCTATTGACCCAAAAACAGTATACTTAGTTTTTAATAGTATTTTTAAAAAAAATACGGAAATCCGTTTTACATTAACTACGTCGTATACAGGGTGCCCACAATCTATCTCCGTATATGGGTAACTTTTTTATTATAAAAGATACAATGTTGGTTAAATTAGCAAAGTTGAAGAGAAATTTACGAGTAGTATGATGCTTTTTTGAAAACTCACCTAGATGCTCAACTTTTTTAGATATTTGAAAAAAACTGAAATTTGCCATTTTCTTCAAACGCTAATAACTTTTTAACGGTTTAACCTATAGAGAAAATAAAAACTGCTTGTAAGGTAACTTTTTACGTAGAATTCAATAGCGTATATGACAATTTTAATTGAAAATGGGTTTTCAAGCTACAAACATAACCTCACTTTTTTTAAACGGAAACCATAGTTCAATATAACCCAAATGGAAAGGTTTTTCTTTTCTGATTACCCTGATGTAAGGCTTGATGTACTTATTTTCAGTAGTTTCTTCATAATAAAGAAAAAACGATTTATTTATTTGCGGGCATCAAGGAGTCCATGGATACATATTTTAAATAAACAAAAAACAACTGGCATTTGTCAGATATTATTAGTTAAAGTGTTTATTTGCTCTGGGTTGCAAATTTTGTGTAGAAGACTTTTAAATTTATTTGATTATAATAGAGAATGTATACAAACGACGAAAAAATGACATGCTCTTTTGTTACTATGCCTGTAACAGAAATTGTGATGCTGCTGGTGATATGTATTATGAAAGATATTTGGAAAGAAGGCAGCCAGATAAACGATTGTTTTCTAAATTAGAAAACAATTTAAAAGGTTTGGTGCTTTTACAAAACCCAGTACTGATAAAAAAATTCAAAACTGATGATGAAGAACGTGTGTTAGCCTACATAAATTTTAAGCCAACAGCGTCCACCGAGAAACTGCAATTGAGTGCGCTACTTCTACAGAAAAAGCTCGCCTAATTTTAAAACAAAACCGCTACAAACCATACAAAACCCATTTTAGCAATACACTGTATCATGGGGATTGTGAGAGAAGACAACAGTTTTGTAGGTGGTTTCTTAATGAAACAAATAATAATCCTGGTTTTAGTCACACTATTATATTTACCGACGAAGCAAAATTTACTAACAAAGGCATGTTTAACAGAAAAAATACAGTCTACTGGAGTCAGGAAAATCCCCATTTAACAGAAGAAAGACGGGATCAACATCAATTTTCTATAAATGTGTGGTGTGCCATTTTTGGTAATAAAATACTTGGGCCTTTCTTCTATAATTATAATTTAAATGGTGTACACTATTTGAATTTTCTACAAAACGAATTGCAAGAAATGCTCGATAATTTGCCACTTAATTTACTGCAAAACTTATATTATTTTCAGCATGACGGTGCACCTGCTCACAATGCTCAAGCCGTTTCTGAATATCTTGATAATAGTTTTCCAAATTGGATTGGCAATGCAGGTCCTGTTCCATGGCCGGTAACGTCACCAGAACTATCGCCACTGGATTTTTTTCTTTGGGGTACTGTAAAGGATGTAGTGCATGCTAAAAAATCCAATAACATTGAGCAACTCAAAGATAGTATTACAGCAGCTATTACAAGTATAAAACCACAAACGTTAAATAAGGTGCACCAAAACCTAATTAAAAGGTGCGAAATGTGTTTGCAAGCTAATGGAGGTCATTTTGAGCATATGTTAATGTAGGAGTGGGCATATTCGCATTAATTAATTTTGTTTCCTTTGATTAAGTTATTTGTATTGTATGGATAGTTTATTTTTAAGTATTTTATTTTTCTTAGTTTATAATAAATTTAGTTACAATAAACTTGTGTTTCCATTATTGATTTTTACACATTTTGTTTGTTTGTAATATGTATCCATGGACTCCTTGATGGCCGCAAATAAATAAATCGTTTTTTCTTTATTATGAAGAAACTACTGAAAATAAGTACATCAACCCTTACATCAGGGTAATCAGAAAAGAAAAACCTTTCCATTTGGGTTATATTGAACTATGGTTTCCATTTAAAAAAAGTGAGGTTATGTTTGTAGCTTGAAAACCCATTTCCAATTAAAATTGTCATATACGCTATTGAATTCTACGTAAAAAGTTACCTTACAAGCAGTTTTTATTTTCTCTATAGGTTAAACCGTTAAAAAGTTATTAGCGTTTGAAGAAAATGGCAAATTTCAGTTTTTTTCAAATATCTAAAAAAGTTGAGCATCTAGGTGAGTTTTCAAAAAAGCATCATACTACTCGTAAATTTCTCTTCAACTTTGCTAATTTAACCAATATTGTATCTTCTATAATAAAAAAGTTACCCATATACGGAGATAGATTGTGGGCACCCTGTATATGACGCTACCCAAGAAAATTTGTGTTTCACTTTTCATGAGGAAACCCAAATAACTTTTTTATTTTTAAAGTAATCAATGTAAAATTTTTATTAGTTGTGTAGACCACGACAGGGCATCTTTATGAGTAAAATCTAAAAGAGAGTATTCTCGTGTAAAATAATATAGTATTTAAAAAATTACAGCAGAGCGCTTTCGGCGTTAGCCATCTTCGGTGCCACTACAAGTAAGCATGCAAAAGTTATATAAATCAAAATTTATGATAGTTACGTACTGTCAACTTAAAAATATATAATCCATCAAACTATTACTCTGGATATCATCATCATTTTGTTTTCGACCTTACTTAAGGTCGGTTTGACGCAGCTCTAACTTTTTTTCTATTTTGTGCTAATTTAAAAAGCTCTACATACCCTTCACAATCTAAATTTCTAATAATTTGACTAATATAGTTTGGTCTAGGTCTTCCTATATCCTTCTATCTTTTTCCTATCCAGGTGGCTCTACATAGATATTAGCAACCTGATGGTTGTTAAAGAACTCTAACATGTTTACATGATTACCATTTATAGGGAAATGAAATATAACCTGGTTATCCGCTTCAAAAAGGAAAAGTGTTAAATTATATGTTATGGTAAGGCTTAAGCAACGAATCACTGCTAACATGCCAGACCGCTACCTAATTGTGAGTTATGTCATGGTGACGTTTATTAAATTATCTGGATATAGTTTGATGAATTATATATTTTTAAGTTTACAGTAAGAACTATCGTAAATTTTGATTTATATAACTTTTGCATGCTTACTTGTAGTGGCATCGAAGATGGCTAACGCCGAAAGTTCTCTGCTGTAATTTTTAAATATTATATTATTTTAAACGAGAATACTCTCTTTTGGATTTTATTGAAAAGTTCGTGTACACAGTCAAGAATTAACTCTTCATCTTTATGAAGATTTCGGTTTTTCTAAAGTCAAAATCTGGCCAAGTATAATTAAAATAAAAAGTAGCGAATAAGACAGAATAAAAAAGTATTAAGAAAAAATGTTACAAATCACTCAAACTTCCCAAATATCAAATTTTTCCGACAAATTGTCATTTTAATTTTCAAAATTTATATGTAATTAAGAGATATTAATTTGTTAAAATTTCAGCTACTCTCACACAAACAAATAATTTGTGATTCCATACTGAGCAGTGTCAAGTTGATTCCATTCGTCTATATAGTTATGTTATGTAAAATCTTGATGATTGTCTCTTGCATTGAATTTTGTTAAGTTCAATTCAGTCGTATTTAATTTAATTTAAACCTATTTAGTAGATAGGGTTAAGTGGAAGAGGAGAAGGAATTCAGTTGCCTGCAACTTCAGCTCAACTCTGAACTTCGCCCATTTTTACTACAATCATATTTTGTATTTTATGTTTACATATTATTATCATTGTTGTGAATTACTTGTGGTTTAAATAAAGACAATAATAATAATAATAATAATAATAATTACAGTGCTATGAAACAAAAAACAATTTGCAAATTTGATTCCGCATTAATAAACAACAAAATAACAACAATTTATCAAACAATATTTTAAATAGAATTTTTTTCAACTAAATTCCTTAAAGATGAATAATTTTTCCAATTAAAACAAAGTGAAAAATTTCTAGCAAAATTTGGCATTTGGGGTTTTGAGTGATTTACAACAACTTTTCTTAAGTAACACTTTTTTTGCTCTATCTTAATCGTTACTATGACTTTATTTGACACGCTACTTCTGATTTTAACCATAGTTGGCCAGATTTTGATTTTATAAAAACCCCATTCATTCATGAAGATGCCTTATCTTGGTCTACATAACTGATAAAAATTTTGCATAGATTGCTTTCAAAATAAAAAATATTTGGGTGTCCTCGTGAAAAGTGAAACGCACTGTGTATAGGGTTATTTAATTTGGAAGCTTACCATTGGGATCTTAGAACCGGCAAAAGATAGAGAGTTGAAGATTTTGATGCTTGTCAATATTCACAAAAGAAATTTACCGTAACCGTTTTTGTTTTGTAGTTATGGTAAAATATTTGAAAAAAGCATTTTTCGATTTTTGTCCAAAAATGTTTGATATCTATATAAACTTTTCTGGAGCAGTTCTTTATGCTAAAAACCATGATAAAGTTGAAATCGTTGTAAGACGTTTCGATTCTTCATAACTATCGTTAACTTCATTTTTTCTTATAGACGTCATATTAGATTGTTTTACATTTATATAGATTGTTTTTGGCGATTTCAACTTTCAACTCGGTACCACATGATGTACTTTTATTTGTGAAAATGCCTATTATTGATAAAAAGCGGAATATGGTTTGAAAACAATTGAAACAGGGTTGTATTTTAACATTATATTTAATTTTAGGCTAATAAAATTAAAATTAGAACATATCTAATATTAACAAACAAAATCACGAAAAGTAAAAACCGTAAAAGCTTAACAGTACCAAAATCAAAACTGCAACCAAATATTTACAGTAACTTAAATACTCGAATTTAAAACCATTCTTTTTGCATGTAAACAAAGGTTGGCTCTGAATTCAACTCTATTTACTGCTCATTGTATATCTCGTTTGCAAGAGTAAAAAATGATAATTCATCTTATCTAACAGCGGCCTACTGTGAAGTGTTTTAGTGCGTGGTATGAGTGCTTGTACTTGATGAATTGAAGACACAACGCAGTACTATCAAAAACTAATAATATTAAACATCTAAAACTTACGATTGTTAATGCATTTGAATCGATCCGCAGACGAGATATACAGAGAGCAGTAAACAGAATTGGATTCAGAGCCAACCTTAGTTTACAATAGAATGACTTTTAATTGAAGTAGTTAATTTACAGTAAATATTTTGTTGCAGTTTTGATTTTGGTATTGGTAAGTTTTTACGGCTTTTACTTTTCGTGGTTTTGTTTGTTAATGTCTTATATGTTCTAATTTTAATTTTATTAGCCTGGAATTGAATACATTTCAAATGGATAAATCGCCTTTGTACGACCCTGCATTTATCTTTGTTCAAATTCAGTGTACGTTATAGATTTCTGTGCCACGAATATCGTATAAGTGAACTTATTCTGTTATAACAATAATTCAACTTTGGTACTACATGTATAATTTATTACATAGAAATGTTGTGAAGTACAAAAATATATATTGGGTGTCGCAAACTTGACTCCCGAGATAACTTATTTATTTTGAAAGATAGCAATAATGAACCATAATTATATGTTTGTAAATGGGCGGCAGATGACGCTAAAAAAATTTCAAAATTTGCACTGGTATAAAGGCAGAGATTTTCATTCGTTTTTTTAAAATTAAATCTTATTTTTTTCTGGCTTTTATAATAGAACATTTTGTTCCATTTTCAAACATGTACACAAATATGGATGTTACATAACAAATGTTCGAACAAAATTGAAATATAGGTTTATGATAAATATATAGTTCATGATGGAAACAAGGGTGTTATTATTTTATTTCAATTTTCGGATAGCAAATAATTAATAATATTATAAAAGTTTTGAACAATTTCTGTAATATTAATTATATGTTACTCTAAAATCGAAAAAAAAAATAATTGCGCTTGTCTATCATCACGAACTAGACAGTAATTTTATAGACCTATATTTCAATTTTTTTTTTGAAAATTAACTTTATTGCATACATGTTTAAAAACCGAACAAATACAGGTTTAATGAGATTGAAAATCGCTGCCTTCATACTCCTGAAAATTTTGAACTTTTTAACGCTATCTTATGGAAAATTTCCGCCAATTTACAAATATATATGGTTCATTATAGTTGCTTTTTAAAATAAGCACGTTATATACCTGGGGAGTCAAGTTTGGGACACGCTGTATACATATACAACAATGATACTACTAATAGCATGCAGTTTTGAATACATAAAGCAACTAAAGTACTGAATCTCAAATTTATCGGTTATTTTAAGCATGTTAGGACTTTATTAAAGGTTCTGAGGCATCTCGATTCGTGCTAATTATAATTGAGTGTCAGTTTTCTTTAATGTTTTAAATATTTTGTTGATTTGGATAAGATCGAACCTTTCAAGGTCAAACCGACGGGAAAACCGCTGACCCAAATGTTGTACACTCTTCCCAAAAAGTATATACTTCCTGAACTTCCTAGGAAGCTTTGTGTACTTCCTTAATACTTCCCGTACTTCCTTGATACCTCCTAAACTTCCTTGATACTTTCCATACTTCCTTGATACTTCCCGTTCTTTCTTGTACTTACTAAGGTTTGTTCACCAAACTTCCTCAGCGGTTTACCCTTCGCATTTTTGTTATTTAAAGTATCTTTTTGAAATTTAGAAATGTCGAAAAAATAAGATTTTTCAACTATATTCTCATTACTGATATTCAAATTTTTGCCGCCGTCACCTAGGGATTTAGGTCGGTTACTACCTGAAATGAAAAACGGTACTTTTTTATGAGTTGAAAAACACGATTTGTATAATTTTAATGTTCAAAGATGTGAGGTTGGGTATAACGCGAAAAACAGTTATTATTAGCAAATATTCAGAATTTTATAATGCTACTGTTTATATTACTACACAATAGTTAGAATCTATAACATTTAGAAAGGGTACCGTAGATACTAATACACATGGATAACTTTATCTTGTTTCTCAGTTTCTTGTTTCTGATTTTGCTGTTTTGAAAGTTCTAAAATTTTAATTGTTCTAGATGATATCTGGTAAACCTTTTTCTGGAGAGAAACAAGTATCGACCATGTAACAGCAGTTAACACTATTTAATAACTTAATATTATTTTAATAGTCTACACTAATTTGGGAATTGTATATGCAAACACAAGTATGTGCAACTATCATTTTGAATTACAATACTAATAGCAATTGTTCAATTTCAAGTATGTTCAAAAGTTTAGTGTTTTCATTTTGTTCGTCCTTGACAATAGAATTTTATCCAACAAAACTTTAAGATGAAGACATGAGCGAAGTGTATAGATAGTACACAAACCTTCTAATGTTGTTTATTAAAATTATTAAACTACTTACCGTTGATTCCATAAAATAATCACACGCATGGGGTTTCACCAACCATCTGAATGATAAGGAACACGTTTATACTGATCAACCGAATAACAATATCTCGTATGTGATTAGAAAGTACATAACCGATATTGTTCGACCGATTTGTCTGTGTGGATGGATACGAGGTCTAGAGAATGCCTTAATTTAGGCGTATTATGATAATGTGCCACTTACACGTTAATAGATATTGTGTTGGGTATTATGATTAATCCAATGTGCTAAAACATGAAAAGTGCATTTAGTGCACATACGAGGTAATGCGACGGCAGCGACGATATGTACAATTGTTTTAAATGTTTGATTCATTAGAAAAGTTATTTTTAATCGGTAATTTCAAAAAGCTTCAATTTAATATAAAAATGTACTGTTAATTACGTATTCAACGTTATTTTATCCTTTTAATAATGGAAATTTTATTAAGTTTAAATTACCAATATGATTATTTTACAAGGCTTAAAAATTTGGCTTACATGTGACTAAGTAGCGGACTGGATTTGAATTTGTTTGTTGCACAAAAACCTCCATAAAAATACTATTGAAAGGTTTTGATTTCAAGTACGTGTAAAATTCACCTTATAAAATGATTAATCTGCATAATACAAAAATGTGTACTCAAACAATACCAACACAGATCAATGTTCATAAGTCAATTACTTATAGTCTTGTTTACAGAATGTGAAGGCGTCGGTTGTTGTACTTGGTATTCTAACTAACACAAGTGGTGTTTACGCTTGCATTTATTCCGTATCTTCTAACCAAAATTGATTTCCATCCTTTAAGATTATTATAATATCCGGCCATTGTGCAATTTACCATGTATTCTGGCTATCATTTAAAAGTGCTACCTTCTCTGACCACCATTTAAAATTGACACATTTCTTGACCATTATTTAAAGTTAACTTCTCCTTACTACTATTTTGCATACTTACCAGTTAAATAAATTCTTACCTCTTACGTTTGTTAAACAGCTTTCTATATTACTTAAAAAGTTTCACGAAGTCTAAATTTAAATTTTAAATTAAAGTCACTATTTACCCCATGAACATAAGCGTGCTGATTTTTACGTCTTGAATCACAGAACAAAATCCCTCATTCTTAGATTTTTTGTATGTGTTAGATTTTTTCATCGTGGGATATTAGATTTATTAGCCGCTTTGAAATTTTCTCAACACTTGTGCTGTTCACAATTTCCGAACAAATAAAGAATTTGAAATGCTTTTAAGAACTATAATGCGTACGATTTCCAAATATCTTCGTTTTATTAACCTCATATTGAAATAACAACATATTGATCGATTTAAACACAACTGTCTTGTAAAATAGAAAAAAGTTTGGATTTTTTCTGATAATATTGTTGAACTCTACGTGTTCGTTGTCGTTGTTGAGGAAATTAAGCAGGCGAGATGCAAAGGAGTATTGTGTCCTTGTTGCTTTAGACATTTCAGGAGCATTTGATGTTGCCTGGTAGCCATTGATTGTATACGATTTGGAAAATAGGTGCTGTCCGCGAAACTTGATATCTTTGGTCAAGAGTTATTTCTCGTGACGATTGGTACTGTTTGAAATTCCGAGAGAAGTTTTGTCGCGCGACGTAAAAGGGGATGTCCGCAGGGGTCTCACATTTTGGAAGTTGTTGTATGAGAGCCTCTTTAGGGCCAAGTTACCCACAGGATGCTCAATCGTTGTGTTTGCGGATGATACGCTTTTAATTGTCAGATCGCAATTGTTAATAAATATGTGCACAAAACCGAACGAGGCGCTTAATATACTACACGAATGGTCGCAGACGGTAAAATTAAAATTTAACACGGCGAAGTCAGAGGCGCTCTATTTCGGAAAGAAACAAGGACAGCGACCCTCTAGGCTAGAGCTAGGTGGGGAGAGAATATTGTTTAAGGAATCAACTACAATGTAACGATTTTATTTCCTATCTAGATGTGTTCATATAATTAATCTATTTATTTAATAATAAACAATATAATGCATAATAATGTTACACAATCCACTAAATAAATATTACCTATTGCCCAATAAAATATTAGCATTCAACTCAAATTAAAATTTAATTTACACGGTGACAAAATAAACTTTTCATTTAGTATCATTCCTAGAGCTCCATCTGTTAAGAAATTGTAAAGTAATCTTGTTTCCGAGCGGTAACTGGCTTGACCTAGACACTTCCAACACAGCTGTGGTGAAAGCAAGTCGAATTGTTCCTTGAATCCGAGGACAATGCTTTTTGCAGTTGTTTCGTGTTGGAAGCACGTGCGATTTAAGTTGTTTTAGGAGAGAATGTCATCTCCGAAAAGCACTTTTGTATTGTCCACTTGCTGGAACAGCTCGTAGATGACGAGAAATTTTTTTGTTGAAGGACCATGGTAACAGTAAGTAAAATTTGATTCTGTAACCATATTAAGTAAAGATTTTCCATGCAACTTTAATTAACATGCAACTTTAATTTAACATGCAACGTTTGATAATATTTGTAGTTTTAATTTATACGTAATGCAACTTTAATTAAGATGCAGCTTGGTAATAATGTGAAAATTGGAAATAATGTTTAGCTTGGAAAAAACATACAATCTTTAGTTAACAGAAGCCTGGTTTAACGTAATTTGAATTAAATGCACAGGAAGAAAATATAGGAATTTACGCTTTGTTCGAGTGTGGATCTGGCGAGATTTAATTACGTAAAATGGATGCCGAGTAGATTGGAGCTTCAGTAAGCAGCAAAATTATTTGTTCTGAATTGGAGATTTCTTTATTTTAATGCTGACGCAAGACGCCTAGCGGGTATTTTTCTTTCAGACGGACATCTGGTATGTAGAAATTTGTTTTCGTATGTTAGCTGAATTATGGACATAGCAGTTAGATAATTTTTTGTTTAATCAAGTTATTTAAACTTCAAAATAGGTCAAGGACAGACTATAAATATATTTTTCGATATTAAGCAATAGGAATCTGTAAATTTTACTTTTCTAAATCTTTTATTAATTCACCGAAACTACGGAAGATGTCATTATGTAATAGAGAAAGTAAATTCTTCTATTTAAGAAAATTAGAAATTAAACTTCTATGTTAGTATTTCATTAATAACTAACTGGGATTATTTATTGTGAGGTTATGGTAGATCTACCCAAACCAACATTTTTGTTATCAGTCAGTAACAGTTTAGAAAGCAACTTCAGGCTTAATCAATTTGTTAATAAAACTTGGCTAGATATTTCTTACAGAAATAACCACATTTAACTTGAACGGTACTGATTATATCCAGTGCCTTTGTAAATAATTTTCACAAATTAATTTAATCAAAAATATATAATAAAAGAAAGGATATTTTGTAAAAAAGCACGTTAATTGAATACAAGAGGAATAGATTTTTATTTTTGAACAAGACTATTCTTTTTAATTAGAATGAATGAAGGATGATTCGAATTGAATTTTAAAAATTTGGAGTATAAACGCACAAACAGTGCTATTCTTTGTTTAATCTGTTCACAGGTGTAGCAGTGAAATACTAAGGTCAAAGTCGAGCCATAAGGAAAGAAACTTTAGGGATTATGTTGTCTTTAATAAACTGTATAGCGGTTACAGAATAAAGGTTTCCGCATTCGCCTTGTACAAGGGACTTAAGTAAGGTCTTCTCTGTATAGAAAAATACGGTGGCGCCTTATTCTTCATATTTTTGGTCGCAATTCAACCCCGACCCACAGCTCATGTTCCACCCAGAGCATATAGTTCGACTAGCCGCTTTGCCTTTGAGATTTCCACAACTTTGGGCCATTTTCCATCAGAACTTGCCGTGGGCTCTATTCTCTTACTGGAAATTCTCGTAAAATAAAATCCCATAATAACGAAAAGGCTATAACATACCTTGGGTTAGAGATTGACGATAAGTTAAATTGGAAGGTTCACGTTCAGTATGTTAAAAGCAAATGCACCGAAATATCAAACAAAATGATGGCAGCAGCAAAAGTAAACTGGGGTTTCAGGAGCGAATCGCTGAGGACGATTTATGCCGGAGCAATTAAGCCGGCAATGCTGTACGCAGCATCTATATGGGCGAAAGATTGTAAAATCCGGAAGATGCGTCAACTGATGAGTGTACGACGCATAACCGCGGTGAAAGCGGCCAGGGCGTACACAATCACCTCCACGGAGGCGGTTCTGTGAGCAGTAAGACTCTCGCTATCGAATAAGTCGTTAGGGAGATTAGAGATCGGAGATTAATAAATATAGGGCAAAGGCGCGAAATTATCGAAGATATTAATTTTGATAATAGGGAGGTGAAGAGAAAGATCATTATATCAGTGTTGGGGCACCCGGGCGATATTAGAGGAATCGAGTTTGTCGAAGGTGATGGGGCCGCGACTGGTATTAGAATTTACACGGACGGTTCACGTATGGATGACGGACAAGCAAACGCGGCGTTTGTCGTGTTTAAGTAGGAAAGGGAGGTGTTTCGGTTTCAATCCAAACTCGCGAACTGGAGCACTATCTTCCAATGCGAATTGGTAGCCATACCACAGGCTATCGATTACGTAATAAATCACACGGGCAGAGACGAGTACTATATAATTAGCGACAGCAAATCGGCATTGACAGCCCTAACAAATATGAACACCTGTCCAGTCCTCCATCCGGACATCTGGAGGATAACGAGTATGGCGCTCGAGTTTCGACTTTTAAAGTTTTGTTGGATTATGTCGCACGATAGTAACGTAGGGAAGATAAGAAAGATAAATAAAATAAAACACTTGCAAAACTAATAGAAACTCGAATTATTTACTGAGAGAATATTGCATCCTAAACCAAGCTTTACTGTATCAAGTAAGGAAATTGATAGCTAATTAATGCTACATTCATTTAGCCAAGCGCAGAGTACACATTATCCGTGACGTGATGCCATGCAAATTCCCGCAATTCCTTCATAAGAAGTTTAGGATTAATAGTCTGATAGAGTTTCATAGCTTCAAATTTGCACGCTAAGACGCGAAACTATTTAAACAACTATATACACAGATTTAATATTGTGCTGCCGCTGTATTAGAGCGACAAAGCCTCGTCTTTATTAAATAAGTTTAAGAAAAGAGACCTATTTCATTAAGAAACTATAAAATCTAACTAAAATTACAAAACAATTTATCAAGTACTAAGCCGAAATATTATAGCTACTACAATTATTATTATATTAACGAAAATGCGGACACATTCGATACTTGTCTTATTGTACATTGTTCATTCCAAGCGACACGGGATAAAATTCTAAGTAAACGGAAAGTAGAGGTATTTTAATAATAGTTTCATATCTAACACCAGTGAGCTAAAGTTGAAGAATGTTGAAAACTTACCTGTGTTTGATAAAAGTATTGTAGCAAACAAAAGCACATTTAAACAAGGATCTAAATACAATAAAATAAAGACTTTGCTGCAGTTAAAAATTTTGATAGCGGTGTTAAGCAAAATACTATAAATGTAATATCTTCTACAATGCCCCCTGTGTCGTCACAATTTTCGTCTGTTGAAGTTTCTAATGATGTTGTTTTAGAATCCGTTCGTCGAATTAAATCGAAAGCTGTTGGGAATGACAAAATTTCGAGTTCTGTTTCTTAACGTGTCAAACAAGTTTTGAGACGGAAAACCTAATGACGAAAAAATAAGCGCAGATAAATCTGATGATTATTATAAACAACTACAGGTGTTGGTTGTGAAATTTCTGCAACTAATGTTGGCTGTGCGAAAAGATATATTGGAAAAAATATTAAATCGGTAAATGTTCAAGTTCTGGGGGAACTTCGCAGCCACAGGCTGCTTACCTCCCTTCACAACCACTGAATGTCGGGGAAATAGGGTATATAACTGTAAAACAATAGAAGGGGACCGAACTGCTTCTAACAAGAAAGAAGAGCGCCTATGATAAAAGACAACAAACATAAAACAAGAAGAAAATTGTTGAAAACATATGTGTGGAGCACAGCACAGTATGCCTATGAAATACGGGCAGTAGAAAAAGCAAACAGAGAAACGGTAGCAGCCTTTTGGGATGCTGTGCTTCAAATGTATAAGGATTATAGTATAGACAGACAAAGTTAATAACAAATCGGTTATAGAAATAGTAGGGGAACAAGGATATCTGTGGAAAAATAGGAGAAATAGAAGGGTACAATAGGTTCTAAGGCATTTTTGGAGAATAGTATGTGATATATTACAAGCAGGGATAGGAAAAAGGACGTAGATGTAGACCTAGATCAGATAGTGATAAATGCAGACTGTGCAAATTTCAGGGAAATCTGTAGGTTAGTTCAGAATAGGAAACAATGATAGTACGCGTCTAACCAGTTCCAGGACTGAAAACCTAATGAAGATGATGATATTTCTTAATATATATCCGTCTGTTATTGAAAAAATACGGCAATTATTAATACATCATTTCAAACAGCTTGTTTTCCAACACCTTGGAAACATTCTCTTGTCAAACCACTACCCAAAACGTTAAGTCCAACCTGCTCCTCTGAATACTGTCCAATAAGCATTCTTCCAACGCTATCTAATGCAATAGAATATATTGCACTTCACCAAATGACAAAATTTCTGCGAATAAACAAATTATTTGATTGCTTTCAATCAGGGTTTCGAGAAAAATATAGCACGTACACTGCTTTATTGAAAGTTGTTGATGATATCCGTTTAGCTATGGACAGTCAGCAATTAACAATCCTCATTTTTTTAGATTTCAGCTCGGCTTTCAATAACGTTGATTTTGATATTCTTCTAAGCAATATCAAACATTTAAATAACTTTTCCGATACTGCAATTTTATGGTTAAAATCATACTTAACTGGGCGAACCCAGCAAGTCGAAGATAATTCCGGGCGCCTTTCGAATATTATCAACCTAGTAGCAGGTGTTCGTCAAGAAAGTGTACGCTTGTATATACAAGATGTATCTACTTGTTTGAAATTCTGTCAATATCGTTGTTACGCAGATGATATTCAACTTTATTACCACTTTTATCTGACTGATTTTGTCGATGCCTTTAGTAATGTAAATAAGGATCTGCAAAGGATCACTGAATGAAGTATAAGTAATCTTCTTTCAATTAATCCCTTAAAATGTCAGGTTATTTTTTTGGGCACTCAAAAAATATTAAACAAGGCATCCCCGTTCAGTCTTCCTTAGTAGTACATTATTGGTGTAATCAGACCCACATTTCCACCAGCATCCACATTTCCACCCACATCTGGACCAAAAAGTTTTCTTCGACTAACCATTTTTCATCTTTCGAGATAAATGAGCATCCACATTTCCACACAAGAGATAAACCTATTTTTAAGATTTTTTTACCGCTAACATTCTGAACCGAATAGTTTTCTTCGTCTAACCAATGCATCTTTCGAGATAAACCTCTCTTGTTTGGTATCAATTAATATTAGAATTTTCTCAGCTACTCGAATCTTTAAGAATTTTTTAGATATCACCACCCTCCAGAGAGCTACCCTGATTTTAAGATTTCTTACCTGTAGCGACTTTTGAGCGTTCTTATAAATTTTTTAGTCATGCGATACATCTTGTTAGTCTAAAATTTTATATAGAATCCGAATCTGCAAACAGATTTAAAATCGGGCTATGCCCTGCAAAGTTACACACATACCCTCTGTGAGATAAATCTTTCTCCACACTTCCACCCACGAGATAAACCTATTTTGTTTGGTATCAATTAATATGAGATTTTTCTCAGCTACCCAAATTTCTAGGAATTTTTTATATTGCACCATCCCTAAGGGAGCTACCCCAATTTTAAGATTTTGTACCAAGATCACTTCCTAATCACCTTTCCTTTTTAATATCTACAGTCCTTTAACCAATACAAAGAAATAAACACACAAAATTTTAATAATTTATTTTATCCAATTTACAGTTTAATAAACTAATCATTCCAATGTAATGTGTTTTAAATATGTAAATGGGAAGGTCGACTTTTGGTGTAATCATCGCGTGGTTAATAATTAAGAAAGCTGTATATAATTACTTTTTAAACGTGTATATCTTCTCCAAACAAATGCGGTTATTACAATAGGAAAGTACGCTTAATGCAAGTCAATTAACAGCAATTTAATATTGCTTACTGACCTACCTTAATTAGGCTGCTATGCTATTAGGAAAGATGTACTTTTTGTTGTTCTCGCCCGACAAACTGATTTTGTTAATAAGCTGTGTATAAAGTTGGTGTTTACATGGTTTCGTTTAAGACCTTGTACATATTTTCCGGATTACTAGAAGACGTTATGATTTAAAATAGGACCACACCCTGTATATAATTTCTTTTCTTGGACTTTGTAACGTGCATTTTTGTAGTTTAACATTTTACGCTATACTCAATTCGTAAACACATTTCTGCAACTACTATTTCTATATTTCATATTTATTAACTCCTTGGGCGAATGCGTCGTATTATAATGAGTGGATTGCATCGTTCTTGTCTAACCGCTGATATAAATTTTGTTCCTTATGTGGATATACCAGTCTAGATATAGTCGATAAAAGGTTGTACTAACAACGATTGAATATAAACAGATGAGCAGTTTTCTGTTCTTCGTTCCTATATATATTAATTACGTTAAAAAATACTGTTGCCTTGTTGCTTTGAAAATAGTGAGAATTAATGCGTGATAAATTTTCGAAGTGTTCATAAACAAGCACGACACGGTTTTAGTTGTTTTTCTTGTGAAATAGAAGTTGTATATTAACTGTAGGCAGTGTAGTTCTGATGGCTTTTGAAGGAAGTAGGCTTTATATGTAACGTGTTTGATTGACCACAAGCGCGGTTTTAAGGTCATTGACTGACGGTTTTAGTGGTACGCGTAGCTTTACTAATTGTTTTTTTTGTTGATTTTCTGTTGGAAATAAAAGTAGTAGAACTTGACGTATGTTTTACGGAACATTGACTTAGTGATACGCGTTGCCTTACTAATTGTGTTTTTTGTTGATTTATCTTTTTATATTTGAACGGTGTTTGCGATCTAGTCTTCGTGGTCCTTTTTTTTTATCAGAGTAGTGCATACTTTGGAGTAGCCAAATACCGTTTCAAGCTTGAGAGTTTCTAAAAACGAAAACAATGATAATACAGTTGTGATACTGTAGTTTCTGAATTTTCTAACCCCAAAGAATCTAAAATAGATCATTGTTTGCGCAAATTTCGTTATTCAAAAACATTAGATTTTTCTTTGTTACCACAGGTAGCAAATAAAACACCTCACGTTACTGTTAGTTTAATGCATTACATCGTGCCTTGAAAGCCCGTGATTCTAAATTTTTATTACCATTTTTTTTTTATTTGAGTTACAAAATATTTCGACATTATTGTCTCAGGAAATAGAATTAACAATAAATTTATCAATGCTACATGGTTCCATCAGCATGATAATGTCTGCTGCTAACACCAGTGAAATACGCAGGTGTGATTAGTGTAAAGTGTAAGAAATTCCATCAACACCCTCACAATCAAGGGTGAAGTGCTTCGTTAGTGCAGGACATCGTGTATCCCACACTTCAATTGCAAGGAAGCGTTACTGAAGGACTTTATGTAAGTTGAACTATTTCCTACTTGATATGACTTTAAATATCTATCCGTTTTTTTGCAATATCTTTGTCGTTCTGATACCTTTTACAATAGACTTGCATGCTATTTTAAAACATAGAAAAAAAAGAAAGAAAGAAAAACAAAATCAATACTACTGAATTACTGATATCAATTGTGTCTTATCTATTTATCTTTTGTTAACATTTTGTTTGATTTATGTTTAATTGGTGTGTGAGGAAACGTTTCTGCTACTCCCCAATATTACCTCACTTTGTGATAAAAATTTTTGTAATGCTTTTATCGTGATTATATTATATAGTTTATCTAAACAGTTTTATTTACATTCTACAACGTACTGAATAACTTAGACTTTTCATTGCTGCTATGCTTATTATTCTTTTATTTCAGCTTTGCTTAACTAATTTTCTTGCAGGTATTGTCACTAGCTCCTTACCGCCGCATACATCATAGGTCAGTCTGCTTTCTACAACCCCCCCTAATATCCGATTGAGCCCGGTCATTCCTTGACTTTCTTGGTGTTACGCACGGCTACGAGGCAACGTAGCATAAATTTGGCGCCCAACGTGGCTGCGACGAAAAGACGTAACAACTTTCTATTAATTATATTTGTGTATTAGAAATTGATGAATAATTGCAGGATACAAATTTTAAATAAACACTTTACTAAGGGAACACCAAATTTGTTGTATACAGAATACTTACTAATAAAGCAATTTAATTTTAAATAACTTCTACGCCATATTTTTCGAAAATGGCATGCTTGAATATTTTCTTTGGAAACAATCGAAGATTGCCGAAGACACTCGAAGAGTGCACAAACGCGCTCACTAAACCACAATTAATAATCGCCTTTATAGGTTTAACAATTCTACCATTACCCAATGACTTTAATTTCTTATTGGAGAGAATCCTTATTCTCCCACGCACTGTTGCGTAGCTGGATGCCCACCCCTTTTGGGAATATATGCTCGTTATAGGTTGTAGCACCCGCGGTTTTACTTAACTACAATTTGTGATATCCCTTTTATCTTTTTAATCGTGTCCTTCTCGCGTGCAATACAGTAGGACTTAGCCTTACTACCAACAAATTATAATACTAGACCCACATTAAAGTTCTCTTTGAATTTCTCTACAATTTTTTGTTAACATGCGGTTTATTGTGTTTATTATTTGCGGGGTACACCACTTTAAACCTAAAAATAAAAACGGGATAGTTTAATACGTCTATTAATAATTTATGGTAATGTAGGCGATACAAATATGTAAAAACAAACTTTATTAAGAAAATAAAATGTTTTGAATAGAATACATACATGTATTGATAACATCTATAAACCGCTGTGGTAACCAGAGTCTGGCGAATCTGGGATAGCCAAATCTCTAAACATTTGCGCAAGCGATTGCCTTGCAGTTGCATCTTTTAAGTACCGAATGGGGAAACATCGTACGCAGGTAGCACAATAACATTCCCATCTTTCGTAATCTCCATATTATATAAATTCTCTTTTTCAAAATTGTTCAACAGCCATATACTTCTATTAAAGGCTGTGCTCAGCTGCAATTTGAAATCTTGATCCAATTGTATGTCAACAACATCGTTTCCAGTAGTCAAACCATATAATCTGACTTGTTTTGAGTCTTGAGCAAATTGGCGAATTTGAAATTCCACTTGAAAAGTACACAATTTCTTCCAATCGAAGTAAGAGAATGTTATCGTAGAATCAGCACACGTACCACTACAGCAAATAACTTAGATGGCAAGTTGAAGACCACCATATAAATCAAAACCAACTTCTAATATATGGTGGTGATAATTTGGAGGAAATTCGCCTAACCTATAGGTTGACTTACCAACTAGTTGGTTGATATTTAATTGTAGTACTCGCACATCACTTGTAACGTCAACACAAGAAAAATCCACCTTTAATTTATAATTTTAATCAAACTCGACGATACTTTGACGACTAATGCATTGGAACATGGCTCTCGCCTTTTATGCCGATGGTCGAGCGTGCACAGCTCCTTATTATATTAGTTGGCGTTATATGCAAGTCTTGACTGGAAAAGTGACGCGTATAATTGTTTTATAGTGGGTTTAACCTGTTTTTAAATAACTTCTATGTCATACTTTAGGAAATGGTAGGCTTGAATATTTTCCAAATGAATCACCAAGCGAAAGTTTATGCTTAGCGGTATTAAAATTAACCATTAATTTCCCATTTTTACGACCGTGGTTAATTATAGATTAAAATTTAATTTGTTCACGTTCGAGCTTCCCGTAAACTAACATATTTTATAGTAACAATGCGCTGTATAATACATGCATACCCCTTCGCCGCGTTACTGCTATTCTTGTAATTGCTAGAAAAGGTCACACTCCTTTTTACTGTTAGGACCTATGCAAAGCACCATTTTTGTATACTTTCTATAGCACATCGCGCACTTTTTCGTCTGATAATTAAATTTTGCTTCTGTAGGCTTTTACACTTTCGCATAGCGCTCGGCCGCACGTAATGATTTCTAGAACCGGTAAGTACTCAATATCGCCCAAATAGAGAATTATATGCTCGATGTCTGTCAACTTCCGATTCCCTCGTAAAAGTAACGTACCTTTCCTACTATTTGTTACACAAAAACTACCGGTATCGCCATTGTGGACGTAAACAGATGTTTGTGGATGTGTACGAGAGTATGTAACCATATACATTAACCAGTCTAAGCTATTTTATTTAGTCCACGAAAACTATTATTTTTCTAAACCATAAATAATAATCGCCTTTATAGGTTCCACATTTCGACCATTTCCCAATGACTGGTGCTACGTACATGGAAACTTTAATTTCTTATTAGAGAGAATTCTTTTTTTCCCACGCACTGCTGCGTAGTTGCATGTCCATTCCTTTTGAAGGTATATGCTCGTTGTAGGCTGTAAGACCCTCGGTTTTACTTAACTACAATTCGTGAGACCCCTTTAATCTTTTTAATCGTATCTTTCTCGCCTACAATACAGTAGGACTTAAAATTACTACCAACAAATTCTAATACTGGACCCCCATTAAATACGTCTTTAATTTTCCCTACGACTTTTTTTGTTGACAAGTGTTATATTGTATTTATTATACGCAGGGTAGTCACTCTTTTAAGATAAATATATTTTGCTAGGTATCAACTAATATTAAATTTTTCTAGGGACCCCAAATCTGTAAATAGATTTTAAATAGAACCACCCCATACAAAGTTATGCGTTTTAAAGACCCAATACACCAATTTTTGCTCATCTTTATTTAACACCATTTTTAAAACCTTTTTCGCTACCCAAGACATATGCCTTAGCCAACCATCTCCCGAGAAATCTAAAACCGCCGTGTCCCGCGAACACCACGTGGAGATAACACGTATACTCTGGCAACCAGAATAGAAGCAGGAAGGATTTGGAAGGTGGGCGAGGAACTTAAAAATTATGGAATCTTAAAACTAATATACACAATATATTTACAAAATCTATACAAATATAAGCAACTATCTTATATCTTTATGCCTCCATGCGTAGATTGTTGTACTATTAGGAATGATATACCTTTCGTCATCTTCCCTCGATAAACTAATTTTATTAATAGGTTGCGTGTACAAATCGTATTTTTTTTACTTCGGATACATACGCAGGCGAGTACTCGATACCATCCAAATAAAAAATTGGATGCTTGGTGACTGTTAACATCCGCTTCCCTCGTGTACGCCCAGACACATCCCAGCCCATGAGCACCCCTGCGTATGCACACCCCTGCCCCATGCACACCCCTCTCTGTGCGACTGCTATTTCGGGGTAACGTCACAGCCTTTTATAAATAAAGAACAATGTTATATACTATTATAAAATGTTTATTCTGACATTATACATAACAAATTTAAAAATATTTAATGCCAAGCATGGAGTCATTTAAACTTAATTTTAATACAAAGTTATACACAGAAGACAGTCCTTTCTTTATGTTTGTTTGCAGTGGTTTTAATTTTATCTAATTTTATTCGCAGCTTAAAATTTAAATCGACACCCAAGTCTTCTATCTCCTTTTCTAGCCAATAGTTTGATACATAAAGACCGTCTAGGTTTTCGAATTGTAAAATGTACCGAAGTTTGCCTCTATATTTAAAGTCTTTGATTCTATCGACAACCAGATCCATTCCTTCGTGTAATTCTTGCAGCTTGTGACAATATTTTAATCGCAGCTTTCCCACTATATCCTGTGTACGTATCTTGTTAGCTTGATCGACTTCTTCTTGTCGGTATTGGAGGAAATCCTTATTCTCCCACAGACTGTTGCGTAGTTGCATGTCCACCACTTTTGGGAATATATGGTTGTAAGACCCTCGGTTTTAAATGATCCAAAAGGTTCTTTAGTAGGCAAATATACAATGTTTAACGGACCCCCTTTGCGTGTGGTTAACGCAAAGATTACGAAACCCGCATTCCTTAGTTCGTCTTTGTTATCTGCTATTTTGATAAATACGTTTTTAGAATAACCTTTTAAAAAATATACGGATTTAGTACCATCCTTTTCCGCAAGGACGTCTACATAACTAAAAGAGTCTTTTTTACTAACCACAAATGCATACAACTTGTAGAAACCAGATGTATCTAAGTCAGTCCATCGGCACATAAAATAATCTTTTAATTCTTCCTCATTTTCTCTAATAAGATGTTCTTTGTCTAACACATCTTTGTATTGATCGCGTATTGTCGCAGTGTTTTCCATGTAGTCCAATTTTCGCCTTTTTGCATCCATTTCCTCTAATTCCAGTTGTCTTTTCTTTCCACTTACAGCGTATGGTATACATAATGGAGCAATTTCCTTTAGCGTAAACGGATAGAGTTTACTACCAATATGTACGCGTTGTCGTACAACCTCTGGGCGAATGTTAGGCGTATGTATCAATCCCAATTCCGAAATTACTATTTCTTTTGGAATTGTAGAATATGGTGTTGCAGATTGTGTAAAATATGTACTACCTGCTTTAATGTAGCACTTGTGTAAGATTTGTATTTTATCTTGGCTATCTTCCTCTACTATCTCCAAATAATTTACAGGTATATAGTTAAAACTAAAAGCCGAAAGCACATACTTTATCAATTTTTCCCTTTCCTCTAGTTTTTCGGACAACTTAATTTGCAAGCCCGTCAATTTCTTTGTATTGCCATTCCCCCAATACACGTACTGTAGTAGGTTATTATACACTAAACAGCAGCTATTTTGTAGCTTGTCCGATAGCTTACTCCACATTTTGGCAAGTGGTACCGAGTACATTGGCGCCTTTAGGAAGTATAACTTACTATCTTCCAATAACGTTAAACAGTCTTTTAAGGGATTATACACCCGGTCCGCACTGACATAGCTTCCAATTGCACAGTTGTATATTGTCGCTTCCAATCGCGTAATACCATGTTCTTTGACCAAAGTAGACGCAAATGTTTCCCTTAAACGTACATCTGGACAACGTAAAAAATCTAGTATATGATTGCCAAGTTGTTTATTAACACCAGGACTTGTTATCTGACACACAAATTTGTTGTATATCTTAATTCTTGCATTGGTTGTTAGCCATGTTAAACAATCAATCCCCGCAGTTTTATCGTTGTCAACTATAATATTACACTTTTCTTCGTATTCTCCCTTATAGCAAAAGTTATGCTTTGTAGTTAAATAATTACACATCTCCATCTTGCTAAATATGCCCGCAACATCTTGCGTTACATCCATGTCAAAAAGATAAAAATAATCTTTTTCGACTTCGTCTAATATATCTGGTAGTTCCTCCAATAAAGTTTCCAACTTAACATCTGCTGGTTCCACTTTGTGTGGAACACATATAGGATTTCGGAATTTTTTATTAATGCATTCGAGGTCTTCTTTTCCGATAATTTATTTTACTCTCTGGCCCATCTTGTTTGTGCTTTCCAGAGAAAACGGAAGCTTAGCTTTAACACCATGCCTAGCGGAAACAAATCGGTCGAACTTTCTTCGTAGATAGCTGTTAAATGCACCACAAATTTCTTTTTTTAGGATAAACATCATTTTGCTTGCAGATGCTTGTTCGGTGTTAGAAAGGTCGCAAATTTTAACCAACATTATATTGTCACAAAATGGTTCTGTAATTGGTGTGTGTAGTCCGCCAGTCAGCATTTGTTCGCCTTCGACATAACAAATATTACCAATATCTGTCACCAAATTATTGTTGCACATATTTTTTGCCAACAGCCATAATCCAAATCGCCTATTTGTCGGTTTCACTTTATTCCCAAGAAGTTGAGAAACGTTAATCACCTTTGAGACGCTCATGTTTACCGTTCTAGCTACCGTCAAATACTAAATTGAATACGAAAATTTGTTCCCTTATGTATCCTACAGAGTATATTACCGAAAATAGTCGAATATGTCAGACACCGCCATATCGCTTACATTCTCTGGTTTAGGAACTGTTTTGTTATCCGACCTAGGTCGGCAGGTATGCGCATCGACATATGTCCGGATATATGTAGGATGTTAGGTTAGGGTGAAATTGCACCATAGGGTGAAATTGCCTCCGACCTAGGTTGAATGTGGACTTGTCAGGAGTTAGGTTAGCTAGTGTTGTCCGAAGTTAGGTTAGGTTAGTTGGACTTGTGTGAACTTAGGTTAGATAAAAGGAAAAATTGATAGGTTAGATCAGCGCCGCCGCGCTGACCTAACCTATCAATTTTTCCTTAGCTCCCTTAGGGATGGTGCAATCAAAAAAATTCTTAGAAATTTGGGTAGCTGAGAAAATTCTAATATTAATTGATACCAAACAAGATAGGTTTATCTCGAAAGATGCATTGGTTAGACGAAGAAAACTATTCGGTTCAGAATGTTAGCGGTAAAAAAATCTTAAAAATAGGTTTATCTCTTGTGTGGAAATGTGGATGCTCATTTATCTCGAAAGATGAAAAATGGTTAGTCAAAGAAAACTTTTTGATCCAGATGTGGGTGGAAATGTGGATGCTGGTGGAAATATGGGTCTGATTACACCAATAATGTACTACTTTCCTTCTTTAATTTTAGGTAACTATACTATTGCACTAGCTACATCAGTGAAAACCTTGGCGTTATAATAGATTCTACTCTAACATGGAAAAAACAAGTATCAAGTATTTGCAGAAACGCGATTATTGCTCCTCATGCGCTTAAGCGTCTAAAACGATTCCTGCCTGTAAAGCTATAACAAATATTGATTTCATCTTTAATCTTTACAAATTTTGAGTATTGCGATTCAATTTATACTAACCTATCAATAAATCTCAAGGTACGATTACAACGAGCTCAAAATAACTGTATCCGTTTTATTTTTGATTTGAAGTATCGGAAAAGGGTAAGTCCGTGGTACGATAAATTAGCATGGCTTAAGCTGGACAAAAGACGTAATTTACATCGGACAATTCTTACTTATAAAATATTTCTTAATCAGTCCCATTTTATCTACTACGTCTATACCTACCTCTTTCTAACCGTCATTACAGTACAAGGCGTGACGACCTATTATCTATTCGTACCCATCACACCCAAACACATCACTCCGCCTTGTTGGTTACAAGCTCAATTATCTGAAATTCGATCCCCTTGGATATTCGAAAAGCAATGTTTCTAGTCAGATTCCGCAAACTCTATCATAAATATCTATTAACTAATCAAATTTCAGAATAAGTGCCATGGCAATGTTCCTACATACTCCACTCGGCATCCGGTGCGTGTGTGTAAGTAGTGAGGTTTGCTTTTAGGCCCACAGGCCGATTAGAAAAGTGAATTGTTCATACCTAATTTTTTATTTTAATTTTTATTTCTACTACTTATTTCTTTTTTCTGTGTTGTTTTTATGTTATATATCTACATTGGCAAATTAAATGTAAGAAAGGGCCATATGGCCCTAATCTCGCTTGTGTAAATAAAGACACAATGAAACGAAGATGAACTTACATCTAGATAAAGTATGGAAAAATGTTAGCCAAAAGGTCAGATGAAACGACACAAATGTTGAGAAGTGAAAATGATATGAACAAGTTTCTCCAAACCTGCACGATTTACTTACGGAAATCGAAGCATGGTATGCGGTAACTATACGAGACGTTGTTTTAAGGTTAAAGCTAGCTAAATGTCACCTACAAGTTCTTACCTCAGAAATGCAAATATATGTGCAATTAAAACAAAACGCTGCTCAGAATATACCAAACAAATTTTTAAAAGGAATGCTAACACAAAGGGTAACGGGCAGAACTTTAACACCGGAAGTTTCAGCTTATTTTGTGATTCTAAAGCTCACAATCCAAACGAAACTGTCAGTTCCGGGAAGCACACCCACATCATGTCTAACGGATCATTGAAACAGTAGAACACCCTTACTCTTTATAAGTAATAGGGTACTTAAGTCAATAACAAGCGTACCTTTATGCCACTTGAAGCCTTATTGTAGAGTGTACGAATCCTTTCGGAATAATGAAACCCGAAACCTTGCTGAATTCGCTGCGCAAGGGAGGTAGTTATAAAGAAATCCTATAAGAGCAGACTGAAATGCAGGGTAAAAGTGATAGTGACCAAAAATGACTTGGTAGGAGGCAGATAGGATTAATGGAGTCGTTGTTAATGGGATTCAAAAGACATGAATTTTGAACCGACCCATAAAGCACAACAAATATAAAGTAAACAAAATGTTAAAGAATATAGTCTGTAGAGTAGATAAGTTTTGAAAGGGACGGTAACTGCTTGTGGACATCAAAATAATTCGTGGCCACGCCAGATCTGGGAAATTATTGGTTAACACGTCTGAAACCAATTCAAGAAGCAAAACCTTGATGAAACAAAATAAAAAAAAAAAAATTAGCACTGTTAAATAATGCGACGGGATTTCGATAGTTAGAGATAGGGAAAGTACACAAATATAAGAAATAAAAAATAAATGATAATAAACAAACACAAAATTATTACTTCAAACACTTTCCTTTCGAGATCTAGCGACGCGTAGCACAAGTAGTTTTGCGTCTGTTCAACGGATAACGATTATTGCAATCGTCTATAGTACGAAAATCTATTAATATAAAACTTTAACTGCGTCCGTCTACTACGGAGTACGAACGTGAAAATGCTGTTTTGTCTTCTCCATAGCAGTGATAAGATGTTCTTGCACATCTGTAGCATAGTTTATTTATATCGCGACACTTATAGGCAATGCTTGAAGTAGTGACACGAAAAATGGAATGAAAATTGAATGCCGGCACGAAGTAAATGATTAACAAGTTCTAAGTGCGAAATAATTAAGCTGTTATTATCTACAATATAAACGAGACATACCATACCGCCCACCAAAATGCGAGGCATTTTGAAGAAAAAGAATTAAAAAAAGGGGGAGGAGGCGAAAGGAAAAGGCGAAAAGAAAAAGATTTACGAAAACAAAAAGGAAAATAAGAAAATAAATTTTTCTCTACATTGCGGGCAAAGCGCACAGCTTTGTCACAGGACGCCTCAGCTCGCCCTGAGCCGTTTTAAGTGTGACCACGCTAACAACACCATCCGTCCTACGATGCACAGCCACAACACGGTCGAGGGACCAATAAAGGGAAGGAACATTAGCGATCTTGATCGGCACTAAGGTGATCAGCTCAACTGGAGGGGACGGTGTGTACTTGGAGCGCTCTTGAAGCAAGTGCAAATACTCCTTGGACCATCGGGACAAAAATCGTGTTAAATCCGCTGAAGCAATTACCAGCGAGAGAGGCGGTTAAGCGGAAGGTGAGAAAGGGCTGGTTCCGGAATGGCGGTTAAAGGTGCCAAAGTCAGAAAGTGACCTGGTGTAAGTCAAGTCAAATCTTTGGGGTCACTGCTCATGGGCGTGAGAGGACGCGAGTTTAAGATGGACTCAATTTTAACAATAACGGTGGCCAATTCTTCTTCGGTCAATACCTGTTCGCCGATGGTACGAAGAAGCAAGGTTTTGATCGATTTCACTCCCGCCTCCCACAAGCCACCAAAATGAGGTGAAACCGGCGGTATAAAATGCCACGAAACATGGTTCTTAGAAGCAGCAAGGTGCAGCGCCTTCGTAGCCATACAAATAAAAAGACATAAATACGATTTTGAAACTGTGGCGCCTCGTAGTTGAAACATGTTAATAGAATAGGGACCCACGAAGCAGACACCCGAACCCAAAAAAGGTTTTACTTGAGTTACTCGGCATGAAGGCAGGTTGCCCATAGGAGGTTGTAATGCGTCCGGATTGGTCTTCCAGCACGTTAGACAACGACTCAAAACACGACGGATAGATTGTCTTTCAGAAATAATCCATAAGTGCTGACTGACGAGAAAATGGACCATTTGAGCACCTGCGTGAGAGTATTTTAAATGAACGTAACATAAAGATCAGTAAATCGACTTTTGCTAGGTAACAAAGCGGGAAATTTACGGTCAGACGACAAACGCACGGGAGCCAGGCGACCCCCGACCCGCAAGATTCCATCGCGAATGAAAGGGGACAACTTGCGAAAACTCTTTTTTAAAATGGAACCCGACTGGAAGGCGTCCAGTTCAATTGAACAATGAGTTTGTTGATTGTACTTTATCAAAGGGATCAAAGCATTATGTAACTCGAAAGAGGACAAAGATTCGGTGTATTTTGACAACGGATGTTGTAGGTTATGGACAAAGCGGAGAGTTAAAGCGACAATGCGAATATGAATTGAAAAGAAGAACTATTTTCCAAAACTATTTTAAATCCAAGAAAAGGACGCGAAGGCGTTCAGAACAATAGAACGTTCTTCGATGAGAACTTTAGGAAAATTAAAATGTGGTGTATGTGAGCTGTATTTTTCGAACAAACGCTACAAGGCTCGGTATGCCGCCCACCATAAAGGAACACCGGCACTAGTCGCTAGGTAGTAAGCCACGTAACCCGATATAGGCAAGATTTTCATTAGAAGAAATATAATGCCATGAAGCGCAAGAAGCGTTTTCTTGAATATAGGAGTTTCGATTTGCGACAAAGGTCTTTCAGCGAATCCAAGAAAGAACCTGCATGGAATCAGACCAACAAAAAATTCTATCAAACGTAAGATGGGAATCAAAGGTTTTGAGGATAAAGGTTAATAGTTTTGATGTGTAGGTGGCGTCTATAAGTTCGAGTCTGGGCAAAGAAAAGGTACGAAGAGGAGCGACTTTAGATTTTGCACAAACTAAGCGGATGTCAACGGCGGAAGGGGTATCAAAGCGAAAATAAACAACAGCACAGTAGCCACGTTCGGAAGCGTCAGCAATACAGTGAACTTCGTACGTAGTTAACTGTGACGGGATTAACAAGCCGGGTAAAGCAAAATCCGAAAAAAGCGGTAACTCATGCAAATATCTTTCTCACGAACCGAGAAAGTCGGATTAGGGGGAGCATCCAATTCTATTTTTAACGACGATAAACGTTGAATTAAGTGTTTTACCAGGAAAGTAAGGGGGATAGAAGTTCCATAGGGTCGAATATACGGGCTAAGTTAGAAAGTAGGTTGCGCTTGTTACAGGAGATACTTAGTGGCTGAACCAGGAAACAAAAATTATCTGACGTGGAGTTCCATTGAAGACCTATAACTCTTAGGGGTTGAGTATCACAATTCTCAAAGGAGCGGGTTTGCACGAATTGTTGCGTAGCGGAAAGGTCTTTGAATAATTCGGGATGGTTACTTGACCATTTATGAAGTTGGAAACCACCAAGTTTTAAAAGAGCAATTAATTGATTTTGTAAAACAAGGGTTGTCTTAATAGAGTCCCAACCAGAAGCGATATCATCGATATAGGTGTGATTACGAAGAGCAAAAGCGGCCAAAGGAAAGGAGTTCCCTTCGTTCTCGGCCAATTGCAGAAGTGTGTTTTGCAAGAAAAGGAAGGCAATTTACCCCATAGGTAACTGTATTCAATTGAAAGTCCTGAATAGGCTCCTCAGGAGAAAAACACCAAACAATTCTTTGATAGTTACAATGAGCGGGATTAACAAGGATTTGTCTATACATTTGACGAAATCATTACAGCGATAAAGATTATGATCTTGTTTGTTAAGTGGACATGTATTAACATTAGACTTCGTCTGGACTAACGTGAAAACAGCAGAGCGAGACGTAGCATTATTGATAGTATGAACAACTTTGTTTAAATCAGATTTATGATTAACCAACAAATTTTATAAAGATTTAGAGGTTTTTCCAAGTAAGCAATTAGCGCTGTCTACGATGGGATACAAGTGGGATCCTGATAGAACCCAAAATTAAGGACAGTGTACACAACCACCTAATTTAGGATCATTTGCACCAGGTTAAAGTCCCATTCCTTTACAGGCAAATCAAACTTCTTAAGGGCTTGCAAGTTATCGGTAAGTGTCCATTAATTTTTACAAACCTGATGGGTGGTCAGAATTCAATTTTGAGGATTCTTCAATATTTTCCCAAAGAGCAGAAGTGATGCGGCGAATATTGCGATATTTTTTGCAAATTTTATTATATGTAAAAGGGTAATTTAATGCGGTTTGATCATAATTCTTAATGGTAAGTAAGGCGGGGTCTTTCAAAGCGGACTGGAGGTAGAAAAATTTATCGACGTCGGAGAGGTCGTCATTATAGTGAAACAGACTATCAAATCGATCAATAAAGTTTTCGAACGTACTGATATTACCGTCAAATAAAGGGAGAATCAGCGGCGGTAGGATCACTTTGGACTTTGCACTGTGTCAAGGTGAGGATCCACCTCCCACAGTGGAAGTATGATTGATGGAACATAACTTGAAATAAAAGGCTTTAACAAGGAACAAGGTGTTGTCGAAGCGCTTTCCGATCGAATCCTCTATTTCAAACTGATTATTTGCGTCTTCAGCCTAAATGATTTTACTAATAATGAAATTATGTTGCTCAAAAAAGTTTTCCTTAATCCTTTCGATCGACGGGTATTGAGCACGGAAGATTTCTAAAACACCGGGTTCAACTAAAGTCTTGTTAGCGATTTCAAAGATTTCCTGAAGGGAGTTAATTTGTGTTTTTCTTATTAAAGACTTTTTTTTTGCGTCCGTTTGCCAAGATTAAAATTAAACAATTACAAAAAGCCAATGAAATAGCGACGAACCTCGGTGAATTAAAATAAAGGCAGTGCGGCGATAATAACATATGGTCTTGTACAAATTCTGATACTAAAACCGATAGCAAGAAAACTCGTATACAACTCAAACAAAGTGAAACATAAAGTTATTAAACTAGGCAAATGCTTTCATAAGCGGTGTGATAACTATGTGAAATTTATTAACATTTAGAATCCGTGAAACCATTCACATCCGGCTCGACATAATCATGTTAAGTTATTGCGGTGGTATTTCGATAGTTACAGAGGTAGAGAAAGTCGACAAATATACCAAATAAAAAGTAAATGAAAATAAACAAACACAAAATAATTACTTTAAACACATACCTTTCGAGTTCTAGCGACGCGTAGCACAAGCAGGTTTGCGGCCGTTCAACGAAAAACAATTATTGTAAACGTCTAGTATAAAAATCGATTAATATAAAACTTTGACTGCGTCCATCTAGTACGGAATACGTTCCTGCAAAGCTGTCTTGTTTTCTCCATGGCGGTGATAAGATGTTTTTGCATATGTGTAGCGTAGTTTATTATATCGCGGCACTTATAGGTAATGCTTGTTATGACACGGAAAATGGAATGAAAATTGAATACCGCGGGGAGGTAAATGATTATCAAATTCTAAGTGCGGAATAATTAAGCCGTTATTATCTACAATATATACAATATAAACGAAACAAGCACTGTTGGGTAAATTAAGCAATATAACCCAGTTGCACGTAAATAGTGTTGTACATATTCCAGTTGCAATACTGTGAACTAAAAAGGTACTTATGTAATACTTAATAGTTGTCAACGTTTCATAGAGATGGCGTTTGCCTACTCGGGTATACAATAGTGCAATGTCGCACTGAAATAATAATATAACATAAGCAAACAAGTAAAGAAATATAGAATAACAGAATAAGAACGTGAGACGTCAATACATGAATCGTAAGTGTAGTTCATTTTTAATTTAACTAACTTGATTAAGAAGTCAGATGTCGATTAAATAGAATAGCAAGGACCACAGTACATAATTGTCGTGCTACAGGATCCTGACACCTTAGATCCTAGCACGGTAACAGAAAATGCACAGGCAAAATCAACACTCGAACTTAAAAGAGTTCGGCTTCAGTAACGTGAAATGAAGAAACAGTTCATACAGGAGAGTGAAATAAATTTAGATTAGATTTCAATAGGTAAGACAATGATTCAGAACACGACGTGTTAAATGCTTTTCGGAAAAAAAGCTTAATACCCCCGTGAAGGTGTTTCAAATGAACAAAATATTATACAAACCGTTGAAGTAACTTTTGGCATACAGAGTACCAGGAAATTTCCTAGTAGAGGATAAAGTGACTAGACAAAAAGCCACTGATGTGCAAACCTTTCTTTCTCGGTTGTTGTGATCTCGCTCTATAGCGCTTTGTTTCTTTAGAAAATCGTCAAACTAAGCAACCTTTGGTTTATGAACAATACGTTTCGCAAGCGCGACTATTTAAATTCTAAACACACGCAACCTGTTCAAGCTGTTTCTGTTTCTGACTTTTTTTTATTATATCCCACATCATTGTGTTGTGGAACCAGAAAATGTAAGTACCAAACTACGTGTAGTGTTCAACGCCTCTGTAAAACTCTATCTCGATCGTCTTTTAATGATCATTTCTTTGTTGAGCCCAAGCTTCAACGAGATATTACCGCAATTTTGTTACAATTTCAAATTAAGTCCTATACTATTACTGCAGATATTCGTCATATGTATAGGCAAATCCTTGTTAACCCTTATGTGGCTGAAGGTGGTACCCGGGTACTTTTAGTGCATCAAATGTGAGATATTTCATTTTTGGTAAATCGAATCATTGTGGGCTTCTAGGACATCTTCAAGTAGGTCATTATACACACATTTCAAAATTTTTAGATATGGTGGATGTATGGGGGTTGCATTTTTTTACCATGAAGAAATTTTACATCCTTCAGGCGGATGGTGGTACCTGGGTACCACATGTATTTTATACAGGAAAACAATGGAAAGTGTTTGTAGTAGTTTATTATATTGTTATTAGTATTATGTTTTAATGTTATTTACATGTTATAAAATATAATGAAAAAAATAATAGATGATTATTTATCCTGACACTGAAGACATTTAGCCCTTGCATCTGTGTGCTGAAGGATGTTTACAAACGCTACATGCTTTCCGAGTTTTTCTTTTTATTTTCTCTTCGCTGTGATAGCACATTTTACATATTCCTTTTACTGCGATGCGTCCAGAAGAATCCCGCTGATTTATAGAATTAGGATTATGTGAAACTTCCAGACAAATTCCTAAAATGCTTTCAATCGCGCTTTTAGTAAACCGATTTCGCAATATTATGGCGTTTTCACCTCTTTGAGTTACGGCAGATAAACACAAATCACGAGCTAGGTCTTTTAGAAAATTTCGCCTCTTATTTGTACTGTTATGGATTTGAGGATTGTTGTTCGTATATATGACGAAGGCACCCAGAGCTGCTACATCCAGCATGTTGTAAAAAAAGGCCAAGGGCCAGCGACTTGTTCGCCTCTTGGTTGTATAACTACCCAGCATTTCATCCATAACGTCAACGCCTGACTTAGTATGGTTATAAAAAGAAATAATTTCAGGTTTTTTCTTCAAGGTGTCATCCACTGCATTCGTAGAGTGCATTGTAGATAATAAAACTACTGCTTTATTTACTTTTGGCACATACGAACACAGCATAACATCTTTCTGGAATGCAAAAGTAGTAGAATAGAGATCTCTCTCTTTGCTAGCTAGAAGGACCTTAGGAATGTAGGGTTTGTTTTTCCTAAGGGTACCAACCAAAGTGAGACCAATCGATTTTAGCATGCGAGCAAGGGAATTGATGTGAAAAAATTGTCGGTGGTAATATTACGGCCCGAATTTTGTAAAGTTGACATAAATGCATAACTGTTTTTCACCGATGTTCACTTCTCGCCCATTGCCAGCTAATTTTCCAGTGTAAATTGATCCTTGGCATGGATAAAACGTTTTGGCATCACATACCCAGAATACCTTAATTCCATACTTAGCCGGTTTGGAAGGCAAGTACTGAGTAAACCTTGTTCGTCCACGATAAGGAAAAAGTTGCTCATCAACAGTTAGGTGTTCATAAGGCGAATAACACTTCAGCAGATTTTGGTTTAGCATAAGCCAAATGTCGCTTATTGCCACAGCTTTATCCGTTTGTAATCTATCCGGTCTTGTTATGGAGTTATCAAATCTGATGAAACGTAGAATCTGTTTGAAGCGATCTCTACTCATTGCTGCTTTGTATAACGGTAAGGCGTCTGATTTCCACAATTCATCAATATGTTCAGTATTTGATTTATGAACGCCTGCCATTAGTAGAATCCCCAAAAAAAGCATCCAGCTCCTGAACCGTAATATCTTTCCAGACTCGTGGTACCCGAGGCGAGTTTTTGTTGAAATCATAATAAACTTTTTTAGCTTTTCGATTAGACTGCTTTATGATAATCGATTTCATTTCAGATGTCACTAATGCACAGAACGTATCTATACGTGAATGTAAAGCGGTTATTTTAGTTGGACCACCTAAAATGAAAATCAAGAAATTAGAATGGGGCAGAATAGGTATAAGTTTTTACCTCGTTTTCGAATAATATTATACAACCGCGTTTGCGTTGAACGTAGTGGGTTCTTGTTCCAGATGGTCTCATCTTTAGCACGATAAACGTTATCTGTTGGTGGTGTTGTAGTTTCTTCCTCTGGCTCCACAACCAATTCCTGTTCCTCGTCACTGTCGACTGCTACTGATATTTCGATGGGGACCCTCTCTCCAGCGCGAACATCATCGACATCTGAGTCTTCGTCGCTTACTGCTGGTACATACTCATCTTGGTCATCATCTTCATACTGATCACTAAATTCTTCGTCGGACATTACATGCAAACTTTTGAGGTGCTCATCTGTTATTCTATATGCATATAAACAACAATCAATAATAATTACAAAAGCTGTGATTTGTATTCTTGGATATCTACATAAACAAAAATATACTACGCCAACTTACTTGTCTAATTGAAGATATCCTGTTGAATTATATGGCAGGTCAGCAGCAGGGGCTCTACTTCTAGAAGGTCAACTAACAGAAACAGCATTGCTACCAGGAGTTCTATTTCTAGATCTATTACCAGAGGCTGCATTGCTACCAGAACTATATTCACCGCCTTCAGAAGTACTTGGAATATTATGTTGAATTCTACGCATTGTTATAACACTGCTAAACAGTATACCGCACCACATAAAATCACAATTCAGACTAAACATACGCTTCTCCTATCGCAGGAATGAATGTAAAACGTAACTTAGTTAACGCGATTATGATAGCACACCTAACATCCTGTAAAATAGACTGTGGTACCCGGGTAACACCTGTAGCCATGTACGTAAAGTTATTTTTGCAGCCTTATAAGGGTTAATCCTGATCAGCGTGATTATCAACGAATTGTTCGGCGTTTTTCTCCTAACGAGCCTATTCAGGACTTCAAGTTGCATACGTGTTATGGGGTAAATTGCTCCTCTTTTCTTGTAATATGCGTTCTCCTGCAGTTTGCTGAAGATGGAGAAAATTCCTTTTTTTTGGCCTCATTTACTCTTCGCAACCATATTTATATCGGTGATATAGCGTCTGGTGGAGACTCTATGCAGGCAACCTTGGCTTTACGAAAACAACTAAGCGCTTTTTTAAAACTTGGTGGTTGTGAACTGCAAAAGTGGTCTAGTAATTGATCGAAATTATTAAACGATCTTTCCGTTTTGCATGAAAGACTTTTTAGATTAGCACAGAATATAAAAGAAGTTAGAGCTGCGTCAAACCGACCTTTAGTAAGGTCGAAAACAAAACACACACCGCTTCGCAATAATTTGCACTAGTTCGCTCTTTTGCGGATCCTGACACTTAGCCTTTGAAACATATAGGCCTGCAATGGAATCCTACATCAGATAGCTTTTGTTTCTTTGTTCAACTACAGTGAACCGCTTGTACCAAACGCAACTTACTGTCCAATTTGCTTGCATTTTTGATCCTATATAAATTTAATCTTTACTAACTTTTCTAGTAAAACAGTGTTTTTGTCTTTGAAACTAGACTGGTAAGATACCCATCCCCCGACTTACTCGGTTTGTGAATGATATATCTGCATAAATTACAACTACATTCCGACTTTGCTTTACCACGCTTGCTATTTCCGTCACAATTTTCTACATGTAATATTCATTATTTGCGGACGCTTCCGAACGCGGCCATTGTGCTGTTGTTTATTTTTGTTTTCTTACCTCTGTGTCCGTCGAGGCTTGCTTAGTTTTCTTAAGTCCAAATTTGCTGCGCTTCGTACCGGATGGTTGGCCGCCGCTTTGGTCTTGAAACTATTAACCTTTATCCTCAAAACTTTTGATCTCCATATTACATTTGAAAAAATGTTTTGTTTTTCTGACACCATGGTTGTTCTTTGTTTGATTCGTTCCCCACCGCAGCGATGGAAGACATTCGCCGCTAATCAATCTTTTCTATATTCAGGAAAACAGTTCTCGCGATCCTAGGCTTCCACAGAGAATCATGCCGATGTCGGATCACGTGGTTTGCTACTCTCCAACTTGTGTCATTGTTCTTTATGGTGGGCGGCATCACCTACCTTGCATGGCTCCTTCAACCTTACAGTCCACTCATTTCGCTTTTTAATTTTTTGGAAGTTCTCATCGAGGAGCAATCTATTGTTTTGACCGCTGTCGGATCACTTTCTTGGATTATGCAAAGCTGTCTATCTTTTCAAATTATCATTCACATTGTCGCTTGAAGTCTCCGCTTTGTCCATAACATAAAAACTACCTTAGTACAATTGAGTGGAACTTTCTCATGTTTCAAGCTCCATAGCGCTTTAAACCCCCTGATTAAATATACTTAACAGACTTACTTTTCTATTGAGTTGGACGCCGTTCAGCCTGGATCTATACTAATAAAAACTCTTCGCAAATTGTTCACTTTTATTAGAGAGGGACTTTTACGGGTTGGTGATCGCTTATTTCACGCACCCTTATCCTCCGACAGAAAATATCCCGTTTTTTACCTAGTAATAGTCGCTTTATGAATTTGTATATCAACTTTGTTCATCTGAGATACTTCCACGCTAGTGCTTAAATGGTTGATTTTATCGCTTGTTTTTGGTTTGTTTCAAGTAAACAGTCCATTTATCGAACGTTGAGTCGGTGTGTGATTTGTTGGAAGACAAATCCTACCGCATGGCAGCGTACTATGGGTTACCTTTCTCCATACAAAGTCATTAAAGCCAAACCCTTTCGGAGTTTGGGCGTTGATTTTGGTGGCGCTTTCCTTATTACCATGTTGCGAGCACTGCAGGCCAAAGTGTTAAAGCATATTTATGTCTCTTTATATGCATACCTACCAAGGCACTCCATCTCAGATTAGTTTCTGACGTCCACCAACGCCTATCTATCTGCTCTATGCCAATTTATTGTCAGGCGTGGTCGCTGTGATCATCTCTACTGTGAAAGCGGCACAAATCTTTGGGGTGTTTATAGACAGTTAAATACTTTCGCAAAATCAGCTGCTGCAAATGAACATATTTGTTGACACTCTATACTTCCCTCTGCGCTTCAGTTTTGGTGGTTTGTAAGAGACGGGTGTGAAGTCGGTTAAAGCCTTGCCACTTGGTACGATAGGTGAACAAGTTCTGACCTTCGACGAACTAGTGCCGTCTTTGCTCAGTTTGAAGCCATGCTAAATTCGCGTCCTCTTTCCCCCGTGAGCAGTGACCCCAACGACTTGAGTTGCCTGACATGATGTCACTTTCTGACTTTGGTCTCTTTTATCGCTTTTCCAGAATCTACCATTTCTGACATTCCGCTTAACCGCTTGTCTCGTTGGCAATTGCTCTAGCGAATTCATAAAGATTTCTGGTTTCGATCCAAAAAGCGCAAAATGTCTCCGCAGATACAGGTGGATACCTTAGTGCTAGTTAAAATCGATAACATTCTACCTTTCGATGGTTTTTTGAACGGGTTGTTGCGGTCTATCCAGAAGCTGATGGTGTAATTAGGGTTATTACTCACAAAACCGCACAAGGCGAGTTGAAGCGCCCTGTTGCTAAGCTCTGTCCTTTACCTTCGTTTTAAATTATCTTTTATCTTTCTTCATATAATCTTTGTTGTGGTTTTGTTTGCCTAAATAATTCCTGGATATTTTGTATTCATTAATCTTTCCTTTATTCTGTTCCACCTTTTGTGGTTAATTTCTTTTCAAAAATGCTTTTCATTTGGTGGACGGCATTTTCTGTTTGCAATTATATTTAAAATTAAGGTAATGATTTACAAAAAGTCTCCCCCTCCCTACCCCGATTGCCTTCAAAATAAATGCATTCGACGCGTTTTCGCACGGGGAACAACATTTTTCTCTGGCAAAATTTGTGCTCTCCACCCAGAAAGAGATATTTAATGTCAAAGTTGAAATATTTGTACTATTATGTATGTGTGTAAAATATTTCAGGCCTTCTGCGTACGTCGATAGACCTAAGGGTAGTAGAGGGAGTAAGTAAGGGGTTACTGTAACTTGTTGTTCAGAGATATACCGGAACGTAAGAAGCTCTCATGATGTGTAGTCGCTTAGCTTGATTTATATTTAAATAAACCTTTTTTTAAACTTGACGTTGTTTATTGCATTACATCAACTTTGGTGCCAAAACTCGGAAAGATCTGGTGATAAATATAACCGAGCTTTAACGTAAATATTCGGAATAACGGAACACGAACGCGAATATTTAACAGACGGCTATACTATCGAGGCTTCATGATGGAACAAGTAAAACGGACAATCTGTAGAACGCACTTAAAAAACAGTTAATAATATAAATTCTATGCTAGAAAATAGTTTCAGTGTTGAAGACATTTATACAGCTATGTCAAAGTTAAAGCTTGCGAGTGACAATCTGAAAGAAATTGATAAGCAAATTGAACCTCTGCTTAAAGAAAATCTAGAGGACGAGTTAATGAAAAGGTATGAATATGAAGAGGTTTCTGTAACTACGATGTCTAAGTTGGAATTTAGCTTAAAATGCTCAGAAAAATCGCAGATAGAGGTTGACTCGAATTTAACGAATACAGTACCATTAAGTAACGAAGCAAGTAGGACATCCTTTACGTCAGTGAAGCTTCAACGTGTACAGTTAGCAAAGTATGATGGTACTGTAAAGGGCTGGCTTCCTTTCTGGGAACAATTCAGAAGTATGATCCACGACAATCAACAATTAACGAACGGAGATCGATTCAACTACCTGCGAATGTATGTCACGGGAAGGGCCGCTGAAGCAATTGCGGGATTTCCTCCATCTGGAGCATTCTATGAAGAAGCTTTAAATATATTAAAAGATCAATTTGGAAATGGGGAACGGCTAATTGAACAATATATTGATAGCATTATGAAAATCGAACCTGTAAATTCTAAAAATGACGTAAGCACTTTAAGGAAGAATTACAATCTAATCACTTCAGCTATGCGTGCTCTGGAAATCTTAGAAGTATCTAGTTCTCAGTATAACATAATCGTAAAGTCGGCTCTCATTAAGTCGTTGCCAGCGGAATTGCGTTTAGGATTTTATCGACAAATGAAAATGAAATCATCCAATCATTAAAAAATTATTACGAATAATTTAGAAAGTTCATCATCACGGTCAGAGGAAGATGCAGATCGCCAGGTAAAGGTTTGTTGCAGTTTCTTAAAAACGAGCTCGAGTTTTTGGAATAAGCTTTAAAACCGGATGCAGATTGTAAAGAAAAGATGCTCCCAACAAAAAAGAGAACGCATTACAAAGGATCTGCGGCTAGTTTATTAGTCACGCCGAACAAACGTCTTGAGTGCTGTGCTTTCTGCAAGAAAGACCACAAAACCGAAATGTGTGACGCAGATGTACCTTTAGCAAGGAAAAGAGAAATTCTAAAAGCTGCAGGAAATTGTTACCGTTGTACGAGAAATAACTATAGTGCTAAATATTGTAAAAATAGATTCTTAAGATGTAAACAATGCAAGGGTAGGCACGCAACAACAATATGCGACCCAAACTTTAAGCCAGGTATAGATAGATACAACGCTGAGACGACAGGTATTACAATGAAATTAACGAAAGGCGAGAGTTCAATGAACACTTCGGCGCCGTCGGTGTCCAGTTTGATGACAAACGTAAACAAAAATGTGCTATTGCAAACGGCTTGTGTTTATGCTTTTGGCGAAATTTCAAGGAAGTTAATCCGATTAGTAATGGACGGAGGCAGTCAGCTTTCATTTATTAAAGAGAATCTATCAAGGGTATTAAATTTACCTGTAGTTGGACAACATAGGGTTCGTATTGCCGCGTTTGGAAATAGTTCATCGATACTCTCTAAACTTTACAACCGTGTTTTAATTACTTTGAAGGGACAATATACAGATGAAATTTGAACGATTGAGGCTGTGGAAGTTCCAGAAATTTGCATGGATGATTTACATATACCTAAAGAAAGCGTGGTAGAGTATCAAAACTTGCAGCTTGCTGACAATATCCCGTTTAATATAGATCGAGCGTTAATTGTTGATGGAATTAGTATACTTATTGGGGCAGACATTTACTGAACAGTAGTGACAGGAAAGAATATTCGTCTAAACAAAGGTTTAGTAGCAGTGGACACAAAATTTGGTTATGCTTTGCATGGCCCCATACCAGTTGATGCTATAACTATAGGAGTAGATCTGCAGACAGTGTTACATGCGACAGTTATAAAAACAGAAGCCGAGATCGAAAGTATGTGGGATTTGGAAACAATAGGTATAACCAAAGAAGCAGACGACGATAAGAAATTTTTCGATAATTTTTTGAAAAATAACGTTCATAAATGTGATGATCGATATTTAGTAGCGCTACCGTGGAAGGATGAGGATGCAGTAATTGAAGATGATATTAGCGCGCAAGTTCGTGCTCAGAGGTTAAAGTTTAAATTGACCAATACTAACAAAATATGTGAATATAACGCTGCTATCAAAGGAATGTTGGACAATAATTACGCCGAGTTAATTTCCCGCGGTAATGGTAAAAAAACAAATGGCGATCGTGTTTACTACATGCCACACAGGCCTATTTTTAGAGAAGATAAACAAACAACGCGTTTGTGAGTGGTTTTCGATGCCTCTTCACATGCCCCAAAATCGTTAAATGACTTATTAAAAAAGGGGCCTAATTTAAGTCCAGATTTAATTAAGATTTTACTTAATTTTCGTGTAGGCGAGATTAGAATTACGGCTAACATTGAAAAAGCATTTCTACAAATTTATTTACATTCTGACGATAAAGACGCACATCGATTCTTATGGTACAATAACAACAATGAACTGGAAACGTATCGTATGAATAGAGTAACATTCGGAGTTACATGTAGCCCGTTTCTTTTACATTCGGTGATACGAACACATTTAATCAATAATCGAAAACAAAACCCTGAATTTATTGAAATCTTAGAAAGGAGATTTTATGTAGACGATCTAGTAGTCAGTGTAAACAATCGGAATGTTGCAGAACATTTATAAGACTTTTCAAGTAAGCTTTTTCAAGGTGCCTCCATGAATTTACGCAAAAGGACGATTAACGATTTCGAAGTAAACAATGATTTTGATCGTTTAGTGCGGATAACGGTATATGTTTTACGATTTATAGGAAATTTAAAAACCAGAAATAATAAAGAAATGAAGAGCTTAACCGTAAACGAATTTGTAAGGGCCGAAATATGTTTACTGAGGCAAGCTCAGAGGGACGTTTATTATTCGGAGGTTAACAGTTTAGAAAGGGGTGAGAGCATTGAACGGAAATCGAGTATTTCAACTTTAAGCCCTTTCTTAGATGAACATGAATTGTTGCGTTTGGGTGGACGTCTTCATAATTTAAGAGAAGATTTTAACCTCAAGCATCCCGTTATTCTATCGAAAAATGCACATTTAAGTAAACTATTAATAATAAAGTTTCATAAAACTCTTCATCATAGTGGTGTTAATGCAACACTTCATGAATTACGTAAACCATTTTGGATTGTACGAGGACGGCAATTAATAAAGTCCGTTTTAGCAAGATGTATAATTTGTAAACGACTTCGTGGAAAGTCAGGGTCGCTTCCTTTTGCGCCGTTACCTAGAGATCGAATACAGCAAACAAAGCCCTTTGAAGTGACAGGTTTAGGCTTTGCCGGACCGTTGTATTTTAAAGATAGTTATGTGCTTTTATTTACCTGCGCTGTTATACGAGCACTTCATCTAGAGATTGTTTTGGAAAAGGATGTTGCGTCTACAATCAGTGCATGTAAACGGTTCTTTGCCCGTAGAGGGATTCCTAAAGTCATTTACTCAGATAACGCTAAAACATTTAAAAGAATATCACCTGAAATATCGACTTTAAACGAAGTGATGGCGAGTACAGAATTGATCGAGTTCGTAAACAGTCACCAAATTAAGTGGAAATTTATAGTAGAGCGAGCGGCTTGGCACGGAGGATTTTACGAGCGACTTGTAAAAAGTGTAAAAGACGCCCTTAGGGCTACGATAGGACGTTCTTTACTAAATTTATATCAACTAAATACACTCATTACCGAGGTTGAAGCAACAATAAACGCCCGCCCGCTCACATACCTAGGTAGTGAACCTATGGATTTAATGCCGTTAACCCCTTCGCATTTTTTATTGGGACCCGCTTTGGCTACTATTCTTTTTGTTGACCGTGTTATTAATGGAGATGAGATTCGTAGGCTATGGAAGCAGAGAACAAACGTTATCGACTACTTTTGGAAAAGATGGAGCGCAGAATATTTACAATTATTAAGAGTGTGCGGTAGTGTGCGATTAAGCAAGGGGATGTCGTATTAATACATGGAAATGATAAGCGACGGTTATTGTGGAAATTAGGGTTGGTGAAAGACGTGATAAACGGCCGTGATGGTAAAGTGCGTGCCTGTTACGTAAGATTGCGAATGGCACCGTAATTATGCGCCCAATACAATTCTTGTATCCTTTAGAAATAAGAAGTGATAAGCTAAGTTGTACCGCCGCGCCGGAGGATGTGTAAAATATTTCAGGCCTTCTGCGTGCGTCGATAGACCTAAGGGTAGTAGAGGGAGTAAGTAAGGGGTTACTGTAACTTGTTGTTCAGAGATATACCGGAACGCAAAAAGCTCTCAAGATGTGTAGTCGTTTAGCTTGATTTATATTTAAATAAACCTTTCTTTAAACTTGATGTTATTTATTGCATTACAGTACGTACATAAGATAAGATTTGTGTTTTTAATAATAATATGTGTTCTGACAGTAACCTAACCTGAAGTACCCTATATTATTTGATATGTCTTATAAATATATATTCCGTGACGCCATGGACGGGACTCCTTTCAGTATTGACATCATGGATTCAGATATTTTTACTGGCGCGATCCACTCAAGCGTAGATATAAATAATAACCAGAGGAACAACTGTTTAGCAATGATTTATTCGATATTACTGCCAGAAATTGGGAAAATTTCTGCCATTGCATCAAAAAACGTAGTCAATGTTAAAGTTTGTTAGCTGAATTACCTTTATAAAAACAAAATTTGAAATATCATGGATCGCGGCAGTAAAAATATCTGAATCCATGACATCAGTATTGTTCGGAGTCCCGTCCATGGCGTCACAAAATATATATTTATTGGACATATCAGATAATATAGGGTACTTCATGTTAGGTTACTGTTAGAAACAGATATTATTATTAAAAACACAAATCTTATCTTATGTACGTATACATAATAGTACAAATATTTCAACTTTGGCATTAAATATCTTTTTTTAGGGAAGTGAGTACGATTTTTGTGAGAGGAAAAAGTTGTTCCCCGTGTGAAAATGCGTCGAATGCATCTATTTTGAAAGCGATCCGGGGGAGGGAGGGCTTTTTATAAATAATTGCCAAAATTAATTTTAGTTATCGCCTAAGGTGTAGCTTGCAGGTGAACTTTCCTTCGTCGTGTATATAATATAGGCTATAGTTTTTACTGCGATTATGCTTCAAGTACTTGTGATGTGCCGCGAAAGTTGTAGAAATGCTGATGAGATCATAGTTGTGGCGCTATAAAAATATTAACGTTTGAGTACTGCCAAAGTTCGACAGTTCCTCGTTGTGCTACCACCGTTAAGAATTGCAGTTATTACTGAAGGTTCCAGTTATATAAACGAAGTTAACGCAAGAACTATATTATGTGTATCTAGGCGGATGAGGAGTGTATTATCCGAGTCGGTTCACAAATAATTTGGCGTAGAATGAAGGGTTTTAGGATGTTATTGAAGTAAGTACGTTTATAGTCAGTCAGCTATCAAAAAGTTCACATTAGCATTTCAAGTTAATACAACTTCATCAGCTGTAGCAGCTAGATTTACTAATATAATTTCCAAATTATCTAATACGAATGGTTGCGTTTGGAGGTTTATACGTAACACCAACAGCGATTTTAAGTTTGTCTACAGTAACGCATATTCGAAGTTGTTCTAGTTGTGTGTTTAACAAATAGTCAGTAGCGCGAGTACGAAATATCAAGTTCTGTTTAACATAGAAAACAATTCTCCCAGGTCTGTTTATACAATCAACACGCAAGGGTTCTCAAACGGGTATACTAATACAGTTCGAAGGAATGTCAGGAGTTAACAATATTTCTGACAAAGCAATAGTACAAATATTGAGAATTTCAATGTAGTCAATAAACGAGGTATGTTAGATACTAAAGAGCGAATATTGAGATCACATACTGACAGTTTGTGGTTGTGAATTGTGGTTCTACGTCCAGGATATTGCTAAAAAATGAATCCGCTATTTCTTTTTTGCTCTATCTTTTTTCTGCAAATAGGTTAATCACACCCAGTTTCAGATGCTTTCCCAATGCAAATGCAGTTAACACATCTATATTTAGTTATCTATATTTTTTATTCTCAGCATATTTAAGACAACTCAGACATTGGTTACATTTGTTGGCTCTCTTATTGAAGTCATTACATTTGTATCATCGTATTAGATTAATATTTTCATAAACATTACATCTACCCCAGCGTACGTTTAGTTTCTGTTGTGTCATAATCTTAAAAGTTTTATGTATCGTTTAATTCCAGTTTGTGTAGTTTTTCAATTTTATTTGCCACTTTGGAGTGAACTTCCTTTTTTATTGAAAAATTTGGGTGAGTCGGACACACCAATTAACGTTGGGTGTCAGTGAAGCGACATTTATTTGGTAAAACTTTATTCTTTGAGTTATCACTTCCAATAGACTCACTAGCTTCACAATATTCACGGCTTAGTTTGGGAATTACTCCAAAGGTGAGCAATGAGAATGGGCGTGAATATAAAGTAAATTCAACTATAAACAGAAAGCGCCACTGCATCTATATGGACGATAAATATCTAAAGTATCCTGTGAGAAGACGAAGAAATCCACAGGCTATGGTAACTATCTCTTGAAATATACAAGTTAAACAAACGAAATTGCTGGAAACGTCTCAAAAATAGCTCTTTAACTCCTGTTGTGATGATACTGAAACAAAATAGTACACTATAAATTTTAATCTAAAGACACTATTCGTGTCTTACAAAAGAAATACAACAAAACTCATAAATTAAATAGGATGAAATCACCACTCCAAAGATGTTATACCTAAAAACAGGTTTCCAAAAAAATCATTTTCATCACTTCTATAACATAACTCTGCGTGTGTATCCCTCAAGTTTCATTACTCAAATTTTATCTGCTCGAGTGGTCATGTCATTAATTTAAATACTCAAAAATAAAAAGATTTAGTGCTTTGAACCAAAATATAATTTAAAGTGATTCTTTTGTTTCTCTCCAGTATATGTTAACAAAATCTCAAGTATTTTATTCAAAATTAAAATCATCCTTTTATATGATTCATAACTTTTCTCTTTAACTAATGAAATTTTAATACTTAGAACTATTTTCAAAAACAAAAAAAAATTAATAACCCCAATTGACAGATCTGTTATATTGGTTCACAATAAGCTTCAAATAAATTTCATAGGTAGTGTTTGTTATAGGGATGGCCATGGGCCCGGGCTTTGGCCCGGCCCGGCCCGAAGCCCGCCCCGAATATCAAGCCGGGCTTCGGGCCGGGCCGGCAAAATTTTTTTCGGGCCCAAGCCGGGCCAAGCACGTGTCGGGCCCGGGCCGGGCCGGGCCAGGCTGCTCAAGCTTTTCGGGCTTTTCGGGCTATTCGGGCCGGCCCGAAGTTTATATAACGAAATATACAATTTATTGATTTAGTAAAAAATTTCATTTAATGATTTCTTTAACTGCCTCTTAAACAAAATTATAATTAACGCTCCTCTTAATATATCACCCAGGTACAGTTACACACATATTGGTAAGTGTATGATAATGGAAATAAATCAAAAACGAAAATGATTTGATTTAAACCGATTTGTGAATTTCGATTTTTTTTTTCGATAAGTAATATTCACTTCTTTCCACTTTTCAAGAACTTTCAAATAGAAATTGTCCGTGTTATATTTAATTAATTTGAAGGAGTATTGCAACGTATGTTAATTGAGCTGGTTTAATGTATTATACTTATTAATTAACTTATTATTGTGGCCTCGTGCTAAAGATTATTTATGAATAAATCGAAACCACATTGTAAATGTAAAAATATATAAAACTGCCCGATTATAAAATACCAGCTTAATTAGATTTAATTATTTGAATGTATCTTTGTTGAAAACCATACCGAATACAATGCGATTAGCTTTTTATAGCTTTAAATAACAAATGGATATAGAAAATTGAAATGTAAATACTAAATAATATTCTATGTTGCGGCTCCTAAAAAAGTATAAAGAAAAATCGTGATATTATAAAGAGTATAAGCAAAAATAACGGAATAGAGTAAATATTATTTTAACAGAGGCGTCTCTAGCTGCTGTTATCTGCAGAGCTTAGGCCAATAATGGATACCCATAAAATTTATAATTTGCATTTTAGGTCGCAAATTTTAAACAGCTGTAGTCGTTAGTGCATGCGGTAGTAGTTTAATTTTAGAGGTTTTTGCTCCGTCGAACTTAATTTTATTACGACTTATTTTCATCAAATTATGCGAGCTAGCAAGGAATGTACCTGATTCCAGCGTGCTTCAACAAAAGCCGTGTAAATTTGAATTTATCACTTCAAACGGTTTTATTATCCCTTTTACGCATTAGGCGGCATGCGCCTGTGTTTAATGCTGGAATTTATTCTTATTTTTGGTAGGTCTTTGCAATTTTTTCACTTCCTTTGTACTTAGAGTTGCTTGACCCAAGAGACAGAAATTTATTGCAGGTGCGACTATTTCGGCTTCTTTCCGGATAAATATAAATAAGCTGAATTCCGTTTCTGCACTCTGATTTAAATCATAAAGATTTCTTTATTTAGTGCACTGTTTTAAAAATATTATAACCAAGATTCTAAATTTTGAGCTATCCGTTTTCAATCACAATGTCGGATTTCAATAGTGAGGATAGCGTGGGGGATCCAGATTATCAACCTCGACGAAGTGAATCGGTATCTGACGACACACAATTTGGAGACATAGATGAAAGTTTGCGAAATATACATTTAGTGTCAGACAATTCTAAAACGCGGAGCAAATTTAGTAAGTCTTTGAGTTTACCCCAATTTAAAAAAGTGTAAAAACTGCAAAATGTAAAGTATGCCAAAAGAAAAAGTACAATGAAGAACCTAGAGTAAAAAATTCAACTACATTCAATCTTAAAAGGCATTTAAAAACAAAACATTTAAAAGAATATAGAGATCTTTATGCGCAGACTGAAGACCAAGCTGAAAATGATGTTGCAGTTAGATCTAGTACAGTGTCTCACCAAAAAACCATTTCGGAAATGTCCCAGTGCAAGGTGAGTGTGAAACCTACTTTTCCATTTTTTAAGAGTTAAGAAAATTCCATATAATTAACCTTAAAACCGTAACAATTAATACAATGTTATCCAATAATGTCTGTTTTTATCTCTAAAAAGTACCACACATGTGTGTAGTAAGTAGCACTGCTAAGGTGTCAGGTCAAAGAACCTCATTTTTAAATTGGTTTTATGTTTATTAGTATTTTATGAATAGCTTTAATTGAACATTTTTTACTTCCGTTTTACTGCAATCGCCAGCATAGTAAAAGCTTTTAAATGAACCTAAACAAGAAACCATCAACAAAATCTGCAAAAACAGCCGCAGAAAAATCAACGGATAAAAAAAGTTGTAAAACTGAAAAAAAAAGTCACTGATAAGAGAAATTAATTGTTATCCTTTAAACTGTTAAAAATTCTTATATTGCATTCGAATTGTTTAAATTATAGTGTAAGTAGATGTAAAACAATAACTAATTCATTTTTTCATATGTATTGCAGTTTCAAACTTTCGGCAGACAAAGCACGTTGCTAGTTATTTTATTAGTCCAATATGAAAAAATTATTATAAAACACTCACAATAATAATACCACATAAAACATTTAAACTTTATTTACAAATTACTGTGCATACATAAATAAAGTACATGCGCAAGTAAATGCAGTTTTCTTTTCCTATGCATTATCCTGCGGCTGGTATACGCACAGCCTATACTTTCCGTCATCTTTTTCTTTCCTCACTTTTCATCCGCCGAATTTTTTCTTATTATATGCGGCTTATTTTGGGGTTTTTCCAGTTTTAAATAAGTAATATTATACAGGTTGCTTATTTACATAATTTCCGGAAATAAAAATTGAGTTTTAATATATAAAATGTAGAATCTCACAGGACTACGTTTTTTTATAACAAGTTTCGGGATATCGAGTGAGAATTGTGAAAAAGGGGCGTGAATGTAAAAATAAATATAATATAGTGATAGACACGAACTAGGTTCGGTTCGGTTATAAGTTCGGTTCGATTTTTTGAACCAAACTAGACTTTTTCTAACTAAACTTTTCAAACCGAACCACATGCTCAAGGTTTGATTTCTATTCAGGGCAAAAGGTTCGATTTTTAAATACAAATTTAGTTTAAAAATTTTCACTTTGAGCGTCTCAATCTTAATACACCTACAAATGTACATTTTAAAAATCACTATAGTCGGAAGCATAATGCTTCAAGCATTTAAGAAATACAACGATTTTTAAATGTACATTGGTAATCGAATCTTATAAGTCAATAGATACAAAATGTATCAGATATTAAGGTTACACATCTAGTGCTACAAAATAAATTTTCCCATCCAAGCGGCAAACAGCACGACGGTGGGTCAAAAATTTTTGTTTTTTTTATACATCGTGGAAAACTTATTTCTATTTGACACTCTGCAGGATGTATAATTAATTGCTTACTTGATATTTACTTATATAACCATATATAAACACTTAACTATACAGGATGCCCCACCGACAAACTTTCATTAAAGAAATCTCAAAACTTACAATTCCTGAAAAACTGAAACTTTGCATGTAGGGGTTACCCAATAAGGCAAACTTAGCTAAGATATTTTCAACGTTGTGAAACTTCCGGTTATATCGAAAGTAACTGTCAATTTCATTATTTTAAATGGCATACTCCACATTTTATTCCTTATTTGAATAGTGCGCGAGTAGATTATAATTTTGATATTAGGGTTTGTAAAACTATTTTCAATTGTTATGCTTCCAGGAATTTTTTCTCTTAAAAAGTGCACTTTGGAGGATTAGAGAAATGGCATTAATAAACATTTTATTAAAACAGTTTATACGTTGTGTTTGCATAACACCGTATGTTTCTCAATCTCAATAAGAACACTAACATAGTTTTTACAATTTAATAACGCGAATTTAAAAACTAATAAGAAGTTAGAATAAGCAATGAAATTCGTTAACAAATATTTGTACTTTACTTGAGCTCAATTTATTAAAAAAATTATGTATAACTCTAATTTCCGCAATACCACAAACGAAAGCAAAATTAAAGAACATTAAGCACAAACCGAAATTTTCCAAATAACTGATTAAACTTTTATGCTCGTTCATGCCGAAATATAAAAGATGGGGTTCAATTATAAAAATTACATAATTTTTCAATTCTGAATTTTTCACCTCCTAAAATTGTAAAAACTATTTCTTAAGGTGTAATGGAAACAACCTACAATCCGTTTTGAATAAATGTTTATTAACACGATTTTTTAGATCAATAATTCCTGGATGCACAACAATTGAAGATACATGCACTTAAATCAAAATAACCATCTGCTAAAGCACCATTTATATATGCAATAAAATACAGGATGTGCTATTCAAAATAATTAATATGACAGATATTTGCAAGACTTCAAAACTATTTTAGCTATAGTTTCGACTTGTTCGGTAACTCCTACAGAAAGTTTCAATTTGTAAAATTATAGTTTTTAAAATACTTTTAATGGAAGCTCAGTGTGGGATATCCTGTATACATGTCTTTTTTTATATTAAAGAGCTAGATTCTTTGTAAGTATATGTTATTGTTTTACTCAATACGTAGCAGATTCTCTATTTACGGCGAAAGCAGCCTTTCCATACTTTTGAAGAACCCTGCATATATTAATATTGAACATTTTAATAGATAAGATTGTCGGCATTTTTTTCATAATAATTAAAATTTCCAGTAAAGCATGCGACAAAAAAATATTCATAGACAACAAAGTAATGTCTACCTGATACGAGAGACTTGAATAATCAGGTCTCTGAACGGATGCTAGCACATTCTCGAAATGTAGACCTACACACAAGCAATCTGTAAAATTGAAATTGGCAACGTTCTTTGTTTAGAATATGAGGAAACAATATTCAGTCAAATTTTGAATAATTTCCTTGAAATATGTTACTACATACTAGTAGTAGTACATGAATTCTAAAATGCATTTTGTTACTTAAGGTTGAAGTTTGACGCAAACCACCTTCTATTTTGGATTGCTTATGCAAGTGTGCATCATCTTCAAATACCTTTGAAATTCTTCGAGGTTAAAATGATACTATAAACTATAATTTATTAAGATTGATATAGTCAACTTTTGTAGAAAAACATAATAATAGTAAAGAAGTATTTTTATACAACTGAAAATACATATATTAACAAATGATACGTTCGATTTGGATGCTGAAAAATCTATACATCACTTAAGTTTTTAGTTACATTCCGGCCTGAATCGGCCCGGCCCGGCCCGAAGCCCGGCCCGAAATTCAAGCCGGGCCTCAAGCCGGGCCGATGCGTTTTGGTTCGGGCCGGGCCACCGCGCCGGGCCGGAGCAAATTATTTCGGGCCGGGCCGGACCGAATCCTTCCCTAGTTTGTTACAAATAAAAATTAAATAAATTTAAATAATTTAGTTTGACATAGTACACTAATAACACAGTAAATCTACTAATCATCAGACAGTATAAATAAATAAATTTTGCTAGAATTGGATTTTATAAACTTTTTATAAAGGCCACATGCATGCATCACATGTGTCCCTAAATATTTCGACTTACTCTACGGAATAAGGTTTTCCTTTCTGTTTTTATTAGACGTTAATTTTAACACTAAATAAGAAAATGAATTTGATATACAACTATTGAAACATGATTATTCTCACGATCTTCTATACTAGACCCTAAATGCAAAATTTATACTTTCACTAAATGCAATGTTTCTAACAACTTTGCGAGCATTTCTAAAAGTTTATCATCTCGATAATAAAGTTTCAACCATAACCACACAAACGAATTGAAACACTAATCGGGAATGGATTCCTGTATTCATTAGGGTTGTGAATACCTGAATTTCGTACGTATGATAAAAGCTCCAAGTCCATAAATAAAATTAAATAAAAACCCTTAACCACAAAAAAATTTTTAAATTACTAGATACGTATTTCGACCACTATGTGGTCATCATCAGTAGGAAAAAAAAAGCTGTATAATTTACTATATTGTTGCTTTAAACACTATCGAGGATATTCTCCTCACCCGCAGGCTGGTGTTCTCAACAACAAACAAGTGAATTGACAGCCTGCGGGTGAGGAGAATATCCTCGATAGTGTTTAAAGCAACAATATAGTAAATTATAGGTTGGGAAGGTTCACTTCAGCCTAAGTGGTGAGGAGAATATCCTCTGAAGTGTTCCAGAACAACAGCTTTTTTTTTTTTTTTTTTTTTAATTACAGGTTTTCTACTGATGATGGCCACATAGTGGTCAAAATACGTATTTAGTAATTTAAATATTTTTTGTGGTTAAGGGTTTTTATTTAATTTTATTTAAATCGTGCCACAGTGTTCCTATAGATTATTATTTCCAAGTCCATAGAAAATTTCCCGACCAAAAGCTTACGTCATGTTTTTCTACTAAATATACATCATATGAGTGACCTCCAAGTCTTCTTATTACTAAAATTTATTTGTAGTCTATCGATGCGCTGAGAAAATTAAAGATTCTTTTTGCTTTAGTATTTCTTAAAAATTATCACCTCACCGTTAATGGATTTCGATGGCCGGTGACCACGTTGTCACTTCATTCTTTGTTCCGGTCGTCTGGGCGGAATCTGAGGAACGTTCCCATCTCGAGCTTCCTTTAGGGCGACCGTAAACCCACCCTTGACCTAGATGGCTATTCTAAGACACCAGCGGCTACGTAAACGTGCCAACATCCTCCTCTGCTGTCAACAACTGCTGTACTCGAACAAAATGATCGAGTTCTCTCTTCGATACTGTCGGCCTAAAAGAACAGCTGATCTATCAGAAGAGTCACTTTGTGACACTCTGCGCAAGCGCTATTTTAACCCAGTAATTCTTCAAAGTAAAGCGACTTTAAAATTTGATACCATAGAATTTATATTTGTTACTTTAAGATAAAAAGATCTTTTAACATATCCTGTTGTGTTTCTATAGTTGCCAATAATTTGTGTTCATTCCAATTTTCAGATAGTTATGTAACCATCATGCATGGTACTCTTTTTTAGTACACTGATTACAGAGTCTTCTCTTAATTCGGTTCTTGATTTATTAGATTTACTTTAATTTTTACAGTCCACTACGATGCCTCCTGAGGTTTATTTATACAAAAACTTACTTTTTGAAAAACCGGTTTTCGAATTCCAGATTTCCCAAAAACCAGTTTTAGCCGATTTTCAAATTTTTGTCAAAAAAAAAATAGAAAACTGAAATTTATTTTACTTAATTTATATAAAATAACAAAAGCGAAATCCATATCAAAGTCAAAATATAAAAGAAAGTTAAGGATTACACATTACTTACACAAAATAACGAAAACTCAAACAAAAATTTCAAATATCAAATAATATTTATAATTATATCACTAATTTTAATTTCTTCTAAGAAAGTAGGATTTTAATAAATATAAAATATTCACTAAACGGTAGCTAATACTTGTTCTTATTTTGGACACAATATTGCCTGAAATTGAAAATACTCGTTCATTAGCTACTGAGCTTGGCTTACAGCTTTCATCTAAATTTTTGGTTCTTTTAATATTCGTTGCATCAAATAATAAAAATTCAGGTTTCAGTGTCTTTGGATTTGTAAGTTTTTCTTCAGGGTCTTCAAGAACCTTGTGAATTGATTTTCCCATAGCGTCCTTTAAAAAAACATTATTCTGATGAGTAGTTTCTTCGTTTTGTTCTTCATCAGAATCGAGTTCCACATAAGAATTTAGAAATATTCTAGACAATATTTTTCTCTCATCATCATTAAGTCTTCAGTCCTGAAACTGGTTATATGCGTACCCTGATTGTTTTTTAGTCTGAACTAACCTACACATTTCCCTGAAATTTCAACAGTCAGCGTCTATCACTATCTGCGTACGAAAGTCTGATCTCGGTCTACCTCTAATTCTCTTTTCCTATCTCTGCTGGTTTTCTTTCTTGTTAGATGCAGCTTAGTCACCTTTTATTGTTTTAAAATTATATACCCTATTTTCCCAATATTCAGTGGTATGTGAAGGGGGCTTGCTTGAAACAACACGGGTTTGGCAAAATTCCAAATTTTCCGGGTAAAAAAAAACTTGCTTCCTGGACAATGTAGTACAACTGGACGGATCATTGGAATACCAAATGTAAGGTATGTGAAGGGAGGCGGATCTGTAGCGTAGTTGGTACGTGTGTGACTACTACGCCCAAGGTCCCGGGTTCGAATCCCACACGGTCTGCTTGAAAAATGTTAGGCGAGCATTTTTCACAAAAATACACCCTCGTTCGGATGAAAGGAAAAATGGAGGTCCCGTGTGTGTGTTGTCACGTACGTTAAAGATTTCTACCTTGCTTGGAACAGCAAGTGTTCGGCAAAATTTCAAATTTTTAGGTAAAAAAAAAACTCGCTTCCTGACTAATGTAGTACCTTTGAGTGGAGCATTAGAAAATCAAATGTAGGGTATGTGAAGGGGACTAAGCACCCTGCGACTGTCAAGTTCCCCAGCACTGAGCATTTGTCGAATTAATAGTTTTTCCAATGTATCCATTTGCACAATCAACATTAGTTGCAAATAGTTCACAACCAGCACTTTTAGTTGTTCATAATAATCATCCAATTTAATTGCACTTATTTTTTCGTCATTAGGTTTTCTGACTTGAAACTGGTTGGACGCGTACGTCTAATTATTTATGTTGTGAGCTAGCCTACACAGTTTCCTGTAATTCCCACAAAAGCCTATATACAGCTCATTTCTCTTTCTATTGTTTTCTAATTATATGCCCTATTTCACCGAGATTCAGTGGTATGTGAAGGGGGTTAAGCAGCTTGTGGCTGTCAAGGATCCCCTAACACTTAGACATTTGCCGATTTAATAGTTTTCCAGTAAATCCTTTCGCACAATTAACATTAGTTGAGAACATTGCAAGACCAATACTTGTAGTTATTTATAATAATCAACATCATGTTTAAGTACAGTTATTTTTTTAATCATTTGTTTTTCCATCTTAGGACTTGTTTAATACGTGCCTCCATTGATTTCTATTCTGAGCTAGCCTAATTATTTCCCTGAAATTCAAACATCCTACGTCTTTCACTATCTGTGTTCAATAGTTTAACCTAGGTCTATCTCTACTTCTCTTTTTTTCTATCTCTGCTTCTAATATATTCCGCACTATTTCCTATTTTTTACTACTTTCCCCATATTGCTTTCTTTCCCTACCATTTCTAGTACCTCTCTGTTCTTAACTTTGTCCATGATATCTTCATCATACGTCTGTAGCATCACATTTTAAAGGCTTTTACCTATTTTCCTGTCCGCTTTTCCTACTGTCCAAGTTTCACAGCCGTACAGTGCTGTGCTCCACACACATGTTTTAAGCAATTTTTTCCTTGTTTCTATGTTTGTTGTCTTTGAACGCAGTAGTTACTTTTTCTTGGCAAATGTAGCTAATCTCTGTTTTATATCTTTTGTACTTTTCCCATCTTGCGTTGTTTGACTTCGTAAGTAGCAGAAATCCTTAACCTCTTGTTAGCTTTCGTTACCTATTTGTATTCTTATTTTTTATTTACTTTCTCCTCTTTTGCATACTGAGTTAGGGTATTATACTTTTGACATTATATTATTGATTTTGCTCTTTTACGTTAAGTGTTTTGTTTTTTTAAATATTTTTCGAACTTAACGAACTGACAAAGGACTTTTATGTAGGACGAATACTAGACTAACATCAGGGATGTTAGGATAGTAAATTTTTGGAAAAAATCTTTGTTTGTAAAAGGAATGTAACGCAATGCTTTTCGCAAGATCAATAAGATAGAAAATAAATACTATTTAATTTTGAATGAACTAATTTGTTAAAGGAACATCCTGTAGAATCCTTAATTTCATATAAAATAATGTATAAAAAACAGACATGCATTTAAATCCTTATCTTTATTCCAATTTATTATAAAACCACTAGAAAATAAATCAACGAGTTTTAACCACAGAGTTGCGTACTAATGAAATGTCATTTCTCAGTAAGCTTCAGAGCTATGAAATAACCGTGAGTTCGTTAAAATACATCTAAAATTTGAGCTTTTGAAGTTGTTAAATAAATTCCATGTAATATGACATTATTTCAAATAAACATTGCTGCAATTATTAAGAAAGGGGAAACCCACACATTTGATATTAAATTAAAGCATAATTCAGAATACAGAATTACATAAATAAAGTCTTCGGCTCCGAGACTGATAAAAATGCACATTATACACTGTAGAAAGACAAACGCTGATTGATTTATATATATATATATATATATATATATATATATATATATATAAAATAGGATCTGACAAATCAAGTAACAAACTGCTTTAAATATAAACTATAGGCTGTTTAATTAAAATATTGGGAACTATTTAGTTCGAAAGAAATGCTTCAAGTAAGGTGTATTTATTTTTATTCCTGACGTTTCGAACCTCTTTGGGTTCTTTTTCGAAGGCTAAAATGGTGACACAGTTAAATAAAATTGTTAATTGAAAACTTACATATAAATTTACACTATCATTCTAACTTCAACTAGCGAAATCTTCAATAATCCAAACTTTAAAAACATTTAAACTATAAAAATTTTAAAACTAAATATTAACAATTAATGTGACAAAATTTTGATTGAAACTTATCGAAAAATAATACAAAATGTCAAATTTAGAATAAGGCATACGCCTTCTAAAGAATCAAATAACTTAATCTATAGGATTGTATATTTTTAACTATTAAATTTGTAAAGGGAAGTGTAAACCGCACTTAAGTTGTCTATATCACATTTTGAATTTATATTATTTTTAGTCCTGTTGATATGGTATGACTCTAAAAACAGTCTTTTTTTATAATCCCTTTACAAATTTAATAGTTAAAAATATACAATCCTATAGATTAAGTTATTTGATTCTTTAGAAGGCGTATGCCTTATTCTAAATTTGACATTTTGTATTATTTTTCGATAGTTTCAATCAATATTTTTTCACATTAATTGTTAATATTTAGTTTTAAGATTTTTTATAGTTTAAATTATTTTAAAGTTTGGATTATTGAAGATTTCGCTAGTTGAAGTTAGAATGATAGTGTAAATTTATATGTAAGTTTTCAATTAAGCAATTTTATTTTAACTGTGTCACCATTTTAGCCTTCGAAAAAGAACCCAAAGAGGTTCGAAACGTCAGGAATAAAAATAAATACACCTTACTTGAAGCATTTCTTTCGAACTAAATAGTTCCCACTATTTTAATTAAACAGCCTATAGTTTATATATATATATATATATATATATATATATATATATATATATATATGATAAATAGTGAGAAGGAAGAGTTTGGATGGAAATAACGAACGAGAGCAATCGGTCAGTTGAAAACGTTAAAATGTGGTAATATAATTAGCTCAGAAGGGGAAGAGTACTAATGTTAGATCCTCCAGCACGGTTAATTTAATGAAGATTTGAAATTAATATAAGTGAATTAACTTAGTAAAGGGATGTTAGTCAAAAATTTTAAAAATCTAATAAGGTTCAGGTATGTTAGAAAGAAACACAGCTAAACTGTAGATGCGGCACACAAAGTTTTTGATTTTACGTTTCATGAAAGGTAAACTGGCTTTGTTTATCCCGCTATTAATTTGGGAGTCTAGAAGTAGTATTGTAGCTGTTGTTTAAGAAAATAGAAAACCTGATGTGGCCTGAACATTACTTGAATTTGAGGAAGTAAACTGTAAGCAATAGTATAGATCTATGTAAGCTTCGGTATAATTTATGTGTGAAAGTGGACGTAAATGTGTCTTGAAATAAATTGTTCTCGACATAGGACGTTAGTTGAAGAATAAATTTATTAGTAGTAAAATATGAAGAGATATGTAGAGTATTATATATTTCAAAAAGGACAAGGTGATAGTGCAACGTTGGTGTTTGGACTGTTTTGTTGTTGGAGTAAAGACATCACCATTCATTTGGGGTGCATGAATGTGTAATTAAATAGGAGAGCAGGAAAATATGAAGAATAGAGTTTTGTTGCTGGATTAGGCTAAGTTTTCTTTCGGATTTGCTTTAGGGTTCAGTTTAATATCATCTGGCCACATCGCAAATAAAGCAGTGTTAGAAATGTATATTTATATGTATATGTATGACGATGCATTTTATGCTAATAGAGGTAAAGTTAGGTTGATTTTTTTATTCTACTTTATTTAGCAAATAGTTAATAATTTGTAAAGGATCTCCAGCTACCTCGTTGTTAAGGAGATCTGCAAGGAGTAGTTGACTTGAACCGAGAAGCGCGACGACCGTATGTAGGAATAACCAAAGAAAATGAGTTTCATGCTGAATAACAGTCTTTCACATAGACAAGGATACAGCAAAACTTGCAACAACCGACTGTTTGGCGCCCCTCGATATTGATGAAGCCAATACCTTTCAGAGTAAGTGTTGATGTAATGCACAATTTATTTGAACACCTGGTTATCTATTCCCTTCGTCTTTCTTTAGTATTCTGTATATTATTTTCATTATTAGGAACCCACACCCGACCACTGCAT